>OX451736.1:1149080891-1150280891 GCA_948472305.1 Vicia faba | reverse complement strand
TCCGGCAGGAAAGAATCATAACAAAGCTTTGCACATCTCTATTAAGTGTAAGGGCATTACTTTGGTGCACGTGTTAGTCGATATAGGTTATTCCCTGAATGTATTACCAAAAGGTGCTTTGGATAGATTGGACTATAAAGGGTTAGTGCTGAAACCCATAGATATTATGGTAAGATCCTTTGATGGGTCAAAAAGGATGGTGCACGGAGAATTTGATCTTCTGATCAAGGTGGGATCTCAGGTTTTCAATTCCACTTTTTATGTAATGGATATTCGCCCGGCCTACTCCTGTTTACTCAGACGCCCCTAGATTCATGGGGCAGGCGCTGTTACCTCTACCTTACATCAAAAATTGAAATATCTGGTGAAAGGGAAGATCATTATAGTTTGTGGAGAAGAAGAATATATGGTAAGCCATTTGAATTCTTTCAAATATGTTAAAATGGATGGCGAATTCATTGAAACTATCCGCCAGATATTTGAAGTAATCCCTCCAACGATTGTCGTTGCTAAAGCTTCCCTTGCTACTCCCAATATTACTAAGGACACACCAAGAATGGTTTCTCTGGAGGATACTAGGGTTGTGATAGAAGAAGGCAGTCATACTGTTTGGGGTCAGCTTCCTGATATTGCTTACAAATCTGACAAGTTCGATTTGGGCTTTACTACAGAAGTTCAAAAATTTGTTTGTCGCGTTCATGCTGGAGGACCACCTTTCCATATTAGAAATAATGAAGTCAATGCTCTAGAATACACTAATAGGGATGGTGACCTGGACAACTGGATTTTCCCTACGATTGGCAGTGGACTCGACAACTGCAAGGCTAAAGCCTTTGTACCAACCTCCTTCAGTCAGGAGTAATAGCTATTTCTATTTTTATTGCTTTGAGAAGTTTGGTTATGTAATTTCCTTTAAAACAATGACTTTAAACCTTGTGTCTTGCCCGGGGCACAATGGTCCATTTGTTAAGGGTTGTCATTCCATATGTCATATTTTCATTTAATGAAAACATTGGACGTTTTGCATTCAAATTTTGTGCTCTCTGTCTATTTCTTTTTTCTTTATTGCATTTTCAAATAACTATGAGTTATTACATACACCCACACATTACATTGCAGATCCCCATCCACTTCGAATCTCGTTGATAATGATCCTGCTATTGCTACTCGTGACTTTGAAAATCCAATCTACCAACTCGGGGACGAAGGTGATAAATATTGTGAAATACCTGGAGAAGTCGCGAGACTCTTAATTCAAGAAGAAAAGGCTATCCAACCACATGAAGATTCGATCGAAGTGGTAAACTTGGGTTCTGTTACAGAAAGGAAAGAAGTCAAGATTGACACAACTTAGAAGACAATGTCAAGAGTAAATTGATTAAGATGATGCACGAATATGTTAAAGTATTTGCTTGGTCATATGAAGACATGCCAGTGCTCGATACAGATATTATGGTTCACCATCTGCCGATGAAAGAAGGTTGTGCGCTCCAATTAAACACAAAGTTTGTCGCATGCGTCCCGAGATGTCTGAGAAGATCAAAGCCGAGGTAATGAAACAATTCAATGCAGGGTTCTTAGCAGTGACGTCATATCCTTAATGCGTTGCTAATGTTGTTCCAGTTCCAAAGAAGGACGGTAAGGTACGTATGTGTGTAGATTACATGGATTTGAATAGAGAAATCCCCAAAGATGACTTCCCACTTCCACATATTGATGTCTTGATCGACAACACTGCTCAGCACAAGGTATTCACCTTCATGGATGGTTTCTCGGGCTATAATCAGATCAAGATGGCGTCTGAAGACATGGAGAAAACTACCTTCATGACACAGTAGGGCACATTTTGTTACAAGGTCATGCCTTTTGGGTTGAAGAATGCAGGGGAAACTTATCAGTGAGCCATGGTAACTTTATTCCATGACATGATTCATCATGAAATAGAAGTCTATGTTGATGATATGATAGCAAGACCAAAGACTGAGGAAGAACATCTTGATCATCTATATAAGTTGTTTGAGAGGCTGAAGATGTACAAACTAAGGCTGAATCCAAACAAATGCACCTTTGGGATGAGGTATGGAAAACTCCTAGGTTTCATCGTTAGTGGTAAAGGTATTGAAGTCGATCCCGCAAAAGTTAAAGCTATTCAAGAAATGCCGACTCCCCATACTGAGAAGGAGGTCAGAGGTTTCTTAAGACGAATAAACTACATTGGTCGATTCATCTCTCATTTGACTGCTACTTGTGAGCCAATCTTCAAACTACTGAAGAAAGATCAAGTAGTCAGGTGGAACAACGAATGTCAAATGGCTTTTGATAAAATCAAGGAGTACTTACAAGAACCTCCAATTCTGATGCCACCAGTTGAAGGGATACCTCTAATCATGTACCTAACAGTGCTAAAGAACTCAATGGGGTGTGTGTTGAGGCAGCATGATGAGTCTGGTCGAAAAGAGCATGCAATATACTACCTTAGCAAAAAATTTACTGACTATGAAATAAGATATTTACTGCTCGAGAAAACTTGTTGTGCTTTGGCATGGGCTGCTCGCCGACTAAGACAGTATATGTTGACCTATACTACTCTATTAATCTCTAAAATGAATCCCATCAAATACATATTTGAGAAGCCAACTCTCTCTGAAAGAATAGCCCGTTGGCAAATGATCTTAACGGAGTACAACATTCAGTACACCACTCAAAAAGAAATCAAAGTAAGTGTACTGGAAGATCATTTGGTGCATCAAGTTGTAGACGACTATCAGTCTATGCACTTCAAATTCTTGGATGAGAACATCATGTTAATAACAGACAGTGAAGAACCTGGACCGTATGAAGGACCTGAGCTAGAATCTCGATGGACTATGGTTTTTGATGGAGCATCTAATGCGCTTGGCAATGGAATCAGTGTTGTAATTATCTCCCCTCAAGGTTTCCGTACACCCTTCATTGCCAGACTTTACTTTGAATTCACCAATAATATGGCTGAATATGAAGTGTGCATCTTGAGAATTAAAGCTGCTATTGACCTGAGAATCAAATACTTAAGCGTATATGGGGATTCAACCTTGGTAAGCAATCAAGTCAAGGGAGAATAGGATACAAAGCATCTGAATCTTATACCTTACCGAGAACATGTGCTAACCTTTATTCCGTACTTCGAAGAGATTACCTTTGAGCACATCCCAAGGGAAGAAAATCAGCTGGCAGACGCCTTGGCTAACATGTCATCATGTTCAAGTTCAAATGGAACGACGAGGCTCCCAGAATTACCATTGAAAGATTCGATGAGCCGACACACTGCTACGAAATTGATACTGGTGGAGTAGAAGAGAAGCCTTGGTTTCATGAAGAAAAAACGTATCTTGAGGCTCAAGAATACCGTGAAGGGGAATCAATCAATGACAAGAAATTCCTACAGAGGTTCTCAGCTAATTTCTTCCTGAGCAATGGGATTCTATGCAAGAGAAATCATGATTCAACTCTGCTCTGCTGTGTAGACAAGAAGGAAGCAGAGAAAATCATGGAAGATATGCATGAAGGCATCTTTGGTACTCATTCCAGTGGACATACTATGACTAAGAAAATACTGAGAGCAGGTTACTATTGGTCGACTGTAATACGGTGGGAGAACTGACTTAGGTGTTTTGCGTTTGATCGCAATTGTTGCGGATAGCAAGAGTCGCCACCTACTTTTATTTTATCCAATAAGGAAAGGGTGAAAATAACAGGAAAGACCTTTGAGATGTTTTCTTGAGTTCGGGGGGTAGGTTATGAAAAGGGAAGGTATTATCACCCTTTTCATCTATAGTTATCTACGGGCTCTTAGTTTCTTTCTAGATCACTTGATTTGTATGAAAATGTGTTTGTGGTGGATTTTGAAAGTATTTTTGAAAAGTGTCTTCGTTTAGGAAAATTTTGTAATGATTCTCGTCTCTATAAGAATGTATATAAAGTGTTGGACTTTTGAAAATATTTTATATTTTTGAAAAGTGTTTGGTAGGTTTGAAAAATGTTTTGTTTTTTAGAATAGATTATGATCAAGCAACTAACAACATTTTACCTTAATCAAAAGTCTTTTGTTCATTTCTCTCTTCCTTTGAAGTTGCTATCTTACCATTGATTGGTAACAAGCCTTATCTTTGGATGTAAAGGGAAAGGCGTGGGTCAATTATATAGTCATAGAAGGCAACCTATGAGACGTTTTAGCAATTTTCATTTAGGGACTAAATCGTTTACCGAAGGCAACATTAAGGGACATCGAGGGACTACGATATTTTTATCGAGGGACTTTTGCTAAAATGCCCATATTCGAGGGACATGACTATTTTCTGAGGCAAAAAATGAGATTACCCTAGAGGTGCATATGTGTGAATAGTGTGTTTGATTTCATGCATTTTTGTCTTGAATTTGAAAGTTATCTATTTGTTGATTTTATTTTTCCACATAGCCTAGTTAGTAATAATAAAAATGCAAAGAATAAATCCTAAGCTATTGCAACTATGTAAAACAAAAGAAAAATAGGAAAAGTGAGTCCTTCGACCCAGGCATTATCCTCTTTCGATTCACCCTGTTTCAACTTCTTTCGACTGGGCCTGCAAAACAAAAATGAATGTAGCCTTCGACAACACCCGTCTTTCTGCTCACTTCGACTGAACTTGCAAAACAAAAATGAATGTATCTTTCGACCACACCCCTTTTCTGCTTACTTCGAATGGTCCTGCAAAGTAAAATGAATATCTGTCCTTCGACCACACCTCTTTCGTTTTAGATAGCAGCATGGGGCGAAGCCTAAAAGGCTTCGATTCACACAACCTTCTTCTTGTTTTCTTCGTTTGGGTATTAAGTAGCAACATGGGGTGAGGCCATGCTAATATTGCTTCATGGCCAGATTAATTCTTAAAAAATATGTTTGATAAATAAAGAAAAACAAACCAAAAGACTTAGGAAAGAAAGCAAACGAGAAAAGGTGAAAATAAAGACAAACAAAACAAAGTAATGATGATGCTTGAAACGAAAAGCAATGAGTATTCACATGTTATGCTTGAACGGAAGGTTAAGGTCAAGAGAACTTACCTTGCTTGAAACTGGGATGTGGGTTTTGGACTTGAGTTGTTTCCCTGGGCGCTCTTGGATTCGAAGGGGAAGAAGCAAACATGGTGTTTCTTTGGATATATTTGAAAACCAAGAAAAGTTGGTTTGTGTTTGTTTATTTCTGGATTTTTAAAGAAACAAGCGTGGCGCTTCTTCAACTTATGGGTTTGGGACGGTGTTAAGTGTTTGGAAGTTTTGAGATTTCTTTGAAGATTCTTTCCACACAGCCAAAATCTTCTTCAGCCTTCTTCCTTTTTCTCTTTCTTTTTCAGCCCCTTTGAAGAGAAAGTGAACTCTCTATTTATAGAGAAAATTTTGAATGAACAGCTTTGTGAAGGAATAAAATATAGTTTCTTTGAAAGGCCAACATCCACTTGTGTCAACTTTTTATAATCCCAAAGTAAAAGCACTAAAATCAATGGTTGAGATAGGTGGCTCCTAGTTTATAGGGGGAAAGTGTGCAGAAGAGGCAGGCGCAAGGCTCAAGAACTTTCTAAAAAGGTAGTGATGTCATCAAGAGCAAGTTGGCTTGAAGAAAAATTTAATATGGAGTGAGGCACAAGTTGGAGGCCTATGTAGCCTGACCTACAGACAACTTGACTCTTTGAATCGAATCCTTCATTTTTTCATATCCTTCGACCAGACTTAACAAAGAAACATTCGTTTCCACCAGTTGTGTATCCTTCGAATGGACCAACTGTGTGTTCTTCGAATGGCCCTCCTTCAGCTGAATATGCCACCGAGTCTTCTTACTTCTGATCACTTAAGCCCAACCTTTCGACCAGACCCAGAAGTAAACAAAACCAATTATTTCCCAACCATGCCAAGTCCTTCGAATGGGCCACCAAGTTGTGTATTATAATGTAGCGCTATGTGTGTTGAAGGGTCTGCAGATGGATTCGAAGGTGATACGAAAGTGATTCAAGATAATCTTGAAGGGTGGATTCGAAAGTGATATGAAGGTGACTCCAAACAATCCTGAAAGTGGATTTGAAGCCATTATGTAGGTGTATTCGAAGCAATTTAAAATGGAATCATTGCTTTATGGGTGCTAGCATGAGAGAAACTCCTTCCTTGTGCATAAAGGTTTGTAGGAGGATTCTAAGGTTTACATGAAAATGGATTTGAAACAAGCCCGAAGATTGATTCGAAGCCAGCATGTAGGCGTATTCGAAGGAGGCATGTGGGGGACAATGCCTTGTGCACGCTAACAAGAGGAAAAACTCTTTCCTTGTGAATCAAAGAAAACACGTATGGAGCCAATGGTGCAATTGAAACCAACATGCGGGAGGTCTATGCTTTATGTCAATGGAAAACCTTCAGAAGGCCATTCCCCTCTGAATCGAAGAAAGATTTCAGAAGGTCATCTCCTTCTGAATCAAAGGAAACTAATATGAAGCTCATAATGCTCAGTCGAAACTAGCATGCAGAAGGCAAATTATTTGTGAGACAAACATTTAGAAGGCCATTGATCTCTGAATCGAAGCTTGCATGCAGAAGGCAATTGCTTGAATGAAGCTAGTGGACCAAAGGATGCATGAGAGGGTCCAGAGGTTGATTCGACGTATGTTGTTTTGAAAGGAGACCATACCCCAATCGAAGCTTTGTGAGAAGGTAATCCTTTCCCAGTCGAAGCTTGCCTGCAGAAGATCATTGCTCCATAAATTGAGGCTTGCATGCAGGAGGCCTCATGTTCAGTCGAAGCGTGTGAATCAAGGTTACGTCGAAGAAGCCAGAGTGTTCAGTCAAAGGATGAATGAGTCGAAGCAAGCTTGATTTTCTTCAATTTTGTCAAAAAAATCATTTTTTATCTGTTTTGCCCTTTTTGCCTACTTTGTATTTGTGCAAATTTTGAGCTTTTGAAAATTCTTGTGAGAAAATGCCTTGAGAAATGAGAGGGAAAATTTTAGGGTACAACATCGACCATGGAAACCGATTGTCATCACCACTTGAGAACATGTCAAAAGTGCTAGATTTATGCTGATAAATTTCACGTGCCTCCAATACCTTTGAACATCATGACTGCTCCTTGGCCATTCGCAATATGGGGCATTGACATGATTGGAGAAATCAAGCATATTGCATCTAACAGACATCGCTTCATTCTCGTCTCCATTGACTACTTCACAAAATGGATTGAAGCAACTTCATTCGCTTCCGTTGCCAAGAATGTGGTCGATCGGTTCATCAAACATAACCTCACTTGTCGATATGGAATCCCCGAGAGAATTATCACATACAATGGTACCAACCTCAACAACACAATAATCACTGAACTCTGCATACAGTTTAAGATCAAGCACCAGAACTCTTCTCCATACAGATCAAAGATGAATGGCGCAGTGGAAGCCGCCAACAAGAACATAAAGAAGATTGTGCAAAATATGGTTATGCCTACAAAGACCGGCACAAGATGTTAACCTCTTCTCTTCATGGTTATCGCACTTCAGCGTGAATGTCAACTGGGGCAACCTCATTCTCTCTAGTCTATAGCATGGAAGTTGTCCTACCTGTCGATGTTCAAATTCCTTCTTTGAGAATCATGAAAGATGCAGACTTAGACGAAGACGAGTGGATTCAGACTAGGTTAGATCAGTTGAATTTGATTGACAAAAAGAGGCTCACGATTGTCTGTCACGGTCAGATGTATCAGAAACGCATAATCAAGGCATTCAACAAGAAGATCAAGCATCGGATATATCAGACTTATGACTTGGTAATAAAGCGCATCATTCTACCACAAGGTGATCCCAGGGTCAAATGGACTCCCACCTACGAAGGGCTATTTATTGTCAAGAAAGTATTTTCGGGCGGTGCTATGATACTAACAACCATAGACGGTGAATATTTCCCACACCATGTGAACGCGGACATAGTCAAAATATATTATCCATAAAAACGACCCGCTAGATTGACTTACCTAGGCAAAAATAAGGGCATCCCGGTGAATCGAAAAGGTTCAGGCAAAAATTAGGGATATATATGCACAAGATTGTACATCCGACAAGTCGAAAACCTGAAAAGGCGACTTGGGCAAGAAAGGGTATCCAGGTGGATTGAAAACCGGAAAGGGCGTTACAGGCAAAAATTAAGGAGTTAAAACGTACGACTATGTCACGTTGGATTACTTACTACATGCTTTATTACCAATGTCAAGTTCAAACGGTGCAAATCGATTCAATTAACTTCTTCTGACAGCAAGGGATGACATGTTCAAAGACATATAGCCAATTTCCCCAGAAGAGTTTGTTTCCTCAGTAGAATACTTCTCCGTCAACATGATTTATTTCCCCAACAGATTACAGTCTCCTCGACTTGAGTCTATTCCTCAAATTGCTACGAATCACCGGCAAAATTTCTCTCCTCAGTGAAGCCACCACTATTCTCGAAGAGTCGTAATAAATTTGAAATCGAACCAGATACCAGTTAACTTTATCCTTCCCAGACGAGTCGAAAAGTTATCGATCTCTTTTGTCCATCTCTTTTACAAAACTTTATCCTATAATTCATGGTATCATTCAAATTAAATCTACTTAGTTATTATTTATTTTTATTTAATAATAACAATTTTACTATCTATTACAATGAATGAATTAAAACTCTCTAATTTATCTTTACATTTTTAAATTATTAAACATGCAAAAAAGACAAATAAATACACATATATTATAATATATAATATTTATTATAAATATTTAAATGTAAAATATTTGGTAGTTCAAATTTTATCCCTCTAACTATTATTAAACACTTTTCTAATTTTATAGATATAAGGGACTTATTGTATCTCCTACAATTTCATACATTTAGTCATTAATACAACGGATGTGTCGTATCACCATTTTTTAGTACATCTTTATTTTATTTTATTTTATTTCACAAATCTTGAAACATTAAAAAGCCAACCCACTACACATCAATTGAATATATTGACACACAGTTATTGTAAACAACTATTAAAGAAACTTGAAACATGAAAAGCCAATTTGAATCATGAAAATACACAACTTTCTATATGCATGCATCAGCCCAACTTTTCAACTTTCTATATGTTTCCTATAAAACATAAAAGCCAATTTGATTATTTTATTTTTTAGAGGTTTTTTACTAAACTAATAAAAAATGGTAGATAATATAAAAAGACTTTCTATATGTTTCTTATAAAACATAAAAGCCAATTTGATTATTTTATTTTTTAGAGGTTTTTTACTAAACTAATAAAAAATGGTAGATAACATAAAAAGAAGTTAATATTCATATTTTTTATAATTCTTTTTTTTTTATATTATCTTTAAAAAAAATTGTTGATTTACTTGATTTATCTAGAATATAAATAGTTTTGGTTCGCTCTCATCTTTTTAATAGAAAATTGATTATATTTTTTTGGTTTTTTAACTAATATTTTTGTTTAGAAAATTTTACATTAAATTTATATATGATGTTTTATTTTATTTTAAAGATTGTTATTGAAGATTAGGTTATAAGTTTTATTTTAATCTTCATGTTGAATTTGCATGAGTATATTTAAATAGTTTATTAATTTTTGACGGGGTACTGTCAAACATTTTAAATTTATAAAATTTGTAAATATGATCTAATAAGAAGACTTTAAAATTGAAATTTGATGGGGAGCTGTCATACATTTTAGGTATAGAAAAATGGGCTAATATCTAAAATTTGTTTAATAAATTTTTAGAATTAACTCATTTAAATCCAACTGGAATTTGTTAACTCATCCAGATTCACGAGTTGGTGTTAAAGTATTTATGAGATATCAGTTATTAACTGATCATTTTAATGTCTATCTTTTAACTTTTTTGTTGTTGTTGTTTTATATAATTGAAGTTATAAAAATAGTTGTACGATCACTACAAGAAAAAGCTTAATTTGCTATGGGATATATGATAGGGGTTAAGCCTCTCACTAAATAAATATGTTGTTTGGGGTTAAACTCTTTGCAACACATAAAACAAAAATAAATATTATAAAATTATTTTGTCAGGGGCTGCCCCTCGCAGATATTACAGTGGGAAATTTGGAAATTTGAAATTGAGCATTGCGAGGGGTCACCCATCACAAATAAAAAAATCCCCATTAATTTATTTCATTGGGCAAATCACCACTCAGTGTGTTAGTGTGATTATGACACATCTACTATTGTCAAACACCTGCGAGAGGTAGCCCCAGCAAATGAAGCCATAATTAGTGCAAAAAACACACTGATTTTTTAAACTACATTTAAAACACAATTCACTTTTACTTTCTCATAAACAACATAATAAACACAAAGATGAAGGTGGGGGTCACAGTTAGTTTTGCGGTAGAATGAAGGAGGGGCACGCGGTTGAGCGTGGTGGTGTTTCAGTTTCGAGGTGTAATTGTTGTTGTATGTTTTCAGTTCATTTTTGATGGAGGAGGAAAACATCAGAGATCTGGATTTGCAGCGACCGGAAAAGTGATGGAGATGTTATTGTTGTTACTGGGTGTAGGCGGTTTGATGTCGTTTGAAAAGTGATAGAGATGTTGTTGTTGTTATTGTGTGGAGGCAATCTGATGTTGTGTGAGGCAGTTCTACAAAGGCATAAAAGAGCAAGAAACCAAAAAATTGATGTTGTATTCCAAAATTTTCCCTCCCTTTTTCTCAAGACATTTCTTACAAAAGTTCTCAAATGCTCAATGATTCTCAAGAGTTGATCATACAAGCTCACCTCCTAAGCACTGGGCCCCCAACTAGGGTTTTGGTTTTCTCAAGGAAAATTGGACTTTTAATGCATCAAGTGACTTTCATGGTTCATCATAAGTCTCCAAGAATGCTCACACCATGTTTCAAGTCTTGCATCATAAATTTGCTAAGTCAATTGCTCAGATAACTAAAAATAAGTTGTATTGGATAAAAAGTCAAATGTGGTCAACATATAGTCAAACTTCAAGATTTTTTGCCAACATCAACATTTTTATGTGATGTTTATCATTTGATCAAGGTTTGATCATAATTCCTCAAGGAAAGCACTCAAATCATCAAAGGGGAAGAATTGTCAAAATTAGGGTTTTGACTGAGAATGACTGATCATTGACTATTGACCTAGTACATGACCTAATAACTTGAAGCATGATCTTAAGGACTCAAACACAATATCTTGACCTAATTACATGGTTCAAGACATTTCCAAAGGTTTAAGAGATTGATAGTTGAAAATTTGAGATCAACTGATGAAAAGCCAACTCACACACAAAAGTCAAACTTTGAATTTTTGGTCAACTTTGAACTTCAAAGGTCAAGAGTCATTCAAACATTCAAATTTTCAAGCTTGATCAACAAGAATCACAAAGTCAAAAAAAAGTCAAATTTTCCAATACATAGAAAAATTCTAAGTGTTTTGTCCTTAATAAATTTACTACTTCATGACCATTTTTCACTAAGATACAAGTTGATTCAAGGAAAACTTTCAACATGAAAGTTATAGAGAATGATTAATTCTACAACTTTGCCCTTGAGGGATGATGTCCAAAAAATGCTTGGATTAGGAGATATAGGCCCATGAAGTCATGACATTTTTATCTAACACTGAGAAATTTTCAACAAGTTTGGTCAGATTTTTGTCCCAACTTCTTGGCAATTTTCACCAACTTCCTTGTTGATTTTGCCAAAGTGGTCAACATGAAAGTTGTAGACAAACTTTCAAGCTTTCCAAAACATTCAAGAGCATAAATTTATCATGCTTGAGCTATAAGTTTCGAAGAGATGAAGATGGCATCACAAACTTGAATTTTAGGTCATTCTTTTGAAAACCTTATGATTCAATCTTTAAGCATGTTGTATAGTCTTGCTTTGCACGCCTCTAAAGTTGTGAATATATCCATAATCATAAGATTACACATACTTTTGAGCCATGATCCAAGTGATTAAAGCATTATCCAATCCCTTATTCCATTTTTGTCACAAAGTTAACATTGCCATTCTTGTAAAGCAAGCTTTTTGCAAAGTCAACTATCCTTAAGCCTCTAAGTTGCCCCCTCTGCACACACTCAACGTAAAATCCAGAAGCAACATGTTTAAAGTGCCTAACCACTTTAGATTGCCCTGTACTTCACATTGAAACCATGTATTTCAAATATTGTTTCATTTACAATCCAACCAAACCACAACTTGTGATCTTGACAATCTAATCAGCTCATTCCCTCCAACCTTTTTCTATAAATAGAGAGGTTTATTTGCAAGCTAACACACGGATTAAAAGCCCTTAAACCTCCTCAATCACTCCCAAAGTCATAATTGCCTTGAATCTCAATTTTTTTACCATTTCTGACTTTGAACATCAAATACCCAATCCACTCGTGCGTTTTCATTTTAAATCCATCACAAAGTTTCTATAACTCATTTAGATCCTATCCAAAGCCATGTTTCATCACTGTAACATCATCTTCATCATCCTCCATTTTTAAGAACAAAGCTCTGCAACTTGACTTGTTCAGAAGAATTGAGGCACTCTCAATCCAAAGTAAGCATTGTAATAGCTTTTTGGGAGTTCAGTGAAGCTATTCAGATCATCACAATATCTCCAAGAGTGCTCTAACTCCAAAATCGATTTTCACTTTAGAGGTAAGTTTTTTAAACTTTGAAATCTTTATTCAAGCATCATTTACCTTCGATTTCAAAAGATAAAATTCATATATCATGGCTATGAAGCTAACCATGTACTTACTTTTCATTTATATTGCCTACGTGATGATAATTTTGAAACTAAAAATTCTGAGATTTTAGGGTTCAGTTTGGTACCAAGTAAAATTCTCACTCATCTTTGATTTATAGCTTTTGAAATTTATATGGTCGGATTCGTGGTTAAATTTCCAGCAAGTTTCATGTTTACATTTTTCAATTTGGTTGAGAAATGAGCATTTTCAGAAATTCAAAAATGTTGTTGAAGTTATTGGCGCGAGGAAGAAGATGGAGTCCTTTCAGAAACAAGTTTGTAATATATCTAATAGTAGTTGTTTTAACTACCGGATATATCACCACCCCAGTGGTTAAAGCACACACCTATTTACCTTAGGGACCTGAGTTGAAGCCCCAGCGGCACCCTTTTGGATATTTTTTCATGTTTATTTTGTCCCAACGCCCCAACGTGGGCCTCCTGGCCTTTGGCCAACTTTCATTTCTTTTCAGCACCCCCTCATTCCAGCGCAAGCCCACTCCCTTTTTTATTTTCTACTTCAAACAAATTATGTTGGGCCTAACCTTTTTTTCTTTTCACCCCCTGTTTGCTTTTACACCACTAGCTCAGTTAATTTTCTTTTTATTTATGTTAATTAATTAAGTTTAGTTTTTTTTAATCAACTAATTTAAGTTTTGTAAATAAAAATTAATTACTTTGTTTTACTTTGAACTTGTAAAAAAAATAATTAGAACTTAATTTTATTGTTTATTTTGCACTATAAAATAATTTTCTAAATAAAACACCAAAAAAGATATTTTCTAAAGACAATGATTTTCTCTTTAAAAATTAGAAATAAATTAGATTTAGGTTTCATTTAAATTCTCTTTCTTTTCAAACCAACATAGATTTTTAGGTTAATTAACTAATTTAATTAGGTTAATCACAAAATCTTTTTCTATCAATCACCAAAAAAACTTCCTTTTTCTTTCCTCTACTTTACATTTTGTGCGTATTTTATTATTTCGCATTATTATTTATGTAAATGGTTTGTAATAGATAATTAAGATTTTATTGCTTTCCATCCCCATACATAAGTTTGTACTCCCCATTCCCAAGCGTTGTAATAACGTAGGACATTTAAATTACGCAATTTATCACTTTCCTTATTATTGTTAGTCTAATAGGATTGCATGGCAAGATTTAAAATCAAACATTAGACAATCATAAATCCAAGATAAATTAAATGAAATCAACACACTTTGCACACATGCACCTCTAGGGTAAACCTCACTTGTTGCCTTCAGATAAAAAACAATCATGTCCTTCAAACGTAGAACGCTTTAGCAAAGACCCTCGATTAAAAGATTGTAGTCCCTCGATGACCCTTCGATGTTGCCTTCGGTAAACGATCTTAGTCCCTTACGAAAATTGCTAAAGTGTCTTATAAGTTTCCTTCTATGACTGTGCGATGACCCACGCCTGTCCCTCACATCCAATGATTAGGGTTTCCTACTAATTAATAGTAGGATAGTACTATCTAGAGGAGAAGGAAAAGAACAAAGACCTTTTGAGTAGGTAGATCGCTCGGAATCTCTTGCTCACAAACTAAAACAATTTTCACACTTCACACTTTCAAAAAATTATTTTCAAAACACTTTTCAAAAACAAACATTTTGTATACATTCTCAACGATACGAGAATCATTAAAAAATTGCCTTACATTGGCATTTCCAAAACATCCTTCCAAAACAACACTTTTTTTCACAAGTATTTTCAAAATAAACATTTTGTATACATTCTCAACGATACGAGAATCATTACAAAATTTCCGCACTTAGGCGTTTTCAAAATATTTTCAAACATACACAAACACAAAGTATTTTTTCTAAGTGAGCTAGCAATTAAGAGTTCGTAGATAACTACGGATGAAAATGGTGCTAACCCCTTCCCTTTTCATAACTTACCCCCCGAACTCAAGAAAATTCTCAAAAGGTCTTTCATGTTATTTTCACCCTTTTCTTTATTGGATAAAAGAAAAGTCGGTGGTGGCTCTTGCTATCTATAACATTTGTGATAAAATGCAAAACCCATAAGTCAGTTCTCCTACCATATTACAATTGATAATCGCAAGAGCACGCTTAAGAAAAACTCACTTATTCATACTTCATTCAAGCTTAATTACTTAAAGTAAACAAACATTATTTCTTTCTTTTTTATGATAATTCAAGTTAATTATCCAATTATCAGATTTGTTTTCATATATTTTTTTATCATAACTCAAATTCACGCTTTGCTTAATTTTCATTTTGAATTATTTATCAGAAAGAGTTTCTCCACAAGCTTTCATCTCATTAGTGATCAGAATCACTCTAGAGATATACTCATAATCCTTTTCGTTGTCATTCATGTTTAGATTCTCATATTGCTTTCTGAGAGACTGAAGCTTCACCTTCTTCACTGATGCGTCACCACCGTAACATCTGACCAGTGTGTCCCACGCAGCCTTTTGCTGTTTCAGAATCAAAAATATTCTCAAACACATTTACATCCACGCATTGATGGATATAGAACAATTCCTTCTGATCTTTCTTCCTCAGCGCCTTATGTGCTATCTTTTGGGCCTCTGTTGCATCTGCTTCTAACAAATTATAGCCATCAGTAACAAGTTTTAACACATCTTGAGAACCAAATAACACGCGCATCTGGATCTTCCAACGATTCCAGTTTTTGCCATCAAATACTGGAAGCTTGGAATGGATATCGCCGTTGTTTCCATTCATCTTCTACCTTGTTCAATTTACGCAGAAACTCAATGAAAACAATATTTCCCAAATCCCAGAATTTCTATCAATGAAACAATGTTTCTCAAATTCCAGAGTTTCTAACCAGGAGCTCTAGATACCAATTGTTGGTGCACAAGGAAGATAAAAGGCAAAAGGAATATTTACTGATAGCTTCAAAATAAGGATTTACAATGAATTTCAATAACCTACTTCACTAGGCTATTTATACACAAAATTAAATCTAAAATATATCTTCTACAAAGATATAAGAAGATCTAAGATATATATCTTCTAACAAAGATATAAACAATCTAAAAGATATTCCTAAATATAAATTAATATCTAAATTAATTCTAACAGGGGGGGGGGGGATTTCACAAAACATAGATGAGAAATAGAAAAACCAAGAAAATCTTAAAACACATAGGCACACAAAATAAAAAGAAAAACAACATACAAAGACGAACAAAAAAAATTGAATTTGAAACATGAAAGCAATAAATCAAACCAAGAAACAATAAACTGAACCTATTAAAATTATGGTTTATTTTGGTCTTTTAAGTTAAAAAAGGTTCATATTCATCCTTAACTTTTCAAAACATATTATATTAGTCACTTTTTTCTAACTAGAGACAATTTTAGTGATCAATTTTTTATTTTTTCCGTCGCTAATAAGATTAAAAGGACTAATATGATACTCTCTCTATCCCATATTATAAGAGAAATTCACTTTTTAGATTCTTTGAATAATTAATGTATTTGGTCTATATATAGACCATATACATTAATTATTCAATGAATTTAAAAAATGAATTTCTCTTATAATATGAGACGGAGGAAGTACGTTTTGAATAGTTAAGAGATTATTATAGACCTTTTTTAAGTTAAGGGATCAAAATGAACTATGGGGATAATATGCATAATCAAAAAAGATATTAAGCATTAAAATTAACTAAGTAGGAGTCTATTCTGGTTAGTGATGAGTTTTTTTGAAAACCAAAACTATCTAATTAAAATGGAGTTGAATTTGTTTTTTTACTTAATTTCAAAACAATTATTCACATAAAGAATAGAATTTATAATTTTTTTCTTTTTGTGTAATAACAATAAGACATCACCACCAATTATCATTGACCAATACTCAAACAACCATTTTCACTTCCATCAACCATATTTAGTCATCACCCCGACTGTCACAAATTACAATATGTATTGATAATTAGCTTATTTGCTTATGAATGTCGCCTTCATCCTTTCGGTTCCGAACATGGGTATTGGGTTATACCCGAAGGAAGCTTCCAAGAATGATAGAAACTTTATATCTGACTGAGTTATCCCCAAGATTTTCCATATTCAAGAGTGGGTAAGAATCTTTCAGACACAAACTTTTGAGATCATTGTAGTCTATGCACATAATTCATTCTCCAGAGGCTTTCTTCACAAATATGAAGTTGGAAGCCACTTTGTGTACTTTACCTCAGAGATGAATCTTGGGTTTAGCCTACATTTCACCGTGCTTATGGTAGCTTCGGATTTCTCCCAAGATTTCCTCCTTCTTCGCTGGGAGATGTATCGGGCACCGGAGTCGACATTTAACCGATGGAAGGCTACCACGGGGTTGATGTCAAGTATCTCGTGTGGAGAGATAGCAAAAAAAATGTGTCTTCTCTGAGACATTTTATTAGTGTGGACTTTACCTCAAAAGGGATCCTGGATCCTATCTTCACAGATCGAGTAGGATTATCTTCAAGCTAAATAACTTCAAAATCATTGTGTGATACAATCTTAATTCATCTTGACGTGCATCTAGATGAAATATATCAAATTTCCCATGACCTTCTTCCCTCATGCCGAGGAGGCAAGAGATCCTTAAGGATGATCTTTTTATACACCTCGCTTTCTCAAGGCCAGCATTGATCATGATCGACTCTCCTTCCCTGTCGTAATATGATATATTCAAGTAGATTGGGGTGCCTAGTGCATCTATTCTGGCTAAGAAATATCTCTAAAGGATACCACTAAAGGTGCTCCTACACGGAATTTCTAGGAATATTAAGGTTATATTTCTCTTGCCTATTCCTTCTCCCAGTGATAATGACACATCTATTATTTCGTAAGGGTGATTTATTGAATCATTGAAGACCATCAAATCTCCACCTATGTACGAATTCATATATGACAACTGGAGGCCTAATTATTCTAGAGTTTCAGCAAAGAGGATGTTAGGCAAACTTCTGTGATCCATAAGGAATCATGTGAGAGTATGCTCAGTGATGGTAATTGTTAAAATTAGCGCTAACTATGTGTTGTACTCCAAAATTTTCCCTCTCATTTCTCAAGAATTTCCTCCCAAAAATCTCCCATGACATCAAGTTTACAACACTGATACATCAATTTGGGTTTTGAATTGGCACAAGGGCAAAATGGTCAAAGTGCACATTGAAAAGTCAAACTTTGAATTTCGGATCAAAACCAAGTTTCAAGAGTCCTAATTCATCAAGACATGTGGGAATATGAAGTTTGTTTCATCAATAAAATCAAAAGTCAAAATTACTTTGAAAAAGTCAAATTCTAAACACTTAGAAATTCTTCTAAGTATTAAGGAAAAATGATAAGTTCAGAACTTCTGGCCAGATTTTCACCATGATGCAAGATGATTCTGGAAGAACTTCTGACATGAGAGTTTGTAGATTTCATTGAGATCTAAAATATTGCAGAACAGAACTTTTCCTAGAAATGCTAGGATTTCAAGTTATAAATCCTTGAAGACACGTCCATGAAACTAAAGCACTCAGTAAATTCTGGGCATTTTCAAGACAGAATTTGGTTAGAAATTCTGGGCCAATTTTCACGTAGGTTTAATCAGAATTTGAAAGAGTAATTCAAGGAAGTTTGCAAAGCATGTTACAAGCTTTCTGGAAAGACTGAGAACCCCTTCAGAACATGTTAGAGCAGGGAGATTCAAAGATCAGAAGTTGGATATTTATTCTAAGTTACGTTCATGCTAAACTTCTGATCCAGACTTAAGCTATGATGCATAATCTCATATTGAAGGTTTTCTATTTTGATAAATGTCATCATCATTTAATGCTCACACCCACTTTTGAGTCTTTATCCAAAGGATTTCCCCACGTGTGGCATAGAAGTACCATTGTTGTCCATGAAAAGCAAACTTTTGTACAAAGTTTATGCTGGGCCCATGCTTTACTTTTGCTTCTGAGGGTACTTTTCCATAAGTCATGCTCAAATTCAAATTAGGCACGGCTAAAAGCTGCTAACCACCCTACTTTGTGCCTTGAACCATACTTGTTTAAACTTGCTTCAAGAACAAGTCAGCGCCCTAACATATGATGGTTGTACTCTTGACTTCTCCAAGATCCTAAATTCTTGCCTATAAATTGAACTTCATTGGCAACTGTTAAAGAGGTCGAGAATTTGAGAAAAAAGTCTTGAAACTTTGCTGAAATTTCAAAGAACTTGAAACTGCAAACATAAACACAAAAACTTACTAATTTCTGGTTTTTCATTCAAGCTCTAATTTTCCTTGTGTATTTCCTGACCAAATCACCCACACCGTTTCTGTATACATTTAGAAACAATCCCAACTTCTGTTCACAGATTGTAATACAATCTCCACCAATCTCCATTTCAAAAATCAAACTTTGCTTCTTGGCTGCTCCAGAACCTTACAGCCATTCATAACTCAAGTTGAGGTTTGCTTTGGCTTTCTGGGAACGTGAGAAAGCTGACCAGAACATCACAACAATCAAAACCAGACTCTAGTTCACAGAACATTTTTCAGCTGCAAGGTAAGCTTCTGCTGACTTTTATCACATTACCTAGGCATTGTTAGGCTTGCATTTTCAAAAATACAATGTAGACATCCTGACTCTGATTCTGTACATATTCATAGATTACATTTATTTTTGCCTAAGTAGAGAGAATTTCAGTTCAAAACTTCTTGAGGAAATTATGATTCAGAATTAGGATTAGCAAAATTCATGCTTGCTATATTTACAGTTCTGATGCTTTATATTTCTGAAACCATAATGAAATCTTCCATAATTGCTATGTTAACATTCTTCATTTTTGTTGAGGAATAACTAAGTTGCAGATGCTCTGGTTGGCATGGAGAAGGAGATGAAGCTAATCATCATAATTTACTTTGTAATATATGTTTATGTTTTTGTTTCTAATACCAGATGTATAGGCACCCCAGTGGTAGAGAGTGAACGCTTAAGGCATTAGGGTTAAGGGACCTAAGTTCTAGCCCAAGAAACACCTTTTTATGTTTATTTTCTGACATTTTTACCCCATTATTTGTTGAACAATAACCCCGAACCAGAACTTCTCGATAAACCCCCTTCAATTGATTGTCAAAATAGTGATCCTGGACCAGAACTTCTAGATGTTCCCGTCCAACAGCATTGACACCTCACTGACCCATCATCAGAACTTCTAGCTTGCCAATAACACTAGAACTTCTAGGTTTCAAGCTGCATCAGAACTTCCAGACTCTCTCAACAACCAGAACTTCTGACCTTCCAGTAACATTAGAACTTCTAGGTTCCCAGTTGCATCAGAACTTCCAGGATTTCCTTTGTTCCCAGCAACCCCAGAGCTTTAGTTCTCGCGGATCCAGATCTCCTGGCCTTCCCCATTTCTACTAAGATCTCCTTTTTGATTTGCAGCGCATCTGAAGTCAGAACTTCTGCCCCTTATTTCTGTCCTTTCAGCAATGCGATGATTCTGATTCTTTTCTCTTACTATTTTTATCATCACTTTTATTTTCATTAATCAAAAACACAAAAAAAAATACTTTATATTCATACACTTTGTTTTACTTTCTTTTAGAACAAATAGACTAAAAATATTTTCTTAAGCAAATTTATTTATTTCTTAACCAAAACAAAACAAATCCATTTTTACATTTCATTTCTTGTACATTATTTCAATATGGTTATAATAGAAAATTAGGACTTTAATTTCTTGCAATCCCCATTTGTAGATTTGTACACCCCATCCCCCTAATGATTGTAATAGCATAGAAAATTTACTTTCCGCAATTTATCGCTTTCATATAAATGCTAGTAAAGTAGGATTTGTATGGGAAGATAAAATCAACAAGTAGACAACCTTTAATCAACGACTAAATGCATGCAAATCAAACACACTATTCACACATGCACCCCTAGGGTTAACCCTACTTGTTGCCTAAAAATGTTCATGTTATGCATGTGATACTTCTTAGGAAAACAATCAAAATACAAGATCATAGTCCCTCGACGACACTTCGCATGTTGCTTTACAAATGATCTTAGTCCCTTAAGAGAAAAGCTAAGATATCTCACAACATTTCTATCATGACTATACGATGACCTACGCTCGTCCCTTTACATCCAACGATGGGGATTTTTACCAAATTAATGGTAAAGTAGCAACATCTAAAGGAGAAGAAAATGAACAAAGACTTTTGAGCAGATTTCTTAGTTGCTTTCTCATTTTCAAAACAAACATCTTTTCAAATGCACCCACACTTTCCATGAAATATTTTCAAAAGTCCAACACTTTGTATACATTCTCATAGAAACGAGAATCATTACAAAGTTTGCCTAAACGAAGACGCTTTTCAAAAATACTTTCAAAAACCACCACAAAGCACCATTTTCAAACAAAAGCAATGATCTAGCAAGCAACTAAGAGCCCATAGACAACTATGGATGAAAAGGGTGCTAACACCTTCCCTTTTCATAATCTACCCCCCGAACTCAAGAAATAATCTCAAAGGTCTTTCCTATTCTTTTAGCCCTTTCATTTATTGGATAAAAGAAAAGTCGGTGGCGACTCTTGCTATCTGCAACAATTGTGATCAAACGTAAAACACCCAAGTCAGTTATCCCACCGCATTACAGAATTGGCGACTCTGCTAAGGAGATCCCAAAGTGGGGTTACCTTAGGGCTAGATCACCTTTACCAGCTTTTCTTTGTTTGACTTGTTTGCTTTACATTTTGGTTCCTTATTTGGGCTTGTTTTGATCCTCTACCCGTACTGGGACACCTTATAGATAAGTAGCAATAAGTTATGGAAACTGTGCGGGGTATACCGACATGGTCTAAGCAATAGCTACGTTAGTGTGACACATTTGTTGGTACCGGTGGCCCTTGAGTAGTCAAGGAGAATACGGAGCTGTTGCGTGGTGTCATGAAGCACTAACTGACTTTAGAACCTTTACTTGACCAACTTGGCCATTAGGAAGTAGTGAAGTAGTCGACTTTGGTGCAGTCCGAAGTTGGTTGATACTCGATACTACGCTCATTGAGATCAGACTTTCGGGATATTTCGGTCGCCAATAAAGAGGCTTGCGCTAAAACAATGCCCGATGTAGAAAGATCAGTGATATTGAGATCCCCTAAAACTCGGTTACTATTACTAGGACAGGTTGAGCCAACTAAACTTCAAGGGGGTACTTACCTATAAGACTCCATGCAAGCCTAAAACCTAAGGAATTGTTTGCCTTATGTGTATATGCTTACTTGTACATAACATCACGACATCATACCCTGGCATTTTTGCACTAACCATTTCAAGGATTATTGGGATTTATCTTTGTTCTGTTTTGTAGGACATGGCCTCCACCCGCAGGAATACTATCCAATTCAATCTCATAAGAATTCCTTCTCAACTCGAAGAGTTAGCATCAAGGGTTCCTGAGAGTTCTTCATTCACCGAAAAATGTGGTAGACTCCTAAACTTGGTTACCTCGAGCATTGATGAAGACATGATGAAAGTGCTTTTCCAGTTCTTCGACCCTTTGCACCATTGCTTCACCTTTCCCGATTACCAGCTTGTACCTACTATGGAAGAATTCTCTCAACTCTTGATGATTCCTATTCTCAACCAACTACCTTTCAACGGTACGGAAAGAGATCCAAGCCCTGAAGAAATTTCTCGAGCGCTACACTTGCAACAATCCGAAGTCACGACTAATTGGGAAATAAGAAGTGGTGTCAAAGGGTTCCTAGCCAAGTTCTTGTTGGAGAAAGATCAAGATTGTTGGAACACTCTGGATTTAGAAGATTTTAAAGGAATCTTTGCCCTTATCATCTATGGGATGGTTTTATTTCCAAACCTTGACCAACTTATAGATGTAAATGCTGTCAAAATCTTCATGTCCCTCAATCCAGTGCCTACTTTGTTGGGAGATATCCTACATTCTCTCCACTCTTGCACTACGAGGAAAAGAGGAACCCTCATGTGTTTCACTCCTCTTTTGGCTAGATGGTTTGTTTCATATCTCCTCCGATCCATGTTGAAGAACGAGCAAGGTTTGAGGTGGTCCAATAGGTTGATGTCGCTCAGACATTTGAATATTCACTGGTGTTCTCGATCCTTGGAGAACGTTACTATCATCCGCCATTATGGGGAATTCTCTAATGTCCCTTTGCTTGGCATTAGAGGAGGTATCACTTACAACCCTTGCTTAGATTTGCGACGGTTTGGGTATGCCCGAAGAGATGGTCCTCATGATATGCTCGTCCAAGGAGTGGTATTCGACTACGAGAGCGACGATCAAGGCTATCGTAAGAGGTTTGTGCGAGCTTGGAGGATGGTAAACAAAGAGGATACTAAGACACTGGGACATAAGAATTTTATTCCCCTTGAGCCTTACCTTAGGTGGGTATGAGCTCGTGCTTAGAAGCTGGTAATGCCTTACCCCTCCATCCCACCAGTTATCGTGGAGCCTGTTGCTGAAGAAGATGACCCGTACACTGTCCTCTTTCCCAACACGCCTACTTCTATCGAAGACTTGCAAAAGGGTTGGATTCAGATAAAGGAAGAGCGTGACACCTTCGAAGCTCAATTCTACGCTAGCAAGAAAAGGGTTTTGGAGCTTACAAAACGAAATCATGAAGAACAAAGCTTGAACGCCTACCTAGCACCAAAGAGGATGCGTTCAACCTTTTTGTCTTAGGAATTTATTTTGTAAGCCCAAGAGGCACGTTCTAAGAATTTTGAACTGATTAATGCAATTTGACATTTGTTCATTCTTTGTCCAGACAAATTTAAATTTCATAAATCCTTGAAATCATTTGCATGCACATTTTTCATACATCATAACATAACAGGTTTTCCACGACAGGTTTCCTTATCTTTCTGCTATTTATTTTTGTAAGATGGATATCGAGAAAACAATGAAAGATCTTCAAGCATAAAACTCCCAGTTTCAAGAGACTCTGTTGACCCAGGCCAAGGGGCAACAAGAGTTGATGAAGTTTCTGGAATCCAAAAAGAAACCGAAGAGGAAAGCCTTAGTCAACATGGGTAGAAGATTCAGAGAGCCGATCCGCCAAATACCAATAGTTGAAGATTCGTCGGAGGAAGACAAAAATAAAATTGGAGAAGCGAAGAGTACCAAGGCTGGGTGTATTAATGATCGAGTGTCCGATGATGAAGACTATTTTGACGAGCAGTATCCTCCTACCGATGTTAAGTACAAGCAGCTAGAGGATAGATTGAAGGTCGTGGAGATTCAAGCCATCTCTGGTTTAGATTTTTATGATTTGGGTTTAATATCCGGGGTTGTCATTCCCCACAAATTCAAGATACCAGTCTTTGTTAAATATGATGGGGTTTCCTGTCCAAAGCTCCACCTGAAGTCTTATGTGCGCAAAATACAACCGCACTCCGCCGACAAGAAACTTCGGGTCCACTTCTTTCAAGAAATCTTGGCTGATACTCAACTAGAGTGGTTTTACCAATCGGAAGGTTCATGTATCCATACATGGGAAGATTTGGCCACTGCTTTCTATCACCAATACCAGTATAATGCCAACCTGGAGCCAACAAGAGTTTAACTGCAAGACATGACAATGGGTAAAAACGAAGGGTTCAAAGAGTATGCCCAAAAGTGGAGGGATCTTTCCAGCAGGGTTCAACCACCATTAACTGATAGGGAACACATTGATATGTTTATGGGAACTTTATCTGGTCCATTTTTCAACTTATTGGTTGGTTGTTCTTCATCCAGTTTCACCGAGCTGATCTTAACCGATGAAAGAGTTGAAAGTGGTATCAAGAGAGGGAAGATCCCCATAGCATCTGCTTCCACCTCCAATCTCGTTAAGAAAACCTTCAGTGGGAAGAAAGAAACGAATGTTGTGTATGGGGCACGGGCCCGTAGCAAGAAGGATGATCGTCCGTCCGTTAATGTTGTTCGAATTTCCAACCCAACTCCTATTCAAAGACAATCTTCCATTCATAAACGATTTGAGACGCCACAAAGACAATACACAAGGATAGGCATGTCGCTATCCCAAGCCTTACAACACATGTTAAAGGCTAATTTGGTGACACTGCGTGATCCTCTAGCTAATCCAGATACCTCCTTACCTAAATACAATCTAAATACCAAGTGTGCATATCACTCGAATAGTCTCGGGCACGAGACAACCAATGCTGGGAACTGAAGAATAAAATTCAAGACTTAATAGACAACAAGTCCATCGAATTTGATCTGCCTCCAATTCCCAATGTGATAATGGCGCCAATACCAAACCATGGCAAGGGTGTCAATGTTGTTGAAGACACCATTTTTGTTTCCTCCGTCGAAGACTTGACCACTCTGTTAACCATTATCAAAAAGAATCTGCTGAAAGTCGGGGTTTTTCCCGGCTGTTTGAAGGACTGTGATTGTTTTGCAAAACAACTCAATTAATGCAAATGGCTGAAGGAAGGCATTCAACGCCTGATAAATATCCATGAGATCCTATTTGAGAAGACTTCGTCTTCCAAAAGTTTGACTAACAAGATTGAAGACCTCTCCATCATAACAATTTTAAACAAGCCTCTTGGGTTCTCCTCCAAGGGTCCTATCAGGATTTCAATTGAACCGAATGTTGCTCCTCTAATAATTACCGCCTCCGGGCCAATTCCGTACTCTTCCAATAAAGTAGTGCCATGGAACTACGGTGCTGAGGTGTTTTACCATGGAATAAAGCAAGATGCTTGGATTGAAGAAAGCAAAGTTGATGACATTGGTAACATTACTGGCTCTAGTAAGGTGACCAGAGATGGGAGAATCTTTTTTCCCAACATTTCACCCCCAACTGCTACAAAGGAACCTGTCTGCATCACCATTGCTAAGCCTAATGCTGACACAAGGGGAAAGGAGAAAGTAGTTGAGCCTGTTGAGACAGAAATACTCGCAAAAGACATTGCTGCTGAGGAACCTTCCGCTCAAGAAATGGATGAGATCTTGAAAATTATAAAGATGAGTAATTTCAATATAGTGGAGCAGCTGGGGAAAACCCCTTCCAAGATTTCCATGTTATCTTTGCTACTTTGTTCCAATGCTCATGCTCGAGAATTAATCAAATTCTTTAAAAATGATCATGTCCCTCATGAGACAACAACTGACCAGTTTGAAAATTGTGTGGCAAGCTTGACGACTGGCAACGATTTGGGGTTTTCAGATACTGATCTGACACCACTTAGAAGAAACCATAACAAAGCTCTGCATGTTTCTGTTGAATGTAAGGGGACTACCCTAGCACATGTTTTGGTTGACACTGGCTCTTCTTTAAACCTACTACCCAAGGGAGCTTTGGACCGTTTAGACTGCAAAGGACTAGTGTCGAAGCCGAGTGATATTATTGTGAGGGCTTTCGATGGGTTCAAAAGGACGGTTCATGGAGAGGTGGATCTCCCGATCAAAGTGGGCTCACAAATTTTCAACTCTACTTTCTATATCATGGACATTCGTCCTGCCTACTCCTGTTTGATAGGTCGCCCTTGGATCCATGGAGCAGGGGAAGTAACGTCAACCCTTCATTAAAATCTCAAGTACTCGGTCAAGGGAAGGATCGTCACTATTTATGGTGAGGAGGAGTTCATGGTAAGCCACCTCAATTCTTTCAAATATGTGGAGATGGATGGAGAATTTATAGAAACCCCGTGTCAGGCTTTTGAAGTTGTTCTGCCTATGATTGCTACTGCCAAAGTCTCCCTCGACCTTCCCAAAGATGATAGATTGGTGCTAAGTATAGATTCATTTAAAGATGCTCGTGCCGCAGTCGAAGAAGAAAGTTGTGATACTTGGGGACAACTCCCCGAGATCCCGTTTAAAGCAGACAAATGTGGCTTGGGATTTACTATCAAGTCTCAGAAAGAAGTGAGGTGCGCTCGTGCAGGGAAGCCCTCTCTCCGTATTGGAAATCATGAAGTAAATGTCGTGGAGGATTCTGATGATGAATGTGCATTTGAAGAATGGGTATACCCTACTACAACAGATCTCAACAATTGACACGCAAAGGACTTCGTTCCCATATCCTTCATTGAGGAGTAATTACTTGTTTATTGCTTTCTATCAATTCAATAACCTTTTGTTTATAATATTAAACAATGACTTTTAAGCCATATGCCTGGCCCGGGGCACTATGGTCCATTTGTCAAGGGTTTTATTTATGTTCATTTGATCATATGATCATTCAATACAAATCATTGGACTTTTGCATTCAAATCTTTGTGCTCATTGTCTTTATTTTTCTTCAAATGTGTTTTTCAAAATAGCCATGTATCTTACATGCACACACACACTCTTGAAGGTCCTCGTCCCCTTCAGATCTCATTGCCAATCACTCTACTATTTCCAACTATGATTTCGAACATCCAATTAACCAAGCCGAGGACGAAGGAAAGGAAGATTGTGATATACTGGGAGAACAAGTCAGACTTCTAATACAAGAGGAAACAATTATTCAACCGTATGAAGAGTCAGTTGAAGTCATCAATCTAGGTACCGAGACAGACAAGAAAGAGGTCATGATCAATGCTAACCTAGGAAGCAGTGTCAAAAGTAGATTGGTTCAGATGTTTCATGACTATGTGGAAGTGTTTGCTTGGTATTATGAAGATATGCTAGGGTTGGATACCCATATTGTAGTTCATCGTCTTCCGACAAAGGAAGATTGTTCTCCTGTCAAACAAAAAGTTCGTCGCATGAGGTCTGACATGTCTGAAAAGATAAAAGCTGAAGTGATGAAACAATTTGATACAGGATTCCTAGCTGTGACATATTACCCCCAATGGGTTACCAATGTGGTACCAATGCCAAATAAAGACGAAAAAGTTCATATATGCATAGATTACAGAGATCTGAATAGGGCAAGCCCCAAGGATGACTTCCCTCTACCTCATATTGATGTCTTGGTCGATAACACCGCTCAACACAAATTCTTATCTTTCATGGATGGTTTCTCCGGCTATAATAAAATTAAGATGGCTCTCGAAGACATGGAGAAGACCACTTTCTTTATGCAATGGGGCAGCTTTTGTTACAAGGTCATGCCATCCGGGTTAAAGAATGCAGTGGAAACATATCAAAGGGCTATGGTAGTTTTGTTTCATGATATGATCCATCATGAAATAGAGGTGTATGTGGATGATATGATTGCAAGATCACAAACTGAGGAAGAACATCTCAATCACTTATACAAGCTATTCGAGAGGCTGAAAAAGTACAAATTGAGGTTGAACCCTAATAAGTGTACATTCGGAGTACGATCTTGAAAACTTCTAGGTTTTGTTATCAGTAGTAAAGGCATGAAAGTCGATCCTGCCAAGGTAAAGGCCATCCAAGAAATGCCAGTCCCCCAATCTGAAAAAGGAGGCCAGAGGATACTTGGGTCGTCTTAACTACATCACCCGCTTCATATCTCACTTGACTGCTACTTGTGAGACAATCTTTAAACTTTTGAAGAAAGATCAAGTAGTCAAATGGAATGATGAATGCCAAACTGCCTTCGACAAAATCAAAGAATATCTGCAAGAACCTCCCATCCCCATTCCTCAAGTTGAAGGAAGACCCTTGATCATGTACTTGACGGTGCTATAGAATTCTATGGGGTATGTGTTAGGCCAACATGACGAGTCTGGCCGAAAAGAGCATGTTATTTACTACCTGAGCAAAAAGTTTAGAGACTGTGAAACCAGATATTCACTACTCGAGAAAACTTGTTGCGTTCTGGCATGGGCTGCTCGCCGGCTAAGACAGTATATGTTGACTCATACCACTTTACTGATTTCTAAGATGGACCCTACCAAGTACATCTTCGATAAACCCGCTCTTTCCAGACGGATAGCCAGATGGCAAATGATCTTGACTGAGTATGATATTCAATACACAATGCAAAAGGCCATCAAAGGAAGTGTATTATAAGATCATTTGTCCCATCAAGCTGTTGATGATTATCAGTCTATGAACTTTGACTTCTCGAATGAGAATATCATGCTAGTGACCGACTGCGCGAAACATGGACCGTATGACAGACTTGAACAAGGATCCCAATGGACTATGGTCTTCGATGGGGCTTCCAATGCTCTGGGTAACAGAATTGGTGTTGTAATAATCTCCCCTGAAGTTTTCCATACTCCTTTCACTTCCAGACTGTGCTTCGATTGTACGAACAACATGGCTGAGTATGAAGCATGCATTTTGGGTCTGAAGGCTGCCATTGATTTAAGGATCAAGCATTTGAATGTATTCGGAGATTCCGCTCTAGTGATTAGCCAAGTAAAAGGAGATCGGGACACTAAACACCCTAATCTTATTCCTTACAGGGAGTTTTTGTTATCTTTGATTCCTTACTTCGAAGAGATCACCTTTGAACACTTCCCTAGGGAAGAAAATCAGTTAGTCGATGCTTTGGCCACGATGTCTTCCATGTTCAAGGTCAAATGGGACAATGAAGCTCCTATGATTTCAATTGAGAGATTTGACGAACCTGTGCACTTTTATGAGCTGGACAATGACGCAAAAAAACCATGGTACCATAAGGTGAAGAGATACCTTGAAGCACAAGAGTATCCCGAAGGAGTTTCCATCAATGACAGAAAATTCTTACGAAGATTCTCAGCCAAATGCTTCCTAAGTATTGGAATCCTGTACAAACGCAACCATGATTCTACTCTACTCCAATGTGGGGACAAGAAGGAGGCAGAGAAAATTATGGAAGACATGCATGATGGTCTCTTTGGGACTCACTCTAGCGGACATACTATGGCCAAGAAAATCCTGAGAGCTGGTTACTATTGGTCAACAATGGAGGCTGATTGCCATCACCACTCAAGGACTTGCCACAAATGCCAAGTATATGCTGACAAGGTCTATGTACCTCCTATTCCCCTAAACGTCATGACCACTCTGTGGCCATTTGCAATGTGGGGCATTGACATGATTGGAGAGATCAAACCTACTGCTTCCAATGGATATTTCTTCATTCTGGTCGATATCGATTATTTCACCAAATGGGTCGAAGCCGCCTCATTTGCCTCGGTCACAAAGAACATGGTAGCCAGGTTCATCAAACATAACCTCATCTGCCGCTATGGTATCCCCGAAAGGATCATCATTGACAATGGGACCAATCTTAACAATACTATGATTACCGAACTTTGCACTCAATTCAAAATCAAGCATCACAATTCTTCTCCTTATAAACCTAAAATGAATGGCACAGTGGAATCAACCAACAAAAACATTAAGAAGATTATGCAGAAGATGGTAGTGACCTACAAAGACTAGCATGAGATGTTACCATTTGCTCTTCATGGCTACTGTACTTCAGCTCGGACATCAATCGGGGAAACTCCTTTTTCCTTGGTCTATGGGATGGAAGCTGTCTTGCCAGTGGATGTTCAGATTCCCTCACTAAGGATTATGAACGAAGCAGGCTTAGGCGAAGACAAATGGATTCAGACAATATTAGATCAATTGAACTTGATCGATGAAAAATAACTGACTGTTGTTTGTCATGGTCAGATGTACCAAAAACGAATGATCAAGGCTTTCAACAAAAATATCAGACCTCGAATATATCAAGCGGGTGACTTGGTAATAAAGCGCATCATTCTTCCATAAGGCGACTGTTATACCCCAAAATTTGCCCTCCCATATTCCTCAAGAAATTGCCAAGCCAAGTCACAAAATTCCCCAAGGGTTGTGCAGTGCAACAGTCTCCCATACAGTCAAAACTAGGGTTTTGAGTCTGATCAAGAAAATGAAGTTTTCAAAGGCTCAATCAAGTCTCATATGCTTACAAACATGGTCAAGCACCCTCATATCAAGTTTCAAGGCATTCAGCTCAAAATTGCACAGTCAAAACCCTAAATTGCACTACAGTCAACTGTAGGGGCAAAATGGTCATTTGACAGTCAAAAGTTCAAATTTTTTGTCAACATATCATTTTGAAGCCACAAACATCATTTGATCAATGCTTGATCATGATTCTCAAAGTTTGGCTCAGAAATCATCAAAGATGCAAAAGTTGCTATATTTGGACAGTTGAAAAAGTCAACTGAAATTGACCAGGGCATAACTTTCACATGGATTATCAGAAAAATTCCATCCAAAGCTCATTTTGAAGAGAAAGACATTTCCTACAACTCATCTTCATACTTCAAGTCCAAGAAATGCTCTCACAAAAAGTTATCAATTTCAACATTACAGGTCATTTTCAAAAGTCAACAAAAAGGGACTTTAAGTCAAAGACCATAATTTGAGATTGGTAAATCAAAATGACATGGGACCAAAGGCATTGGTTAAAGGACTCAACGACCTTTCCAAAATGTCCAAGAACATGTGAAAAGCTTAAAAATTGAGCAAGTTATGCCTTGTAGAAGTTGGGAAATTTTTGTGAAATGGCAAAAGTCAACTATCCTTGAAAATCCAATTTTTGACAAAAGGGCCCCATTTTTTCCACTTGGGTCATCCTTGTCATGCCACACACGTGTCCCATGGTTAATTTCAAGACCAAATATTGATTTTTTTATTTTATTTAATTTTTGATGATTTAATTCATTTTAATTCTTTGAAAATTCAAATAAAATTTAAAAACCAATGGAATAGTGTCATGTGAACTTGGACAATTTCTATGTATCATGAACCAACTCAAGAAATCAGGCTAGGGTTCATTTGCACACTAGGTCTAGGTTTTGGCTAAAAAGGAGGAAAAATGGTTAAGGGTGAAAACCCTAGGACTTATTCTTTCCCAAGCATGAATTAAGGTGAGTTAGCAAGCCAATTCCATTCCATGATCATCACTGAGTCAAACCCTAGGCCTAAGACATTATAAGCTGCGCTCAAACAAGCTTTTGGAGATGGAAAATTTCTCCTTAAAACACAAATCTGAAATCAGTGCTAGAGGATCTTGGAAGCCTTAATTCTTTTTCCATTAGCATCCTTAGGCATTCCTGAAGGCACTCTAATCGCAAACAACAACAAAAGCGTAAGGAATTGGTGGATCATACTCAAACTGTACAGAAAAATTATTGAAATCGTGCATCATTCTTTAAGCATTCTTTGCACTTTTTCTTTGTGGATTTATGTTCCTTATGAGTTTCTAGAGCTAACTGTTAGGTTTAATTGCATTGTTGTGCCATATACATGAACTTGCCATGCGAGAATTCTAGGGTTTCAGGTTTCTGAAATTGGGGATTTTGCATAGAGGAAAAATTAGAGTTCCTGAAGACCATGGTTGAACTCAGCGTTTAGAGACGAAGAAAAAGCACACCTCGCGAACAATTTATGAAGCTTGTGGACCTAATCGCTATTTTTTGAAAGCTAGCTTCAGACCACGCATGAAAAACCGTGGCCAATGTGTTTTCTTTTTACAGGGATGAAGATGATGATGTCGTGTCATCCAGGGACAGGCCAGTTCAAATCTCGCGCGCAGTTCAAATAGCACTAACCATTTTCTTTTATAATGTTTGTTGATTAATATATATTAAATGAATTCAAAGTGGCTCAGTGGACAAGTATCAGCGCGTTAACCTCAATGACCTGGGTTCAAGTCCCAGGTCTAGCCAATTTCCACATTATTTTTCTATTCAAGTTCCTGTGCAGGTTTCTCATTAAGGCGCACCATGCTCCTTCATCCTCCCACCATCCACGCGTCCATCCCACTCAGATCAAGGGCATAAGATCAAGGAACACCATGAATCCCAGTCAAAGAATCACACAAGATTGGAAAAGTCAACCAATTCAATGCAAATGGGCCTGATTTGCTAGGCCTGCACCTCACAATTTTGGGGTCTACCCCCCTGGTTTGCCTTATTAATTTTTATTCTTTCTTTAACTTTTCTTTTTTTTATTTCTTTTATTTGCTATTTATTTAATTAATTATTTTTTACATAAATATAATAAAAACATCATAAAAATCAAAAAATGCCAAAATATATAATTTATATTATAATTATTTTCATAAATAATAACATGTAAATATTTAGTTTTAATTAGGTTTTCAACTTTAATTCCTTTTAATAAAAATCAAAACAAAAACATAGAATTAGGTTAATGACTTTTTCCTTTTAACTTTCCTTGTTTTTTGCCATAGTATTAGTATTTTTCATAATTAAACTAGGGTTGCATTTTAGGTTAGATTTTAACACTTTCTTAATAACTAAAAATCCAAAAAAATAGAGTTTAGGTTTAATAACTTTTATTTTCTTTTTTAATTTTCCTTTTATTTCAGAATAATCATATTATTTATTTATTTTCATAAATTAAAAATTGTACATAAATTAATTTAGAGTTAAATTAGGTTAAAAGTCAATATTTTCATAATAAACTTAAAAAACATTAGAATTAGCATTTTAATTTTAATTAATTTTTTCCTTTTTCTTTTAAATCTAAAAAACACAAAAATACCATTTTCATTTAATTTTAATTTTAGATAACTTAATTATTTTAATTCCTTTAAAGGGTTCAACGCCCTCGCATTTGATTATTTTCTTTTTTCGCGCGTTTCATTTATTTCTTTTGTGAATATAATGTACTTGTACCAAAGCCATGTAATAGCTATTAGACATTTCTTTTCTGCAATTTATTTTAAAATGGGTCTGGATTAATTTGGCGTTGTAGACCCTCGCCCTTTGTAATAGCGTAGGACTTTTATCTTTTCCGCACTTTAGATTCCCGCACTTTTAACTGTTAAAAAATATGCATGAAAGAATGAATGCCCAAAAATAAAATCGAATCGTTAGATCACCAATGCATGACAAGACAAACAATAAACTGAAAATGACACACAATTCGCACACACCACCCCTAGGGTACGCCTCACTGCTGCCTTTCGAAAGGTGATCATCGAGTAGAGGATATTTTAGTAAGTCCTTGTGTCCATTGATCAAGTTGCCTAAAACAAAGTTGCCTCGAATAAGTTGCCTCGGAATAAAAGATCAATGGCATAAGGGTAGCTTCTAAGAGGTCTTCCCATTGCTCCGGTGATCACCATGTCCCTATACACTCGAATTGACCCGAACACCTCCAACGGTGGTGCTACCTACCTCTCAATGGTGGGATGGCACTACTTTAAAGGACATTTACACAGATGAATTCCTTAGGGTAGGTAGGTTCTCGTAGATACTTGCTCTCTTTAAAACAAAACAAATCAAATCTTTTCACACTAACACTTTCAAAAAACTTTCAAAACAAACTTTTCAAAACACTCTGACGTACGAGTTAAATTGAAACTTTTCAAAGAATATTTTTGAAACCCACATTGAAAAGCAAGCAAACATTTTGAAAACACATTGAGCAAGTATCTAAGAGCCCATGGATAACCATGGATAGAAAGGGTGCTAACACCTTCCCTTTCTATAACCTACCTCCCGAACCGAGAGCAATCTCTTTTAAAGGAATTTTTCTGTGCTTTTGTCCTTTCCATTTGGAGAAAATAAAAGACGGTGGCGACTCTTGCTTACCGCGACATTTCGCGAACCAGCTTTAAAACAGTCAGTTCCAGATCCACCGATCACAGAACTGGCGACTCTGCTGGGGACGCATCTTAAAGTGAGGTGTACCTTAGGGCTAGTTACAACTGTGTTTTCAATTGTTTTCCTTGTGTGCTTTTAAAATTGTGGGACCGTCTTGGGAGTTCTATAGATCCTAACCCGGATCTGGGGGATACCTTCTTAGAAAGTAGCAACAAGGCTGTGAGGGAACTGTGCGGGGTATACCGACATGGTTGAAACAGTCTGCTACGTTGATGTGGCACTTTGGTGTGTACCGGTAACCCTTGAGTCAGTCAAGGAGAGTACGGGGCCTCCGCGTGGTGTCATGAAGCATCAACAGACCTTAGGAACCTTAATTGAACCATCTTGGCCTCTTTAGGGTAGTGAGATAACTGACTTTGGTGCAGTCCGAGGTTGGTTGATACTCGATACTACACTCAATTGAGGGTTGCTTTCCTGGAATATTTCGGTCGCCAGTTCAGTGGCTAAATCGAAACGATGAACAATGAAAGCAATCCCGTGATATTGGGAACCTTAGAACCCGGTTACTTTGATAGGACAGGTTGAACCCACCAACTTCAAGAGGGTACTACCCAGATTCCATGCTGGCTTAAACTTTAAGGGCTTCTCTTGTGTGACTTGTGTGCCTTCCTACTTGAACTACTTGCATGCTTATTACCTGACATTTGTCTCTTGCAGGTTGTGTTTGTAGTCCTTAATTAGGACTCATAACAGGGTATCCTAAGTTTCTTGCAGGTTTTTGCAGTCCTTAATTGGGACTCATAACAGGGTTACTCACATTACCCCATGCATATCATGACATCATACCATTGCATACATCCTAACCCATTTCAAGGATCTCAAGGGCTTGTGATACAGGTCAAACATCTAGCAAGGGGCAAAGAGGATTTATTTTCTTCTAGCCAATGTTGTCAGGGGCTATGACCCACTTGATATGGTGAGCTCTGACTCCTGAAGAGGGTTCCCTAACCAAGGTTGTTTGGAAATCAAAACCAGACATGATGAATGTGTCAGGGGCTATGACCCACTTGATATGGTGAGCCTTTGACTCTTGAAGAAGAGTTCTCAATAACATGGGTGTCCTTCAATCAAGCTCTAAATTCCAATGCTAACAAATTTTCTTGTTTACCCCGCGAGGTCCTTGAAAACATTACATGCATATCATACATATCATTGCATAACAGGTACCCTTTGGACAAGTCACTTATCATCTCCGCTGTTTATTTCAGCAATGGTTTCACAACAAGACAACCAGGACCTTCTTGCTCAAGAGACTCGGTTCAGGGAAATCCTCCTGAATCTATCCAAGGGGCAGGAGGAGCTAAGAACACTTCTCGTAGAGACTTTTGCCAAGAACAATACCGAGGACGAACGGCTGGAACGCCTGCAAGCTGAGATAGATGCAATGAAAGCCCAGATGCTGGGGCAGATGACTGCCATTCAGGGTTTAACTCAAAGACAAGATGAACTCGGGGTTCTCGTCAACAAACTGCTTCAGGGTAACCAGCTGGGGCAAACATCTAAGGGTAAAAAGCCAATCATCGCTCAACCACCTTTGAGACAAAGAGGCAAGGAGAAAGCTCCTCATATGGCTCTAGTATCACCAATTCAGCAGCAACTTCACCAACTTCAGACAGACAAGCCCAGGAGGCAGTTCACCCCGCTCAATATGTCGCTGTTTCAAGCTTTACAACGCCTGTTGAGATTGAACCTGATCACATTAAGGGATCATCCCCAGAACCCCAACACAGCACATCCTGCTTATGATCCCAATAAAAGGTGTGCCTACCACTCTGCCTGTCCAGGACATAATGCAAACGAGTGTTGGGCTCTGAAAAACAAGATCCAGGACCTGATTGATGAAGGAGCACTGGAATTCACACAAGATGGTCAGGCTGAATTTTTCTACCATCCCTCCAAGGCTCACCATTTGAAGTGACAAGCCCTGAGACTAGAAATTTTTGTTCATTCGAATGTTCAAGTTGCAATTTTCTTTTGTTCAAACATTTACTCATTGTTAAAACATTGTTATTTCATTAATGCATCGCTTATGTCTATTTTGAATCAATATATTCGTATTCACTATACGCAAATTATTTTCATATTTGTTCTGATGTCAACTCTCTCAATCAATAATTCTAAGCCTCTTGAGGGAGGATGACGAAAACGATACCGCAATCTTTACAGTATGCTTTTGAACAGACCCCGCTGATGAGGTGCAGGCATTGTTTCAATTCCTAAACACTGGAGTAATAAGGAAGATAATCCCTCGTTAACCCCTTTGAGTCAAAGAAGTAGGAGTTTTTCTTTTCGAAAATCAAAACCCTTTATCATAACCTGGGGCAGGGTAGTCTCTCAGTTGATCCAAGTACATAACGAATGGCACCAAAAAGGTCCTTACAAAACAAAAGATAGTGATAATTCCAAACAATCATACAGATAGGCAGTCATTATGTCTCAAAAAATAAAAACCCATTAAGTCAAAACCTATGAAGGAGACTTACAAAACTGGGGCATCCCGCTGACTGTAATCACAAAAGAAACAGTGCAAGCAAAAAATAGGGATCACAAAATCAAAAAAGGAGGTCACACAAACCCTCGACAAAAAAGGAATGACTGCCTATTCAAAATAAGTTATCCATCACCAGAAAATTAGAGCAAAGACTCAAACAAGGTCTAATGTATGATCAACTGAGTTTAGGTTTGGAGAACATCACGAAGAGAGGGTGGGTACAAATAAAATTTGAACCTTTATACTTTGTTTCTTAAACCGTGAACCAAGCCACGTTACAACCCTTAAAAGTCCTAGCTGAAGCATGGTTTAGTTCGAAAGCATACTGTTACGAAAGGTATCCTGACTCCTGAAGGCCTACGGTAAATACGGAGTTGACATTATGTTTTACAAACATTCACTTGTTTTATGAAAAAAGAATGCATTTTCAAAATCTTTGGGACAGACATAAGCCTTGCATTTTTAACATAACTTTGTTTGCATATGACTTTTTGTTTGAACAGCATAGAAATTCGCATGACGAAAGTCTAATGAACAAGAGTATCTCCAATCAAGGGGCACGACATGATCATGGTCTATCATCTGGGGCAGTTCAGTCAAGATTCGGAGAATCTCTCAAAGGCCAAATAGCCTGGGGCAAACCTCCGCTTGAGTCACTTGGGGCATTTCAACAACGAATCTGGCCTGATCAAACACCTTCTGGTGGCATGACAAAACACTTCTAACAGGGGCAACTCCCTGTATTCTGAGAGAGTGGACATAGTCGAAAAAAATACTACGCGTAATCAAAGACCCGCTAGGTTGACACACCTAGGCAAAAATAAGGGCTTCCCGGCGAACCAAAAAGGTTCGGGCAAAATGAAGGGATGACATGAAAAATCTGTACACCCGGCAAGTCGAAAACCTGAAAAGGCGACTGGGGCAAAAATGGGTATCCCGGTGGACTGAAAACCCGAAAGGGCGGTCCAGGCAAAAGTTAGGGATCGAAGCGTACGACTATGTTCCGGTATCTCGTCACTTGCCTACCCGAAGATTTGTCGATCACCCGCACAGGTATCCTCTTCCCTCACCTCCGAAGCAGGGGCAATAATGAGCTATCCAGGCGATCCAATTGCTCTGTCAACCAAATTACAAAGGACAGATCAACATAAAAATGATTACCATCTACCTTTACAAATTCCAGATCGTGGGCTAACGTCCGAGACCAAACAGGACAATTATCCACTTAATCAAAATCATGCAACCCAACACCGGTTTCTGCTCAACCTTCAGACAAAGTCATACACAGACTCCCCCTCCATAAGATGACCTAACCCCGGTTCATCAAGAAGTTTTTACACAAACTTATCCAAGTAACCTTACCCCGGTTCCTCCAGAAATCTTACATGGATTTATCACAAGTAACCTTACCCCGGTTCGTCAAGAAGTTTTACACAAACTTATCCGAGTAACCTAACCCCGGTTCCTCTAGAAATCTTACATGGATTTATCACAAATAACCTTACCCCGGTTCATCAAGAAGTTTTTACACAAACTTATCCAAGTAACCTAACCCCGGTTCAGTTTTACACGAACTCCTCATCAAAGTAACCCTACACCAGTTCCTTCTCTTCAAGATGCAGTTTTACATGGACTCGTCACCCAGAAACCCTACACAGGTTCTCCCTTTCCAAAAAAAACGAAGTTTTACACGAACTCATCATCAAAGTAACCCTACCCAGGTTCCTTCTCCATTTCATATACAGTTTTACACAAACTCATCAGCATGCAACCCTACATAGGTTCCCCCTTTCAACTTATAAAATTACATTCCAAAACTCCCCAGAAGAGTCCAATCCAGTTTCCCCAGGAAAATTGGAATTCATCTCTCCAAGCAGTAAGCTTATCCCCAGTAGATTCTGGAAGCTTATCCCCTCGCAGAGCACGAACGCGTCGTCCAGCTTTATTCAAAGAGTTATTTCCTTAACAGGATATAACTGGGTTATCCTCAGCCGAAAGCCACGGAAAGGTCATCGTCAACATAGTTCTTTCCTATCCCCAGCGAAGTCCATTAACACTTCCAATACAACAACGGTATCCCCAACAGAGTTACTATCAACATTCAGCAAGGCATCACTCTTCCCACAGAGTATTGCTTTCCAGCATGATCGCTAGAGTATCTTTTCTCCCCACAGAATCTTCCATTCGCCAAGTTTATTCCGCAACGGAGTCATCTTCTCCTACCGGTATCCTTGCAGTTATCATCCCCAGCGGAAGCAAAATCTATTCTTCGACATCAGCCCAGGATACGATTTCCCGGCACCCGTCAAGGATTTACTTTCCTAGACGAAAACATACATAAAACGTCACATACATCATTATAGCATGCATAACGCACTGCATCATACAAATCTCATTTATGTTGAGAACATCATTGCTTGATCCATATCATGCATTGCATATGACTGACCTTTACCTTTCAGGAAAAATCCAGTTAAGTTCTCAAGCTACATTTCAAGACCTAGACCGGTTCAGTTAAATCGTCCCAAGATTTTCCTGATTGCTTATCCAGTCAAAGGCCTCCTCTGGTTCAGTTAAATCGTCCCAAGATTTTCCTGATTGCTTATCCAGTTGAAGACATTTCAAGACCTAGACCGGTTCAGTTAAATCGTCCCAAGATTTTCCTGATTGCTTATCCAGTCAAAGGCCTCCTCTGGTTCAGTTAAATCGTCCCAAGATTTTCCTGATTGCTTATCCAGTTGAAGACATTTCAAGACCTAGACCGGTTCAGTTAAATCGTCCCAAGATTTTCCTGATTGCTTATCCAGTCAAAGGCCTCCTCTGGTTCAGTTAAATCGTCCCAAGATTTTCCTGATTGCTTATCCAGTTGAAGACATTTCAAGACCTAGACCGGTTCAGTTAAATCGTCCCAAGATTTTCCTGATTGCTTATCCAGTCAAAGGCCTCCTCTGGTTCAGTTAAATCGTCCCAAGATTTTCCTGATTGCTTATCCAGTTGAAGACATTTCAAGACCTAGACCGGTTCAGTTAAATCGTCCCAAGATTTTCCTGATTGCTTATCCAGTCAAAGGCCTTCTCTGGTTCAGTTAAATCGTCCCAAGATTTTCCTGATTGCTTATCCAGTTGAAGACATTTCAAGACCTAGACCGGTTCAGTTAAATCGTCCCAAGATTTTCCTGATTGCTTATCCAGTCAAAGGCCTCCTCTGGTTCAGTTAAATCGTCCCAAGATTTTCCTGATTGCTTATCCAGTTGAAGACATTTCAAGACCTAGACCGGTTCAGTTAAATCGTCCCAAGATTTTCCTGATTGCTTATCCAGTCAAAGGCCTCCTCTGGTTCAGTTAAATCGTCCCAAGATTTTCCTGATTGCTTATCCAGTGGAAGACATTTCAAGACCTAGACCGGTTCAGTTAAATCGTCCCAAGATTTTCCTGATTGCTTATCCAGTCAAAGGCCTTCTCTGGTTCAGTTAAATCGTCCCAAGATTTTCCTGATTGCTTATCCAGTTGAAGACATTTCAAGACCTAGACCGGTTCAGTTAAATCGTCCTAAGATTTTTCTGATTCTTACCCAGTCAAAGGCCTCTCTGGTTCAGTCAGATCGACCCTAAGATCTCCCTGATTCTTATCCCAGTAGAAGACACCCCAGATTTTTCTCAACGAGCGTTGTTGAAGTTAAAGTCGCCTAAGGCTCTCTTACCATTCATGCTAAGGCAGTAACCATCCCTGGTTCATTCATCAGCGTTTGAAGCTCCAGACTCAGCTCCTGTAACTTGTCAGGACATATCTATACCAAGCATTTAAAATCAGCTCCTGCAACGTGTCAGGTACTCATTTTCTCTTTTGCAGGTATGCAGGTTCTAGCTAAGGAATCTCCTACGCGATCAACATCCAGATGGCATCTATAAGCCCATTACCCTATCTAGCAATCTCCAAATGGCATCTGTAAGCCCATTCCCCCATCATCACTGCTACTATGTGAGCGCAAATTTCTGGGCACTCTAGTGTCCAATCATCTTCTACCCTCGGATTACGAAAGGCACGTCGGCCAATCTGCATCCTCAGGTCTAAGAAGATTGAACAGGGGCAACTGTTATACCCCAAAATTTGCCCTCCCATATTCCTCAAGAAATTGCCAAGCCAAGTCACAAAATTCCCCAAGGGTTGTGCAGTGCAACAGTCTCCCATACAGTCAAAACTAGGGTTTTGAGTCTGATCAAGAAAATGAAGTTTTCAAAGGCTCAATCAAGTCTCATATGCTTACAAACATGGTCAAGCACCCTCATATCAAGTTTCAAGGCATTCAGCTCAAAATTGCACAGTCAAAACCCTAAATTGCACTACAGTCAACTGTAGGGGCAAAATGGTCATTTGACAGTCAAAAGTTCAAATTTTTGGTCAACATATCATTTTGAAGCCACAAACATCATTTGATCAATGCTTGATCATGATTCTCAAAGTTTGGCTCAGAAATCATCAAAGATGCAAAAGTTGCTATATTTGGACAGTTGAAAAAGTCAACTGAAATTGACCAGGGCATAACTTTCACATGGATTATCATAAAAATTCCATCCAAAGCTCATTTTGAAGAGAAAGACATTTCCTACAACTCATCTTCATACTTCAAGTCCAAGAAATGCTCTCACAAAAAGTTATCAATTTCAACATTACAGGTCATTTTCAAAAGTCAACAAAAAGGGACTTTAAGTCAAAGACCATAATTTGAGATTGGTAAATCAAAATGACATGGGACCAAAGGCATTGGTTAAAGGACTCAACGACCTTTCCAAAATGTCCAAGAACATGTGAAAAGCTTAAAAATTGAGCAAGTTATGCCTTGTAGAAGTTGGGAAATTTTTGTGAAATGGCAAAAGTCAACTATCCTTGAAAATCCAATTTTTGACAAAAGGGCCCCATTTTTTCCACTTGGGTCATCCTTGTCATGCCACACACGTGTCCCATGGTTAATTTCAAGACCAAATATTGATTTTTTTATTTTATTTAATTTTTGATGATTTAATTCATTTTAATTCTTTGAAAATTCAAATAAAATTTAAAAACCAATGGAATAGTGTCATGTGAACTTGGACAATTTCTATGTATCATGAACCAACTCAAGAAATCAGGCTAGGGTTCATTTGCACACTAGGTCTAGGTTTTGGCTAAAAAGGAGGAAAAATGGTTAAGGGTGAAAACCCTAGGACTTATTCTTTCCCAAGCATGAATTAAGGTGAGTTAGCAAGCCAATTCCATTCCATGATCATCACTGAGTCAAACCCTAGGCCTAAGACATTATAAGCTGCGCTCAAACAAGCTTTTGGAGATGGAAAATTTCTCCTTAAAACACAAATCTGAAATCAGTGCTAGAGGATCTTGGAAGCCTTAATTCTTTTTCCATTAGCATCCTTAGGCATTCCTGAAGGCACTCTAATCGCAAACAACAACAAAAGCGTAAGGAATTGGTGGATCATACTCAAACTGTACAGAAAAATTATTGAAATCGTGCATCATTCTTTAAGCATTCTTTGCACTTTTTCTTTGTGGATTTATGTTCCTTATGAGTTTCTAGAGCTAACTGTTAGGTTTAATTGCATTGTTGTGCCATATACATGAACTTGCCATGCGAGAATTCTAGGGTTTCAGGTTTCTGAAATTGGGGATTTTGCATAGAGGAAAAATTAGAGTTCCTGAAGACCATGGTTGAACTCAGCGTTTAGAGACGAAGAAAAAGCACACCTCGCGAACAATTTATGAAGCTTGTGGACCTAATCGCTATTTTTTGAAAGCTAGCTTCAGACCACGCATGAAAAACCGTGGCCAATGTGTTTTCTTTTTACAGGGATGAAGATGATGATGTCGTGTCATCCAGGGACAGGCCAGTTCAAATCTCGCGCGCAGTTCAAATAGCACTAACCATTTTCTTTTATAATGTTTGTTGATTAATATATATTAAATGAATTCAAAGTGGCTCAGTGGACAAGTATCAGCGCGTTAACCTCAATGACCTGGGTTCAAGTCCCAGGTCTGGCCAATTTCCACATTATTTTTCTATTCAAGTTCCTGTGCAGGTTTCTCATTAAGGCGCACCATGCTCCTTCATCCTCCCACCATCCACGCGTCCATCCCACTCAGATCAAGGGCATAAGATCAAGGAACACCATGAATCCCAGTCAAAGCATCACACAAGATTGGAAAAGTCAACCAATTCAATGCAAATGGGCCTGATTTGCTAGGCCTGCACCTCACAATTTTGGGGTCTACCCCCCTGGTTTGCCTTATTAATTTTTATTCTTTCTTTAACTTTTCTTTTTTTTATTTCTTTTATTTGCTATTTATTTAATTAATTATTTTTTACATAAATATAATAAAAACATCATAAAAATCAAAAAATGCCAAAATATATAATTTATATTATAATTATTTTCATAAATAATAACATGTAAATATTTAGTTTTAATTAGGTTTTCAACTTTAATTCCTTTTAATAAAAATCAAAACAAAAACATAGAATTAGGTTAATGACTTTTTCCTTTTAACTTTCCTTGTTTTTTGCCATAGTATTAGTATTTTTCATAATTAAACTAGGGTTGCATTTTAGGTTAGATTTTAACACTTTCTTAATAACTAAAAATCCAAAAAAATAGAGTTTAGGTTTAATAACTTTTATTTTCTTTTTTAATTTTCCTTTTATTTCAGAATAATCATATTATTTATTTATTTTCATAAATTAAAAATTGTACATAAATTAATTTAGAGTTAAATTAGGTTAAAAGTCAATATTTTCATAATAAACTTAAAAAACATTAGAATTAGCATTTTAATTTTAATTAATTTTTTCCTTTTTCTTTTAAATCTAAAAAACACAAAAATACCATTTTCATTTAATTTTAATTTTAGATAACTTAATTATTTTAATTCCTTTAAAGGGTTCAACGCCCTCGCATTTGATTATTTTCTTTTTTCGCGCGTTTCATTTATTTCTTTTGTGAATATAATGTACTTGTACCAAAGCCATGTAATAGCTATTAGACATTTCTTTTCTGCAATTTATTTTAAAATGGGTCTGGATTAATTTGGCGTTGTAGACCCTCGCCCTTTGTAATAGCGTAGGACTTTTATCTTTTCCGCACTTTAGATTCCCGCACTTTTAACTGTTAAAAAATATGCATGAAAGAATGAATGCCCAAAAATAAAATCGAATCGTTAGATCACCAATGCATGACAAGACAAACAATAAACTGAAAATGACACACAATTCGCACACACCACCCCTAGGGTACGCCTCACTGCTGCCTTTCGAAAGGTGATCATCGAGTAGAGGATATTTTAGTAAGTCCTTGTGTCCATTGATCAAGTTGCCTAAAACAAAGTTGCCTCGAATAAGTTGCCTCGGAATAAAAGATCAATGGCATAAGGGTAGCTTCTAAGAGGTCTTCCCATTGCTCCGGTGATCACCATGTCCCTATACACTCGAATTGACCCGAACACCTCCAACGGTGGTGCTACCTACCTCTCAATGGTGGGATGGCACTACTTTAAAGGACATTTACACAGATGAATTCCTTAGGGTAGGTAGGTTCTCGTAGATACTTGCTCTCTTTAAAACAAAACAAATCAAATCTTTTCACACTAACACTTTCAAAAAACTTTCAAAACAAACTTTTCAAAACACTCTGACGTACGAGTTAAATTGAAACTTTTCAAAGAATATTTTTGAAACCCACATTGAAAAGCAAGCAAACATTTTGAAAACACATTGAGCAAGTATCTAAGAGCCCATGGATAACCATGGATAGAAAGGGTGCTAACACCTTCCCTTTCTATAACCTACCTCCCGAACCGAGAGCAATCTCTTTTAAAGGAATTTTTCTGTGCTTTTGTCCTTTCCATTTGGAGAAAATAAAAGACGGTGGCGACTCTTGCTTACCGCGACATTTCGCGAACCAGCTTTAAAACAGTCAGTTCCAGATCCACCGATCACAGCGACCCCAGGGGCAAATGGACTCCCACTTACGAAGGGCCATTTGTTGTCAAGAGAGTTTTCTCTGGTGGTGCCATGATGCTGACTACTATGGACGGTGTAGACTTCCCACATCCTGTGAACGCAGAAATGGTTAAAAAATATTACGCATAAGAGACCCGCTAGGTTGACACACCTAGGCAAGATAAGGGCATCCCGGAAAACCAAAGGTTTGGGTAAAAATTATGGATATATGCAAAATATTATACACCCGACAAGTTGAAAACCCGAAAGGGTGACTTGGGAAAAAATGGGTATCCTGGTGGGCTGAAAACCCGAAAGGGCAGTCCAGGCAAAAGTTAAGGATTGAAAGTGTATGACTATGTCTCTATGGAATCACCACAATCGACTTTATTACCAAGGTCCGAGTTCAAATGGTCCAAAATCAATCCAATCAACTTCTGTCAATGTCAAGGGACATTTGAAGACATTGGGGGAAATAATAGAGTTGGAATGCAATGAGATCACTTCCACATGGCTGTTATTTTTGTTTTCAATTTTGTTTTCCTTTCAACGATTTCCTCTTACTAGGATCTCCGTCTCTTTGTACAAAAACGCCTATTCATGGGCAAAATATCAATACAAATATATTTTGAAGTGCAAAATTTCTATTTTTTGTTTTGAATGCAAATATGTCCAATGACTAAAATTGAACGAACATATGCATGTGAACATAATTAAAACTGTTTAGCACATGTGTCCTGCCAAGCAGCAACAAGTATCTCTTTATGCATTTGGGATGTCCCCACAGAGTTATTCCATTAACATTATCCCCACAAAGTCCTTTTCATAGGGTAGTCCCCAGCCAGAGTCTCAATCTCTTAACAACCCTCTCCCAAGCTGAGTTGGTCCTAAAAGAAGAAGCCTTATGGATCTCTTCCTAAAATAACTCACCTTATCAGTAGTTCGTCAAATATTCCTCAACAGGGTTTATTTCCCCAGTTGAGTCTGTCTTCCCCGGCTGAGTTTATCATATCCAGCTTGAGTTTTCCTCTCAGACTATTACAAATCAGAGGACCACGACCTCTTTTCCCCAGTGAAGTCGCCAACAAAGTCATTGCTATCTCCAAAAGTTTCTGCGAAGCCTGGACCCGACCAGATAACATTTTAACTTCAGTAAGTTGTTGTGAAGCCTGGACCCAACCAGATAATAGTACAACTTCCAGTAACTATGAAGCCTGGACTCGACCAGATAATAGTACAACTTCCAGTAACTATGAAGCCTGGACCCAACCAGATAATAGTTAACTTCTAAAGATACTGTGAAGCCTGGACCCGACCAGATAATAGTGTAACTTTTTAGATACTATGAAGCCTGGACCCGACCAGATAATAATGTAACTTTTCAGATACTATGAAGCTTGGATCCGATCAAATAATAGTTAACTTCTCAAGATATTATGAAGCCTGGACCCGACCAGATAATAGTGTAACTTTTCAGATACTATGAAGCTTGGATCCGACCAGATAATAGTTTAACTTCTCAAGATACTATGAAGCCTGGACCCGACCAGATAATAGTGTAACTTTTCAGATACTATAAAGCCTCGATCCGACCAGATAATAGTTTAACTTCTCAAGATACTATGAAGCCTGGACCCGACCAGATAATAGTTTAAATCCTCGAGATATTGAAAAACCTAGACTCAACCAGACAAGGGTTTAACTTCTTTTCCCCAGTAGAGTTTTCCTCCATCCCAGCAAGTTACTGTGAAGCCTGGACCCGACCAGATATCAGTTCAACTTTATCTTTTCAAGCGAGCTATTGTGAAGCTTGTAATCCGACCAGATAGCAATTAACTTTATTCACTCAGAAATTTGTTGTGAAGCCTGGATTCCGACCAGATAACAATTAATTTCAAGCAAGTTACTGTGAAGCCTGGATCCGACCAAATATCAGTTCAACTTCATCTTTTCAAGCAATTTATTGTGAATCCTAGACCCGGCCAGATAGCAATTAACTTTACTCACTCAGAAATTTGTTGTGAAGCCTGGAATCTGACCAGATAACAACTAATTTCAAGCAAGTTACTATGAAGCTTGGATCCGACCAAATATCAGTTCAACTTCATCTTTTCAAGCAAGTTATTGTGAAGCCTGGACCCGAGTAGATAGAAATTAAATTCATCCATCTTAGAAATCGGTGAAACCTGGAATCCGACCAGATAACAGTTAATTTATTCTTCCCCGGTAAGTCACTATGAAGCCTGGAATCCGCCAGATAACAGTTCAACTTCAAGCAATTTTCTGCGAAGCCTGGATTCGGACTAGATAACAATTAATTCAGATCTTGCCCTGCAAGTCACTGCGAAGCCTAGAAAATGACCAGATAGCAGTCAACTTTATTATCCCCAACAATTTGCTTCCAAGCCTAGATTTCGACCAGATAACAGCCAATTTTCGATGCTCTCCAGTCGGGAATAATTCCCCAGTGGAGCATTGAACAACCAAAATTCCTAAACTTTTTCCCCCAAGCAGAGACCAACACTCTCCATAGAGTCTCCTTAGACAAGCCAGTATTCCCCAGCGGAGTTTCTCCTCAAACAACAGAACAGGAATTCCCAACATAAACCGTCTAAACAAAGTTGAAGATACGCCTACTCTCCAACACCAGTTCAAGTCTCAGCCTCCCAAGGCTCCCCAACATGTTATCAAGGATTTATTTTCCTAGACAAAGACACGTTACAATAAATGAATCACATGCATAAATCATAACACATACATGGCAAATGCATACGACATAATATCACTTATTTTGAGAACATCATTACACCATGCATATATCTGCATGCAGCTAATCCTTTTCCTTGCAGGAAAATCAATAGGCAAAAGACATCTACCATTTCAGTATAAATCAATCAAAAGATTTATCCTGATACCATCCATCATCCCTCCAAATGGAATCTTTAATCCCATTCCAAACATAGTCATCTAACATATCATTGAGTGCAAATTTCTAGGCACTTTAGTGTCCAATCGTCTTCCACCTCCAAGTCACGAATGTCGAATTCGCCAATCTAACTCTTCAGGTTTAAGAAGATTGAACAGGGGCAACTATTGTACCCTGAAATTTTCCCTCTAATTTCTCAAGAATTTCCTCCCAAAAATCTCCCATTACATCAAGTTTGCAGCTCTGATACATCAATTTGGGTTTTGAATTGGCACAAGGGCAAAATGATCAAAGTGCACACTAAAAAGTCAAACTTATACTTTTGGATCAAAACCAAGTTTCAAGAGCCCTACTTCATCAAGACATGTTGGAATATGAAGTTTGTTTCATCAAGAAATCAAAATTCAAAATTACTTTGGAAAAGTCAAATTCTAAAAACACTTAGAAATTCTTCTAAGTATTAAGGAAAAATGATAAGTTCAGAACTTCTGGCCAGATTTTCACCATGATGTAAGATGATTCTGGAAGAACTTCTGACACAAGAGTTGTAGATTTCAATGAGATCTAAAATATTGCAGAACAAAACTTTTCATATAAATGTTGTGATTTCAAGTTATAAATCCTTGAAGACACGTCCATGAAATTGAAGCACTCAGTAAATTCTGGGCATTTTCAAGAAAGAATTTGGTAGAACTTCTGGGCCAGTTTTCACGTAGGTTCAATCAGAATTTTCAAGAGTAATTCAAGGAAGGTTGCAAAGCATGTTACAAGATTTCTGGAGAGTCTAAGAACCCCTTCAGAACATGCTGGAGCAGGGAGATTCAAAGATCAGAAGTTGGATATTTGTTCTAAGTTACGTTGATGCTAAACTTCTGATCCAGACTTAAGATATGATGCATAATCTCATATTGCAGGTTTTCTGTTTTGATAAATCACATCATCATTTAATGCTCACACCCACTTTTGAGTCTTTATCTAAAGGATTTCCCAACGTGTGGCATAGAAGTACCATTGTTGTCCTTGAAAAGCAAACTTTTATACAAAGTTTATGCTAGGCCCATGCTTTAATTTTGCTTCTGAGGGTACTTTTCCATAAATCATGCTTACAAATTCAGATTAGGCACGGCTAAAAGTTGATAACCACCCCACTTTGTTCCTTGAACCATACTTATTTAAACTTTCTTCAAGAACAAGTCAGCGCCCTAGCATATGATGGTTGTACTCTTGACTTCTCCAAGCTCCTAAATCCTTGCCTATAAATTGAACCTCATTTGCAACTGTTAAAGAGGTCGAGAATTTGAGAAAAAAGCCTTGAAACTTTGCTGAAATTTCAAAGAACTTGAAACTGCAAACATAAACACAAAACTTACTAATTTCTAGTTTTGCATCCAAGCTCTAATTTTCCTTGTGTATTTCCTGACCAAATCACCCATACAGTTTTTGATATACATTTATAAACAATCCCAACTTCTGTTTACAGACTGTAATACCATCTCCACCAACCTCCATTTCAAAAATCAAACTTTGCTTCTTGGCTGCTCCAGAACCTTACAGCCATTCATAACTCAAGTTGAGGTTTGCTTTGGCTTTCTGGGAACGTGAGAAAGCTGACCAGAACATCACAGCAATCAGAACCAGGCTCTAGTTCACAGAACATTTTCCAACTGCAAGGTAAGCTTCTGCTGACTTTTATCACATTACCTAGGCATTGTTAGGCTTGAATTTTCAAAAATACAATGTAGACATCCTGACTCTGATTCTGTACATATTCATAGATTTCATGTATTTTTGCTCAAGTAGAGAGAATTTCAGTTCAGAACTTCTTGAGGAAATTAGGATTCAAAATTAGGATTAGCAAAATTCATGCTTACTATATTTACAGTTCTGATGCTTTATATTTATGAAACCATAATGAAATCTGCCATAATTGCTATGTTTGCATTCTTCATTTTTGTTGAGGTATAACTAAGTTGCAGATGCTCTGGTTGGCGTGGAGAAGGAGATGAAGCTAATCATCAGAATTTACTTTGTAATATATGTTTATGTTTTTATTTCTAATACCAGATGTATAGCCACCCCAGTGGTAGAGAGTGAACGCTTAAGGCATTAGTGTTAAAGGACCTAAGTTCTAGCCCCATAACACCTTTTTATGTTTATTTTCTGACATTTTTACCCCATTATTTATGGAACAATAACCCCGAACCAGAATTTCTCGATAAAACCCCTTCAATTGATTGTCAAAATAGTGATCCTGGACCAGAACTTCTAAATGTTCCCATCCAACAACATTGACACCTCACTGACCCATCATCTGAACTTCTAGCTTGCCAGTAACACTAGAACTTCTAGGTTTCCAACTGCATCAGAACTTCCAGAATCTCTCAACAACCAGAACTTATGACCTTCCAGTAACATTAGAACTTCTAGGTTCCCAGTTGCATCAGAACTTCCAGAATTTCCTTTATTCCCAGCAACCCAACTTTAGTGCCCCTGAATCCAGATCTTCTGGCCTTCCCTATTTCTGCTAACATCTCCTTTCTGATTTGCAGCGCATCTGAAGTCAGACCTTCTGCCCCTTATTTCTGTCCTTTCAGCAATGCGCTGATTCTGATTCTTTTCTTTTCTCTTATTATTTTTATCATCACTTTTATTTTCATTAATCAGAAACACAAAAAAAAAACTATATATTCATACACTTTGTTTTACTTTCTTTTAGAACAAATAGACTAAAAATATTTTCTTAAGCAAATTTATTTATTTCTTAACCAAAACAAAACAAATCCATTTTTACATTTCATTTTTTGTACATTATTTCAATATGGTTCTAATAGATAATTAGGACTTTAATTTCTTGCAATCCCCATTTGTAAATTTGTACACCCCATCTCCCTAATGATTGTAATAGCGTAGAATATTTACTTTCCGCAATTTATCACTTTCATATAAATGCTAGTAAAGTAGGATTTATATGGGAAGATAAAATCAACAAGTAGACAACCTTTAATCAAAGACTAAATGCATGCAAATCAAACACACTATTGACACATGCACCCCTAGGGTTAACCCCACTTGTTGCCTAAAAATGGTCATGTTATGCAAGTGAGACGTCTTAGCAAAACAATTAAAATACAAGATCATAGTCCCTCGATGACACTTCAAATGTTGCCTTACAAATGATCTTAGTCCCTCAAGAGAAAAACTAAGATATCTCACAGCATTACTATCATGACTATACGATGACCCACGCCCGTCCCTTTACATCCAACGATGGGGCTTTTTACCAAATCAATGGTAAAGTAGCAACATCTAAAGGAGGAGAAAATGAAAAAAGACTTTTGAGTAGGTAGAAACGTTCTTAGTTGCTTTCTCATTTTCAAAACAAACATCTTTTCAAATGCACCCACACTTTCCATGAAATATTTTCAAAAGTCCAACATATTGTATACATTCTCATAGAAACAAGAATCATTACAAAGTTTGTCTAAACGAAGGCACTTTTCAAAAATACTTTAAAAACCCATCACAAAGCACCATTTTCAAACAAAAGCAATGATATAGCAAGAAACTAAGAGCCCATAGATGACTATGGATGAAAAGGGTGCTAACACCTTCCCTTTTCATAATCTACCCCCTGAACTCAAGAAATAATATCAAAGGTATTTCCTGTTCTTTGCACTCTTTCCTTTATTGGATAAAAGAAAAGTCGGTGGCGACTCTTGCTATCTGCAACAATTGCAATCAAATGCAAAACACCCAAGTCAGTTCTCCCATCGTGTTACACTATGCATCCAGGGTTCCAATTATCTTCTCGTGATCTATAAATCCTATATCCAGTTGATCTTCGCTTTGCAGTTTAGCATCAACTATTATTTGGAATAAGTATTCTGGTGACAGATCTATGTTAGACGACACTACATTTCAGATTTCATCAATGAGTGGCAATTGATGCGCAACGGGATCAAATGATTTGACCAAGTATTAGGTGATATGTATTAGGTGACTGTCTCCATCTCTCAATAATTCTGGTAGAGATCTGAGTTTGAAACGAGGATGAACTATTTATGCAATTTACCAGGAATTAAGAGTCATTTTCAAAAGACAACGCCATTATTCCGTTCTAGAACCAGACTTGGTGTTAATTAATGATAGAGGATCCTGAATCGGTGGTGCTATTTACTGATATGGTGGTGCAGGGTAGACCTGCAAGGTTATCATCCAAAGCCCAAGTCAATTTAGAGTCCAAGATGAGTATATTGAAAATTGGAGATCAGAAAGTGTACCTTGAATCTTACGTGTGTTGACTTTAAGCGTTGAATTATTTTGATTAGGCTTTCACTTTTGGCATTTAGTCGTGTAGAGTGTTGTTGTAAATTCGTTACTAACAACCACGATCCTTGGACCGTTGTAGTATACTGGAAAGCGCATGTGATATCACAACAATTATGCTTATCAACTATTGTGATTATACGGTACTAGGTTAGAAACCCAGCAGCAACAAACAAATTATATTAGATCATAGTTAAAATAGAAAATTGTTGTGGAACTTACCCATAGTTTATTATATACTAATGTATATTGCTTGTTTTACCATACACATCATTAAAGAAATACAACCATTAAAATTGGTAAAGAACTATATAATCTGAAAATTAAACTATTCTTAAAAACCAACTTAAATACACCATTGTATTCTGAATTGCATGCGTCTCATCGTGCATATTTTATGTTCTTTAACACATATATGGTTCAATTGTCAGATTCCTTCAATGCATCAATATCTTTTATTATTGTTTACCTCATCATTGTCGCTTATCATCGTAATTGTTATGATGACTTATCATCATAACAATCATAATCTTTACAATCACGATGATAAACGACGATGACGAGGTAAAATAGAATAATAGATATCGATGTATTGTAGGAATCCGATCATTGAACCATATATTATGGGTTAAAGAATATAAAACATGCAGAATGAGACACGTGCAATTTGGAAAACATTGATTGATATAGGTTGATTTTCAAATACATCTTAATTTTCAGATTATAAGTTTCTATGTCAATTTAAATGATTACATTTTCATTAAAAGGTTAGTGAAAAAAATAATATACATAGTATATAATAAACTAAACTTCATATTTTACCAACCTGTATAAGAATTTAAAGAGCAAAATATTGCTATGTCACAAGATTCTTTTGCTTATGAGTTAGCAATTTTTTGTTCTTGTTTTGAGAATGTTTGTCAACAAAAATATAATACAAAAACACAATAAATACATGTAGCACAATAAAAAAATATACATTTTAGCAACAAAACACTAACAACATACAATATCACAAAATATATTAAGTTGATTATAGAATGCACCTTTTATTTAAAGTAATTGTGGAACTATGAAGTTCATTTAGTTTGTGACGCAATGAAAAAGAAATACAAGGTGGATGAAGTTTCCACAATGACTTCATACTTCTTGTATATTTTTACATTGCTACACAAATCATATGTACCTTATCAACTCGTACTATACGCTTGCTACCATCATCATCAACACTATATGAGGTTCATTCAGTTTGTGAAGCCATGAAAAAAATAAGGTGGATACAGTTAACACCATAGCTTCATACTTCATATATTTATTATCATAGTTCTCAAACTAGATAAAGTTTGTTGTTATTATTGTTCTTCATTAACTTTTCTTGAGTCCTACAAACACCAAGAAAATTATCAACATGTGAAACCGCAAACTTATTTGTCAACAACACAATATGCAACAACAACATATAACAATAAAAGAACCATAAACCATCTAACAAGAAGAAAATAATAGGAAAACCATGTTAAACATAACAACAACATACATGAAAATGAGAGAATAAGGAAAAAGAAAAATAATTTTAAGTAAGAAGAACAAGATCGATGACTATACTGTAGAATAAGAATGCTAATGATGAAGAAGAAGAGAAAAAATAGGTTATATAGTTTTGCTGTGAAAGATACGACGCTATTGTCAAAGAGAGAATATTAATTCGCTTATATATAAATATACTTACAATGATTTACGTTACCAACTGTGGTGATATATATATATATATATATATATATATATATATATATATATATATATATATATATATATATATATATATATATATATATATATATATATATATATATATATATATATATATATATAAATTTGTCACAATAGTTGAAAAAAACAAATGAAATCGTAACCCTTTATTTTATATTTAAAAATAAATAAAATAGAAAAGACGCACATTAACGTTAAATAAATAATATATGTGAGGGAACTGAGGTTTGAACCCAAAAAGTTTGGATTATATAACCACAGTTATTGTAGCAACCGTTATTATATGCTAACAATTTTTAATAAAAAATAAAATAAAATGTTAGCGTCTGGATTTAGAGATGTCACCACGGTGTTGGGAAAGAACCATAGTGAATTAGACGTTGTTATTTGCACTTTTTGTAGTAGTGGTTCCTCCATTGCAGTAAGGAATCTCTCCCTTTCAAGTACCTTGGACTCTCGATCAGGGCCATTCCCAGCCTAACATATATATGGAAACCTATTATTAACCTCATATATAGAAGGCTCATTTCCCAAAAGCATAGGTATGTGCCTATGTGTGGGATAATGATCATTATTAATTGTGTTCTTAATGTCATATTTGTCTTCAATCTTTCTTCATTGAAAATGCTTGTTAAGGTTTGGAAGAAGATTGTTAATCTTTAGCGGAGGTTCCTTTATGGAGGGGTTAAAGGAATTCCATGATATCTTGGGTTAGGTGGGCGGATGTGTGTAAACTTAAGGATCTTGGAGGTTTTGGTGTCTGGGACCATCGGTTGGTTAATGGCGTGACATTCTCATTTTTAGATATGGAATGACTCCCTCTTCTTCAATCTTGGAAGAGGACATTGTGTGCCTCTTCCCGACCTCATCTTGGGGGAAATGAGTTTTCCTCCTTGAAACCAAAATTGAGGATCCCTCTAATTGGTTCGTGGACGACCTTAGATTAAAAGTTGGATTTGGCCTCCTCATTTATTTCGGAAATAACCCTCTTAGATCTAAATTTTTTAAGCTCTTTTCTATTTCTGACCAAGTTCATGATCAATTGTAGAGGTAGACAAGTAGGAAGGGGAGGACTGGACTTTGGAGCTTAAGTGCAGGAGGAATTTCCTTTTCAATCTTGAGAAAGTTCTTACTATCGAGCTCATGTCTGTGATAATGGATTTTTCTCCTTCTTTTGAGAGAGATGAGTGGAGGTGACACCATTCTAAGGGCGGGTCTTATTCTATGACAATCGCCTATACTTGCCTTATGGATCGAGATCTTTCTTCAGATGTCTAAACCACTTTTGTGGGAGACTCTTCCTTCTATCTGGAGTAGTTAGGCTCCCTCTAAAGTCATTTCATATGGTTTCGTTGTCTAGTGCTATTTGTGAGTTGTGAGTTTGTGGCTAGTGTTTGGTATAGTATTTTCATATGGTTAAGTTGGTGTGTACTTTTACCTAAATATATTGTGACCATTTTCCAGTTGTTTTCCTTCTTAGTGGTCCAACTAGGATTTACGGGGTTTTTGATTAATTGGCACACCGTGATTTGGTTGGTTTAGAAATATCGGAATGATATTGTATTCTCTGCCTCTTTGGTGCACTACACCAAAAAGGACTTTTAACAGCGCACATTAGACAGTGCTTTTATACAAAAGCGTTGTTATAAGTGAATTTAAAAAAAACACGAAAACTGTATACAATAATAAATAAAAGCGCTGCTAAAAATGTGACCTTAGACAACGATTTTAAAAAACGCTGCTAAAAGTGTTGCTTTAAAAAGCGCTTTATCAAAAGCACTGGTAAAGGAACACTTTAGACATCTCTTTTCAAAAGCGCTGTCTAAAGTCATATAAATTTTAAAAAAATCTCAAAAGCGCTGCTAAAGGACCACATTAGCCAGCGCTTTTCAAAAGCGCTGCTAAAGGCCCATATTAGCCAGCGCTTTCTTAAAAGCGTTGTCTAAAGTCATATAATTAGAAATTAAAAATTAGAATCCGTACTGTTTCTCTTTTCACAGAATGATTTCTCTCCTCACGCAAAACCCTTTTCAACGTCTCTCTCTCCATCGCTATCCGCCGTTTGCCGTCCTCCACCGTCTCTCTATGCAAAACGAGGCTCTCTCTCCACCGCTGACCGCCGTCCTCCACCGTCACTTTCAAGATACTCTTCTCTCTTTCTCTCTACGAAATCGTTGGGTACAAATAGAAATAGAGAGATTATGGCAAAAACTCTTTATGACTATTTGAATCAATAATCTTTTATTATATTATTTTGCTATAAAAAGAGATTATGGATTGTTTGGGTACAAATAGAAATAGAGAGTTCGGATTTTCGTTCATAAAAATTGTATATACTACTTGAGATGCCATGGATAATGAAAAAGTTGTTGTCTTAGATGATTTTAAATTATGGTTATACTGTGAATTTTAAATTGGGAAATAGAGTTAGACTGCACACTTCAACTTCACATACACATAGTCTATGTATTTGTCTTGTTGTCCTAGTTTACTTGGACTAAGCTATTTTTATTTGTTATTTATTCAAACTTGATAAAAACTCTATACAAATTTTTACAAGTATGGAACACTAATGTTTTTCTGCTATGTGTAGTTAGTCGAAGACCATCAGTGACTCGAAGAACATCATAGCAACATCATCCACCGTCGGCCACCAATAACCTCTATTCTTTCTTTGGTAAGTCAAGTTAAAATTCAACATTACTGATTCTTGTTGTTTGTAGGATTTCAAGTGTGCTTATGTGTGTTAGTCTTTAGTTGTTACTCTGTAGTGTTATTGTTTATTGTTATAATATTTCTGCATAACCGAAATAACGCCTGTTTTGTTCAGTGTTTTTGTTCCGTTCCAATATTTTGAATGAAACTTAGTAGTAAAACAATGGATAAAAAATGGATGTCTGTCGATTGATTGTCAAAAGAGTACGAGAATGGGGTATTGGAATTCGTTAAGTTTGTTGTTGAACACGCCAAAGACCCCAGTCGAATGAAGTGTCCTTGCTTGGGTTGTTGTTATGTGGGTCGGAATGACGCAGATAGATTGAAATCGCATTTACTGATGCGGGGAATTGATAGAAGTTATACGTGTTGGATATTTCACGGTGAAAAAAGTAACGACAATGTTTAACTGGGGGAGAAAAGTAGTACGGCCTATGCTTCAGACGACAAGGACACGGATACATACGATTTTGATCGAGTCGAAGAAATTGCAGAAGAACTTGAAGAAGATCTTCATGATTGTCCCAAAATGTTTGAGATATTGGTAAGTGATGCAGAGAAACCGTTGTATAAAGGTTGCGCTAAACTCACAAGACTGTCTGTGGTATTAAAGTTGTACAACTTAAAGGCGGGCAATGGATGGTCGGATAAAAGTTTCACAGAGTTATTAGCCCTTATGAGAGATATGCTTCTAGAGGATAATGTTCTTCCTAATCGAACCTATGAGGCCAAAAAATATTGTGCTCTATTGGCATGAGCTATGATAAGATACATGCTTGTCCAAGCGATTGTGTTTTGTTTCAAAATGAATATGCATCGTTAAATGAGTGTCCTAAATGCGGTTTCTCTCGATATAAGAAAAAAATTTCCAGCAAAAGTGTTATGGTATTTTCCTATAATTCTGAGATTTAGGCGCATGTTTCATAGTGAAACTGATGCAAGACACGTGACTTGGCATGCAGATGAAAGAATTATTGATGGAAAGTATCGACATCCGGCGAATTCACCACAGTGGTCGAAAATTGGTAATGATTATCCTGATTTTGGAGAACAAGCAAGAAGCCTTCGCTTGGCTTTATCTACTGATGGAATGAACCCGCATGGTCTTCAAAGTATCTCACATACCCATAGCCTATAATTATTATGATTTATAACCTACCTCCATGGCTATGTATGAAGCGTAAGTACATGATGTTATCTATGTTAATTTTCGGGCCTAAACAACCTGGGAATGACATAGACGTATACTTGACACATTTGATCGAAGATTTAAATATTTTGTGAGAGAACGGGGTGGAGGTTTATGATGGATATAGGAAACAAAGTTTCAATTTAAGGGCAATTCTGTTTGGCACAATTAATGATTTTCCAGCATACGGGAATCTATCTGGGTATAGCATTAAAATTCAACGTGTGTGTCCTGTTTGTGAAGATGGAACCGATATGATGTGTTTGGAACTTTGTCAGAAGAATGTGTTTCTCGGTCATCGTAGATTCATACATTCTAAACATCACTACCATGCACGGGGAAAAGAATTCAATGGAGACACAGAACAACATAAAGCTCCACCTGCATTGTCAGGTGACCAAATTTTTGAAAAGGGAAAAGATGTGTGTACTCAGTTTGGCAAGCCTTTTGCGCATACGGTTGTCAAAGGTGGGTGGAAGAAGAGATAGATTTTTTTTTAATTACCATATTGAAAGTCTTTATGTGAGACATTTTCTCGATGTTATGCAAATTGAAAAAAATGTATTTGAAAGTGTTATTGGTACGTTACTCAATATTAAAGGAAAGTCTAAGGATGACCTTAAAGCAAGGGAGGACATGTTAAAGATGGGAATACGAACTGAACTAGGACCCGTGAAGAAAGGAAGCTGAACATATCTATCACCTGCTGCTTTTACTCTATCTAGAAAGAAGAAAAAAATATTGTGTAAGTTTCTAAGTGAAGTTAAAGTTCTAGAAGGATACTCTTCAGATATTAGAAGACTTGTGTCTATGAAAGACCTCAAGTTAAAGAGTTTAAAGACACATGATTGCCATGTTATAATGGAACATTTTCTACCAATATACGTTCTATTTTTCCATAAAAAGTAAGGAGCACGATAACTAAGTTGTATTTTTTCTTTAGGTCAATTTGTAGTAAGGTGATCGATCATGAGATCTTACCAACATTGAAAAAATAAATTGTTATTACTTTGTGTGAGCTTGAAATGTATTTTCCTCCCTCATTTTTGACATAATAGCACATCTAGTTGTTCATCTTGTGAAAGAGACACAATTGTGCGGACCAGCTTATATGAGATGGATGTACCCTGCTGAACGTTATATGAAAATATTAAAAGGGTACGTGAAAAACCAAAGTCGCCCAGATGGTTGTATTGTTGAGCGATACATTGTTGAAGAAGCGGTTGAGTTTTGTACTGAATATTTGTCCAAAGTTCAATCCATTGGACTCCCCAAAAGTCATATTTTTTTTTAAAAATGAAGGTAAAAGATTAATTGAAAATAAAATTGTGACAGTATCAAGGGATGAACGGGATCAAGTGCATCTATATGTTCTGCACAATGACAGTGAGGTTGAGCCATATGTTGAAATGCACAAGGATGTACCCTGGGGGTTAAATCAGAATAGAAATGAAAATTGGATAGTACGGGAGCACAAACAAAGTTTTATACCATGGTTTAAGGATCATAGTTTTTCAAAGCTTCATTCAGATCCTGCTTCGATAATAGAAAGGTTGAAATGTTTGGCATATGGTCTAAGTTTGCATGTGTTTTCTTATAGCGCATACGCAATTAATGGATACATATTTTATACCAAAGAATAAGATGATAAAAGTACTATGCAAAATAGTGGTGTCACCATGCTTGCTGAAGCAATGCACATTTCAAGTATGAAGGACCTAAACCCCAAATATGCAAACCTGTCATATTTTGGGGTTATCGAGCATATTTTGGTGTTTGATTACGAGAAGTTTCAGATTCCTATCTTTGGTTGCATGTGGGTAAGTAGTAGTGGCATACGAATGGATAAGTCAGGATTTTTGCAAGTGGATCTTAATAGAGAGGGGTACAAAGATGAGCCTTTTATTCTAGCCTCTCAAACTAAATAAGTATTCTATGTCATTGACCCGGCGAGTACAAAATGGTCTATAGTGCTTTTATCTAACAAAGTGGTTGATGATAACGGTGTAGACCAAGGTGATATTAATGATGAGAATGAGTTATGTATTAGACGAAATGAGTCGTATATTATAAATGATCAAGATGAGAATATTATAGCGGATGAATCATATATCAAAAATGATCATAATGAGGGAATTTGGATAAATCCATCCGTCCGCATTGTTAAGAAACAAGTAATTCATGTTCCAACCAAAAAAAGAAAGAGATGTTAGTGAAAGAGGTAATATATTAAAATGTTTATGTTTATGTTTATGTTTATGTTTATGTTTATGTTTATGTTTGTGTTTGTCATTTTATATATATTCAAATTATTATGGAATTTTATATTGGGTTTATGTTTATGTTTATTACAGGTTAGATGGCTACTAACGAGGATCACCCACATGATAATTCTAGGCATGATGGAGATGAGCCCGTTAATAAAACAAAAATGGAAATTAGACGAGGAATAACAATTATTAAGAGAATCATTCGAGATAGAGATCGAGGCATAAAGTACGATGTGCATTGGAGTCAAGAAGGCCAACAAATTGAGCCTAACGGTTCAATGTTGACGAGTTATCTTGGTTCGGTGGTAAGGAGAGAAATTCCAATTACTTGTATAGATTGGAGAGAAAAAGTGTTGAACGACGCTAAAGATAAAATATGGAGTGAGATACAGGTATCATATGTGATGTTATTTGTTTTTAATGACGATTATGTCTTTAAATTACTTATACTAACGCACTTTGTGTATGATTTTCGTAGAGGTCGTTCAACATTAATGATACCAGGAGAGATTATATACTCAAATTGGCCGGAAAATTACATAGAGGGTTTAGAGATTTTTTATCAAACAAGTTTCTTAGGGATGCGGATAAATTTTTTGTTGATGCAGAGCTTCCAAATGAATATGCAGATTTGATTACACCTGAAGAATGGGAAACTTTTAAATCCAAAAAAAAAACCCAGAAATTTGAGAGTTTAAGTGTCGTAAATCGACAACGAGTATCAAGTCTCGCATATCCATACACAAAAGGGCATATGGGATATGCACGCTTACAACAATCTATTGTAAGTATCTATAAATTGCAAAGTGTATATGCACACTTATATTTGATCATGTTATTTGGCTTAATGTGTAGTTAACAAAGGAGAATAGTTCTGAAACATCTCTTCCGGGACATGTTTTGTGGAAGGAAGCCCGTGTGTGTAAGGATGGAGCTGTTAAAGAAAATGTTCAACAAATTTTTGAGAGATGTGTAAGTATAACAATATTTATTTAATTACATAATTCTTTTATTTATTTAATTACATCATTATTTTATTAACATATCATTCTTTAATTACAATATTCATATGAATTTCAGGAGACTCTTTCTCAGCCTATACCTCTAGATGAAGATAATGATTGCAAGAGAATACTTAGTCGAGCATTAGATATTCGTGAGTATTTTAGTCGGGTGAGGGGTAAGGGATTTGGGATCACTCCAACATCCTTGAAGAAAAAATCAAATACAAAAGCTCCTAGCAATAAAGAACTTCAGGAAAAGTTGGAAAAGTTACAACAAGAAGTTTATGAGCTGAGAAAAGAAAAAGAAATAGATCAAGCTACAGGTTTTAAAGATACTAGTGACAAAGGTAGTATCAATGGAAACTTTGGACCGAATATTCCCGAGGTAATTATATACCATATTTATTAATTATATAACCATATTTATTAATTATATAACCATATTTATTAATGGTTATAGGGCATTTCCCGGTGTCAACACTAATTGTCATCACCGACTTATCAGATGGTTGGCAAGGGAAAAGTGTATAATACTTCGGGAGAAATGCTTCACCATAAACCGCTCCCGAATGGATTTTTGAAAGTATCGGTTGGTGTTGTTTTAGAGGGGGTGCATTGTTACCACTACCTGACGATGTGGCGGATGCAACATTAGTGACAGATGCAATAGGATCATTTGTTGCATGATCGTCAAGCCTCGTTTGCGTAGATGATGAGGTATGCTTAAAACTGTTTACTATTCAAATTTTTTAAGGAAATTTTACTTACATTTTGTTTACATGGTAATGTTAGACTCCAACAAAATCCATTCAAAAAGATAAGGGGATTAGGCGGGAAACCGAGTCAGTTGCACCAATTGAGGTACAACACAATTATATGACATTTATGCTATGAAAAATGCCAATTTGTGATTTCATACTTTACCTAACTAATTATATAATAATTAGATTCATGCTAAAGAGATTGCACAAGTCAATAGGGGTAAGGCGCCTGAAATTAGCAATATTTCCACACAAAAAAAGAATGTTGCTAAGAAGAACGTGGCTAGCAAAAAAAACTATTGCTCAGTTCAGGTCGTGCCTTCGGATATATTTAAGAATAACAAATATTTCGGATGGTGGTACCCGCCTTATACCAATGAGTGCAGACATCTTTGGTTTTGAATACCTTGAAGCAATTGGTAGAGAGGATATTGAGCAAGGTTTTAGACATTTGGAATTAGGCCTCGGTGTTATCGATACATACATCAGGTATACTCCGATCAACTTTGTTTAATTAGATGAACAATTTATTTCCTCATTTCAATGAATATAGTATAATGTTAATGATGTTTTAATTTAAGGTTTCTGTATGACAACATTATGCGCCCGCATGGATTAGAAGAAAGAATTTGGCTTCTTAGCTCCCAACACTGTCAATTCAGGGTTAATCGTAACAAGACCAGATGATGTCATAGCATATGTACTCAGTTTATTCGTGGCCAGTAAAGATACTTGAAAGTTGTTCTTTTTACCATATAATATTGGCAACGAGTTAGATTTTCATCCTAACTTGATCTATTATAATTTTCCGTTTTTGGACATTGTTTAATCTTTGTTTAATCTTGCAGTGGATACTAGTTATTGGTTGCAGTTAATCTTGTAAGAGATAATGTATATTATCTGGATTCGTTATACAATAATTGGTCAACATATCCAGATTTGAAGAAGATGATTGACACATAAGTTTTTTGCTCCCAAAGATATATATCTGGATTTGTGTTTATGTTTATGTTTCTATGTGAGATTATTCTAAACAGTCATTTATATTATAGCGTTCTACTAGCTTTTCACTCCCAAAGAGATATTCAAGTGCCAACAAATAGAGCCAACAACGTTACATGGATAATAGTGGAGGTATATTTTGACAAAAAGATATCCAGTTTTGATTACATTAGTGATGATACTTGATAAAACAATTTAAGGGGTATATCCTGATATATATTCGTATTTTCTTTCCATGTGTAGTGTCCTCGCCAGCGTAACGGTATAAATTACAGCTATTTCATGTTGAGGTTTATGAAAGAAACTATTCTTTTAGATCGATTAGAGATTCCATCCACGGTATCGATTTCTAACTTAGGAATTACATACTATTTTCATATTTTGTGTTTCTCATAAAATGACATATTATTTTAACTAAATCACATACTATGTTATATTATTATATATGTAGTACTTTGAGGAATTCAATTGTACACATCACTCAAAATATCAATTGGATGAACTTAAGGAGGAATGGTGTCAATTCATTATCGGGTTGAGAATTTTATAAGCTAAGGTATATTGTCTTATTTCCTTTGATGAGAACTTTCGAGTTTTGAGTATAAATTAAATTCGAATAAAGTACAACATTAATATTATCATGTAATGAATTTCGATCATTTGATTTTTTTCCCCTAGGTTTATAGGTGCATGTGTAGAAGATAGAGCTAAGATATTCATGTTGTTGTTGTTTTATGAGAATTCTCGAAGATAGTAAGATGTAGATGTAACATCAATTTTGAATTTTAGGATTTTCAACTTGTAGAATTTTAGCTTGTATCATAAATTTTGTAGTTGTTGTTGTATATATCATCAATTTATATATATATATATATATATATATATATATATATATATATATATATATATATATATATATATATATATATATATATATATATATATATATATATGTGGAATTTTTACATATGCATATTTTATTGGAATGAAGCTACCAAATATGGTGCATAATATGGTGAAAATCTGGTTCAAATATCGTTAAAATCTGATTAAAATACATTATATATAGTGGACAATGCTTTTTTAAGTCAAAATAGATATTTTATTAAAAAAAATTAGTGATCAAGAGACAGCGCTTTAAGAGAAAAACGTTGTAAAAAGTAAAAAAAAAAAGTGCTCACTAAAGTGGGAAAGTGTTGTCTAAAGTGGGAGAATAGACAGCGCTTTTAAAGAAAAGTGTTGTCTAAAGTCTAACTTAAAAAATAACATAAAGCGCTGTCTAAAAAAAAGCGCTGCTAAAGGGGTATATAAAAAAACGCTGTCTAAAGGGGGTGCATAAGAAAGCGCTTTTAATGTAAAAGCGCTGCCTAAAGTGGGCATGAAACAACGATTTTACATTGAAAAAAGCGTTGTCTTTACTTTTAGCAGCGCTTTTAAGCGCTGTTAAAAGTAAAAAAAGTGTTATCTAATGTCTTGTTTGGCATAGTGGTGACATTGAAAGACGTTGAAGATACAAGGACCCTCTAGACTTAAAAATAATATCTTGGTAAGTCTATGTGTGTTTTTTCAACTTGACTTGAGAACCATGTTCTGCTCTTGAGCCAATAACGGTATGAGTTTCTTCGACCTCTCTTGAGTGTGTTCTTGTTGTGTTCCACCAGATTTGAGTGTTATTGGTATTGGTATTGACTTAAAGAGCTCTAACTTACCTTAATTTTAGCGGCTTTTGATTGATATGTTAGTATCAAGTTTTCTCTCTTTTAATAAATAATTGCCTATTAAAAAAACATTTATTATGTTAGTATCAAGTTTTCTCTCTTTTAATAAATAATTGCCTATTAAAAAAACATTTATTAATTGCAAAAGATTAAAGTTTACTGGATACTACAACTTATTTAAATTTTATGGTTGAGATTACATCAATTTTGTATAAATATTATCTATACTTATAAATTTAATAGAGTATTATTTAAAAAATTATTAATGCATAAATATGAAGAATAAATCTTATAAATATAGAAATTGAAATTAATAATTAGTTGGTGTAGTAATGATTAAGATTCAACTTAATAGGAAGTACCACGGTTCAATCCATAAGAAATAAATCTAAAAATGGAAGAAATAGTACGTACTAAGTAAACAACTTAATTGAAACTCTCTTTGTGAAGGGCATAGAATATATTAGTATTTTTTTCTTCTTGAAACAAAACATAGTATACTTGTTGTTTACACTTTCTACTAATTTTGCGGCTGCGTGCTGCTTCCCTGAGTAGAGATTTTACAGTCATTTCATGACAGTACCAAATATGGAACATAAACAAACGCCACTTTTTCTTTAATAAAAAAGTTAACTTAGCAAAGACACAGACAAAAGTGATTGGTTAAAAATATTTGGACAGTATCACCACTGTTTGGCCCTTAAAAATGTAAGATGAGCAAGGGAGTGTCCTAAGAATATTTATATTAGGACCACCGGTCATTGACAAACTGCTGTAATCTCAACCATAATACAGTAAAGTTATAACATTTTAGGACAAGAAATAAATTAAACTTAACTGATATTAATGTAAAAGAATAAAAATCTAAGCAGGTACTTATTTCATTTCAAGATGCATAGAATAAATTTAGAATACCAGCAGCCAAAAATTGAATTAATGAAGAGATATAGCCAAAAGTGATCACTGCTCAATTCGTATAGTAATGTTTGTGTGTTGATTTTTGTAAGTTATCGATCTTGTACAAATTAACATTTCTTTTATATAAAAAATGTTATATAGTCCAAGACAAGCATATTCTAATTCTTCTATCTCTGCCAACACCTTGGCCTCCATAGATAACATCGCTTTGAAAACCAAGTATACGGAGGAACACTTCAACTCAAATATATCAACAATAAAATTAATTATCAAAATGGCATGTTTGTAGATTTTGGTAAAAAATGGTGTGAAGAGTAAACTTGATATCAGTACTTTATATATTTATTAAGGCAATAAAAGATGAAAATACTCATAATAATAATAATCCCCACGGAAATATATCCCCAGAAACATATATGTGTGGGTAAACAAGAAAATGACACTTCACTGCAACCTTTTCAGTGCCTTCTTCAAAACCCTAATCTCTTTTCCATCATTACAATTACTAGCTACTTGCAATTCATAATCACAGCCTCAAAAACAAAACACATAATAATAAATTGAATGAATTAACCCCCAAAACCCCAACCATAAACAAAAATCCATTTATAGTCCTATCAATTTCATGTAAAAGCTAGCTGGACATGGTGGTGTCTCAATCATCAAGAAAATTACAGGACACTAATTTCTTCCTCACTACTCAGTGCAATAGAAAGAGAGAGAGAGGGAGAGAGAGCAAATTAATTAATATATAAGAGTACATTTAGGAATTTAAAATTGAATATTCTTCATACACACTAAAATGAATTAATAACTTGGAATATAAATAAATATTCATCCATATATATATCCATGCTATAGCTATAGCTTTTTCATGCCGGTGATGGCTTGCTCCCCAATCGTAGCTCAAGATCGAGTTCTTCAATTTCATGAACCTTATCATCAATGGAGGTGCAGATAGCAGGTTTGTTAGAAAAAGAAGAGATGCTATTATTGATAAAGTTTCTGGTTGAATTAGCCTGAAAATGGAAAGGTGTAGGAGAACAAGTTTGCGTTTGCGTTTGCATCATCAAGTTGTTGGTTGGATAAGATGATGAGATAGAGAGAAGAGTTGAAGGAGAATCTCCATTAGAATGATTGAAGGAAGAGATATTAGGGTTTGGTGAATGGTAAAAGAGGCACAATCCAGCATTAACAAGCTCCTGAGGAGGGATATGTATGAACGTGGAAGAAGGATGATGAGAGGAAGAATTTAACGGTGGTTGATTTTGATGGAGACGAGCACGGTCGCGGCGGTGGACGTTCATATGACCGCCAAGAGCTTGAGCTGAGCGGAACTCTCTTCTACAAAAAGAGCAGGTGTAGGATCTTGGTGGCCATGTTGCGTTCATGATGTTCCTTGTGTCCTCTGCAAAAGCTCTTACCTCCCATGAGTCTTCATCTTCATGTTCATGTTCACGATGTTGTTGTTTAGGGTTCCACATCCAAGTTGATGATGATGGTGTGGTGGTGTTAGGGTTTGATGGAGATTGAGATTGTGATTGTGATGATTTATGGATGTGAGTAGTAGTAGTCATGGAAAGAAGGGCAATATCAGGAGGAGCCACCATGGTACTGTCACTGACATTTAAGATAGAAAGATAGAAAGATATTGGTGATGATGGGGGGTGAAAATTCAAAATCAACATTAAAATAATTGCTTATTTAATACTCGAGAATAATATATTACTACTATTTTTAATTTTGGATGACAAACTGAAACTTTAAAACATCAAATCGAATGTATCACCCATTAATAAATTTGAAGTTGGAACATACCACTACTGAGATTGACACTACATGTTTCTAGTTATATTAAAAATGAAAAGTACTACTATATTAATAATGGTAAAAAAAACAATTATATTTCGTTAAAATAGAGACAATTCTTTCCTTTGGCATCTACGCCATTTGAGGCAAACTGCTTAATAAATTTGACATAAGATATTAATTGACAATTCTTTCCTTTGGCCTCTACGCCATTGATTAGTAATTGAATAAGTAATAAGATTAATCGTATTTTATTTTAGTAATTAATTATTTTATTCAATTATCAGAGTTCTATGAATGAATGTTAGAATGACTCATTTTAAATTAATAAAAAATTTAATTGATTATTACTCTATATAAAGATTAGTGTTGAGAAATAACCATAAACAAACGGATACTTGTTACTTCTTTTTTCTTCAGTTTGTTAATGTTTCGAATCTATTGTTGAGACACTTTAAATGTGCATCCATATATATTATAAATTTTGATAAATAAACATATACTTAACATAGACTTAAATAGTATGGTGATCTCTAGCATATTTTTATTTTTAGTTTTTAGGATTAAATATGTTTTTTGTTTTTATAAATTATTAAAATTTATTTTTAATTTTTATAAAAAAATTTATTTTAGTTCTTACATAATTATTATGCACATAATTTTAATCTTTATTATTAAATTAATGTGTATTTTTAAATGATTATTTTACATATATGTTTAGAATATTATAAAAAGTTTTTTAGAAAAAAAGAAATTCAAATTTTTTATTTTGCATACATGTATTTTTTTTATAAAATAGTTTATGAATGTTAATTTTTTTGTTTTAGTTCTTAAATTTAAAATCCACAAAAAAATCAACTAGTTACCTACGAATTTTCTTGTGAATTTAAAATCTGTTGGTTTTCTACAAATTTTTCTTTCATGTTTTAACTTTAGGACTAAAATAAATAAAAAATTAGTATTCAAAGACTATTTAAAAAAAACAGATTAAAAAATAAAATAAAAAACACGGACCAACATACTATTTAAACCATAAATATATCATAAATTAGCATTTCATAAATACCAAGTTTAGTAAAATATTATATAAATTATTGTATAATTAATTATTAAATATTTTAATAAAAAAATACATTAGAAAAACTTGAATCCAAACACAACTTTCTAAAAAATTACAAACACTACACAAGTAAGTCGCATAAAAACAGACTGCAAAAAACAGTAAGGAAAAACAATAAAGATAAACATCAGTAGGATACCAGTCAACTAGATAAATACTTTCTTCTAAAAGATTTTGGAGAAAATGTAAAGGCAATTTCTTTTCGCACTTTGCTGATAGCTTTTCTCAGGTTCTTGGCGAAATGTCAATAATGCTCCTTATTTTCGAATATACATATTCAAACGCACAATTCTTTTATTTTTATAAATTAAATTTTGGGATGCGTCTACGAAGGTGTTTTATGGCATGTTCGTAGATACATCTCTGAATTTAACCTTTTTTTTAATTCAGGGATTACTTCGGAGATTCATCTCTGAACGAGGTAAAGGTATCTAAAGCTCACGCCAGACTCTCCCTCTTCTCCTTCTTCATTTTCAAAAAAAAAAATTTCTCAATTGAAGCCCGTGGACAACATTGTTCCAGTCAACTTTTCAAACAACATAAGAACATCCACTTCTATCTTACCAATCTCAACTCACTCTACATATTATATTTAACATTCAACATTTTATTAATGTAGTAAGTAAAATAGGTTACTTTTAATTCATTAGGTAATATTAACATTTGAAATAGGTAATTGTAGAAGATGTTTCTATGTTTTGGATGGTTATGGCAAGTGTATGAGATGTTTCTCCCATTGAATTAAAAAATGAAGCTTTTTTCGGAAATGCGTCTCTAAAGTGGATCCTTTTTGGGGTTTGGAAACACATCTCTAAATTATTTCCTTCCTGATGCACTGATGTATTTTTTATGTTTTTTTCAAGGATAATGGTTGCAAGCAACAAAAGAATTAGACGCGACCTTGAAACTCTAACGGTGTTCGCTCGCTGCGAAAGAGCTCTTCAACATGAGTAGGACATAGGTATGAGGGAGTCATCCCTAGGCCTCAAGACGGGGAAGCGTCGAGTTCTAGGAGGAGATTATCACATGGGTCTTCATATCAAGCTCATGTACACCAGATAAAGGAGGCTTCAACTGCACGTGATGGTCTCCCTTCACTTGCAGACCCTTATCCCGAAGGGCCAACTGACACATCATTACTGATATATTTTAGAGACCATGTTGCTTCACATGTCTGGGCCAAATAGGTTTGTTAGAAGATGACACCTTATCTAGAGGGGGGTGAATAGATCATAAAACCAAACAATCCAGATAAAAAATATGGTTTTAAAAGTAGTTCAAAAAGAGTGCAAGCGGAAGGTTTTGATATAAATCGAAAGTGTCATATATACAAACCTAGCTATTGGAAGTCAGATATGAAAATATAAAGAGATTTATGGAATGAACAACACAATACGAAATTTATAAACTTCAATCAAGTAACAAAGTATTAATCATTTATAGCAAGTTACTAACAACACTATTTCCAACAGTAACTAGCAAAAGAACAAACAAAACAATTTGTCGAACACTTGGTGTGCGACCGAGTTTTCAGAATTTTCCTTTGAGTTGTGTCAATGTAAAAAAACAATTATAATTATAATCAAAAGAGATTATAAGCAAATTAACACTCAATTCAAAACAAAACCCGTTACCTAAAAATTCTTACGGGTCGATCGATTACTCAATGCTAATTGACAAATTGATTAATGAAAATTAAATCAAGTAAATCGATAAGAAAAAGAGGCACGAGGATTTATTTAGGAAGTTCTCCAATCTTCCTCGCTATGGCTACGTCTCCCCCAATTCAAATTTTTGAATTAGGATAATTTCTTACTATGCAAAAAATCGTTACAAGAGAAGTGTTCCAAGAAAAACCCTACAAACCCTAGTCGTTTATTGTTGATTCAACCCCTTCTCTTATTTTGATCTTGATAAAGACCAAGACACAAGCTACCAATTGATTTATCAAATATTACTACTCCTTTGCATTATTTATCTCAAAAGCTTTCACGCACGATCAATTATATTTATTGCAAAGCAAGAGTGTTCACTCGTATACGCCCATATATATGGAATGACACAATATTCAACAATAGATAAGAGATGATCTCAAAGAAAATTATCCAGCATTACATAATTAAGGCATAGTTGCACCCATTGTTATAAAAACAAATCCAAACACCATATTGTTCAAACACATAAACCAAGAACAAAACAAACAACAAAACCAAAAAATAAATTGTTCTAAAATGCAATGCATGGAATGTGAATGGCAACAGCTGAATGACAATAACACATCAACATCCACCAGGTCCACCACGACGCCTTTGATAGGTTTTTGCACTTATACACATCTCTTCATAAAACTCATAATCCACTTCATTATTTTGGACATAAGTTGTGTACATGTTATTGATTTTACCTTGGATGGCACCATTGTTCCTGTGAATATTTTCATGAAGTGATTGAAATTATGCAGTAGCAGTTGAGGCAAACAACTCAGAATTGGTCTCTTGAGAGTTCAATATTTCATTTACCATCCGAAATTGCTTATTTTGAGCAGCCTGAAAATCAGCACACAATTGCATTTCTTCTTCATGACACTTATTTTGTTGAAGCTACATGTTTCTCAGCATTAAAATCACTTCAACATTACTTCCAAAATCTAATTCAAACCTATTTTCTTGAGACCCAGAACCATAATCATATGAACATGTAGCATAACCCATGTAGTTCCCCCTTGTACAATCCACGAATTTTGTTTCCAATTTTCTCCCAAGGTTGTTCATACTCATGTTGTTGAGCAATAGTTGTATTCATCTAGGCTTCATCTTCCTCATGATTCGCAACATCATAGAACTCTGCATAATCATCAAAATTATAAGTTATCCTCTTTGTCTGAGAAACTAGATAATAGTACACTTGTCTCTATGGATCCCAATTATATCTCATATTTGTTAGAGTTCGTTTAGTGAACTCTAAATTTGCACTTGGAGAAACAAACATCATATTTGGAGCACCAATTTTGAAATAGTTAATAATCTTTGAAATCATTAAAGGATAGCAAAAAATAGTCCCTTTGTTGCATGTTTTGATACTGAACACTCGAGCAACGAAGTAATACGGCCAATTTATCTTGATCTGATTGAGAAGAAGATAAAATATGTGTATTTCAACATTATTAACTCTTGAGAAACAACCACATTTAGGACACAGTATATGAGTAACAAACCAATGCAGTATTGAGGCAATCTCTTAAGGCACCCCTAGTGATTGTGTAATTGTTGTTATCTCTTGGTGTCTTTAGCTGCTCATTTGAGTGCAATCTCCAATTGAACTCAGAATGAAATCTTGTATCCGTAATCAATAGCTCATTTCCTACAGTGATGCTAAAAATAGATTTCCACAGATTATTTGTAAAGGTGTAAGACTTACCTTCAATGTGAAAAGTGAACTCAGCCTTGTCATGCTTGCTCAACCCGACATAAAACACATGAATCAAGTCTTCATTAAAATATTGAGTCAACTGTAGAAAGTATTTGATTCACCAATGATTGATTCGACTCACAAGCTCAGGAATGTGAAGCTCTTCAGTAGTACTTAATTTTTAGTAGTGATGTTTTGTCACAATCCTTATGTGGCACTTATCGTCAAAGAGATCAAAATCCCCATCATTGACCAAATCAAAAATTGATTTTGAAGCCCTTTAGGTGGAACCAACCTTGCCTTTGCCTCTGCCAACCCCCTTACCTCTTGCAATCTTAGGAGCCATGGAAATTTCCTTAAATTGAACTTGCCCGAAAGGTGTTTGAAAGAATGATCTAACTAAAGCAGTTGGAAATTGAGAGATAAATGTTCATCCCACAAGTTATAATGATGTTATGACAAAGATAATTGCACACAAACAGAAAATACACATACAATGTATTAAAAAATTTTAGGAAGAGATGCAATGTACAGACTAGATGAATAGTGACAACTCTAGTGGGTTTTGAATTAGAATATTGAAGGAATTTGAGTTTAATGAGGTGAATAGGGTATCTTTTATGAAAACATTTATTATGAAGATGAGAGATTGAGCGAAAATATTGTGGGTGAAGGAGAATTTTAGGTTTGGTTCATGAATCTAAAAGATAATGAAGGAAGATGAAGGATGAAAAGGCAAATTTTATCTTTATCAATTTACACATGTCAGCACAAAAAGGATCACATGTCGCCACATACATTATACGTGACAACCTATATTGAAGCGTTTACACAAGAAGCACACAAGTTTAGTTTATGTGTCAACCTGTACGGTTTTCGTGTCGACGCATACTTAAGCAAATATGAAAAATTGTTGAACAAGAATTTATGTATCGACACATAGAACTTATGTGTCGGCCTATACTGTATCAAAATTTAAAAAATTAAATGATTAATTTCATTCGACCTGATTTCATCATGTATCGACACATGCTTGCAAGACTCAAGAGAATAATTTGGTGATACTTTTAAGCATGCTTAGAGAGATGTGACTAGACTTATGCATGACTAATGTACAAAGAGAATATGTATGTTTGAACAAAATTTCTTAAAGATGTGCAATTGAACAAGGTAAAGTACAAGAATGCATATATATTTTATTAAGGAAAAACACACATAATTGCATAATTTGATCTATGTCACTATAAGCATGTAAATCTAAACAATCACATATTCAATTTAAATATTTTTGGAAGTGATCACCAAAACAAATGATAGTCAATGTGTATTTTATCTATATTTATACATAATTAGATAAAATAAATTCCTTACTCTTAGAAATAAAATAAAATGATACAACCTCACCGAATATATAGAGAACACACGAGCATCTTATGAGGAACTCTAGAACAAGATCTTGAACAAATGCCACCCGTGACAACAATAATAACAACACATCTTTCTTCATCTACGCATTTCTAAGAGGATACACAATCTTTTATCAATGGAGTTACTTGTTGATGCTTATAGACAACATATTCGTTCTTCTTGCCACAAAGTCAATTTCATTTGAATATGTCATATAACAAATGTCTTGATGTTTCTATAAGTGAAGCCCTGTAACTTCTTCATAGAATCAAGACAATTTTCCTGCAGTGTCAATAAGATAAGCTAGGTACCCAAACTTTGTTAGGTTCTTAAGGGTAAGTAACACAATTTTTGTACTTGGGTGACCATTGAGTAATGTCATTAGGAACTAAAAATCTCCTAAGTTTGCATTTGACAATGGTATGACCTTTCATACAACAGTAGTAACAAGTTATGTTTCGAGATGTGTCACATTTGTTATTCAATTTCTTTTCAACAAATCTGTATTTTTTATAAGGTGGATTCAAAGATTTGTTAAAATTTGTTGGATCTATAGCAAAGGTGACCTTTGGTTGTTGTGCCTCAGTTAGTTTGGCCTTAAGAGTTCTAACCTCATTTTGCTAAATGTATCAAGTAGCACAACCAAAGTTAAATTGATTGTCATCCATATCATCTGTGACTTTATGAACATCTACTATAGAGTTCTTTAAAAGTGTCAAGTAAATTTAGACGGGGAATTTAATCAACATATTCATTTTGAGACGAATTTACCTTATTTTTATTACCTCCTTGATGATGACTAGAGAGACAAACCGCATCCCCTCTAGATGATTAAGAATTATTCTTCTTATCTTCATGAAAATAACCGGAAAGGCAAATTTCATCATACTTTGAGAGTTTATGTTCCTTTTTATTTCTATTATTGAAGTGAGTTGAAAGGAAAAAGTTGGCCAATTCTTCATCATCATTACAAAGTGTTCGAAAGACAAAGTGGTCGAAAGCTCAAGATTTTGAGAAATGGTAGTGTTGGAGAATATGTGTCGAAATAGTTTGACATGTTATGTGAGAAAGAGGGAATTATGCACGAGGTGGTGCCTACCTAAACTCCACAACAGAATGGAAGTGCAGAAAGGAAGAATTGAACCATCATGAATATGGTAAGAAGTATGTTGAAAGACAAGCATTTACCTAAAGAGTTTTAGGGAGAAGTTGCATCGACAACAACATACATTTTGAATAGATGCTCGATGAAGAAGCTAGAAGGAATTACTCCAGAAGAATATTAGTTTGATGTTAAACCTAGATTAAGTCATTTGAAAGTGTTTAGATCTATAGCACATAGACACATGCTAGATTAGTTGAGAAGAAAACTTGATAACAAGTCGAGTCAAATGATCCTAGTTGGATATCATTCGACATGAGATTACAAGTTGTTCGACCCAGTGAACAAGGAGATTATCAACAAGGACATGATCATAAATAAGCTTAAGGAATTGGATTGGACTAAAAATGTAAACAAGAATTCAGTGAGAATATTATGTGAAGAATCAACAACTGAAGTCAAAAGAGTAAAAGTTCGACCAGAAGAAGTTAGAGGTGAAGCAGGCCCAAGTAGACATCAGAGAACTAGACACATGCCTGCAAGGCTGCAATAGTGTGTGATTACAACATATGATGTGGTCGATGATGATGGTAAGCTGGTTCATTATGCTTTCTATGGAGATGTCGAACTAGTCAATGCATCTGAAGAATTGAAGGATTAAGAGTGGATGAAAGCAATGAATGAAGAAGTGAAGTCCATCGAAGACAACAACACCTGGTCACTTGTCGAGTTGCCTCAAGGCAAGAAAGCAATCAATGTCAAGTGGGTATACAAGGTGAAGTTAAATCCCAAAGGGGAAGTAACTCGACACAAGGCAAGACTTATGGCGAAAGGATTTATTCATAAAGAAGGAATCAACTTTGATGAGGTTTTTGCACATGTGGCTAGAATCGAAACAATCAGGTTGGTTATTAGTCTAGCAGAAATAAACAGTTCACACATATGTCAGATGGACGTGAAGTGTGCATTCTTGAATGGACCCTTAGATAAAGAAGTTTATGTTGCACAACCAATTGGGTTTGTGAAACATGGTTAAGAGAGAAAGGTGCTTAAGCTGCATAAAGCCATGTATGGTCTCAAACAAGCTCCATGAGCTTGGAATAAGAATATTTAAAATTTCCTACAGGAGAAGGAATTTGTAAAGTGCACAACTGAGCATGGAGTATATGTAATAAGAAGCAAGAGTGATTGATTATACTATGTCTCTTTGTCGATGACTTGTTAATAACAAGTAGCTGCAAGAAAGAGATTGAAAAATTCAAAGGTGATCCTCAACAAGGAATTCGAAATGACATATTTGGGATACATTCCATATTTCCTTGGCATCGAATTCTACAAGAGCAGTAGAGGTTTGATGATGCATCAAAGAAGCTATACCGGAGAAATTCTCAAGAGATTTGAGATGGATAAATACAACTCGACTTCGACACATGTTAAACCAAGGTTGCAACTATCGAAAGATGCAGATAAAGATGATTATGACCCATCCCATTACAGAAGATTTATTGGGTTATTAAGATACCTTTGTCACATAAGGCCTGACTTAGCATACAGTGTATGTATGGTAAGTAGATTCATGTAGAAGCCAAAAGTACCACACCTAGCAATGACGAAGAGGATACTAAGGTATCTGAAAGGAACTCTTGACTATGGTATTTTATTTCCTGCAGTTGATAAAGGAAAATAATGCAAGTTATTGGGGCTCACTAATTCAAGTTGGTGTAGTGATGCTGAGGATCGAAAATCCACTACAAGATATGTATTTATGCTAGGTGGTGCACCAGTTGCTTAGAGTTCGAAAAAGAAACTAGTAGTAACATTATCATTGTGCGAAGTAGAGTACATAATTACTTCTCTTTGTACATACCAAGCAACATGGATGGTGAACTTGGTCAAAGAAATCACAGGGAAAGATCATGGAGCAATTACCATGAAAATCGATAGCATATCAGCTATCAACCTGGCTAAGAATGCGATATCACATGGTCAAAGCAAGCACATCGAGATGAGGTTCTATTAGCTTCGGGAGCAGGTAGCAGATGGGAAGATGAACTTAGAACACTGCAGAATTGAGAATCAAATTGCAGGTATCATGGCGAAAGGAGTGTAGGTCGAAGTGTTCAAAAGGCTACGAGCTATGATAAATGTAGATAGCTTAGACACAATGGATTATGTGGTGTGTTGAAAGTGTAATTCCTTGTGTCGAAAGCAGCATGTTGCTCGACACAAGGTGTGTCGAAATAGGCTAAGTGTGCGTGTGTCGAATTGTTTGTCGAGTTGTGGATGTCGAAGTGTCGAAGCAGGTTGTTTCACACAGGATTTCGACTTAGGTCTAAAATAGATATTTTGAGCTTTTATAATTTTGAGACTTTTTGGCTTATGGAGAAAACAAGTTCATTATAAATAGAGGGAATAACCCCTATTTTAAAACTACACTCATAACTTTAACTTGTATTCACTGAATTTGCAGTTGCAAATAAATAAAGATTTTCTACAGTTTGTGAATAGAGAGAAATTTTGCAGAAACCCTAATCTCTTTTCTTCTTTAATCTTATTTTCATTGTTATTGTATAGTGACAATAATTTTGTTCATCAAAATTGATAGTAATTCTCCATAAATTTTAGTGGATTTCCAACACTAACAAAAATAATTTTTATTTTTTAAATAAAACACAAATTCAAAAAAAATCAAACAAAATTATCTTTTATATTAATCTACAACAGGAGACAAAAAAAATAATTAAAGTAAAGAGTTTAACTGTTAAATATCAATTGTCAATGAATGCATTGGTTGAGAAAAATTAATAAAGGTTAAAGTAAAGTAATAACCATTAAACATTAAAGAGGGAGAAAAAAGCAAGTAGAATATATTAAAAATAAATTATATTCTTTTCTTAACTAATTGAAGAGAAAAGAAAAGTAAAATTTAAAATAAATATAAAAGAGAGAAGGTATGTGTAGAATTCGTATAATTTAGCGTTTATGATTTAGAGTTTAAGTGTGCATATTTATTAAAAGAAATTGAGGTAGTAAAAAGTTTGAAAAGTACAAATATTAACGTATGGTGACTATGATGCTAGTTAATTATTTCATGTAATAAACTATTTTAAATAATTTAAAAATTTATCTTTTTTGTCTTAATTTTAATCTAATTATTTTAATTGAAAATATTATATATTTTGTCATTTAATATTTATTTAGTAATGCAATTATTAATTTTATTAAACAACCTATAAACAAGATATCCTAATCAGTTTTATTGGGGTTTGAAAAAAAAAAATTTAAAATAATAAAATAAATAATAATATTTTTATAAGAATTTTATGTTTTTTAAACGTGCCCATGCCACTACAATGTTACTTATAAGGTGTAAAGTATAAGATATTATTCTATATAAATTATTCTTAAGCTCTATTTGTAATTAATGTTAGACTTAAGATTTTCCATCTTTGATATCATGCTAACAATAGAGATGAAAAAATAGAGAAGAGGAAAGAGATTAGTATTTCAATAATATGAATAATGGAATTTATGAATATATCGATTATAAAGAAAATATATAATAATATAAAATATCCTGAAATGTCCTTATACAATCACTTACATACCTTGTCTTTACCATTATTTAAAATAAAGTATTTGTAACCGAAAACGTGAGAAGAATTATTTGATTTTCTACCTCTAAGTACTTCATATGGGATTTTCTATAGGATGAGTCTAATGAGTATCCTGTTTAAGACGTTGCGTGCGGTGTTTATCACATGCGTCTAAAAATACTTAGGTAAACTCATCTAAAAATGGTAATTCTTCTAAAATACTATTTTTATGCTCTACAATATTGTTTTACTGTTGAATTTGCAAACACGAGAAGTTGTGAGTTATACCACTTTCGTTGAAATTTTTTTCAAAGTGGTGGTCAACAAACTCATCACCATTACCACTTCTTAAAGTGATTATTTTTAAATTAAAGTGATTTTGGACAAGCTGAACAAATTTAATAAAAGTCTTAAAAGTTTTTTTTTACTTAAGCATATCGTCCAAGTGAATCTAGTAAAAGCATCTACTATCACAAAGTCATAGTAATTTTTCCTATACTTTTAGTCATTGTGGGACTAAATAGATCTAGATGGAGAAGCTCAAGAGATTTTGATGTGCTAACACAAAATTTTAGTTTAAAAGATACTATTGTTTCTTTGTCCATTTGGCTGATAATAGTTTCTCGTTAGAACACTTTATTTTGGATAGACCATTTACTAGATTCTTATATGTTATTCTATTAACTAAGTAAAAATAGAACATGACCCAAACGCCTATACCACAACCAAAGGTCTTCACTTCGGGTGACTAAATATTTAGTATCACTATTAAATACATCATCTAGGTTTAACATATAGACATTATCAACCCTAAAACCCTTAAATATCTGATCCATGTCATTTTATGCTAAATTATGCAAATTAGGGTGTATAAATCAAAAAGTATACTGTAGCATACAATTGAATAATATTTAGAAGGTTGTGTTTGAGCCATTTGACAAATAAAACATCACTTATGGTGATTGTGGTGGGATTTTCTAACATATTCACCTAAGATCTTACATTTATTATTGTCTTCTTACATGATGTAGTCACACTCTTTCTTGACAAAGTCAATATATAATGATACGACTCCCGTCATATGCCTTAAACAACCATTACCCATAAATCACATTCTAGTTGAGGTTGCAAGACATTTCTTCAAGAAGATCAATATGGTAATTTAGTTACCCAACTAGTGTTCGATACTTGGGGGGTTAGTAGTAGGACTCTTATGTATCTATGTCATAAGACAATTTGGAATTTTTACATTCGTAATATGACATTGAGGCCTAATATGTTCTTTTTCAACACAATAATGATAAATAACTCCAGATGAAATGTTGTTTCTATTATTTCTAGTGACGTGATGATATTTCTAATTTGGTTTTCTAAAATTTTTTCCATCATCACTTGAAGTAATAGAAAGAAAAATAGGTGTTTTCAAGAGTTGTGTTATTTGTCCTTTCAAGTTGTCAATTTCAGTTTTTAAACTAGGAAAGGTATCAGACTCTACTAACTCTACCTTTTCGTCTAAAGTATAACGAACACACATGTGATCATTTACTAGAAAAGCATGGTCTTATTTCAAGGACTCGAGACTAATTTTAAGTTTTAAGACTTGTCCCTCAAGTTTCAAAATCTTTTTCTTAATTAGAAGATATTTTTTTAAAAAGCATTTAAGGTTATAACATGCATTTGATGAAAAGCTTAAGACAAGTCATTATAATAAGTCGAGAAGTGTGTGTCATAATCACTTACTTTTGAATCTCTTTGCTCGTGTTCACCATAAAAAAAGATTACCTACTTCTTCATCTAATTCCCAAGAAATATGTATCCTATGACATTTGGTATTTTTCCCTTTGTCATGTAGAATGGTTGAATGCCTTTGCGCTTCATCAAATTGGACAGATAGTTTTGAAGTGCTCGTGTTTACCACACTCATAACACATTACTTGTTTTTCTTCCTTCATTTTGTCATCCAACTTCTTTGGTAGATAGGAATTTTTTGAAATTTATCTAGTTGTTGTCTAAATGTTTGAGATTGTCCTTCCTCGTGTACTTATTATAGTGTCTCAGAAATAGTCACATTTCTTCATCTTTCGAAGAGTCATCACTCAAGTCATCTTCATCGTATTATAAATTGGCCTTCGGAGTTAAGGCATTCAAGATGTTTTTCTTCTCATCTTTTTTCTTTACTTTTTTCTTTGTAATGCTTTCACTCACTTCAATCCTTTTTAACTCACTCTCATGTTCAATGAGATTTCTAAAGAGTGTTTACATATCTAGAGCCTTTAGATCACACGATTCATAAATATTAGTTACTTAGGTTGTCATTTCATGTACATAGATCTTAAATTTGATTAGCACAATCCTAATTAGATGTTGTTTTTCCTAAATTCTCTAGTTTGTTGATTATATGCGGAAACCTCATATGCATAGAGGCCACAGACTCATCATGCTCCATACAAAAATTTTTGTGTTCTTTTGTAAAGATGTCGATCTTAGATTGCTTGATGTCTTCAATTTCCTAATGGAGAACTTGAATAGCGTCCCACATTACCTTATCCGTTTTACAGTGTGATATTGAGAAATAAAAATTCATACTCAATATAAAATGAGCATACTTCTCGCTTTTAAATCATAAGACACCCTCTTAGTCTCATTATCATATCATTTATTTGGTGGTTTCTTAAGGGATTCACCATCGATGACCTTTTGAGGAACAAAAAGTCATGCTTCTATGGCAAACCATAATTTAAAATCAACTAACATCTTCTATGGCAACCCATAATTGAAAATCAACTAACATAAGGTGTACATACATGTAATATTTCCAATGGGCGTAATTTTCATTAGATCAATTTGCAGCATATTCAACAATTTTTGGGATTGTTAACCTTATCAAAATAACTATCTTTTGATAGAAGTTGTTGGTTGAATATGGTGGTCAAAAGTCTAGAAAGTGGTTTGAATAGACTAATTCCATTAAATTTAAAAATCAAAGACGCTTTTGCTGATGCTAAAATGGTGGAAATTGATTTGGAATTATTTTTACGCAATTCGAAGGTTTGATCGCAACGATACACACACCAATGATATAGAATTAATAAGAAGTAATATGATAATTAGTCTTCAATAAACCAATAATACATTTAATATACTGTAATACAATGAGAGAATTGACTTGGGTGTTTTACATTTTATCATAATCGTTGCGGATAGCAAGAGTCGCCACGTACTTTTCTTTTATCCAATAAAAGAAAGGGTGAAAAGAAAAGGAAAGACCTTTTGAGAATTTTTTTGAGTTTGGGGGGTAGGTTATGAAAAGGGAAGGTGTTAGCACCCTTTTCACCCATAGTTATCTACAGGCTCTTAGTTGCTATCTCACTTTGAAATGTGTTTGTGATGGTTTAAAAGTATTTTGAAAACGCCTTTGTTTCGGAAAACTTTGTAATGATTCTCGTCTCTATAAGAATGTGTACAAAGGGTTGGTTCTGAAAATAGTTCAAAGAGATGTTTGTTTTTGAGAATATGTTTTGAAAGTGTAAGTGTGAAGATGGTTTTATTTATGAGCAAGCAACTAAGAGCTTTATACCTACTCAAAAAGTATTAGTTCTTTTCCTCCTCCTTTAGATAGTGTTATCTTACCATTAGTTAGTAAGCAACCATATCATTGGATGTGAAGGGACAAGTGTGGGTCATCGTACAATCATAGAAGGCAACATTGTATGATACCTTAGCAATTTGTCGTAAGGGTCTAAGATCGTTTATCGAAGGCAACATCGAAGGGTCATTGAGGGACTACGATCTTGTATTTGAGGGTCTTTGCTAAAGTATCTCACATTCGAGGGACATGACTGTTTATTCTAAGGCAGCAAGTGCGGGTTAATCCTAGAGGTGCAAGTGTTTAAAGTGTTTTTGTTTTCATGCATTTATATTTAATTAGGGTTGTCTACTTGTTGATTTTAAGTCTTGCCATACAAACCCTAATTACTAGCAATACTATTGAAAGCGATAAATTGCGGAAATTTAAAGTTCTACGGTATTACATCTTTTGGGGGTGGGGATACAAATTACAAATGGAGGATGAAAGCAATTAAAACCTAATTACTATTACAACCATATTGAATAATGAATAACAATAAAAATATACAAGAATATAAAGATAATATAAAAGAAAAGAAAATTTTGTTTGTTTGAGTTTTTTAATGAAAGGTTTTAATCCTAATTAAACTAATAAAAAGAAAGAAAATAAATAATTAGTCTAAGTTGATTTAATAAAACTAAACCTAAATTAATTTAAGAGAAGAAATTAAATTAATTAAGAAAACAATTTTTAGGGTTTTTTTATGAAAAGGTTTTAAAATTAACTTATTTAAACTTAATAAAAAGAGATTAATTAAAATACCTAAATTCTAATTTAATTAAATTAGTAAAGAAAATTAAAATAAAACTAAGTCTAGATTAAATTAATTAAGAAAAGAAATTTGTTAAGAAAATGTTTTTTAGGGTTTTAAGTTTAAGGAAAATCAAGTAAAATAAAAAATTAGTCTAAGTATTTAATAAAATATTTTTTGATATTTTTTTAATTAGATAATAATAAGAAGAAGAAGAATAAAAAAACAAAATAAAAATCAAATATGAAATAAAAGTCAAGGGGAGGTTTAAAAATGAAATGGGTGGTTTAAAAGTAAAACAATTTTTGTTTCTAGGCCCAAGTAGATTTTCTTTTATGTAATCAGAAAAATAAAAAATAAAAAGAAGTGGGTTGCGTGTTACTAATCAATCAGGGGGTGATGGTTAGAAAAAATGAAGCAAAGCCCAACAGAGAGAAGTCCAATGCGCTGCCAAACAAAAAAAACAAGGAAAATGGAAAATATGAAAAGGACAAAAGGTCTCGCTGGAGCTCGAGTCCAGGACCTCCTATAACAATGCCTTACGTGCGCGCTTGCTGCCGCTGGGGTGGCCTGTACATCCGGTATTAGAATAATAATAAATAATTTTAAAATAAATCAAGTCCTGAATGTGACTTCATCTTCAACCTCGCTCCAACCTCTTCATCACCATTTTTGAATTTGTGACTTCCTCATTTCTCAACCAAATCAGAAAATGTAAGCATGAAACTTGCTCCATTTTTAATACGAAACCAACCATATAAAGTTCATGAGCCATAAATCAAAGATGAATGATAATTTTACTGGTACCAAATAAAAACCTAATTTTTTCATAAAGTTCATCGTCCAAATTCTCACTACTCAAGCAATATAAATGAAGTCTAAGGACATGGTCAGTTTCAGGGCTATGATGCCTACATTTTATCTTTGAAAATGAAAAACAAATTAGGCCTATGTGAAGAGTTCAAAAGTCATAAAACTCACCTTGAAAATGGAATTCGTGTTTTGAGTTTGAGCTTGCTTCAAGGTGCTGCAATGATATGGTTAACTTCGTTGAACCTCTAGGAAGCTAATGCAATGCTTAGCTTAAGCTGAGAGTGCCTGGAATGTTCTGGAGAAGTCAAGTTGCAGACCTCTGTTTTTGGTTATGGAAGATGAGGAAGATGATGTTACAATTGTGGAATAAGGGCAAGGATGAACTATATTTGATGTAAGGAAGCTTGAAAATGATTTTGAGGGAAAACGCACGATGGAAATGGAAGATACAAGTTCAAGGGCAGAACTGCATACAAATGGTATTTTTTGAGCAATTTCTGGTTAGAGGGAGTTTGGGAGAGTTTTAGGGCTTCTAATTTCGTATCTTAGTCTTGTGAATGGAGGTTCAATTTATAGGAAGGAGTTTGGAAGCCTGGAGAGATCAGAAGTACAAAATCACATGTTATGGATCTTTGGCTTATTTTTGAAGTAACCTAGACAAATATGGTTTCAATGCAAGGTAAGGTGGCTAGCAACTTTAAATATGTTTTCTATGAGTTTTTAGAGGATTTTTGTGCATAAATAACAAATGCAAAGCTCAAGGAGAGTCGACATTGTGATGAAAGTCACTTTTCCAAAATGGAAGTGTGAACTTTGTTCCATTAATGGCAAGATGGTTTGGACAATAGCTCAATCACTTGGATAATGGCTCAAACAATTGTTTAAACATTAAATTAAGGAGTGAAACACAATTTAGAAGCCTGCAAAGTGGGATTATGCAGCATAGGTTTGAGATTTGGTAGAATGTTCATCAAGAAAATGATCTATAATTCAAGTTTATGAAGCCATCTTCATCTCTTTGAAACTTTTAGCTCAAGCATGATATCTTCAATTTATTTGACATTTTGGAAAGCTTGAAACATCCTCTACAACCTTCATGTTTACCATTTTGACAAAATCATCTTAGAGCTTGGTGAAAATTAGCCAAGAAGTTAGGTCAAAAATCTGCCTAAACTAGGTCAATTTTTCACTAAGTGTTTTTAGAAAAAGTGCATGACTTCATGAATTTATAACTCAAAATACAAGCACTTATATAACTTGATCATAAAAGAAAAGTTGTGTATCTCATCAAGATCTACAAAATTCATGTTGAAAGTTTTCTTTGAATCATCTTGCATCTTAGTGAAAAATTGGCATGAAGTAATGAGATTGTCATGTATAAAACACTTAGAAAAATTTCTAAGTCTTGAAAATTTTGACTTTTCACATTGACTTTTGACTTTCTTGATTTCTTGATGATCAAGCTTCATATTTTTGAATGTCTTGATGAATTGTTATCTTTGAAATCAAATCTTGATCAAAAAGTCAAAGTTTGACTTTTTGTGTATCAGTTGACTTTTCATCAATTGATCAAATTTCAACTATCAGTACATTGATCTCGAGGAATGTTTTGAACTATGAAATTAGGTAAAAATTTTGCATTTGAATCCTTGAGATTATGCTTCAAGCAATTAGATCATGTATTAGGTAAAAGTCACTGATCAGTCAATTACAATCAAAATCCTAATTTTGACCATTTTGCCCCTTTGGTAAATTAAGTGCTTTTCTTGAGGGATTGTGAACAATACTTGATAAAGTGATGAATAGGACTTTAAAATGTTGATGTTGTCCAAAAATCATGAAGTTTGACTGTAGGTTGACTATAGTTGACTTTTCACCCAATATAGTTGATTTCCAATCATCTGGTCAATTGACTGAGCAAATTTGTGATTCAGGACTTGAAATTTGACTTGAGTATTCTTGGAGGTACATAATGATACATGAAGGTCATTTTAGGCATTAGAAGTCAAATTATCCTTGTGAAAAATCAAAACCCTAATTTGAGGCATCAATGTTTAGGAGATGGTTTGACCTAGTCAACACTTGTGCAAGCTTGAGTTATTGGAGATCTTGTGTGAAATGTCTTGAGAACAGAGAGGGAAAAATTTTGGGTACAACACATACTAATCAACAAATAAATTCTTTAGAAAATCAATCTAATCATACTTAAGCTTAGAAAAATTAATCACTATGAATGCAAGAAAACCTATAAGCATGCAATCATAAAGAAAGCGATAAACTTTATATATATATATATATATATATATATATATATATATATATATATATATATATATATATATATATATATATATATATATATATATATATATATATATATATATATATATATATATATATATATATATATATATATTGGTTTGATTCTTTTATCCTCCCTTGCACCTAGTTCAGTATTCGATGGTGAACCGTAAAAATTTTTGTTCTTCCACTATTTGGTTTTGGTTCAGTTCTTGATTACAACAAAATCAAAGAAAACAATAAAGATAAGTCTTTTCAATCCAAGCAGTATTTTGTTTCCTACTTGATTAATCCTTTTATGAAAATCATCTAACCATAACTACCAACTTGATACTATCTTCAATCTTGATAGACTTGAATCTTCACACCACATTGATCTTCACTTAGTTCTGCCTGTAGGACTTGAATATGTTCTTCAATTGGTTTGTAGATAAAAGAAAATCCCCTTTAATGGAGAAGAACTATCTATTTTTATTCAAAGGAATTTTGATTCTTGAATTCATCCAACATGTCCAAATAGTAGTCCTTCCTTTATGATGATGCAATATCCATCTTCTCATACTTGTGGTGATATTAGTTTAGTATTCTCCTTAAGATTATTAAATATCTCTTATCCTAAAATCAACCACAACAAACCCTTTTGTTATTTTTACCATGAACTATGAGGTTTTGATCCTTTATTGGTACGTAGGTATAAGGCTCCGTCTATCCAAAAAAATATAATAAAAACATTTCTTTTCTCAGCCCATTGATGGTATGTGTCTATAAATTTAAAGAATAGAATCCCCCTTTGAGTATAGTCCCTAATGAAATGGTGTTTAATTTCTATATGTTTAGCCCTAGAGTGTAAAATGGGATTTTTAGAAAGACAAATAACAAAAGGATTATGACATAGGATATGAATGTTACTCTCGTATATATGATAATCTTCAAGATGACTTTTCATACAGAGCATCTGAGTACTACATCCAGCCGCAACTATATATTTAGATTCAACAGTTGTTAGTGCAATGATGGATTGTCTTTTGCTGGACCAGGATATTGAGTTGTCTCCTAGAAACTGGAAGCTTCAAGAAGTATTTTTTCTTTCTATTCGATATCCAGCAAATTCTGCATCACATTATCCTACTAATTTATATTATCTGGATTTTCTAGAACACAGACCAAGATTAATATTACCTTTCAAATACCTGAAAATTCGCTTAACTGATGTTAAGTGAGATTCTTTGGGATCTGATTGGAATCTAACACATAGGCAAATGCTATAGATAATATCAGGTCATGAAGTTGTTAAGTAAAGGAGAGAACCAATCATACCTCTGTAGAGCTTCTGTTCTACTTTCTTACTTACCTCTTCCTTTTCCAGAATGCATGTAGGATGCATTGGATTTTTGGATGGCTTACTTTCTGACATATCAATTTTCTTCAGAAGTTCTTTAACATATTTACTTTGATGTGTGAATGTTCCTTCTGGAGTTTGATTAATTTGAATTCCCAGAAAGAACTTGAGTTCTCCCATCAGAGTCATTTGAAATTCTACCTGCATAGACTTAGCAAATTCTTTGCCCAATGATGCTTTAGTAGATTCAAATATAATATCATCTATGTAAAATTGATAAATCAGAATGTCATTTTAAAATGTTTTACATAATAAAGTTGTGTCCACTTTCCCCGTGGTAAATTCTTTTTCTACAAGAAAGTTACTTAGTCTTTCATACCAAGCTCTGGGAGCTTGTTTTAGACCATATAACTATTTCTTAAGTTTATAAACATACCCTAGACGTTTTGTATTTTCAAAGCCAGGGGGTTGGTGCACGTATACTTCTTCATCAATGTAGCCATTTAAAAAATCACTTTTCGCATACATCTAATAGAGAGTGATGTCATTTTTACAGCAAATGAAATTAAAAGTCTGATAGAATCTAACTTGGCGACTGGAGAACAGGTCTCAGTATAGTATATTCCTTCTTGTTGACTATAACCTTGTGCAATTAGTCGCACTTTGTTTCTGACGACTTCTCTTTGTTCACTTAGCTTGTTTTCGAAGACCCGTTTAGTTCCAATTATATTGAAGCCTTTTGGTTTTGGAACTAGATCCCATACATCATTTTTAGTAAATTGATTAAGTTCTTCATGCATTGTAAGTATCCAATCATTGTCTTGAAGTTCTTCATCTATAGAGGTTGGTTCGATCAGAGATACCAATCCCATGAGAGATTCTTCAGTATGTTTGAACGTAGATCTTATTCTGATCTGATCATCGTTCTTTACCATAATCATGTCTTCAGGGTGTGCTAATTTGCTTCTGGACTTTCTTTTTTGGATGGGTTCTTCAGAAGTTCCTGTAGTGTTGGTGTTGATGTCTTTTTCTGCATTGGACTTTGTTTCCGAGCTTCTGTCTTCAGAATATCTATCTTCAATACATGTAATTTAAACTTCTATATCTGCGAAATGTTCAACTTGCTTTGGCTTTTGAGAGCCAAGCTTATCATCAAATCTGACACTAATGGATTCTTCCATAATTCGTGTTTTTGTGTTATATACTCTATAACCTTTTGAGCATTCAGAGTATCCTAATATGAAACACTTGTGTGCCTTAGAATCAAACTTGTTCAGATGTTCTTTAGTTTTCAACATATAACAAATACATCTGAATGGATGGAAATAAGCAATGTTGGGCTTCATGTTCTTCCACAGTTCATATGGAGTCTTTTCCAGAATAGGTCTTATGGAGATTCTATTCTGAATGTAGCATGATGTGTTAACTTCCTCTACCCAGAAGTGTTTAGCAATATTAGTCTCGTTTATCATGGTTCTGACCATTTCTTATAGAGTTCTATTCTTTCATTCTACATTTCTATTTTGTTGGGGAGTTCTAGGACAAAATAAATCATGAGAAATGCCATTTTCATTAAAAAAAATCAAAACTTTTATTTTCAAACTCTCCACCATGATCACTTCTGACTTTTACAATTCTAAACTCTTTTTCATTCTGAACTTGGTTACAGAAAGTAGAGAACACAAAGTGTGAATCGTCCTTGTGTCTTAAGAACTTAACCCATGTCCATCTGCTATAGTCATCTACGATCACTAATGCATACTTCTTGCCGCTAATGGATGCAATTTTCACTGGTCCAAACTGATCTATATGGAGAAGTTCTTATGGTCTAGAGGTATAAACATCAATTTTTGATTTCAAAGAGGGTTTTGCAAACTTACCTTTTTGACATGCTTCACACAGAGCATCTGAGTTGAACTTCAAGTTAGGAAGTTGTTGTACCCCAAAATTTGCCCTCCCATATTCTTCAAGAATTGTCCAAGTCAAGGTCACAAAATTCCCCCAGGGTTGTGCAGCTCAACTGTCTCTTATACAGTCAAAACTAGGGTTTGAGTTCTGGTCAAGTAAATGAACTTTTCAAAGGCCCAATCAAGTCTCATATGCTTAAAAAGATGGTCAAGTGTCTTCATGTCAAGTTTCAAGGCATTCAGCTCAAAATTGCACAGTCAAAACCCTAGATTGCACTACAGTCAACTGTAGGGGCAAAATGGTCATTTGGCAGTCAAAAGTTCAAATTTTTGGTCAACATATCATTTTGAAGCCACAAACATCATTTGATCAATGCTTGATCATGATTCTCAAAATTTGGCTCAGAAATCATCAAAGATGCAAAAGTTGCTATATTTGGATAGCTGAAAAAGTCAACTGAAATTGACCAGGGCATAACTTTCACATGGATTATCAGAAAAATTCCATCCAAAGCTCACTTTTAAGAGAAAGACATTTCCTACAATTCATCTTCATGTTCCAAGTCCAAGAAATGCTCTCACAAAAAGTTATCAATTTCAACATTATAGGTCATTTTCAAAAGTCAACAAAAAGTGACTTTAAGTCAAAGGCCATAACTTGAGATTGGTGAATCAAAATGACATGGGACCAAAGGCATTGGTTAAAGGACTCAAAGACCTTTCCAAAATGTCCAAGAACATGTGAAAAGCTTAAAATTGACCAAGTTATGCCTTGTGGAAGTTGGGAAATTTTTAGGAATTTTGAAAAGTCAACATTGATGCAAAAGGCCTAAAAATGCAAATGGGCCCATTTTTCTTCCAAGTTTCTTCATGCCAAGCCTATGCACGACCACTAGGCCCAAAGGGAAGTATTCTCATATTTTTTAATTATTTATTTGAATTAATATTAATTTATATTCATTTAAATGATTTTAATTCATGAAAAATATAAACCTAACATGAAAAAATCTTTTTATGCATGATTTGGCCTCTATAATTCGTGCATATCTCAAATAGGCAAGCTTTAGTGCTAATTGATCAGATTTGGTACAAAATACATGAGAAAAAGATTTGGAAAAGATTTTGTAAAATCAAATATTGAAATCCATGAATGCTTGAGATTGTGTGCAATATTTTTGACCTAACATACTCTATACATACCCAGCATCACAACCCTAATGCTACTAGACTGCAAGCTGCGCTCAGAACCTCCTTACAAACTTGCAAAATTTCTCAAAAAATCCAATTCTGAAATCCACCCTAGAGACTGATTCAAAGCTCCATTCCTTTTGCAAAAGCTTCCTTGTGAATTCCTGATCGTACTCCAATCAAAAACAACAATAAAAGCGCAAAGAATTGGTACCTGTAACTAAAACTGCATCCAAGAAATTCCATAATCGTGCATCCCATTCTAGGCATTATTGGTAAAAGTTAATGGCTGATTCGTGTTTATCATAAAGTTTTGAAGCTAACTGTTACTTTTAATTGCATTTTTTCGTGATCTATGTGATTATACCATGTATGCGTTTTAGGGTTTCAGGAATTCAAAAAGAGGGTTTCCCAATACAAGAAAAATTAGAACTTCTGGATACCATGGTTGAATTCAGGGCTTAGAGACGAAGAAGAACATGTCATCGCGCCCAATTTATGTTTCATATATGGCTATTCGCTATTTTTTTGTAAACCCCCTACAGCCACGATCAAAAACCGTTGCCCATGAGTTTCTTGTTTCAGGAAAACGAAGAAGATGACCCTGTGTCCATTGGTGATTGGTCCGTTTAAAGTTCGCGCGCTTTTGATCCATTAGCGTTATGTCTTATTTATTATATTTGCATATTATTATATGTTAATTGAAAGCGAATGGTTCAGCTGGCAACGCACTATGCATGTGACATCAAAGACCTGGGTTCAAGTCCCAGGTCTTGCATCTTTGCCTTATTATTTTTCATAAAAAATTCTTATGCAGCGCTAACATGAAAGACCACCATATTCCATCAGCATCCTATTGAACACGCGTCCAGCTGCTTACAAATCAAGGGTCTAGGATGGATGAGCACATAAACCCTGGTCAAACGCATTGCATGGGATTCAAAAAGTCAACCAACGACCAGCTTATTGGGCCAGGCCTCTTGAATTTGAACCTCCATAATGGGACAGCTAACCCCCCCTGGTTCTATCTTTTTTTTTTCTTTCTAAATTTTCTTTTATCTTTTATTATTTCTAATTGTTTAATTGTTTATTTATTTTCTGATTTGAATTAAATATCTCTTTTTTACAAAATATCTAAAAACATTACAAAAATCAGAAAAATACAAAAAAATATAATATTATTTTATGTACTAATTATTTTATAAATAAATTAGAATGTAAATTATGTAGAATTTAGGTTTTAATTTTAATTCTTTTTTAATAAAAAAATCCAAAACATGTAGAATTAGGTTAATTAATAGTTTTAATGTCTTTTTAATTTTTATTTCTCACAATACTATTTATTATTATTTTCATAATTAAAAATTGTACATAATAAATTTTAGGTTTAATATTAGATCTTATTTTAATTCTTTCTTAATAACTAAAAAATATTAGAATTAGGGTTTGCTTCTTAATTTAATTTTAATTAACTCCTTTTTCTTTTAAATCTTAAAAAATACAAAATATCAAAAACATTTAATTCTTTTTTTATTATTTTATTTTTAATGCTCATTAACCTTTAATTATTTGCAAAAGGGTCCAACGCCCGTCGTCTCAATTATTAATTTTGCGCATTTATTTTTAATCGTTTAAATAATTATGTAATTGTCCCAAAGCCATGTAATTTACTTTTCGCACTTTATTTCTTCGCATTATTTATTTTTCCGCTAAATCGGGTCCGGTTTAATTTTGGCGATGTGGACCCGCGCCATTTGTAATAGTCTAGCTTTATTTCCTCGCAATTTACAACTGTTAAATATGCATGCAAGAATGAATGGACTTAAAATAAAATCAAGCGTAGATCACAATGACATGACAAAAGACAAATAAATAACTGAAACATGACACACAATTCGCACACATCACCCCTAGGGTACGCCTCACTGTTGCCTTTCGAAAGGTGATCGTCGAGTAGAGGATGTCTTGGTAAGTCCTCATGATCCGGGAACCTGGCATGAGGGTAGCTTCTAAGGTGTCTTCCCATTACTCTGGTGATCACCACGTCCCTAAAACTCGAATTGACCCGAACACCTCCAACGGTGGTGCTACCTACCTCTCAATGGTGGGATGGCACTACTTTAAAGGACATTTACACAGACGAATTCCTTAGGGTAGGTAGACGACTCGTGGATACTTGCTCTAATCTCAAAACAAACTAAAAAACTCTTTTCACACCGACACATTTTCAAAAGCTTTCAAAAGCAACTTTTCAAACACTCTGACGTACGAGTCGAACTGAAATTTTTCAAAGAAACTTTTTTAAACCCACATTGAAAAGCAAACAAACCATTTTTGAAAAACACAAATGAGCGAGTATCTAAGAGCCCATGGATAACCATGGATAGAAAGGGTGCTAACACCTTCCCTTTCTATAATCTACCTCCCGAACCGAGAGCAATCTCTTTAAGGAATTTTTCTGTGCTTTTGTCCTTTCCATTTGGAGAAAATAAAAGACGGTGGCGACTCTTGCTTCCGCGACATTTCGCGAACCAGCGTTAAACAGTCAGTTCCAGATCCACCGATCACAGAACTGGCGACTCTGCTGGGGAATACTTTATAAAGTGAGGTGTACCTTATGGTTAGTTCATAACTGTGTTTTCAATTGTATTGACTTGTCTGCTTTAAATTTGTGGGTTGCATCGGAGTTACATAGATCCTAACCCGGATCTGGGGATACCCTGTTTAGGTAGCATAAGCTGTGAGGGACCTGTCCGGCGTAGACCGACACAGGTGAAGCAGTGGCTACGTTGGTGTGGCACCTTAGTCTGTACCGATATCCCTTGTGTCGCAACGAGGAGAATATGGGTCTTCTAAGGAGTCATTAAGCACCAACAGACCTTAGAACCTTAAATGACCCAACTTGGCCATTAGAACAGTAGCAGTATGCTACGCCCATTGAGGCTAAACTCTCGTGATGGTTCTGGCCGCAAGAAAAGATTGCGATGCTGGAGTTATGACCGATTGAGGGTAGTCAATGATATTGGGATCCTCTAAGAACCCGGTTACTTTGATAGGACAGGTATGAACCAACAAACTGAAAGAGGGTAGTACCCAGACCCCATGCTGGCCTAAACCCTAAGGGCTTCTCTTGTGTGACTTGTGTGCCTTCGTACTCGACTACTTGCATGCTTGTTATCTGACCCTTGATGCCTTGCAGGTTTTGTTCATAGTCCTTAATTAGGACTTATAACAGGGTGTACTAACCACTTGCAGGTTCTGTTTATAGTCCTTAATTGGGACTCATGACAGGTTTTACCTAAGTTTCTTGCAGGTCTTGTTTATAGTCCTTAATTGGGGACTCATAACAGGGTACTAAATTTCTTGCAGGTCTTGTTCATAGTCCTTAACTAGGACTCATGACAGGGTTAACCAAATTTCTTGCAGGGTTTGTTTTAGTCCTTAACCAGGACTCATAACAAGTTTATCAAATTTCTTGCAGGGTTTGTTTTAGTCCTTAACCAGGACTCATAACAAGTTTATCAAGTTTCTTGCAGGTTTTGGGTTCGCAGTCCTTAATTGGGACTCATAACAGGGTTACCTACATTACCCCGTGCATCATGACATCATACCATTGCATACATCCTAACCCATTTCAAGGATCTCAAGGGCTTATGATGCAGGTCATGATGAACCAACTGCCCAGCAAGGGGCAAAGAGGATTTATTTTCCTCCAGCTAAGGTCGTCAGAGGCTATGACCCACTTGATATGGTGAGCTCTGACTCCTGAAGAAGGTTCCCTTGACCAAGGTTGTTTGGAAATCAAAACCAGACATGATGATTAAAGTCAGGGGCTATGACCCACTGGATATGGTGAGCCTTTGACCCTTGAAGAAGGACTCCCAACAATATGAAGTGCTTTCAGTCAAGTCACCGGTTTCCAATGCTAACAAGTTCTTGTTTACCCTGCGAGGTCCTTGAAAACATTGCATGCATATCATACACGTCATTGCATTACAGGTATCCCTTCTGCAGGTCACTCACCCTTCTCGCTGTTTATTTCAGCAATGGCTTGCCCACAAGACAACCAGGACTTTCTTGCTCAAGAGACTCGGTTCGGGGAAATCCTCCTGAATCTATCCAAGGGGGAGGAGGAGCTAAGGATACTTCTCACAGAGCCCTCCGCCAGGGGCAATGCTGAGGATGGAAAGTTGGAACACCTACAAGCTGAGATGGATGCTATGAAAGCCCAGATGCTGGGACAGAGGAATATCATTCACCGCCTAGTTCAAAGACAAGAGGAACTCTGGTTTCTCTTCAACCAACTGCTTCAGGGTAACCTACTGGGGCAAACATCTGAGGGTAAAAAGCCATTCATCATCCAATCATCCTCGAGACAAGAGGATAAGGGGAAAGCTCCTCAAATGACTCCAGTGCCACAAATTCAACACCAACCTCGCCGAGTTCAGCCAGACAAGCCCAGGAGGCAATTCACCCAGCTCAACATGTCGCTGTTTCAAGCTTTGCAACGCCTATTGAGGTTGAATCTGATCACATTAAAGGCTCATCCCCGGAACCCCAACACAGCATCTCCTGCCTATGACCCCAATAAGAGGTGTGCCTACCACTCTGCTAGCCCAGGACATGACACCAATGAATGTTGGGAGCTGAGGAACAAAATCCAGAACCTGATCGATGAAGGGACAGTGGAGTTCACACAAGATGGACAGGTTGAATTTTTCTACCATTCCTCCAAGGCTCATCAGTTGAAGTGACAAACTCCGAGACTAGGAAACTTTTTGTTCATTCGAATGTTCAAGCTGTGTTTCTTTCTTTTGACCGTTTAAACATTTATTCATGTTAAAACGTTGTTATTCCATTAATGCATCGCTTATGTCTATTTCTGAATCAATATATTCGCATTCACTATATGCAAACTGTTTTCATATTTTTTCTGATGTCAACTCTCAATTAATAATTCTAAGCCTCTTGAGGGAGGATGACGAAAACGATACCACGATCTTTACAGTACGCTTTTGAACAAACCCCGCTGATGAGGTACAGGCATTGTTTCAATTCCTAAACACTGGAGTTATAAGGATGATAATCCCTCGTCAACCCATCAGAGCCAAAGAAGTAGGAGTTTTTTCTTTTCGAAATTGAAACCCTTAATCATAACCTGGGGCAGGGTAGTCTTCTCAGTTGATCTAAGTGCATAACGAATGGCACCAAAGAGATCTTTACAAAACGAACAAAGACAGTGATGGTTCAGAACAATCAAAAGGACAGGCAGTCACCATCAAAATTCATAAATGAAAAGCCCAAAAAGTCTAAACCTACAAAGGGGACTTCTGAAACTGGGGCATCCCGCTGACTGTAATTCCAAAAGGAAACAGTTCAGGCAAAAAAGAAAGGGATAATAAAAATCAAGAAAGAGGTCTCACAAACCCTCAACCAAAGCAAAAAATGACTGCCTATTCAAAAGAAATCATCAATATCCGAACCATCACTGGAAAATCAGAGCAAAGACTCAAACAAGGTCTAACGTATGATCAACTGAGCTTAGGTTTGAAGAACATCACGAAGAGCGGGTGGGTACAAATAAAATTTGAGCCTTTATCCTTTGTTTCTTAAACCGTGAACCAGGCCACGTTATAACCCTAAAAAGTCCTAGCTGAAGCATGGGTTAGTTCGAAAGCATACTGTCACGAAAGGTATCCTGACTCCTGAAGGCCTACGGTAAATACGGAGTTGACATCACGTTTTACAAACATTCACTTGTTTTATGAAAAGACGCATTTTCAAAATCTTCGAGACAGACATAAGCTTTGCGTTTTTGACATAACTTTGTTTGCATATGACTTTTCGTTTGAACAGCAGGAAAATTCGCACGAGAAATACCTAGTGAATAAGAGCATCTCCAATCAAAGGGCACGACCTAATCATGGTCCGTCATCTGGGGCAATCCAGTCAAGATTCGGAGAATCTCTCAAAGGGCCAGATAGCCTGGGGCAAACCTCCACCTGAGTCACTTGGGGCATTTCAACAACGAATCTCGCCTGATCAAACATCTTCTGGTGACAAAACACAAGCAGCCAGGGGCACTTCCCTACATTCTAAAAGCGTGGGCATAGTCGAAAAGATACTACGCAAAATCAAAGACCCGCTAGGTTGACATACCTAGGCAAAAATAAGGGCTTCCCGGCGAACCAAAAGGGTTCGGGCAAAATGAAGGGATGAAACGAAAAATATGTACACCCGGCAAGTCGAAAACCTGAAAAGGCGGCTTGGGCAAAAAGGGGTATCCCGGTGGACTGAAAACCCGAAAGGGCAGTCCAGGCAAAAGTTAGGGATCAAAGCGTACGACTATGTCCTGTCATCTTGTCACCTGCCTACCAGAAGAAGGTTGGTCCATCAACAACTATCAGCGCCTCGCAGGTCTTCCTCTCCCACCTCAGAAACAGGGGCAATAAAGAGTTGTCTGAGCAGTCTAATTGTTCTATCCTCCAAGGTAACGAGGTAGGTTCAGCTAAAAAACACGGCCAAGTGTATCTTAATTCCCCAGAGAGTGGTTCAACAAAACAATACATTCTTCTCCGAGCAAATCATCAAATATCAAGGAAATTGAGTATCCTCCTGTAGATCTCAATACCCCCCCAGCAGCACGCGTTCTTAACAAGCATCCCCGGCAGTCTTGATCTAAAGATTGTTCCCCGGCGGTATCTCAATATTCAAAGGAATCACTTCCCCAGCATATCAAACTCCCCAGAAGAGTCCAATCCAGCTTCACCAACAAAGTTGGAAGTCATATCCCTCAAGCAGTAAGCTTATCCCCAGTAGATTCTGGAAGCTTATCCCCTCGCAGAGCACGAACGCGCCGTCCCGGCTTTATTTAAAGAGTTATCTCCTCAATAGGATATAACTGGGTTATCCTCAGCCAAAAGCCACGGAAAGAGCGTCTTCGGCAAAATATCTTCCTACCCCCAGCGAAGTCTATCAACACTTCCGACAACAAGGATATCCCCAGCGGAGTTATCTTCATCAACTCAGCAAAGCATCGCTATCCCCACAGAGTAGCACTCCCCAGCATGATCACTAGAGTGTCTTTTCTCCCGCAGAATTATTTCATTTGACAAGTTTCATTCCTCAACGGAGTTATCTTCTCCTACCGGTATTCTTGCAACAATCATCCACAGCGGAAGCAAAAGCTCTTCCTCAACATCAGCCCAGGATATGACTTCCCCGCACCTGTCAAAGATTTATCTTCCTAGACGAAAACATACATGAATCATCACATACATCATCATAGCATGCATAACGCACTGCATCATACAAATCTCCTTTATGTTGAGAACATCATTGCTTGATCTATATCATGCATCGCATATGACTGACCTTTACCTTTCAGGAAAGATGCAGTTCAAATTCTCAATGATATTTCAAGACCTAGACCGGTTCAGTTAAGTCGTCCCCAAGACCTCCCTGATTCTTATCCCAGTAAAAGACACCAAGACTTTTCTCAACGAGCGTTGTTGAAGATAAAGTCACCCAAGATTTCCTCAACGAGCGTTGTTGAGGTCACCAAGATTTTTCCTCAACGAGCGTTGTTGAAGTTAAAGTTTCTTATGGTCCCCTCTCCGACGGTGAGCGTGAGGTGGTAATTCCTTTTTCAAGATGTTTTCCTCTCCGACGATGAGCGTGAGGTGATAGTCTTTTGTGGTCCCCTCTCCGACGGTGAGCGTGAGGTGGTAATTCCTTTTTCAAGATGTTTTCCTCTCCGACGATGAGCGTGAGGTGATAGTCTTTTGTGGTCCCCTCTCCGACGGTGAGCGTGAGGTGGTAATTCCTTTTTCAAGATGTTTTCCTCTCCGACGATGAGCGTGAGGTGATAGTCTTTTGTGGTCCCCTCTCCGACGGTGAGCGTGAGGTGGTAATTCCTTCTTCAGATGTTTCCCTCTCCGGCATGAGCGTGAGGTGATATTCTCTTATGGTCCCCTCTCCAACGGCGTGTGAGGTGGTAATTCCTTCTTCAGATGTTTCCCTCTCCGGCATGAGCGTGAGGTGATATTCTCTTATGGTCCCCTCTCCAACGGCGAGTGAGGTGATGTTCCCTTCCAGATTACAATTTCCTATAGTTCCCTCTCCAACGGTGAGTGAGGTGGCTCCCTTTGAGATTATAATATCCTTTGGTTCTCTTCCTGACACTACGAAGATGGTAATCCTCACCAAGATTTTCTCAACGAGCGTTGTTGAAGTTAAAATCGTCCAAGGTTCACTTATCATTCATGTTAAGGCAGTAACCATCCCTGGTTCATTCATCAGCGTTTGAAGCTCCAGACCCAGCTCCTGTAACCAGTCAGGACACATATATACCAAGCATCTAAAATCAGCTCCTGCGACGTGTCAGGTACTCATTTTTCTGTTTCGCAGGTATGCAGGTTCTCGCTAAGGAATCTCCTATGCAATCAACACCCAGATGGCATCTATAAGCCCATCATCCTATCAAGCAACATCCAAATGGCATCTATAAGCCCATTCCCCCATCACTGTTACTATGTGAGCGCAAATTTCTGGGCACTTTAGTGTTCAATCATCTTCTACCCTCGGATTACGAAAGGCACGTCAGCCAATCTGCATCCTCAGGTCTAAGAAGATTGAACAGGGGCAACTGTTGTACCCCAAAATTTGCCCTCCCATATTCTTCAAGAATTGTCCAAGTCAAGGTCACAAAATTCCCCCAGGGTTGTGCAGCTCAACTGTCTCTTATACAGTCAAAACTAGGGTTTGAGTTCTGGTCAAGTAAATGAACTTTTCAAAGGCCCAATCAAGTCTCATATGCTTAAAAAGATGGTCAAGTGTCTTCATGTCAAGTTTCAAGGCATTCAGCTCAAAATTGCACAGTCAAAACCCTAGATTGCACTACAGTCAACTGTAGGGGCAAAATGGTCATTTGGCAGTCAAAAGTTCAAATTTTTGGTCAACATATCATTTTGAAGCCACAAACATCATTTGATCAATGCTTGATCATGATTCTCAAAATTTGGCTCAGAAATCATCAAAGATGCAAAAGTTGCTATATTTGGATAGCTGAAAAAGTCAACTGAAATTGACCAGGGCATAACTTTCACATGGATTATCAGAAAAATTCCATCCAAAGCTCACTTTGAAGAGAAAGACATTTCCTACAATTCATCTTCATGTTCCAAGTCCAAGAAATGCTCTCACAAAAAGTTATCAATTTCAACATTATAGGTCATTTTCAAAAGTCAACAAAAAGTGACTTTAAGTCAAAGGCCATAACTTGAGATTGGTGAATCAAAATGACATGGGACCAAAGGCATTGGTTAAAGGACTCAAAGACCTTTCCAAAATGTCCAAGAACATGTGAAAAGCTTAAAAATTGACCAAGTTATGCCTTGTGGAAGTTGGGAAATTTTTAGGAATTTTGAAAAGTCAACATTGATGCAAAAGGCCTAAAAATGCAAATGGGCCCATTTTTCTTCCAAGTTTCTTCATGCCAAGCCTATGCACGACCACTAGGCCCAAAGGGAAGTATTCTCATATTTTTTAATTATTTATTTGAATTAATATTAATTTATATTCATTTAAATGATTTTAATTCATGAAAAATATAAACCTAACATGAAAAAATCTTTTTATGCATGATTTGGCCTCTATAATTCGTGCATATCTCAAATAGGCAAGCTTTAGTGCTAATTGATCAGATTTGGTACAAAATACATGAGAAAAAGATTTGGAAAAGATTTTGTAAAATCAAATATTGAAATCCATGAATGCTTGAGATTGTGTGCAATATTTTTGACCTAACATACTCTATACATACCCAGCATCACAACCCTAATGCTACTAGACTGCAAGCTGCGCTCAGAACCTCCTTACAAACTTGCAAAATTTCTCAAAAAATCCAATTCTGAAATCCACCCTAGAGACTGATTCAAAGCTCCATTCCTTTTGCAAAAGCTTCCTTGTGAATTCCTGATCGTACTCCAATCAAAAACAACAATAAAAGCGCAAAGAATTGGTACCTGTAACTAAAACTGCATCCAAGAAATTCCATAATCGTGCATCCCATTCTAGGCATTATTGGTAAAAGTTAATGGCTGATTCGTGTTTATCATAAAGTTTTGAAGCTAACTGTTACTTTTAATTGCATTTTTTCGTGATCTATGTGATTATACCATGTATGCGTTTTAGGGTTTCAGGAATTCAAAAAGAGGGTTTCCCAATACAAGAAAAATTAGAACTTCTGGATACCATGGTTGAATTCAGGGCTTAGAGACGAAGAAGAACATGTCATCGCGCCCAATTTATGTTTCATATATGGCTATTCGCTATTTTTTTGTAAACCCCCTACAGCCACGATCAAAAACCGTTGCCCATGAGTTTCTTGTTTCAGGAAAACGAAGAAGATGACCCCGTGTCCATTGGTGATTGGTCCGTTTAAAGTTCGCGCGCTTTTGATCCATTAGCGTTATGTCTTATTTATTATATTTGCATATTATTATATGTTAATTGAAAGCGAATGGTTCAGCTGGCAACGCACTATGCATGTGACATCAAAGACCTGGGTTCAAGTCCCAGGTCTTGCATCTTTGCCTTATTATTTTTCATAAAAAATTCTTATGCAGCGCTAACATGAAAGACCACCATATTCCATCAGCATCCTATTGAACACGCGTCCAGCTGCTTACAAATCAAGGGTCTAGGATGGATGAGCACATAAACCCTGGTCAAACGCATTGCATGGGATTCAAAAAGTCAACCAACGACCAGCTTATTGGGCCAGGCCTCTTGAATTTGAACCTCCATAATGGGACAGCTAACCCCCCCTGGTTCTATCTTTTTTTTTTCTTTCTAAATTTTCTTTTATCTTTTATTATTTCTAATTGTTTAATTGTTTATTTATTTTCTGATTTGAATTAAATATCTCTTTTTTACAAAATATCTAAAAACATTACAAAAATCAGAAAAATACAAAAAAATATAATATTATTTTATGTACTAATTATTTTATAAATAAATTAGAATGTAAATTATGTAGAATTTAGGTTTTAATTTTAATTCTTTTTTAATAAAAAAATCCAAAACATGTAGAATTAGGTTAATTAATAGTTTTAATGTCTTTTTAATTTTTATTTCTCACAATACTATTTATTATTATTTTCATAATTAAAAATTGTACATAATAAATTTTAGGTTTAATATTAGATCTTATTTTAATTCTTTCTTAATAACTAAAAAATATTAGAATTAGGGTTTGCTTCTTAATTTAATTTTAATTAACTCCTTTTTCTTTTAAATCTTAAAAAATACAAAATATCAAAAACATTTAATTCTTTTTTTATTATTTTATTTTTAATGCTCATTAACCTTTAATTATTTGCAAAAGGGTCCAACGCCCGTCGTCTCAATTATTAATTTTGCGCATTTATTTTTAATCGTTTAAATAATTATGTAATTGTCCCAAAGCCATGTAATTTACTTTTCGCACTTTATTTCTTCGCATTATTTATTTTTCCGCTAAATCGGGTCCGGTTTAATTTTGGCGATGTGGACCCGCGCCATTTGTAATAGTCTAGCTTTATTTCCTCGCAATTTACAACTGTTAAATATGCATGCAAGAATGAATGGACTTAAAATAAAATCAAGCGTAGATCACAATGACATGACAAAAGACAAATAAATAACTGAAACATGACACACAATTCGCACACATCACCCCTAGGGTACGCCTCACTGTTGCCTTTCGAAAGGTGATCGTCGAGTAGAGGATGTCTTGGTAAGTCCTCATGATCCGGGAACCTGGCATGAGGGTAGCTTCTAAGGTGTCTTCCCATTACTCTGGTGATCACCACGTCCCTAAAACTCGAATTGACCCGAACACCTCCAACGGTGGTGCTACCTACCTCTCAATGGTGGGATGGCACTACTTTAAAGGACATTTACACAGACGAATTCCTTAGGGTAGGTAGACGACTCGTGGATACTTGCTCTAATCTCAAAACAAACTAAAAAACTCTTTTCACACCGACACATTTTCAAAAGCTTTCAAAAGCAACTTTTCAAACACTCTGACGTACGAGTCGAACTGAAATTTTTCAAAGAAACTTTTTTAAACCCACATTGAAAAGCAAACAAACCATTTTTGAAAAACACAAATGAGCGAGTATCTAAGAGCCCATGGATAACCATGGATAGAAAGGGTGCTAACACCTTCCCTTTCTATAATCTACCTCCCGAACCGAGAGCAATCTCTTTAAGGAATTTTTCTGTGCTTTTGTCCTTTCCATTTGGAGAAAATAAAAGACGGTGGCGACTCTTGCTTCCGCGACATTTCGCGAACCAGCGTTAAACAGTCAGTTCCAGATCCACCGATCACAGAAGTCCTTTGACCAGATTGAGTTTTTTAATCTGAGATATTCTTCTCATACTAACATGTACCAATCTTTTGCGCCAGACCCATTTCTCATTGTTAACAGACATAAGGCATTTTACATTCTGACTCTTTAGTTCAGAAAGTTTAATCTTATAAATGTTGTTCTTTCTCTTACCATTAAAAAGGATTGTTCCATCTTTCTGATTAACTGTTTTGCAGGACTTTTGATTAAAAATTATATCATAACCGTTGTCACTTAATTGACTTATAGACAACAAATTATGCATTAATCCATCTACTAAGAGAAAATTAGTTATAGAGGGAAGTGTACTATTACCAATAGTTCTAGAGCCATTGGTTTTTCTTTTCTGATTGCCTCTGAAACTAACGTAACCTCCAGATTTAAGTTCCAGAATTTGGAACATATGCTTTCTTCCTATCATGTGTTGAGAGCATCCAGAGTCCAAGTACCAAGACTGGTGTTTTAACTTTGCTGTTAAACACATCTATAATATAGATGATTTCATCCTTAGGTACCCATATCTTTTTGGGTCCTTGTTGGTTAGAGTTTCCAAAATTTTGATTGAATTTTGGATTATCATAACAGTTCGTAGAATAAGATTCACTAGTGTATTTTATGTCATGTGTGTGTCCATATGTGAAATGTGTGTTCATGGGTGTGTGTTTTATGACCATGTCATGAACTTGTTTTGGTTGGTATGGTTCTTCCCCTTTTGATTTCACATATCCTATACCTTTTCGGTCATTTTTTATAACTCCATAGACCATTGAGGTCATGTTGTTTCTATGTATGTTTATAGCTAGAAATTTTTGAAAGTTGTGATCATATTCTTTTATGATGTTATCAGAACTAGTTGAGACTTCTGAAATAGATTCTTTTGAGCTTTTTGTAATTCATTTTTAATGAAGAATTTTTCATTTTTAAGTTTAGAATTGATTTCTTTTAGCTCAAAGTTTTCTGTTTTTAGTTTCCTAGTTTCTTCAGTTTCATATACTATACCATGTTTCATGTTCTTATATTTGATTCGAAGTTACTGATATCTTTCAATAATTTGAGACAAACTGTCTTCTAATTGAGATCTAGAGAATTTTGAGAATACCTCTTCTGAGTCTGATTCATATTCTTATGTATCTGTGTCTTCTGATACATTGGCCATTAATGCTATATTGGCTCATTCATCTTCTGATTCAGATTCTACTTCAGAAGACTCTGATTCATCCCATGTTCCCATAAGACTTTTCTTCTTTTCTTTGACAAACTTATTTTTCGGCTTTTCTTTCTAAAGTTTGGGGCAATTGCTTTTGTAGTGACCTGGCTCTTTTCATTCCTAATAGACGATGTCTTTGCTACTATACTTTATGTATCCAGGGGATGATTTAGAGTGATTACATGATCTTCTAGGGTTTCTAAATTTCCTTTGTCCGTGCTTCCATAGTTGATGGACTCTTCTGGAGAGAAGAGATAATTCATCTTTTTTTAATGAGGATCCATCAGAGCTTTCTTCTTCTTCCTGAAAAGCTATAGTTTCATATATTTTATTAGATTTAAGAGCAAGAGAATTACCTTTCTTCTAAGGCTCATCTTCTTCTAGTTCTATCTTGTAGCTTCTTGGAGAGCTGATTAGTTTCTCTAGTGATATATTGTTTAGATCTTCGGCTAACTTTAAAGTTGTGACCATAGGTCTCCATTCTTGGGTAAGATTTTGACAATTTTCTTTACATGATGTGTTATGGAGTATCCTTTGTCCAGAAATTTCAATAGTTTCATCTTCTTCTATTTTGAAGGTTTCGAATTTCAGAATAAGTTCAAGAGCTTTGGTCTCTTTGACTTGTGTTGCCTTTATGCGTCATTTTTAGAGATTCAAACATGTTCTGAGTCATTTCTCTATTAGTGATTTTCTCATACTCAGTATATGAGATGGCACTCAAAAGGACTGTTCTGGCTTTGTAATGGTTTATAAACTCTTTCTTCTACTCATCCGTCATCTTCTTTCTTTCGATCTTCTATCCTTTTTCATCGGCTGGATGAATGTAGCCATCAGTTACCATGTCCCAGAGATCAGCGTCATGGGCTAGAAAGAAACTCTCCATTATGTCTTTCTAGTAATCAAAGTTTTCTCCATCAAAGATTGGCGGTCTGCTGCTGATTTTGTCCTTCTCATCATGGTTGTCGTTGTTGTTGTTTTGACTTGGTTCCACCATAGTGTTTTTCTTTCTTAGGATCTTTTTCTGACACGATTAAGTGTTAGCACCCATAACCAGGCGATCTGATGCCAATTGAAGGATAGAAAAATACAAGAAAGGGGGTTTGAATTGGGGTTTTCAAAAAATAAGGCTATAAAACACGTTGGTTATCCTGGTTCATTTTGAACTCAAAACTACTCCAGTCCACCCGCCAAGGTGATTTCGCCTCTCTCAATCGAGGTCTTAATCCATTAATCACAAATGATTACAATTCACGAAGACAACTATCAACGTATTCTTGAGATCAAACCACAACTTGGTTTCTCAAGGAAATACAACTGAAAATAATTATACAATGTGTTTGAGTTTGCTTCTAACAAACTTTATCACAACTATGATGTTTACACATATTTTATCACAAAGACTATTTTTAACAGATAGAAAGATGTGAGAAATTTTGAGCAACTGTTTGTATGCACGTGCGTGTGTAATTTGATTCTTCTTTATAGTCTTCTTTAGATAGGAATTTGATCCAAGAGATTCGTTGGAGACATGTACAATGTTTCTGGAAGGTTGATGATTTGATGTCAATATCCTTTCCAAAAATAAAGATCTTGTTTCCAACCATAATGTTTAAGCCATTATAATCTTGATCTTCTAATAATTATCATTTAATGTGATATTGGATCTAGAATTTATCAGAGTATCTTGAACTTAAGTGTTGAGTCTTATAACTTCATAATAGACGAGTGTGTTGAGACTTCCTTTGTTATTTTAGAACTTCACTTATCATAGTATAGCTTGCAACTTTGTGCTTCAGAAGTTATAACATCAGAACTTCTTTTACTGGCGTGTTACATGGATTTGCTTCAGAGTTTCTTATCCGCATATACCTTCAAGAGCTTCATAGAGAGAATCAGTTATTACTTCTTTGCTTTTTCATTAGAACTTCTCTGTACCTTCATTTAAACGATTATAGGGCAAAATTGTTCTTTAAAAATTATGTATTTGTTATCATCAAAACTATAAAAAGGATGTAGAACCAAACTATGTTCTAACAATTTTTGCAAAGACAAATCTTACACCCGGACTAAAGTTCACACTTAAGATTAGGATGGTGGTGTAATAAAAAGTTACATGACTGGAGTAATCCTGACATAAGTAACGTATGATAACCTCACTCAGTGGAGGCCTCTTTAGGGGTGATAATGCAAAAACAAGCCAGTTGTTAAAGCATTATTACTTTCAACCTGAAAGCCCGCGAAGCTGAGAACCGTATAACCCCTTAACCTATATTGTCATTTAGGATGTAGTGCGGTGACAATTCAAAAATAGTCTTCAATTAGTCATTACACCATACTGCGCTCAAACGAGTTTTTCTTGAGGATATCATTGGTACTCCCAAGTAGTTGTGCAAATCAGTAACATCCGAAAGGGGAATCACGACTCTGAGATCTTTTAGAACCTTGTTCTACAAGTACAATAAATTCATAATACATACCTTGTGGGTGGTTCTTACCTTTGGCTCCATACCAATGATGTTAAAACCCTTAAACCATGTTTGTGATTATTGCATAACCATGCATTCATGCATTCATAAAAGTCCTTTTACTTGGTTTTCAAGGAAATCATAAATTCTCATTGTAAACATCAATAGGGGTTGTAATCATGCATATTGGAAAGAGGAACACTAATAAGTATGATTTCAAGAGGCCTAATTTGCAAGAGTTGAGAAAGCTAGGGTATTTGGTTGTTAGTCATGAGGATTTCAAAAAACGTCAAGGAAGGCTTTTGAGTATTCTCTAGGTTAAGGTTCCTGATGGAATTCTTGAAACCCTTGTTCATTTCTATGATCCCCTTTACCATTACTTCACGTTCCATGACTATCAGTTAGTTCCAAACTTAGAAGCGTACTCTTTTTGGATTGGGTTGCCAGTATCAGATGTTTTTTTCCACTAGTTTTAAGGAGGTCTCTGAGCCCTTATTATTATTAGAGTCATCCATTTAGAAGCATCTAAGGTGAAAGAAAATCTTAATTTCAGAAAAGGTTTTCAAGGTCTGACTTCCTAGTTCTTGATGGAGAAAGCTATCGTATTTGCCAAAGTAGATAGTAGGGATGCTTTAGAGGTAATTCTTTCCTTACTCATTTATGATCTTGTGCTCTTCCCAAATATTGACCACTTTGTCGATGTTAATTTTATTCGAATATTTTTATTTGGTAACCTGGTGCCTAGTTTTCTTGGAGACGCCTACCACTCTATTCATCATAGGACTTGGAAAGGATATAGAACCATCACATGTTTCACACCTTTGTTGTATAAGTGGTTTCATTCGCACTTGTCACATTCTCATCTCTTCAAAGATAACCCAAACAATATTAGGTGTTCCCAAACGCTTATGTCCATTACTCAGTCGGATTTAACTTGGTATATCACATCTTATGACATTGGGGTGATAATCTACATTTGTGGTGGTTTTCCTAATGTATCTCTTCTTAGTATAAAATGAGGAATCTGCTACAACCCTATTCTTGCTAGAAGCCATCTTAGATACCCTATGAAGGACAAACCCGATAACTTTTTATTATCAGGTTTCTTCTATCTTGATGAGGAGGATAATCTAGATTTGAAGGAGGAGATTATGGATGCTTGGCTAAAGATTCAAAGTAAAGGTAAAGATCGTTTAGGAAAGAAACATTGCACTGGAGGAGATTATGAATGCTTGGCTAAAGATTCAAAGTAAAGGTAAAGATCGTTTAGGAAAGAAACATTGCACTACTTTTGATCCCTTTACTCAGTGGTTCCGTGACAGAGCCTGCAAGCTCAAGATGACTTATTTCCTTGAAAATTCTTTTCAACCAGTTGACACATCATCATCTTCCACCATTCCCATTGAAAACATGGAGGAATATCAAGAAGTGTTAGCTAGGATGAAGTTGGAAAGAGACACTTGGGAAGACAAGTTTCATATCTCCGAGTATGAAAATAGGGGTTTAGAAAGACAGTTGAAGAATAAGGAGGATGTAATCTCTCTTCAAGATGGTTGGCTTGTTGAGCAATATGAGAAGCTTTGTCAGAAGGATAACATGCTTAAGATATATGTAAGGGAATATTTTGTACCCCAAAATTTGCCCTCTCATTTCTCAATAGTTTTCTCACAAAATTTCTACTAGTTCAAGTTTGCACAAGTACAATTAGATCATATTGGATTTTCAAGCATCAAGTCAAAGAGGAAACTATTGAAAGAGCAAAGCAGATAAATTTTATTTTTTGACAAAATTGAATAAAAGAAGATTGCTTCGATCCAGAGGTTTCGATTGGGCATTTAACTTCCTTCGAGCAGGCTTAATCCACAAGCTTCGATTGGAAATTTGGGCCTCCTTCGAGGCAAGCCAAGTTCAGAGGTTTTAATTGGACATTTGGGCCTCCTTCAAGGCAAGCCAAGTTTAGAGGTTTCGATTGGACATTTGGCCTCCTTCAAACAAAGCTTCGATTAGAGTATTGGTTTCCTTCGAAGCAACATACTTCAAATCCAACTCTGAACCCTTCGAGGAAGTGGTCTACAAGCCTCATTTGGGCGTATGGCCTCCTACATGCATCATTCGGTCCACAAGCAGTAGCCTCTTACATGCATCCTTCGATCCACAAGCAGTAGCCTCCTACATGCATCCTTCGATTCACAAGCATTATCCTCTTGCATGCTTTCTTTGCTTCACAAGCGGTAGCCTCCTACATGCATCCTTCGATTCACAAGCATTAGCCTCTTGCATGCCTGCTTCGATTCACAAGTGATAGCCTCCCACATGCATCCTTCGATTCACAAGAAGTAGCCTCTTACATGCCTGTTTTGATTCACAAAAAGAAGTGGCCTACTGCATGCAAGCTTCGATTGAGCGTTGGCCTCTTACATGTTTGCTTTTGGTTCACAAAGCAATGGCCTCTTACAGTGTTTGTTTCGATTCAGGAAGAAAGGGCCTCTTTCCTTCTTGCTTCAATTCACAAGGCAGGAACTTCCCTCATGCTAGCGCCCACAAAGCATTGGCTATTTTCATACTAGTTTCAACTGGACAATATCTCCCTTTGAAATAGCTTTCTTCGATTCCACCCTTGAAAACCTTCAACACACATAGTTTCTACACCATGACACACAATTGGTGGTCCATTCGAAGGACATGCATTGGTGGATTTGAAGGATATACTTGGGTGTCCCATTCGAAAGACAAATAACTGGCGTATTCGAAGAACATGCATATGGTCCATTCAAAGGACATACATTTGGCCCATTCAAAGGATACACATATGGTCCATTCGAAGGACACACATTGGATGGAAAAAAATAGTTTTTTGAAGAGGAGTCTGGTTGAAGGTTGGATCTAAGGGTAAAAAAAAAGGGTGAAGTATTCAAGATGCTTGCTGACCAAAGTCCAATATGTTGCCAAACCCAAGCCTGTTGTACTGGCCACAACACTCCAAAACTGCTGCAAAGCAGTCCTGCTATGCTGCTCCCGTATTAGCAACAAATTGGCATACAAAAACTGCACTTCGAAGGCCATGAAGACAGCATACCAAATTTGTTCAAATCTTATTTATTCCCCCCCCCCCCCCCCCAAATCTCAGCCAAACTCCCCTATAGATAAGATGTTTCACAACACATCTGTGGTGGCCTTTGGTAGTTGAAGAAACTTTTATTGTGTGAAAAACCATTAAACACTCTCAAACTCTCAAACTCACAAAAATCTCAAACCCCTTTACACATTATTCAACCAAAATATAAAAAAAAAACACTTTGTTATTTCTTTCGAATCCAGAAGAAACACAACACTTGTTTCATTTTTCTTTCGAATCCAGTCAAAGAAATACAACACTTTTTTTCTCCCTTTGAATCCAAGAGTATCCGGGACAATCACTCAAAGTCCAAAAGCACCAACTTCAGATTCAAGGTAATTCATCCTGACTTTAACCCTTTTCATTTCAAGCATGTCAATAGCATTTGTTTATTTTTAATTTCTATCCTTTCGATTGTTGTCTTTTCCTGTCCAAGTATATGTTAGAGACTAACCCGTACAGACCCCAAACGAAAGGAAAAAGTTTGTGAATCGAAGCCTTAAGCTTTGCCCCTTACCGCTTCACAGTGGAAAACAGAAAAAGAAAGTGGTGTGAATCGAAGGTCACAGACTTCGGTACACACTAGTTGCAGACCCCAATCGAAAGAAGGCAAAAGTGTGGGAATCGAAAGGCACATCCTTCGATCCAGGATGCCTTTTCTTTCTCTCTTTTACACTATTTTTCTTTTTATGTTTTCTATATATTTACATTTTCTTGCTATTCGATATGGTTGTAATAATTAGGACTTTTATTTATTGCAACCCTCACTTGTAAACCTGTATACCCCATTCCCAAAAAAAAACATGTAATAGCATAGGACATTTATTTCCGGCATTTTTATGGCTTTCATAAATGTTAGTAACTAAGGTGTGTATGGAAAGATTAAAACCAATGCTTAGACCACCCTAATCAAAGACAAAAATGCATGCAATCAAACACACTACACACATGCACCTCTAGGGTAATCTCACTTGTCGGCTTGGAAAATAGTCATGTCCCTCGAATATGGGTGTTTTAGAAAAGACCCTCGATAAAAAGATCATAGTACCTCGATGTACCTCGATGTTACTTCGGTAAATGATCTAGTCCCTAACGAAATTTCTAAAACGTCCCATAGGTTGCTTTCTATGATTATACGATTGACCTGCATTTTTCCCTTCACATCCAACGATGGGGCTTCTTATCAATCAATGGTAAGATAGCAACATCTAAAGGAGGAGGAAAATAACAAAGACCTTTTGAGTAGGTAGGACGCTCGTAGTTGCTTGCTTGCTCATAACTAAAAAACCATTTTCACATCAACACTTTCAATTGAAACATTTTCAAAAGTCAAATATACTTTGTACGCATTCTTATAGAGACGAGAATTATTACAAAGGCGCTTTTCAAAATCACTTTCAAAAACATCTTCCACAACAAATATCTCTTTGAACTATTTTCAAAACCAACGCTTTATACGCATTCTTATAGAGAGGAGAATCATTACAAATACGTTTTCAAAATATTTTCAAACCCACACCACAAAGCACATTTTCAAACAAAGCAAGTGATCTAGCAAGCAATTAAGATCTCGTAGATAACTACGGATGAAAAGGGTGCTAACACCTTCCCTTTTTATAACCTACCCCTTGAACTCAAGAAAACATCTCTAAAGGTATTTCCTGTTCTTTTCACCCTTTCCTTATTGGATAAAAGAAAAGTCGGCGGTGACTCTTACTATCCGTAACAATTGCAATCAAACGCAAAACACCTAAGTCAGTTCTCCCACCGTATTACAGAAAGATAAAGTATTACAGAAAGATAGAGAAATTAGGAAGATCTGATAAATGTTACTCTGCTCCCAATGCATGGATGAATGTAGTTAATCTGTTGGTGGCCGAGAAGACCGAGATGGAATATTTCTATGAAGAAAATATTAGGAAGCTTAAGCTGCAAGGAGAATTTTATTCTTTATCAGACGAGGCTCTTATGATCCAAAGGACCTAACTGTTTTCCTCTTATATTTTTAGGATCTTTTAAAATTTTACTTCGAATGTAATCCTTATATGATTAATGAAATTGTTAGTTCCATGGTTCTATGGTTGACTAAATTTTGGCTAAGCATGGTTCTAAACATGGTTCTATGTTGATATTGAGTAAGATGGTGCAACATCTTTATCAACTGACATTACAAGTTTTGTTGTTATATGTTTTTCTACCAGATGTCATAGAAGATGTTTTGACATCCTGAGGCTGATGTAGCTGGTGTTGCTTTTGGATATCCTTGAATATTTAATTTGAAGATATGAGTATCTGTAATATTCTGCATTCATTATAGGCGCAGGCCAATCAAGTATTTTTTAGAAACAAGTGCAGATTTTATTGGTTACTAAAAAGGATCGATTGAGAGTTTTTAGGAAACTATTTATGAAGATTGTTTCTATTTTTGTGGAGAATATTCTGCAAATGTTTTTCAGCTAAAGATTGGATTTGATTGAAGAATTCAAGCCAGTCCAAGCCCAACTGCAAAAGCTTATATAAGGAGTCGTCCAAGACCTAGTTTTCAACCATAGTTTTTATTGTAAAACCTTGTGAAAAATAAGGGTTTAGGGCTTGATAGTTCCTTAGGTTCTTTGTTTGTTTTTGTATGTCCTCATTTATCTTTCCTACATTTGAGTTGACTGATTGTTGCTTGTTTATCAAGCTATTTTTCTCCTTGAAGATGTGAAGCAAGAGTTGAGTAGTGTTCTTAGAGGAAGCTTTTAAGAAACTCCTAGTATTTATAATTTGGAAGTGTAATATTCTTGTTTTATTTTCAGGCTGTTGTGACTGTGACTTGATTAGAGACTTCCACTGGGATTGGGGTAGGTCTAATTTATCGCTATGGTGATTAGAAGTGGGATGGCGATTTCTCATATCTAGAGAGGACCTAGATAGAAGTTACATTGGGTAGGGATTTAAGGTAGAGAAAACACAAGAAATGGGGTTTAAATAGTGTTCATAGAAAATATTTCCCTTTAGAAATTCTTAGCACTTAAATGATAATAGCTATAAAGACTATGAAGATAAAAGGACACGAGTATTTCATCCAGGTTCATCGTTAACTAGGTTACTCCTATCCACTATCGCAAGGATGATTTTTCCTTATCCAAAGACTTAATCCACTTTAACCAAACTGATTTCACTTGCACGGGAAACCACCAGTGACTAACACATAATGACGTGTTCATTGATCCAATTGGATATAACGTTCATTGACCCAAAAGAATATGATCCCTCAAAATCTTTTACCAGGATTTCCTTGCAATGATATCTATCAGTGATCTGAAAATAATCCGACCATCACTCGGTCCCCTTTAAGATATGACTACCATTGACCCAATAGAATATGATCCCGCAGAATATCCTATCAGGATTTCCTATAATGACCAATAACCATTATCTTCTTGAGATTCGACTTTCACCAAGTCTCCCAAGGAATCAATCAACAACAGTTGATGGTGATCTTGTGTTTATATGAATGCTTCTTTTAAGCAGATTACATAAGTGTTTTTTGCACATATTGTTTAACACTTCTACAAGCAATACCTCAAGTGTTAAAATAATTTACATGAAGAGACATGAGCAGAAACACTATACGAGCAACAACTCTAGTGCTCATTACAATGTTCTACAAAGATGTATATGATCAGAAGTTTGAGTAGCATCTTATAGTGTTCTTCTTCCTCTTCTTGTTGAGCAAGCTACGAGCAACAACTCCTTGCTTCTTCTGAGATCTACCAATATGTATGTGATTGAAAGTTGAATAACATCTTGTAGTCTTCTTCTTCTTAAGCAAGCTACGAGCAACAATTCCTTACTTCTTCTGTTTCATACAAGATGCATATGATGATAGTTGAATGGAATCTTGTTAAAATCTTCTTTATTTCTTTTCTCTCTTATTTTAGTGGTCTTCAGTATATATAGCACTGCAACTTTAACATCTTCAAAATCCACTGTTTTCCTTCCACAGGATAAAGCTTGATAGCTAATGGAAGATTGTATTCAGTAATCGGCTTCCAACCATTTACCTTTGAAGCTTTGATCTTCTTTTATAGCCTTTGACATAGAGAGACGTTGTAAGGATAGAACAAACTTCTCCTGCACCAACGGTTAGTTCCCAACGGATAGAATAAGGTGTAAGAGTTTAGACAGTGTAAAATAATATTTCTATATCCTGTGACTATTCAATGATAACTTTCCACCTTTTTCTCTGAATAATATTTTTCTATTAAGATTGTAAATAGAGATCCGTTAAGTAAAGAAAGATAATTGTAAATCCAATCGTTTGTTCCCAGCGGTCACAATGAGAGTGGTTGAAAATACAATATAAAGGATTGTCCTTACGCCATCCTAGAGGGTAGAGGTCACAGACACTTTATGTAACTTTTGTACAACATCACACGTTAACCATTTGAACTTTATTCTTATCTTCAGAGGCTTCAGATATTTGAATGTTTGAAAGTTGAAGCTTGTTGTAGAAGAATATTTCTTAAGCCTTAGAACCTAAGTATTGGAGTCTTCAGAACTTGTCACACAGAACCTTGTCTTCAGAGTCTTCTGCACTTGGTTGTAATAAATTGATTTTCTTCAGATCATTAGAACTTGTTCAGAAGAACCTCGTCTTCATAATCTTCAGAACTTGTAACACATAAGTAAAGCTTTAGAAGGCCTCTAAAGCTAAACCACAAAGCCAGGATCAAAACTTCTTATACTAAAGTTCCTTAGACACGTTGCAGATGATAAGTTCAAATCCTTGACTTCAACGAAATATGTAACCACATGTTTACTTCTAGAGTGTATGTTCAGAACCTGATGATGTCACACGCCTTATATCAGAGTTAGAACATTATAGCAGCAATTGCAAACTAGAAGAAACCATTAGAGTATACAATTGTTCTCTAAGATAACATGTAAAGTTATCATCAAAATCTCAAGGCCAGATGTAGAAACACTTCTTGTTCTTACAAACTCCCCCTTTTTGTGATGACAAAACCATGTATTTATATAGAACAATTTATACAGGGTAATCACTGTAATCGACAAATTCAGAGTTAAGCTCACAGCTCCCCCTGAATCTGTTAAACCTAAAAATTCATTTAAGCTTGTTCAGAGTCTCCCCCTGAGCTCAAGACTCACAATAAATTTTGAGTATCAGAACATAGAATAGAGAAGTAACACTTCCCTACAATAAATAATCAGAGTCTTACTAGAACAATTAGTCTTCATCTACGAACCTGGTTTCTATCAGCACTTGATGAAGAATCAAAACTTGATTTGAGCCTAGTTGAATAATGTCATGCGTTATTTATTAGATATTTTGTACCATGATTCTATTATCACAATTAAAACACTATACTTCTGAAGTATCAGTGTTTGATATGATATTTTCCATTGAATCAGACATTCAGACAATTCATAACTTCTAAATGGAGTGTACGTTGCTGAAGCACACATATCAGAGCATATATTCTAAGTGCGTCTCTGTATAAAACCATGCATTAGAATGTTAACTTGTCTTTCCTTCAAGAGAGCACAACTTCTGAGCTTTAGGTCTGAATTTCATACTTTCAGAAAGTTAACAACTTCTGAACACTATGATATCAAGCAAGATTGCCTTACTTTCAGTAAGTTTATAACTTATGAATCGTGTATGGTACATCTGGCTGAATATACATATATTCACAAAGTGTACAACATCTTCTGTATAAAACCATAGTTGGTTTTATCCATAATGTTTTCAACCTTAGCATCAGGATCTTTTTCTTCAACCTGTCTTAGAATACTTCATGAACTTGTTTAGAGTTCCCTTATTGAAACATCAAACAAACAGTTAGTAGCAACAACATTTTATATGTTTGTTATTTGTTATCTAAATCATCATTTTAGTTTCTCCCCCTTTGTAAGAAATCAAAAAGGTAATAAAGGGACAGATAAATACTTAAAATATAAGTTGAAGGAAATAAGTGATAGAGAGAATATAGATTACACAGATTAATTTGAAAGAAAGAAAAAATACAGATAGATAAAAAATATAGATAGAAAAAATCGAAAGGTAATGGAGATAGAGAAAATTTAAATTGAGAAGGTAATTAACATAGGAAGCATAACTCATTAATTAAAAAATACTGATAACTAGAGAAGGAATGTGATTTAAGGTTTCTTAACTCTTTTAGTTTTCCATGAAGGTTTATTTATAATATGTTCTAAGTTTTATCTTAAGATTATCTGGAGATGAGATTGAAAGATAAAGATTAAGGAAAACTAACATTCAGATAAACTACATCAAACACAAGAGTTTATAACTGTAAAAGTTTTTAGAAGGGAATAAATCCTAAGTTCTAAGAGGTGGTCTAATCCTAAGGCTCTTTGTTAAACTTCTCCATGAACTTCTTCAACATCTCAGCCATCTGATTAAAGGAAGTTTCTCGATCTAGACTTGTCTTCTCCTAACTTTCTAGACGCTCTTGAATAATCCGATTAGATTCTTCCATCTTCTCAAGAGTTTCCTTTATCCCATAAATTTCCTTTTCAACATCCATAGCAGACTTTACACCAAAGCAAGATGGTTGGTTTTTAGTTGTTACTAAGACAATATTAGAGAAATTAGAAGGACGTTCAACTTCTAGGCCAAGAACCACTTGTCTTGTAGGTTCTGGAGCAGGTAAACATAAGGGAGGAGAGAATAAGGATTCAAGCAAGTCTTCGAATTTCCTTTCATCCTCTTTGTAGCAGACATATTGCATGATGTCAGAGTTGACATTTATTACATGTCTGAAGTTAATCCAGGCGACTTCAGTTTTGAAGGGATTCATGATAGAGGAAGAAATTCTCAAGATATTTTTAAGGGAGATTAAAGAGAGATGTTTAAACTTTTGTAAGAGTTCAGTGAGGTTAGTGGCCTTATTGAGGTTTGATGAAAGGCAGGAAGAAAGGATGTTGAAGGCAAGTTGTAAGATGTGATGGATGGAAGATATACTTTTCCAATATATATTTGAGGATCAGAATGAGCGAATGAGTGGGATAGGTTATGATGTGAGTTGATAAGGGATTCAGAGATAGGTAAAGGTTTAGATGTTTGTAGTGAAGGGTCTAGGTTCTGAGGGTTATTGAGAGATAGTGACTTTTCTTCATTTATGTTCTTATTTGAAGAATTGAGAGAAGTCGTAGATGTCTCTTTCTAGGGAATCTCAATAATATGAGGTTTCTTGGTTAGGTTAGGGACAATGTTCATTTCTATCAGATCTTCTCCATTAAAGGTTTTTCCAAATACCCCTTAAAGTTCATCTTGAGATAAAGGAGAGTTTAAAAATTTATTTTCAACCAAGATTGCAGAGATCAATCTTCCATAGGGAATCCACTTCCTTTGATTCTTGGATACCCTTTTTGAGATACGAATTGAGTAGAGAAAGTTGAAGAAAATTCTTGCAGGAAGGTTGTGTTTTTCTTTCTTTACCAAGTTGTATTACAAGTATTTAGAGTCAATATCTACATATGCGTTTTTGTTGGTTGACAATTTATGAATAATACTTCCAGAGAGAATTTTGGACGATATCTTAAGATTATCATTGAGATCATCTATTTTGAGGGAGTTCTTGCCATTTTTGAAGATGATTCGATCAACTATAAGAGTAGTTTCTGTCAGTACTTGTTTTGATGAGGATAATATATATGCCTTAATGTTGTTACATATAGTACAAAATCCATCATGTTGAATGAGTTTTGCAATATCATTTTCCTTAATGATAATGTCATGTACTTTTACACTTGAGCAAATGGTTGTCATATCAAGAGAGAATGTGTTATTCCAAAATTCTTTTACTAAATCAAGATAAGTTGGTCCTCTGAGAAGATCAAAATATTTTTCCCAACCTTGACTCTTAAAATCGCTTGATAGATCGAATCCATTTTATGCTAGGTTTTCAAAATCCACCATTAGTTCTATAATAACTATCCTCTATTCTATTAGCACTATAGAGGAAGTTCCTGGGGCATCAAGAATGGAAAGAGGTCAAGAGTGAAGTGGGAGATTTAGGTTTTCCTCAGGAAAATTTAATTGTGAAGAAGCCATTGATGATTATGGATGAATTTGGAACATAAACAAATAGGTTTTTGAGGATTAGGGGCTAATGACTAGCGAGAGATTTTGGGAGGTGGAGTGCGACAATTCGAGAAGAGTGAAAAAACTAACAACGGGTAAGGTGAAAGGATTTTCTACCTACTCTTAGGGTTATACTATTCTTCCAACAAGGCGCATCAATCATTAAATGTGACTTGAAAGACATTCCGTTTATGTGATTACCTTTTCAATTTAAGGGATAATCTAGATCTTATAACTATAATAGTTTCTTATTTGACCACTTCTAATTAAGACAATGCTAGTTTACTTAATTGGTTAAAAAAATAAACTCTTAAGGAAAGGAACTGGACGATTATTAGAGCTAGAGATGAGTTAAGAGAATTATGGTTATCCTAAGAGAGCTTATTTGGACATTTTAAAATTATTATTATTCTAGATTATGATTTCTTTAGACTAGTTAAGAATATGCTAATTGTTATGGACTAGCCCAACGAACAGAGTAGGCCCAGTCTATGCTCCACATTCAGCACAACCCATTTGACCACGACCGGAAATCCCCCGCCCTTTATCGAGCACCATCGACTGATGGCTCTCCTAGACCAGCGAGACCAGCAACTTCTGAAGGACACTTCTCCATCTGCCAAAAATCAAGTCAACCGAACAACCAGGAGTCGACCAGATCACTGTCTGTAATCTACCTCGTCCTTGGAACCAACAGCTAGTTGCGAGCACATGTGCCCGATTTGACCAAGTCCTGGCAATTTCTATATTCACGGAACCGAATATCTAGGCCTAAAAATAGGAACCAATGGCTACGCGCCAAGGGTATTATATAAACCCTCACACTTGTGAGGTCCAGATATTCACTATTCATTGTTGAAACCCTAATACTTTGTTTGTATCTCTTTGCTCCCATACTTGCTTGATCATCGGAGTGCCTTGCAGATATAACCCCTTTTTCTCCTCAACTTTCCAGTCCGTCAAAGATCATTCTCCGACTATCTTGCAAGTTCTGATCAACCGGTAAGATCAGTAGCGTTAACTATGGGAAACTATCTTCCCCATTTTCTGTTCCCCGAAATCTGAAGACTAAAGATCCTCCTCATTCATCAATCATGGGTGACCATGATGATCACCGACTATCTGGGAAGATTGTGCTCTCCCCGGTACACAAGACCGACAAAATCCAAGAACATCCTCACCTCGAGGATAACTTCGGCACCCGTGAAGGACATATTGCGTCCCTGGATTCCATCGATGTTGATCACGACAATAATTTATTCTTGGACGAACAGTTTCCCAAGAATCCTTTTAAAGACCACCCCGAGATTCTACAACCGGTCCCCGTTCTGTAGAACAGTGACCCAGCCATAGCAGCACTGATCGTTTCCCTTAACTAAACTGACTCTATCATCCTCTAACAGAGCAAAAGGATATGGGCTCTGGAGCGGAAACAATCAAGGTCTCCCCCTCAAAGACACCGACGACATGACTCCTACAGCATATCGCCTCCACGAGGTGGGCATCCTCTAAGAAAGGAAAGGCTCGACGTTTATTTCTGCAAGAAACATGATCGAGCATCTCTTAAAAAGGATATAGACTCTCTACTTTCCAAGAAAATGAAGAGCACCGCCAAACACGACCGCAGCCGGTCGCTATCACCCAAACTGAGGCGGAAAGGTAGAAGCCCCTCCCCTCGACGAGATAACAACACCCAGAGAGGAATAAACCATCGCTCCCCGCCATCATCTCCAGGAGGGACTGATGACGAAAAACCCCACGGTCCATTATCAAAAGAAATCATGGAGGTACGACTCCTGTTTGGGCTCGAGAAGCCGCCCCATTGGGATCCTACGATGCTACAGCTGACCAGACGATCATATAGAAGACATTGATGCCCAACTTGATTACCGAGGCGTGAAAGGCGTGATCAAATGTAGGTTGTTCTCGGCCACTCTGAGAAATGGTGCCATGACTTGGTACAAGAGCCTGCCCGCTGAATCTATCACTACTTAAAAACAGTTGGGAAAGATATTTTTGAGGCACTTCATCGCCTCCCGTCGATATCCAAAATCAGAGGCGTCACTAGAAGCGATTATCCAGGATAGAGATGAGTTTCTACGAACATATATCAAGTGTTTCAATAAAGAAGTCGTACAGGTCTCAACGACTGATTCCATGAAGAAGTACCTCCTAGAATTAGGGCTCCGTCCCTGCAGCGACTCCGCGAAGACTATGGGCATCGAAACCACAACCACGCTCGACTCCCTCCTCCTCAAAGCTCAAGCATACATTCAATATAAGGAGAAAGAAACTGCCAACTATGCTAGGGATTCAAGACACCGAGAGAATGCCAAATCCCTGAGAAGCGACGAGCCCTCGATATCCCGTCGAGGAGAGACAGAAAGAGGAAAGACAAATCCAGAGACTCCAAAATTAAAAGGGGCCTTCTGGTCGATTCCATGATTACACCCCTTTGACCACCTCGAGCGAGCATATTCTGACCGAATGCACCAACTCAGAATTCAAACAGACCGGGGTATACATTCCTCGCCAGACGCCATCAAAGCCGGAAACCGTCAAGAGAAAGTAATATAGGTTCCACAAAAGACATGGTAAAAACACCAACAATTGCATCCATCTCAAGGACGTGATCGAGATACTGCTCTGAGACAGACACCTCAAGTAGTACAAGAAGAAGGAAGAGGGTGCCCGCGAGGAGCCTTCTAAAATCAAGAGCGTAGGAGAAGGGAAGGAGTCCCCCGATAACGACATCATACTGTACACAAAGGGGTTTCCCCTGTTGAAGTGCGGACGGATGTACGGTACCCATGCAAAGTAAAAGGGAGCATATCATGCCAATCTTTATAAGTAACAACCATCTTTTGGATGATCTTCTTAATGTTTTTATTAGCAACTTCAATAGACCCATTCATATTTGGCCTGTAAGGAGATGAATTATGATGGACAATCTTAAATTATTCACAAAGTTCTGTCATCATCTTGTTATTCTGATTCAAGCCGTTGTCAGTGATAGTCCTGCTTGGCACACCATACCGACACATAAGATTGTTCTTGATAAAGCGTACTACCACCTGCTTAGTGACATTAGCATACGAAGCTTCTTCCACCCATTTGGTGAAGTAGTCTATTGCCACCAAGATAAAACGATATCCATTCGATGACTTGGGTTCAATCATTCCAATCATGTCAATGCCCCACATAGAAAAAGGCCCCGGGGAACAAATAACATTGAGAAGCATTGGAGGCACATGAATTTTGTCAGCATAAAGAAGGGTAATAATCTTCTAGCATAGTATTTGTAGTGAATCAAGCCAACATGATGAGTATCCCATTCTCCTTTAATCTGGTTTATTACCAAAGCTGAATTGCCATATACATCTAGAATTTTGATTCTAAAATCTATAGCCTCTTCGAGACCCGTGATACAAGCTTCATACTCTGCCATCTTATTGGTACAATAAAATTCAAATCTTGCTGTAAAAGGGATATGTGATCCATGAGGAGTGATAATCACAACACCAATTCCTTTCCCATACGCATTCACAGCTCGATCAAACACTATACCCATCGGGATTCAGGATCAGGACCTTCCCCAGGAAAATGTTCATCACAACCTTTTATTTTCAAATACATCACATCCTCATCGGGGGAATCCTATTTAACAGACTGATAATCATCAACTGGTTGGTGAGCAAGATAATCTACCAACACACTTCTTTTTATAGCCTTCTGAGTATGATATTCAGTATCATATTCAGACAACAGCATTTGCCAACGGGCAATTCTTCCAGTAAGAGCAGGCTTTTCAAAAATATACTTAATAGGATCCATTTTGGAAATTAACCAAGTAGTATGATTCAACATATATTGCCGCAAACTCCTTGCCACCCAAGCCAAAGTACAACATGTATTTTCCAGAATAGAATACTGTGACTCACAATCAGTAAACTTCTTGCCGGGATAATAAATGGCATATTCTTTTCTTCCTGTTTCATCTTGTTGTCCCAAAATACAGCCCATAGAATTATCTAACATAGTCAGATACATAATCAATGGTCTTACTTTAATAGGAGAGAGAAAGATAGAAGGTTCAAGCAGATACTCTTTAATGCTTTCAGATGCCCTTTGGCAATTATCTGTCCCCACACAACCTCGATCTTTCTTTAACAGCTTGAAGATCAGATCACATGTTACGGTCATATGGGAAATAAATCTGGAAATGTAGTTCCAACACGCAAGGAAGCCTCTAACTTGCTTTTTAGTTCTTGGTGAAGGGATTTCTTGAATTTCCTTAACTTTATCAGGGTCAACTTCAATTCCTTTCCGACTGACAATGAAACCTAACAATTTTCCTGATCGAACACCAAAGGTGCATTTATTTGGATTCAAGCAGAGACAATATTTCCTTAAACGCTGAAACAATTTCAACAAATATTCTATATGCCCTTTTTGAGTCTAAGATTTGGCAATCATATCATCAACATACACCTCAATTTCCTTATGCATCAGATCATAAAATAAGGTTGTCATAGCCCTCTGGTACGTTGCATCAGCGTTCTTCAACCCGAAGGGCATCACTCTATAACAGAATGTTCCCCAGGGTGTGATAAACATTGTTTTTTCCCTGTCCTCAGGAGCCATTCTGATTTGATTGTATCCGGAAAATCCGTCCATGAATGAGAATACTTTGAATTTTGATGTACTGTCAACCAACATATTAATATGTGGAAATGGAAAGTCATCTTTTGGACTAGCTTTGTTTAAATATCTATAATCAACGCACATGTGAAATTTTCCATCTTTCTTTGGTGCTGGGACAATATTGACAATCCACTGAGGGTACACTGATGTCATAAGAAAACCAGCATTAATCTACTTTAAAACTTCTTCTTTAATTTTCATTGTCATATCAGGGTGAGTTTTTCGCAACTTCTGCTTAATTGGTGGGCATTCTGGCTTTAGTGGCAAATGATGTTCGACAATATCAGTATCCAACCCCAGCATGCCTTGATAAGACCAAGCGAATATATCCACATACTCTTTCAACAATTCAATCAACCTGCTCTTCACATCGGGATGAAGCATTGCTCCAATCTTGACTTCTTTTGGATCTCCCTCTATACCTAGATTGATCGTCTCCAACTGATCTTTATACGGCTGATGGTGCTTTCCTTACACTCAAGAAAACATGAAACCTCTTATGGGATTTCATCATATTCTTGTTCTTCGGCCACATACACAGGATATTCAAAGTTGGGAGAGGGTGCAGGGTCATTGTACTCAACAGGTTTTTTAATTAATCTGCATATATGATTTATGATTGCTTTTAGAAACTGACACATATAGCAAGTGATTATGCATATTTATCTACAATTGTTATTTACTTTGAAAGGATTTTTCTAATTACCATTTTCCAAGAAAAAACAGAATAAAGACAAAATTTGGGAATCAAAAACAACTTTTATTAATGATTATAAAGATCAAAACAACAGATATGCCCGTTCAATATCAATACTTTCACCTTGGGTAGAATGAGAAAATTTTGAAAAGATTAACGAAAAACAAATTAGTTTGAAATGTTAATGCAAGAAGGAACATCAATATTGATCCAATTTCGGACTCTGACTCCATGTGTCACGTAGTTCGGCATTTCTTGCTCTGATTCACCTTTCAGAATAACATTGATCTTTGGAGTAGTATGATAAAGATAACCTCCACTGTGAAATATGTCTTGATATTTACCCAAAGAAGACTTTGTCTTCACAATTTCACCTTTATTATTCTTCATGGAGAAACCCAAACCAACTTTATTCTTATTCACAGGTGGATCAACAATTTCCCCTCACGCCTTGTTAGGGCCATTATGCACTACCTGTTGAGCATCCTTAAACGAGGCTATAGAATTCTCATTTTTCCTTACATTACCAATAGATAAATCTTGTAAATGAGTTCCAACAACAACTTCACTAGCTTCCATAACACTGAAATAGGATAAATGATATATTAATAAATCCTGCTCTCCATTCACGATGACCACCTTTCCTTCACGAACAAATTTCAGCTTCTAGTGTAAAGTTGAAGTAACAAATCATGCCTTGTGGATCCATGGTCGTCCCAATAAATATCTATAGGCAGGAACTATATCCATAACTCTCATCATAGATTGCCTATAGGAAGAAGAGTTCATTAGCAAGGCTAGAATAGATATTTTAGATGGAGTTTTCAACAATTGATCTACAATCTTGTAGTCACTCATCTTGATAATCTTTAACAAGTCATCCACATCTTTTTCCAAATTAGCACCACTGGATTACCCCACCACTTTCTTAGGTTCAGTACTTTTAACAACCCTTTTATCAGAATTAACATTCCCTCGAATGACAGGGGCGAAAACCCGACCACTGCGGGTCACTCAGCTGACTTCAACAATATTCTTGACATCAGACAAAGGTTAGATAGGAATTTCCACACCATCTTCTAGGATAGTCACGTTGTATTTATATGGCATAACTTTTTCTGATTTATATGAGACAGGGCCAGGCAGGCAAATAATCACTGGAGCAACAATTGGCTTGCTATGGAACTTGTGATACAGTGGGAGAACTGACTTGAGGTTTTGCGTTTCGTTGCAAATGTTTAGGTTTAGCAAGAGTCTCCACCGACTTTTATTTTATCCAAAAGGAAAGGTCAAAAAGCACAGGAAAGACCTTTGATATATTTTCTTGAGTTCGGGGGTAGATTATGAAAAGGGAAGGTGTTAGTATCCTTTTCATCCATGGTTTTCCATGGGCTCTTAGTTACTTGTTTAGATCACTTGCTTTGCTTTTCCAATTGTTTTAAATGGTTCTTTGTGTGGTTTTGAAAGTATTTTGAAAAGAGGCCATCTTTTAGGCAATCGTTGTAATGATTCTTGTTCGTAAGAATGTATACAAAGATGTTTGTCTTTTGAAAAATGTTTTAATGTTTTGAAGGTTGTTTGGAAATGTTTTGAAAATGTGTGTGTGTTTGTTTGAAAATAGCAAGGATTGTTTTGAAGTTGATCAAGTAACTAGAAGCATTTTACCTACTCAAAAGTCTTTCTTGTACATTTTTATTCCTTTGACATTGTTGATTTACCATTGCTTTGGTAAACAACCCTATCTTTGGATGTTAAATGGGACGGGAGTGGGTCATCGTATGACCATGATAGCAATGATGCCAAGTATCTTAGCAAGTTTTAGGGACCAAGATCATTTTGTTTTTAGGCAACCTTGTCTAGCGTCATCGAGGGACTATGATCTTTTTGTTTTGTTTTATTTTATTTTTCCAAGATACCTAGCATGCATACCATGGCCATTTGTTTAGGCAACCAAATGGATGAAACCCTAGAGGTGCTTATGTACAATGTGTTTTCATTTTCATGCATTTTTGTCTTGTGTTAGGTCTTGCTATTTGTTTGATTTTTTGTATTATCATACAAACCCTAATTTACTAAACATGTATATAATGCGATAAATTGCGTAAAGTAAATCTAAGCTATTACAACAATATTATGGGAGGGGGGATACAAGTTTTTGAATGGGGATATTTTCACAAAATAAAACCCTAATTCACTATTACAACCCAATTGAATTTATTGTACAAATAAATAAATAAACAAGTATTCAAATATGCAATAATATGTATTTATGCAAAAATGTTTTGTAATTGATTTTTTTGTATGAGAAAATTAATTATTTAAACCCTAGAAAATAAGAGAAAAATAATATTATTTTTGAAAGGGGTAAAACCCTAGTTTTTGGTTAAAAGAAATATATATTCTATATTTATTTTATTTTGTCTATTTATGTACAAGAAATAATAATTAAATTATATACAATATTTAAAAATTAAAATATGTGAGAAAATAATATTTTTATGTGTTAAATAATAAAGATAAAAATTTAAAGTATTTTAATATATTTACAAATTAACATTAGAAAATAAATTCCATTTATTGAAATACAACTATTTTTATATGTGAAAAATAATTAAAATAAAATAAAATAAAATAGAAAAAAATTAAGGAAATATTTTTGGGGTTTTTTTTATCATTGGAAAAATTATTAAAGTAAAAAATATAAGAAAATATGCAAAAATAAGAAAATATGAAGCAGGGGGTGTAAAAGTAAACTGGGGGTATGAAAAGAAGAAACAGTCAAGCCCAAGCGCGCCAGGCCCAAGACAGCTTCGTCCCAATCCTCCAGCGTTCCCTTCTGCGCGCGTTTTTCAAATCTGCAAACTCTTACATACTTGCACAAAAGCAAAAACTTACAATATGAAACTTATAGCATTTTTAATAACGATTCTAACCATATCTATTTTGTGACCTAACTCTCAAAGGACAGAGAGAATTTTAATGGCCCTAATTTCTGACCTAGTTTTTTTCAGCATGTTCAACAACCAAATACTCTTAGTTCAGTAAATATAAATGGAAAGTATCCATATGTACAACTTCAGCAAGTTAAGGACTACATCTTTACTTCACAAATCAAAGCCTAAGGATTCCTAAATAGAGAGATAGAACTTTGAAAAATACCTTGTTCAGTTGAGTTTGGATATGGCAATGTGGGGACTTTGAGTGAAGCCTGAAGATCGTGTGAGCTTCCTTGAAGTTCCCTCAAGCTATCCCAATGCTCAGCTTGCCTTGAAGTTGCTTGAAACTCCTTGTAGAAGTCAACCTGCAACCTTAAAAAATGAAAATGGTGAAGCTTGAAACAGGGGTTACAGTTGCAAGACAAGGGCCTGGATAGTTTAGATGTGATGTATGGAAGATGTTTGAAGCCTTAAAACAAGAAGCACACGAGCAAAATATGATTTGGCTTAAGTTTTGCAGAAGATGCCTTGTTTGGGCAGAAAAATGTGATTTTGGTGTTTGAGAGTGTTTGGGATGCTACGAATTCATGTATTTGCTTGTGACAAAGTTCTGAAGTTGTTTCAAATGAAGCCAAGCCTTGCCTTTATCAGCTGGACAAGTTGTCTTGACTTTTGCAAGTTTGCTTGCTTTTGAAGAAAGTTGAAGTGACAATGCCCAAGGTGTTGTACTTGCTAGTTCTAGGGCTGCAAGGAGTTGGTATGCTTTCCCTGATAACTGTGGACTTTTCTTGTGACAAAGAAACAGGTTCAATGCTCAAGGATAGCAAAGTTGTAAAAGTCTTGCTTTATCAAAATGGTATTATGAACTTTATGCCATTTTTGGAATAATTCTTTGTGCAAAGCTCCAAAAGTGAAAACAAAACCTTTATCCACTGAGTTAGAATTAAATTAATGAGTGTAGAAAGGATTAGAACCTGTAATGTAAGGTAAAAGCATGCTAGGATCTGATTTGCAACTTGTAACATTGCAAACATGGCTTGAACAAAAGTGACAAATTGCCATTTTATCTTCTTCGATTCTCCCTAACCATAAATGATCTTGGAGAGTTCTTGGACATTTTGGAAAGCTTGTAACATTATCTAAAGTCCATCTTTGAAATGCATTTTGAGATACCTCTTGGAACTAGGTGAAAAATTGCCATGAAGTTAGGTCAAAAACCTGCCTAAACTAGGGCAAAATTTCACTAAGTTAAAAAGTTTATGGACCCCTATTCACAAAATCATAACTTGAGATCCAAGTATCTTTTGGGAAAACTTTGTGAGTCAAAGTTATAAATTTCATGTAGGACTACAACTTTCATGTTGGAAGTTTTCTTTTAATCCAATTGCCTCATGGTGAAAAAGTTGTGGAAATTTGGGAAAAAATAAGAAATTTTCATAATTAGAAAAATTCTAAGTTATGAAAAATTTCAAATTAAAACCCTAAATTGCAAATTTAGGTTTCTTGGTCAAAAAGTTTCACATTTTGACATATCTTGATGATTTATTACCCTTGGCACTTGATTTTGACCAAAAAGTCAAAGTTTGACTTTTCAGTGTATAGTTGACTTTTGATCAGTTGACTACAAAATTCATCTGTCAATCCTATGCATTTGGGATCTTTTGAACTATGTGATTAAGTCAAGATGATGCTATTGAGTCTTCAAAATCATTCTTGAACCCAATTGGTCATTGTCTAGGTTAAAAATTAGAAATTGCCCTTTCTCAGTCAAAACCCTAATTTTGACCATTTTGCCCTTTTTATGATCTGATCAAATTTCTTGAGGAGTTGTGATCCAAACTTGATCAAATGGTAAATATGAGCCTAGAATTTTGTTGTGGATCAAAAATATGAAGTTTGACTGTAAGTTGGCCATGGTTGACTTTTTCCCCAATACAACTGATTTTTAGGTCAACTGTCCAATTGACTGGGCAAAAATGTGATTCAAGGCTTGAAATTTGGTATGAACAATCTTAGGGGTCCAAGATGGTGTATGAAAGTCACATGAGGAATTGATGGTCCAAAAATCCTTGTGCAAACTCAAACCCTAATTTCAGGTTATTAGTGCAAGGAGATGTCTTGAGCTGAGCAAACCCTAATCTGGTCTGGAGTCCAAGAAGTCTTGTGAGGAAAATCTTGAGAATATGAGAGGGCAAATTTTGGGGTACAACAACTGCCCCTGTTCAATCTTCTTGAACCTGAAGAGTTAGATTGGCGAGTTTTGCCGTTCGTGACTCGAAGGTAAAAGATGATTGGACACTAGAGTGCCCGTAAATTTGCACTCGTCAGATTGTAGTTGAGGGAATGGGCTTAAAGATGCCATTTGGAGATGTGATAGAATCTTGTTGGAGATGGTCTTATAGATGCCATCCAAGAATGTTTGTTGTAAGTCAAGAGGATGAGTTCCAAAATGGTGTCCGTATCTGGAACGTATCTGACCTGTATCTGGAGACTGAATCTGTATGAGCAAAGGAATAACAGCCATGTATGGAGCGTATCCGAGCTGTATCTGTACTTGAATCTGAATGAATAATAGAATGCCTTCCGTGTCTGGAGTGTATCTGTATTGTATCTGAATCTGAAATCTGAATAAGCGACAGAATGACATACGTATCTGGAGTGTATCTAAGCTGGGGAAAATTAGAATAAGTGACAGAATGGCAACCTCGTCTGGACCGTATCTGGACTGGAATCTGAATAAGTAACAGAATAACTTCCGTGTATGGAGTGTATCCGTACTTGAATCATGATTGTTGAATTCTGAATGAGCAATAGAATAGCATCTGTGTCTGGAGTGTCTCTGAACTGTATCTTGACTTCGAATTCTGAATGAGTAATAGAATGACTTCTGTGTTTGGAGTGTATCTTTACTGTATCTGAAATCTTTAAACATTGTTAATGATAGCTGTTAATCTTATCCTGAAAAGGGTAAAATGTTAGCTGAAACACAGAGTTATGTTGCATGAAATGTATGATGCAATAAATGTGCTTTATCAATGTTTATGATATATGAATGTAATGTATGTGCATGTAAGCTGATTAGCTATATTGCTGACGAAAATAAATCCTTGACAGCTGGGGATAATAAAATCTTTGACTGCTGCCGGGGAAAATAAATCCTTGACCACTGCTGGAGATTCAAAATCTTTGATTGTTGAGGATGAGAAATCCTTGGCGACTGTTGGAATTTAAAATCCTTGACAATTTCCGTGGGGATATGAGGATCCTTCAAGCCTTGAAGTTGGAGTATTGACAAAAATTCTGTTGCGAGAGTAATGCCAATCTGCTTGAATAATCTGCTTGGGGAATCCAGAGAACTTTGCTGACGTCTATTGGAGATTACACAATGGGAAACCTTGCTCCGCTGAAGAATAGAGAAAACTCTGAGGACTTCTGTGGGGAATTAAGAATGAGAATCTTCATTCTGGCGACCTCACCGGGGAATAATAAAGCTCTGCAGGGAAGAAGGCTTACTGCTAGGGAGTAGGTCCAGGACTCTGGGGGACAAAGCTTATTCCTGTTTGGAAAAGGTTCAGGAGTTTGGGTTGTATGCCACTCTACTGGGGAATCAACAAAAGTTAACTGTTATCTGGTTGATTTTCAGACTTCAAGACAACTTGCTGGGGAATTTGGGGAAAACTGAATGGTTCCCGCTGGGGATTGATAGTTGGAAAGTTTGACTCGACTGGGGAAGAAGGTTTCATCTCCGCTGAGGATCTGTAGTTCAAAGTTTTGGCTCCGCTGGGGGTTGGGAGTTTGAAGCTTTAACTCTGACGGGGATTTGAAATTTAGCTCTGCTGGGGATCTAGATGATGTACAGTAGGGATTGTTCATGGAATAGCCGAAAGACGTTTTCCTATCCTCTCAACCTGTCAGTAATTGTTCTTTTTCATTCTTGTTTATTTGTAAACAGTAATTATGTTCAAATGTATATGTTCACTAATGAATCACTGGACGTTTTTGCAAATAAAACACAAGTGTAAAAAAAAAGAAAAAGACAAATAGTTTTATGCACTTTAAAGAGATGTCTTTGTATTAACTTTGAATAAGTGTTTTGTACAAAGGAGACAAACATCCTAGTAAGAGGACGATGTCATAAAAAATGAGAAAAATTTATACAAAGAAAGACAGCTATATGTAAAAAATCCCATGGGGTTCCCATTCTGCTATAGCCTTCGTAACTCCGAATATCTTGTCCATTCATTGCTTCGTCCGAGGATGATTGAATTGATCAGAAGCTCAGAGTTTGTCAGTGAAGAGATTGTCCTTAAAGTGATCCGACGAGACATAGTCATACGCTTTAATTCCCTAACTTTTGCATGGACCACCCTTTCGGGTTTTCGATCCACCGGGAAACCCTTTTTTGCCCAAGTCGCCCTTTCGGGTTTTCAACTTGCCGGGTGTACATATTTTTTTATTTATCCCTAATTTTTTCCTGAACCGCCCTTTCGGGTTTTCGATTCACCGGGATGCCCTTTTTTGCCTAGGTGTGTCAACCTAGCAGGTCATTTATGCGTAATATCTTTTGATTATGTTTGCATTCGCAGGGTGCGGCAGGTCGTCACCGTCCATGGTGGTTAAGATCATTGCACCACCCGAAAATATGTTTTTGATTACAAATGGTCCTTCATAGGTAGGAGTCTATTTGCCCCTGGGATCACTTTGTGGCAAGATGATGCGCTTGATCACAAGATCTCCAACTTGATACACTTGTCGTCTGACTTTCTTGTTGAAAGCCTTGATCATCCGTTTTTGATACGTCTGACCATGGCAAACAACAGTAAGTCTCTTTTCGTCAATTAAGTTTAACTGATCAAGTCGGGTTTGGATCCAATCGTCTTCACTCAGACCTGCATCCTTCATGATTCTCAAAGAGGGGATCTGAACCTCAATAGGTAAAACAGCTTCCATGCCATAAACTAAAGAATAGGGTGTTGCCCTAGTTGATGTACGAGCCATGGTACGGTACCCGTGGAGAGCAACCGGTAGCATTTCATGCCAGTCCTTGTAGGTGACTGTCATTTTCTATATGATATTTTTGATATTTTTGTTCGCAGCTTCGACAGCACCGTTCATCTTTGGCCGATAAGGAGATGAATTGTGATGTTGAATCTTGAACTGGTCGCACAGAGCGGTGATCATAGTATTGTTAAGGTTTGTACCGTTGTTAATGATGATCCTTTCGGGGATACTGTACCGGCAAATAAGATTTTGCTTGATGAAGCGGGCAACAACATTCTTAGTAACAGATGCGAAGGAAGCTTCTTCGACCCACTTGGTGAAATAGTCAATGGCCACCAGAATGAAGCGGTGTCCATTGGAAGCTGTAGGCTTGATCTCTCCAATCATGTCGATTCCCCACATAGCGAAGGGCCAAGGAGCTGTTAAGACATTTAGAGGAACCAGGGGCACGTGTACCTTGTCTGCATAGATTTGACATTTGTGACAGGTACGGGAGTGTTGATAGCAGTCAGCTTCCATGGTAGACCAATAATAGCCTGCCCTTAGAATCTTCTTAGCCATCGTATGCCCGCTAGAGTGAGTGCCAAATGTACCTTCATGCAATTCAGCCATAATTCTTTCAGCTTCGACTTTGTCCATACAACGGAGCAGAATAAAATCATGATTGCGCTTGTACAGGATGCCATTGCTTAGGAAGAACTTTGTCGAGAACCTCCTTAAGAACTTTTTGTCATTGACTGAAGCTCCTTCGGGGTATTCTTGAGCCTCGAGATACCTTTTGACTTCATGAAACCATGATTGGTCCACTACTTCTTCTGTATTAATCTCGTGACAATGTGCAGGTTCGTCCATCCGTTCAATGGTGATTTAGGGAGCCTCATTATCCCAGTTAAATTTAAACATGGATGACGTTATAGCTAGTGCATCTGCTAGCTGATTCTCTTCTCGCGGGAAATGCTCGAAGGTAATCTGCTCGAAATGTGGTAACAAATTCAAGACATGTTCTTTGTAAGGGATGAGGTTTGGATGCTTAGTATCCCACTCTCCTTTGATCTGACTGATGACCAAAGCTGAGTCCCCAAATACAATCAAAGATTTGATTCCCAAGTCTACGGCAACCTTGAGTCCAAAGATGCAAGCTTCATACTCTGCCATGTTGTTCGTACAGTTGAAGCAAAGTTTGGCTGTGAAAGGAGTATGTCAACCTTCTGGTGATATGAGCACAACACCGATACCGTTGCCAAGTGCATTGGAGGCCCCATCGAAATACAGGGTCCATCGGGATCCTTGTTCAGGTCCGTCATATGGTCTGAAATCTTCAATGTTGTCCAATGTCATGATGTCTTTGTCAGGGAAGTCAAACTTCATGGATTGGTAATCTTCGACAGCTTGATAAGCCAGATGGTCAGCTAGCACACTCCCATTTATAGCTTTTTGGGTCGTGTACTGTATATCATATTCTATCAGGATCATCTGTCATCTAACTATTCTTCCAGACAAAGCAGGCTTCTCAAAGATGTATTTGATCGAATCCATTTTAGATATCAGCAAAGTGGTATGAGTCAACATATACTGTCTCAGTCGGCGAGCAGCCCATACCAAAGCGCAACAAGTTTTATCGAGCAGTGAATATCTGGTTTCACAGTCGGTAAACTTTTTGCTAAGGTAATAAATGGCATGCTCTTTTCCTGCCAGACTCGTCATGCTTCCCCAGTACGCACCCCATTGAGTTATCCAAAACGGTCAGATACATGATTAGCGGTCTTCCTTCGACGGGAGGCATCAAGATAGGAGGTTCTAACAGATATTCCTTGATTTTATCGAAAGCAAATTGACAGTCATCATTCCATCTAACTACCTGATCTTTCTTCAACAGCTTTAAGATTGGTTCACAAGTAGATGTTAGGTGAGAAATGAACCTAGCAATGTAGTTTAGGCGTCCCAAGAAACCTCTGACCTCCTTCTCAGTGCGAGGAGCAGGCATTTCTTGTATAGCTTTGACTTTGGCAGGATCAACCTTGATGCCTTTGTTGCTGACAATGAAACCCAAGAGTTTACGAGATCAGACTCCGAATGTGCACTTGTTAGGGTTCAACCTAAGCTTGTACTCCTTCAACCTGACAAACAGCTTTTGCAAGTGATCAAGGTGTTATTCTTCAGTTTGTGATCGGGCTATCATGTCATCTATGTAGACCTCGATCTCATGATGTATCATATCATGAAACAAAGCTACCATGGCGCGTTGATAGGTTGCCCCGGCATTCTTCAGTCCGAATGGCATCACTTTGTAGCAGAATGTACCCCACTGTGTAACAAAAGTAGTTTTCTCCATGTCCTTAGGGGCCATTTTGATCTGGTTATAGCCTGAGAATCCGTCCATGAAAGAAAATATTTTGTGTTGAGCTGTGTTGTCAACCAGGATGTCGATGTGCGGAAGTGGAAAGTCATCTTTAGGGCTGACCCTGTTTAAGTCTCTATAATCCACGCACATCCTCAATTTTCCGTCCTTCTTAGGAACGGGCACAATGTTAGCAACCCGTTGTGGATAGGAAGTAACAACCAGAAACCCAGTATTGAACTGATTCATAACTTCTGCTTTGATCTTTTCAGACATGTCAGGTCTCATGCGGCGGACCTTTTTTTTAATTGATGGACAGTCTTTTCTTGTGGGTAGACGGTGTACCACAATGTCTGTATCAAGTCCCGACATGTCTTCGTTTGACCAGGCAAAGATCTCAACATATTCATGTAACAGTTGAATTAGGCGCTCCTTGACACTCGGTTCTTGGTTGGCACCCAATTTGATTTCCTTTATGTCTTCCTCAGTCCCCAAGTTGATTGTGCCCAACAACTTTTCATGAGGAAAAATTTCTCTTTCTTCTTGTTGAAGTTATTTGGCCAATTCCCCTGGCAACTCACAATATTCCTCACCTTCGTATTCGGCTTGGTAGATCAGATCTTCATAGTCACTGAAGGCTATAGTAGTATCGTTACCCATGGGTTTCGGAGTGGAAGGGTACTTGCATTTGTGAGTGTGGGTGTGTGTAAGGGCATAGCCATCTTACAACAACAAAATGTAAAAGAAAGACAATGAGCGCAAAATTTTTATATATGAAAAGCGTCCATGATTCATGAAAATGACATATGAAAATGAAATAAGAACCCTTACAAATGGACCTATGTTCCTCGGGTAAGACACACAGTTAAAAAAGTACGAGTTGTTTGTGAATTATTACAGTCCAACAGAAATGGAAAAGATAAATTACTGTGATATGAAAGTAATCGGAACAAAGTTTTTTGCTTCCCAGTTGCACAATCCTCCGCCAACAGTAGGGAAAATCCAGTCTTCCAGGCTGTCTTCTTCATCACTGTCCTCTAGTGCATTAACTCCTTGGTGGCTGATCTTCACAGGAGGCCCTCCGGCACGGGCGCGGTGCACGGTCTTCTGGGCAGTCGAGGTAAATCCCAAGCCGAGTTTGTCTGATTTGAAAGGAAAGTCTGGAAGCTGACCCCAGATAGTGGATCCTCCTTCTTCCACTACTACCCTAGCATCCTTGAGAGATGACATCCGAGGCACAGGTTTTGTGATCACAGGAGTTAAAGATACCGCTTTGGTCGCTGCTATTTCAGGATAAACCTCTTCAAAGTGTTGGAAAGGGGTCTCTATGAATTCACCATCTAACTCCACATAACGGAAGGAATTCAGATGACTAATCATATATTCCTCTTCCCCATGGACAATTATAATTTTCCCTTGGACGGGGTACTTAAGCATATGGTGCAAGGTGGAAGTGACAGCTCCGGCATTGTGAATCCAGGGGCGTCCCAACAGGCAAGAGTAGGAAGGACGGATGTCCATCACGTAGAATGTTGAACTGAACGTCTGGGTACCCACCTTGATCGGGATGTCCACCTCTCCATGGACCATCCTCTTAGAACCATCAAAGGCTCTGACAATTATATTGCTGGGTTTCAGGGTTAAGCCTTCACAATCCAGTCTATCCAAAGCTTTCTTCGGCAAGATGTTTAAATACGAACCAGTGTCTACCAGAACGTGTGCTAGGGTTGTCCCTCTGCATTCCACCGAGACATGCAAAGCATCATTATGTTTTCTCCCTTTCGAATTTAAATCTGCATCGGAGAATCCTAGACCATTGTCAGCTGTTAAACTAGCCACACATTCCTGGAACTGATCAGTGGAGGTTTCTTGTGGCACGTGGGCCATCTTCAAAAACTTGACCAAAGCTTTGGCTTGTGCCTCGGAGCACAACAGTAAGGCCAACATAGATATTTTGGAGGGGGTCTACCCCAGTTGCTCAACAACATCATAATCACTTTTCTTAATGATCCTCAGAATCTCTTCCATCTCTTTCTGGGATGTTTCAGGAATGACTAGTGATTAAGCCTTCATCAAGACATGCTCCTCTTGAACATTCTTTCCTCTTTTCTCAGCAGCAGAAACAAGGATTGAAATTGTATTGTTATTGTCAGCGGGTACACTTGTAGGTACAATCACAGGGGTAATCTTCGGAATGGCCACGGGTCCAAAGACTGCTGTTGGAGGAGCAATCTCTGGAGAAAAGATTCTTCCGCTACGAGTAACCTTGCTTGTTCCGGCAGTGTTACTGATGTCAGGAGTATCCTCTTCAGAGCTTTCTTCTTCTGCAATCTGTTCAATCTATTTGACACCATGGTAGTAGATTTCTCCACCATAGTTCCATGGTACCATTTTATCGGATTTGTATGGGGCTGGCCCGGGAATTGTTATCTTCAACGGAGTAGTCATAGGAGCGGATGTAATCCTAACGGGTTTTTTAGGAACCCTAGAAGGATTGGCGTATATGGTTATTATTGAAACTTCTGGAACTGAAATGGGTGAGACAGGAGCTTTCTCAAACAAAATTTCCTTGTTATCGATCAATTGTTGGATTCCTTTCTTCAATAGAGGACAGTCAAATGGGGAGGATAGGCAAGCATGGCAATTTTGGTCACAACCTAGGAACACCCAAGCTTTCAAAAAATTTAACTTGATGGTGAGGAGAGGAGTTATCAATTCATCCACAGTAGAAACAAACAGATCTTCTTTAATAGCGTTGGCATTATGACCATGCCTCGACAGTGGAGCGGAGATAACATTTGGCTTCTCAGGAGATTCAAATTCAACTTCCTTTGCGTCAATCAGATCTTTAATCTTGTTCTTCAGGGCCTAACAGTTGTTGGTGTCGTGCCCTGGACTTTCTGAATGGTAAGCACACCTGGCATTCCGGTGGTAGTGTGGAGAAGCAGTGTTAGGGTTTTTAGGGGCCTCTTTCAACATGGCAAAATTTAACTTCAAGAGATGTGGTAAGACTTGAGTAGGAGTCATGTTTATCTTGGTGAATTTCCTTACAGGCATTTCCACCCTTTGCTGGTTACTCCTCGGCTGTTCGTTTCTTGGCTGATTGTTTCTCGGCTGGTTTGATGCAGACTTCTGAATCATAACGGCCCCCACTGTTGGCCGTCTTTCGGTTCTTCCCTGATTCCTCTGGGCATAGACAACAGACACTTTTTTCTTTCTCGTGAAGGGCTTCTTAGCAACTGCAGAGGTAGATGCATCTTTCTGAATTTTTCTGCTTCTAATACCGGCTTCCACCCTTTCGCCAGTTAGAATCAACTCAGTGAAACCTGCAGAGGAGCTTCCAATCAGGTGATTAAAGAAAGGACCTGAAAGAGTCCCCAAGAACATGTCCACTGGCTCTCTTTCAGATAAAGGTGGCTGCACCCTTCCGTCTAAATCCCTCCATTTTTGGGTGTAGTCCTTGAAGCCCTCATTGGACACCATAGCCATACTCTGTAAATGAGTACGGGTTGGCGCCAAGTCGGCGTTGTATTGATATTGTTTATAGAAGGCGGCTGCCAAATCTTCCCAATTATGCACATCAGACCTCTCCAACTGGTAGAACCAATCCAGTTGCGTCCCCGATAAACTGTCTTGGAAAAAGTGAACCCATAGGTCTTTGTCAGAAGAATATGGTTGAATTTTCCTGACATAAGATCGTAGGTGCATCTTGGGACAAGACAACCCATCGTACTTAGCAAATAGAGGTACTTTAAACTTAAGAGGGATTACTATTCCAGATACCAACCCTAACTCTTCAAAGTCCAGCCCAGGCACTCTCTGTATCTCCATAGTAGCTATACGCTCTTCCAGATTCTTGTATTTCTCATCGACCGGAGGACACTATTGTTCAGAGTAATCCTCATCTTCCTCTTCTTCAGCTTCAGATTCATATGGCACTGCAGTCTCTTTACCTTTTCTCTCTCCTTCCTCAGAGGTTGATGGAAATTCCAAGGTCCGTCTGGCTTGTCCTTCAAACCTTCTACCCATAAGAACCACCCCAACTCGCTTCTTTTTCTTTTTCTCTTTTTCCTTCTCTAGTAGAATCTTGAGCTCCTCTTTCCCCTTGGCCAAGGTCAGGAGAAGCTGTTGAAATTGTGAATTCTGAGCTTGCAAGTCTTTGACTGTTTGTTCAATATCCATCTTGTTGAAATAAACAGCAGAGAGATGAGGAAACTTGGTGTGAAGACCTGTTTATGCATACGATGAATGATATGTATTCATGTAATGCTTTCAAGGATTCAGAAATTCAAATTTATTTTAAACAAAAAAGAAACGCACGTCATATTAATAAGATAGAATTGTTAGTACATCAATTCCCCTTGGGCAAAATAATACAAAATTCTAAGGTAAAAAGACGTTGCGCATCCTCTTTGGTGCAATGTAGGTGTTGAGAGTCTGCTCTTTGTGAAGTTGACGAGTGAGTTCTAAAACCTTCTTCTCGCTTGCGTAGAATTGGGCTTCAAAAGTATCGAGTTCTCCCTTTAGCTGTATCCAACTCCTTTGCAGATCTTCGAGTGATGTTGGCATGTCAGGATGTAGGAGGATGTATGGAACCTCTCCTTCTATAACAGGCTCTATAATCACTGGGAGAATGGAGGGGTAGGGCATCATAAGACTTTGGGCGCGGGTTCGTACCCACTTGAGGTAAGGCTCAAGGGGGATGGAATTCTTGTGTCCCAAGGTCTTACTATCTACCTTGTTTGGCATCCTCCAAGCTCGAATGAACCTTTGTCGAAGTCCTTGATCGTCGTTTTCAAAGTCAAAAACCAAGTCTGGAATCAGCATGTCATGTGGGCCATCCCTTCGGGCATAACCAAACTGTCTTAGAGCCAGGAAAGGGTTGTAGGTGATGCCTCCCCTAATGCTAAGTAGAGGGACATTAGGGAATTCCCCACAACGGTCGATGATGATAACATTTTCTCTGGATCGAGAACACCAATGAACATCTGAATGTGTAAGAGTCATCAGTCATTGTGACCACCTCAAACCTTGCTCATTCTTCAAGACTGATTGGGGAAGATGAGAAATAAACCATCTTGCCAGTAGAGGAGTGCAACACACGAGAACACCTCTTTTCCTCATTGTTCGAGTGTGAAAAGAGTGCAAGATATCTCCAAGCAATGTAGGCACCGGATTGCGATCCATGAAGATTTTGACAGCACTCACATCTATGAGTTGATCAGGGTTAGGGAACAAGACCATCCCATAGATGAGAAGAGCTACAATCTCCTCAAAAGCTTGTAAGTCCAAGGAATTCCAGCAGCTTTGGGCCTTCTTAAACAAGAACTTTTCCAAGAAGCCTTTGACACCACTTCTAGTTTCCCAATATGTTGTGACATCAGAGGAGTGTAAGTGTAAGGCTTGAGCAATCTCTTCTGGCTTTGGATCTCTTTCTGTACCATTGAAGGGTAGTTGATTGAGAATAGGAATCCTCAAGAGTTGAGAAAATTCCTCCAAAGTAGGCACAAGCTGGTAGTCAGGAAATGTGAAGCAGTGATGCAAAGGGTCAAAGAACTGGAAAAGAACTTTCATCATGTCTTCCTCTATGTTGGAAATGACCAATTTGAGTAGACGACCATGTCTCTCGGTGAATGGAGAATTCTCAGGAATCCTTGAAGCTAGCTCCTTGAGTTGTGGAGGAATTCTTACAAGGTTGACTTGGATGGTTTTCCTGCGAATTGAATCCATGACCTACAAAACAAGAACAAAGATGAATCTCCAAAAATCCTTGAAATGGTTAGTTGATGAATATGATGCTTCATGATGTCCATGATGTTATGCACAAGTATATATGTACAAGCAAATCACACAAGTTCCTAGTTTAGGCTTGCATGGGGTTTCATACGTAAGTACCCTCTTGAAGTTTAGTTTGCTCAACATGTCCTAGAAATAGTAATCGGGCTCTAAGGAGCTCAATATCATTGGATTGTTTCCTTGTTCATTGTTTCAATTCAGCCTCTTTACTGGCGACCGAAATATTCCAAGGAACCAACCCTCAATGAGTGTAGTATCGAGTATCTACCAACTTCGGACTGCACTAAAGCCGATCATCTCACTACATCCTAAAAGGCCAAGTTGGTCAAGTAAAGGTTCTAAAAGTTCATTAGTACTTCATGACATCACTCAGCGGCCCCGTATTCTCTTTGATTGACTCAAAGTCTACCAGTACCCACAAATATGTCACACTAACATAGCTATTGCTTAGACCGTGTCGGTATACCCCACACAGTTTCCACAATGTATTGCTATTTACCTATGAATGTTTCCCAAATCCGGGTAGAGGATTCAAACCCAAACAATAGAACCAAAGTGTAAAGCATGCAAGTCAAACAAGATAAGCATGTAAAGGTGATATAAAACCCTAAGGTAACCCCACTTTTATAATCTTCCCCAGTAGAGTCTCCAGTTCTGTGATACAGTGGGAGAACTGACTTGAGGTTTTGCATTTCGTCGCAAATGTTTCGGTTTAGCAAGAGTCGCCTCCGACTTTTATTTTATCCAAAAGGAAAGGTAAAAAAGCACAGGAAAGACCTTTGAGATGTTTTCTTGAGTTCGGGCGGTAGATTATGAAAAGGGAAGGTGCTAGCACCCTTTTCATCCATGGTTTTCCATGGGCTCTTAGTTACTTGTTTAGATCACTTGCTTTGCTTTTCCAATTGTTTGAAATGGTGCTTTGTGTGGTTTTGAAAGTATTTTTAAAAGAGCCCATCTTTTAGGCAATCTTTGTAATGATTCTTGTTTGTAAGAATGTATACAAAGATGTTTGTCTTTTGAATTTTTTTTTAATGTTTTGAAGGTTGTTTGGAAATGTTTTGAAAATGTGTGGGTGTTTGTTTAAAAATAGCAAGGATTATTTTGAAGTTGATCAAGTAACTAGAAGCATTCTACCTACTCAAAAGTCTTTCTTGTACATTTTTATTCCTTTGACATTGTTGATTTACCATTACTTTGGTAAACAACCCTACTTTGGATATTAAACGGGACGGGCGTGGGTCATCGTATGACCATGATAGAAATGGTGCCAAGTATCTTAGCAAGTTTTAGGGACCAAGATCATTTTGTTTTTAGGCAACCTTGTCTAGCGTCATCGAGGGACTATGATCTTTTTGTTTTGTTTTATTTTATTTTTCCAAGATACCTAGCATGCATACCATGGCCATTTGTTTAGGCAACCAAATGGATGAAACCCTAGAGGTGCTTGTGTACAATGTGTTGTCATTTTCATGCATTTTTGTCTTGTGTTAGGTCTTGTTATTTGTTTGATTTTTTGTCTTATCATACAAACCCTAATTTACTAAATATGTATATAATGCGATAAATTGCATAAAGTAAATCTAAGCTATTACAACAATATTATGGGAGGCGGGATACAAGTTTTTGAATGGGGATATTTGCACAAAATAAAACCTTAATTCACTATTACAACCTAATTGAATTTATTGTACAAATAAATAAATAAACAAGTATTCAAATATGCAATAATATGTATTTATGCAAAAATGTTTTGTAATTGATTTTTTTGTATGAGAGAATTAATTATTTAAACCCTAGAAAATAAGCGAAAAATAATATTATTTTTGAAAGGGGTAAAACCCTAGTTTTTGGTTAAAAGAAATATATATTCTATATTTATTTTATTTTGTCTATTTATGTACAAGAAATAATAAATAAAATTATATACAATATTTTAAAATTAAAATATGTGAGAAAATAATATTTTTATGTGTTAAATAGTAAAGATAAAAATGTATAGTATTTTAATATATTTAAAAATTAACATTAGAAAATAAATTCCATTTATTGAAATACAACTATTTTTATATGTGAAAAATAGTAAAATAAAATTGCAAAAAATTAAGGAAATATTTTTGGAGATTTTTTTATCATTGTAAAAAATTATTAAAGTAAAAAATATAAGAAAAATGAGAAAATATGCAAAAATAAGAAAATATGAAGCATGGGGGTGTAAAAGTAAACTGGGGGGTATGAAAAGTAGAAACAGTCAAGCCCAAGCGCGCCAGGCCCAGGACAGCTTCGTCGCTGTCCTTCAGCGTCCCCTTCTGCGCGTGTTTTTCAAATCTGCAAACTCTAACATACTTGTACAAAAGCAAAAACTTACAACATGAAACTTATAGCATTTTTAATCACGATTCCAACCATATCCATTTTGTGACCTAACTCTCAAAGGACAAAGAGAATTTTAATGGCCCTAATTTCTGACCTAGTTTTTTCAGCATGTTCAACAACCAAATACTCTTAGCTCAGTAAATATAAATGGAAAGTATGCATATTTACAGCTTCAACAAGTTAAGGACTACATTTTTACTTCACAAATCAAAGCCTAAGGATTCCTAAATAGAGAGATAGAACTTTGAAAAATACCTTGTTCAGTTGAGTTTGGATATGGCAATGTGGGGACTTTGAGTGAAGCCTGAAGATCGTGTGAGCTTCCTTGAAGTTCCCTCAAGCTATCTCAATGCTCAGCTTTCCTTGAAGTTGCTTGAAACTCCTTGTAGAAGTCAACCTGAAACCTTCAAAAATGAAAATGGTGAAGCTTGAAACAGGGGTTACAGTTGCAAGACAAGGGCATGGATAGTTTAGATGTGATGTATGGAAGATGTTTGAATCCTTGAAACAAGAAGCGCACGAGCAAAATATGATTTGGCTTAAGTTTTGCAGAAGATGCCCTGTTTGGGCAGAAAAATGTGATTTTGGTGTTTGAGAGTGTTTGGGATGCTATGAATTCGTGTATTTGCTTGTGACAAAGTTCTGAATTTGTTTCAAATGAAGTCAAGCCTTGCCTTTATCAGCTTGACAAGTTGTCTTGACTTTTGCAAGTTTGCTTGCTTTTAAAGAAAGTTGAAGTGACAATGCCCAAGGTGTTGTACTTGCTAGTTCTAGGGCTGCAAGGAGTTGGTATGCTTATCCTGATAACTGTGGACTTTGCTTGTGACAAAGAAACAGGTTCAATGCTCAAGGATAACAAAGTTGTAAAAGTCTTGCTTTATCAAAATGGTATTATGAACTTTATGCCATTTTTGAAATAATTCTTTGTGCAAAGCTCCAAAAGTGAAAAAAAAACCTTTATCCACCGAGTTAGCATTAAATTAATGAGTGTATAAAGGATTAGAACCTGTAATGTAAGGTACAAGCATGCTAGGATCTGATTTGCAACTTGTAACATTGCAAACATGGCTTGAACAAAAGTGACAAATTTCCATTTTCTCTTCTTCGATTCTCCCTAACCATAAATGATCTTGGAGAGTTCTTGGACATTTTGGAAAGCTTGTAACATTATCTACAATCCATGTTTGTAATGAATTTTTAGATACCTCTTGGAACTAGGTGAAAAATTTCCATGAAGTTAGGTCAAAAACCTGCCTAAACTAGGGCAAAATTTCACTAAGTTAAAAAGTTTATGGATCCCTATTCACAAAATCATAACTTGAGATACAAGCATATTTTTGGAAAACTTTGTGAATCAAAGTTGTAGATTTCATGGAGGACTACAACTTTCATCTTGGAATTTTTCTTTGAATCCAATTTCCGCATGGTGAAAAAGTTGTGGAAAGTTGGGAAAAAATAAGAAATTTTCATTACTTAGAAAAATTCTAAGTTATGAAAAATTTCAAATTAAAACCCTAAATTGAAAATTTAGGTTTCTTGGTCAACAAGTTTCACATTTTGACATATCTTGATGAATTATGACCCTTGGCACTTGATTTTGTCCAAAAAGTCAAAGTTTGACTTTTCAGTGTACAATTGACTTTTGATCAGTTGACTGTAAAATTCATATGTCAATCCTATGCATTTAGGATCTTTTGAACTATGTGATTAGGTCAAGATGATTCTATTGAGTCTTTGAAATCATTCTTGAACCTAATTGGTCATTGGCTAGGTTAAAAATCTGAAATTGCCCTTTCTCAATCAAAACCCTAATTTTGACCATTTTGCCCTTTTGATGATCTGATCAAATTTCTTGAGGAGTTGTGATCCAAACTTGATCAAATGGTACATAGGAGCCTAGAATGTTGTTGTGGATAAAAAATTATGAAGTTTGACTGTAAATTGGCCATGGTTGACTTTTTCCCCAATACAGCTGATTTTTAGGTCAACTGTCCAATTGACTGGGCAAAAATGTGATTCAAGGATTGAAATTTGGTATGAACAATCTTAGGGGTCCAAGATGGTGTATTAAAGTCACATGAGTCATTAATGGTCCAAAAATCCTTGTGCAAACTCAAACCCTAATTTCAGGTTATCAATGCAAGGAGATGTCTTGAGTTGAGCAAACCCTAATCTAGTCTGGAGTCCAAGAAGTCTTGTGAGGAAAATCTTGAGAATATGAGAGGGAAAATTTTGGGGTACAACAATACTCAATCTCTATAGGGGCGTGAACACTAAAACATGGCACAATAACATTCACCCCTTTTTCAGAAAAAATAGACATCACAAAATCATTGTTGGAGGACATATCTTCATCAGAAGAAAAGAACTCATATGCAGAAACATACTCATCATCTGACACAGTCTCGACCGAGCAATCTTCAATTACATTAACCCCACTATAATCATATCTATTTCCTGAGACCTTGATAGTACCATTATCTAACAACAATTGAATACCCCTTCTCACGATGGAGCAACCACGAGAATCCCTGCAGCAAAACTGGAAAGACCCATAATGGTGTTCTTCTTGGCCATCCATGTGACAGAATGTAGCGTGCAACTGCACCAAATCATCATTCATATAATTCAAATCAATAATCTGGAATTCACTGGTACATCCATAGACCATATTCACATCTACTTCATACTCAGCCCTTGGCCTGATTATATGAATGAGACCTCCGTCCATCATTTCTTGAAGATCAAATTTTACTTTATGACATCCCTATAAATTTGTACTACAAATACTACAACCAACATGGTCGTGCGTATAGTAGCTGAATTCATAAAGGTCAGCATGCATCTTCACCAGATCCCCTCTAACTAGGTTGATATCAAAAATTCGGAAGTCCCCAGGACAACCAACAACCATATTTACAACATTTTCACCTCCATGTTTAGGAAAAGGATTATCTTTCACGTTAGGACCAACACCTTTAAAGATAAGAGGCCATATCTCACCATCTTCTGTACTTCAGATTTCAAGGGATAATAGTTTTTGATGTTGTGCCCTTGGGCTCCATAATAAAAAGCACATGTCTGATCTGCCTTATAATACCAGGGTAAAGGTGAAGGTATAGCAGGGGAAGGCTTGGTTTGAACCAACTTCTTCTGAATCAAAGCTGGGAATAACTCTGCATAGTTCATTAGAATAGAGTCAAAAGTTTCCCTCTTCTAACATTGCCTTTGATTTCCCTGAGGAGGGGGTCTCTGACAGGCAACAGTAGTCAGAGCTACATTGACAACTGGATTACATAAGTAACCTGTTGTTGGTACCGATGATGTCTTCTAGGTGGTCTAGTCTTCCTCTCCCCAATAACAACATTCATTTCACTTTCTTTCTTTCTAGAAAATTTGTATGATGACTTCTTTGTCCATTCGTCTTTCGTCAAACTCCCTTCCCTGACAGCTTCTTCTAGACGAACACCCATGCTCACCATCTAAGTGAAATCGCTCGGCGTACTGGTGGGCATCCTATCGTAATAAAATGATCCAAGGGTTTTCAGGAAGACCTTGGTAATTTCTTGTTCTCCCATAGGTGAAACCACCTGGGTAGCTATCTCGCGCCAACGTTGCACATATTCTTTGAACGACTCCTTGTCTCTCTGAGCCATCACCCTCAATTGGTCACGGTCAGGCGCCATGAACATATTGTACTTATATTGTTTAATGAAGGCTTCCCATAGATCATTGAAGGTGCAAATATTGTTACTGTCCAGACTCATATACCACTTCAAAGAGGCACCGGTTAAACTATCCTATAAGAAATGAATAAGCAAATGCTGATCATCAGTATGGGTGGAAATTTTTCTGATGTACATCACCGGGTGGTCACGAGGACAAGAGTTCCCCTTGTACCTCTCAAATTCTGGCACTTTAAACTTCACTGGCACCTTTAAGTTAAGAACTAAGTAGAGTTCACTAACGTTCTGTCCGAATAATTCTTTTCCTCGAAAAGCCTTCATTTCCTTTTGCATCTCATTGAGATGATCCTGAAAATCATACAATCGGTCATAGAAACCCACATTTTCACTCGGTGGAGGAACATGACGATAAACCTCATCATTAACAAACGGCATAGCATTCACCGTAGAAAGTGCAGTATAATGGATCTCACTTCTAGCCACATGAGTAACATGCACCACAGGAGGTGCAGGAGTAGCAACAACTTGAGCAACTAGAGCAACTTGTGAATCAAGATTATAACCTTCTGGCATGAAATTTTCAGGCATTCCCCACGGGTAACCTTGAGGCATACAGTTATGAGCAGCAGTAACTGGAGTAACGGAAATGGGAACTGTCGGAGCTTCAGAAGTGACCGTTGTTTGTTGTGGCTGAGCAGACAGAGGAACATGTGGTAGCTGATTCTGAGAAGCCACCGATGATTCCATCAAAGCAGACAGATTAGCCATACCGGCCTTCAAAGCAGTAACCTGCTCACGCAGCTCGCGATTCTCTTGTTTAAGATTCTCAATTTTCTTCCTGGAATTAGCCCGAGTACTATACCGGTGAGACAACTTGCTTCTGAACGAAGTAGAGAAACACAGTAAGACACCTGGGTATGAATAAAAATGCAAGAAATATGTGCAAGATGATGCATGATATGCAATGCACATGATTTATTTATTGTTATTAATATTTCAAGGGACTCAAAGAATTATAGACGATTTGCAAATATTAAAGTACTAACACATTTTGAAATACTGAAAATTTTATTATAATAACTTCAGAATGGATTACAAGTTTCAACAATCCTAAGTACACGATAAGATAAAATCTAAAATCCTAAGGAGGAAAAGCTGATGAAGATCTCTCCACACACTAACGCTTTCCCATGAGTCTTGAAATCTGAGCCTCCAACTGCTTGTTCTCTTCTGCATACCTATTGGGGACCTTTTTCTAATCACCAGGGCCAGGAAGTGAGAAAATAAGCCCTGCTTGAGCTCTAGAGGAAAATAAATCTTCTTGCTTCTCCATCATTTCTACAACACGACTCTTAAGAATTTTGATCAAGTCATTCTTCTCTTTAAATTCTGCTTGGTAGGTTATTTCTAAAGTCTGACACTCGTTCTTCCATGCTTCCTTCTCTTGCTGCATCCTAACCAGGGCAAGCTGAAGTTCTTCCACATCATCTAAAAGGGGAGGAGTAGTCTTCATAAACATATCAGGTATAGGTTTTTCAAGAGAATATGGCATCTTCAACTGAATTTCCCTTGCTTGTACCCAACGAAGATGAGGCTCCAAAGAGGCAGCTCCCCTTGGTCCCAAATCTTTTCTACTCTTTCTATGAATATGGCGCCAAGCCTTTGTAATCTCCTCCTTAGCTTCCTTATGATAATATCCTTCTTTGAGAAAGAAACCACTCAGATGAATACTATTTGGTTTGTCTCTCATCAGATATCCAAGTTGACGACGCGCAAGAATGGGATTGTAGTTAATTCCTCCCTTTGTACCAAGAAGAGGTACATTGGGGAAACTACCAGAACTATCAATAACCTCCACATCATAATAAGCCTAATGATACCAAACAATGTCAGAATGAGTGTCAGCCATGATCTTTGGAGCCCAATGAGGTTCCTTCTTAATATCCCAAAAAGCATCAGACCGAGGTAAGTGAGAAATAAACCACTGATATAACAAAGGTGTGCAACAAATGATCATCCCTCCATGATAAAAATACCAAAGATGGATGGAATAATAAGTATCTCCTAATAATGTAGGGACTGGATTCCCAATCAAAAAGATCCTAATGGCGTTGACATCTACAAATTTGTCGATGTTAGGAAATAATAACAACCCATAGGCAAGCAAAGAAAAGAAAAGATAGCCTCAAAAGCAACTGTACTCTTCATCTTAGCAAAGTAGAGAGCTTTTTCCAATAAAAAATAAGCGGGTAAGCCTCTGATTCTTCCTTTGGTAGTCATGTTAGCCTCAATCTCAGACTTCCCCAAACGAATCATGGCAGCAATCTCATGAGACTTGGGCTCTCCCTCTAAACCGGTGAAAGGAACATGATCGGTAACAGGTAAACCCAATAGGTAAGAATAATCCTCCAATGTAGGCATCAGCTGATAATCAGGGAGTGTAAAACACTGATACAACAGATCATAGAACTGGACCAAAGTAGAAAGAATACCCTCCTTCATCTTGAGATTCATAAGAGACACGATGGATCCATACTTCTTCCAAAAATCTGTAGAACTCTCGATTTTGGGAATCAAACTCATCAATTCGTCTATCTTAGGATCCTTGAAACTGTACTTATGAGTCTTTATTTTTCCATAATCCATGGCCAAACAGTACCTAGGATATTTGCAAAAAGTCAAGTTTAAGTCCCTTGAAACAATTGTTTTAATGGATTCTCATGGGTGCATGAATGCATGATGCAACAATCACACACAAGATCACAAATACGGGGGGTTCATAGGTTCAACGTCACGAGTATGAGGTTAAAGGTACTACCCATAAGGTATGGACTAATAGTTTATCACCTTCCGAACAAGGTTTTAAGAGGTTTCCAGAGTCTACATCCTTCCTTCGGATATTACCAATGTCCTGATTAACTCGGTAATTAATAATACTCTCAGGAAAAACTCGGTTGAGTGTAGTATTGCGTAAGAACCACTTTCGTATTACTCCGTCATAGTTTCCGCACTACACCTAAAAGGCCAAGATTGGTTTAGGGTTCTACGGTCCTCAGTTTCAGTAGGCTCCCAGGTCGAAAGCAGTATGTCTTTCCGATTACTTGGTAAATGATACTACAATCAAAGGGGCCTCCACTGAGTGGAGGATCTCATGTCTCCTTTTTTCGGATTAATCCCTCAAAGTTAACATGGCTATATCGCCCGTCCTATCTTAAGTTTTCCCAAGTCCGGGTAGAGGACTTATGAAAAATCCCCAAGCACCCTGAAAACCAGGAAAATCCAGACAAACATATACAACACATAATATACAAACAATATCAGCACATACATAAATAAACAAAGATAGGCTCAACCCACTTAGAGATGGACCAGTATTTGGTCAATTTGTCCCCAGTGAAGTCGCCTTTTTTCTGTAGTGGTAGAAATGTTAAGACAAAGCCATTGGGTTAACTTAACTCATACAGATCAAATAAAAATCGCTATTGCGCTTTATTTTTTCCAATGGAATGGGAAAAAAGTGAATAACCCAAAAAAGAGGGGGAGAGAATCTAGGTACGAGGGTTAGTTATGCAAAGGGAAGGTATTAGCACCCCAAACATCTATGGTACTCCACATGAACCTTTTTGAAAAGTTGTTTATTTTGGCTATAAGTGTTGTATACAAAAATAGATGGTGGAGATGAGAAAAGAAGTATTTTTTACAATTTTTGCACCCGCCGCGGTTGCGAATGTTTAGTGCCTACGTACCACCTTCAATGCAATAAGGGATCAGGGTACTTGTAGTTCACCTTTAAAAAATTTAAAACACATGTGTGTTGCTTAATTTCAAGAGACGAGACACCATTGTCATCTCCAAATGGAAGAACATACTTACTACCCATGATTATGAGAAAGGAGAATTTGCGTCATCTCAAAATGAAGGACAAAACTTGGATTTTAAAATCACCAAATCTTCTCTCAACACCCAAGTGGAAAACATCTCACTTCAATACATATCGTAGAAGTATAGTAGCTTGCATCACTACAAGGATTGACAAGAGTCTAATCATTTGAGAAAATTTTTTTAAAATAGAAAGCCAAAATGGAAAAAATGGTTTGAATGAGATTGATTGACTTTTAGTCTTCTCACAAAAATATCAAAGTATGATTAAGTTGTTTAAAGTTTGATTAAGAAAATGTTTTTGAAAATGCATGGACCTAAGTCCAAGTTTATTGTGAAAGCGATTCAAGTTTAGAAAATAAGAATAGTTTTGAAAAGGAGGGAGAAGATTTTTTGAAATTAAAAAAGATGGGAGGAGATGAAGGGACTGTCCTAAAGCATAAGATAAAAGTTAGAAAAAAGAACCGTTTAAACAACAAGAAGCCAACACTTGACACAATAAGTCAATGTAGAATTCTCATCCTTTGGATTTGAAACCAAACAAGAAAAGATAATAAACCTCTTAAGAATACCAAACTTCAAATGCATTAAGTCTTCACAAAAATTGGGTAGAGTAACGGTTGTATACAGATGAATTCCCAATCTCAGACAAAGCATATAATCATAATAACCTCCACACAAAGAAAAAACAACCCAATGTCTCGTGGTAAACCCCAAGAACTCCATACAAAATAACAGTAGAAGTCACAAGGTCTCAAGGGTAGTCAAAGCTTCTAATCCTAAGTCCAAGAGGTCCATAACTCCATCATGCCAAGGATGGTAACCAAACAGTCCAAGTAAGCTTAAAGTATTTTTATTGTCCAAGTTGATTATTAAGTATCTTCAAAAATAAAATGAAAAGCTCAAGTGAGCAAAACAAAATGGCATAAAGGTAAATACTCAAGTGAGCAAAGATGAAAATAGCATGAAATGTAAATGCTAAAGTAAATGGTGCATAAAAGTAAAGTTATAAAGTAAAAGCACAAAATAAGAGTCAATTGTTAATGAGTTAGAAATTAGAGGTTAGTTGAATGACCATCTTGATACTTGCATTTGAAAACTCATTAGAAGATTGTTAAAATCAAAGCCTCTCAACAATAAGTTTCATTTGCTTTTTGGTAAGTATATCATTCATTTCAAATTCTCAAGACAACAACAAATGATCATTGATGTTTAAATGATTCACTTAGACCAAAATTTATGATGGTTCATTAGAGGATTGATAAAACCAAAGCCTCATAAAAAATAACCTCAAGGTTATTCGATTAAAGGTTTCAAGTTAAACATACTTGGGCTTGCAAACATAAATTTGGGCCACGAATGATCATTTCTTGAATCGGGATAAAATTTAGCGTTATATTAAGCAATCGTAAGTGGACTTATATAGAAGTTACACCTATTTTGAGGCTGGTCAATAGCAGTCTATGTACCTTATGTTTAGAGAAATGATATGTAGATCATCCTCTAAATACATATAACACAAATGAGAAAGGGATAAGATGAAGAGGGAGGGTAAATATTTGAATCGAAAATTTTAATCAAACTATCATTAAAATCATTCATCTATTTTGGTGGAGTTAAACTCAACACCCAAGATCCAATGATGCTAATGAAGTTTATGATCAAAAATCACATAGCCAGAATATATTCAAAAATAAATTGCATTTAATAAAAAAAGAAAATGATTTTTAAATTGTTTTTTAAATGAAAATAAAAGGCAAAATAGCAAATTATATTCAAAGTATCAAAGAAAAATTAAAAGATACCATAGAAAAGTCATAAGTGATCTCAAATATTTTTATAATATTTTTGGTAATTTTTAAAACAGAAAAGTATTTTTAAACTAATTAAAATAACTCAAATAAGTGAAAAAAAAAATAAAAAATAGTAAAAATTAAAATAAAATTCTAGAAAAAATTCAGAAAGTCAGAAATAAAGAAAATGATCTTGATGATTTTTTTTTAGAATTTAAAAATACCAAGAAGTATCTTTAAACAATTAAAAACAACTCAAAACAAAGAAAAAATTATAAAAAATTTCAAGTCTGAAAATAAAATCATGAAAAAATAAATATCACAAAGAGAATACTTAAAAAAAATTTGTGAATTTTTTTTCTAATTTTTGGGTCGGAAATGAATTTTCTATGATTTTTTGAATTTTAAAACAATTAAATATAAAAAAAATCAGAAAATAAAAATAACGTCAGAAAAGTATGGACTATTGGATGAGAGTCAAAACACGTTAGTAAACAGATCTAATGGATCTGGCACGCTGTGCATATCATGGTCTTTTTTGGAAATCACACCAAATTATTTTTAAATAATTATAAGTGACTAAAAATCTGGCACATTGGATGAAGTCTGACTAATGAAATTTATTAGATCCAAGGGTTCATATGATGCACGCATGGTAAAACAGATGCATTGGATAGAACTAAAAAAATCACATTCACACTATCATTGGCTGAAGCACGACATATAGGTCGTCTTCAACCTCCAGACCCCCTAAATTGAGGTTCCACTAACTGTAGAATTAGAGGACCAGACCGGTACGATTAGATTTGTCTCTTCAAGACAATTCTAATGGTACCCTTACGCCAAATTTATATAAATTATGCAAGGCTGAACTTTAAGAAAATCAGAAAAAATAGCGAGCCCGAAAATCCCAAGTATCTCTCTCAATTCTCAATGAAAATGCAAAGCGTAAGAAGTGTGAGAATCAGAAGGATGAATAGAGTAGAATAGGGATTTATTTGGTTCAATTTGATTGAGAATTCTACCTGAACGAAGTAGCTGAAAATTTCTCTGAAGCTGGACTTGGTTAGCACGATTTAGGACACCACAAGGCTTGGTTCATCTTCTGTTAGCTTCAGTGAAGTTCTAGGATAAAGAATCAACAAAGAAATTGGATTGAAAAGTGGAGAAAATAGGAATTCGAAAACTCAAAAAAGTGGGTTATGCATGGAGTTTGGAAGGGTGATTTTGGTTGTCCAACTTGAGAAAATGAGAAGAGTGAGGTCCTCTATTTATAGGAAAGTGAATGGTGCTAAGAATTGAGAGGAAAATTGAAGTTTGGAGGGAAATTGGATGGAGCCCGAAAGTGGGAAATGTGTGACTCCATGTGCATCAAAAGTTAGCTAATTCATGCTTTTTGATCCTTAATTCAACTTTGGGAACTTTTTTAAACATGTTTAATAAAAAATGCGTGCTAATTTGGTGTTTAGAAGCTGGATTATGGATTTCAAATTCTGACTTGGAAGAAAAAATCAATTTTAAGTAGCTGACTTTGAACTCATGGTGTGTATGATTTAGGGAACCTTGGGACTTGATTCTTGATGCATTGGAAAGATTAGGTAACATTGTTCATAATGTTCCAAGAAATAGATTATTTGGATGCTTGAGCTAGAAGTTGTGCTTGGTCAAAATCAGGAAAAATATGCTGACTTTTATACTTAGAAAAAATTCTAAGTTTTACTTCAAAAATGACCTATAATGTTTTGACTCCAAACAAGCTCTTCTTCAAAAATTTTGCTTTGATTAATGATGCTAGCTAGAAGTAGAATCCTTGAAGAGTATTGTGAAACTTGTATCACTCAAAAATTCCAAATATTGGACAAGTTATGAACCTTTGAATTTGATGAAAATCCATGAAGTGACCTATAATATTTTGAGTTCTTAAGGAATCTTCCCACCATTTTCAAGTTTTTCACATAAAATAAGAGTTGAATTTCACACTCTTAAGATCATTGTGGAAAAATAATGGGCTCAAAGAGATAAAAATTGATCAAGTTTTGACTTTTTTGAAGTCACATAAGGGAATTTGATGGCCTATCTAGAGTACTTGTAATATTTCTCAATCATTAGTGATATTTCACACACAATTTTATTGAAACTTTTGAATTGATTTTTTGATAACCCTTTAAGGAGAAGCATGTCTTTGGAATCACTCAAAAATCTCAAAAGATGGAAAATTTATAGTCCTTAGAAGTCCAAAACCCTAACTCCTAGAACATCAAAATGGCTTGGGAACCCCTTTCAATTTTGATAATATTTCTTGTACAAATACTTTTTCTATGTGAAGAGATGTTGTTATGAATGATAATGACAACCTGTAGTAATAATAACCACTTCCAAATATTAAGAGTTGAGAGAGTTATGCACTTGTGATCAAGGAATCAAGAACTTGTCCAATTAGGTCGAACTTCTTCAATCAAATCTTGCATATTTTGACTTCCTTTTGCAAATTAAGGCATGATGAATCATAGTAAACCTTGTCATGATATTACTTTAAATCACTCTCAATGATGAAACTTAAATATCAATGAAGCTTTGTTGAAGAAGGCATGGAAATAAACTCATGAACCTATGCATCAACCCGATGAAATGTGTTGTGCTCTCACCTATAGTATCATCATTTAAAGAAAACATTCATTGTATTTGTTAGTTTAAAGTTAATCAACACAAGACATATATGATCAAAATATACAAATCAAAGTGCTTGATGATCCCTCATGAGCAAACCTAGAGATAGGGAGAAGAGCTAAACCCAAGTGTAATCTTGATATGATTGAGTTGATATGAGATGATAGAGGAATATTAGGGGGAAATTGGGGTATAACACTTAGTTTCTACACTTATTTTTGTATGTCCTCATGTATCTTTGATAGATTTAAGTTGATTGATTGTTTCTTGTTCATCAAGCTAATTTTATCCTTGAAACTGTGAAGCAAGAGTTGAGTATTGTTCTTGGAGGAAGATTTTAAGTGACTCCTAGTATTTGTAATTTGGAAGTGTAATCTTCCTGTTTTGTCTTCAGGTTGTTGTGACTGTGACTTGATTCAAAATTGCCACTGGGATAAGGGTAGGTCTATTTTATCACTGCGGTGATTATAAATGGGATGGCAATTTCTCATATCTAGGGAGGACCTAGGTAGAAGTTGCACTGGGTAGGGATTAGGCGAGAAGTTGTAAACTTGGGACTAGTTTAGCTTTGAACTAATACTGCTAATAATGGATTTCCTTTCTGGCTTGGTAGCCCCCAGAGTATGTGAGTTAGCATGGAACTGGGTTAACATATCGTTGTATTCTTTATTTTTTTGCAAGTTATAATTCTACTGTGTTGGTATTGTGTTTGTTATTCTGTCAGCAGATGTCATAACATATGTTGTGACATTGTGTGTTGTCAAGGCATTTGTCTTAACTTCTGATATTGTGTGCGTGCCAGAATTTCATAAATGAGTTTTTTTTATCTATTTAAAAAAATATTATTTCCTTTGTAATGTTTGTTTATGATTAATGAGTTCCTTGAAAACCAACAAAACTAAACATAAATCATTTGTGTGTCATACATCATGCATCATTCATCATTCATCATTCAGCTATTGCATCCTAGAGTCTTACTCGTGTTTTTTCCTTCCAATAGAGTCAAAACTGCACCCAAATTAATCACTAAAAAGATGGATATCGTACTAGAGAAGGAGAATTGTGAGATCCGTGAAGAGGTGAGGATCCCTTGGGTAGGAATAGATAGGTTGGCAACTATGGTAGAGAACCTGATGACTGCTCAGAATCAGTCCCCGACTCTTCCATCTCCTTGTTTTGCTCAAGCATAAATCTAGACTACAGTGACCTCTAAAATTGTTACCGCTCCTGTTTCTACAATTCCATTCGATGCTCCCTATTATCAGATGCCTAAAGGATATCCTTGGGGCATGCCATTTAATTTCATGCCTGAATGGTATCAACCCACTATTGAAGTTCTTGAAATACCACATATGATGTACGTTCCTCCTCATGGGAAGCATTTTCCTCCTCCTATGATGTTCGTTCCTCCTCCAATAGTGCACACGATCCCATTTGGAAATGAACAGGTCTCCCATGTCGAATTGTCGAAATGCTTGGGTGTTGAAGAAAGAATGGATGACCTTTAGAATCAGTTTCAAGAAATGCATAAAGAACTTAAGTTCATTCATGGGAAATACCTGTTTAGGAAGAACACTCATGACTTATGTAAGGTGTCAATATGAAGATAACGGTGAAGTTCAAAGTGACTGTGAAAAGTATAGAGGAAATTCTTGTCCAGAAAGTCACTTGACCATGTATTCCAGAAAGATGTAAACACAAACTGATAACTATCAACTATTAATCCACTATTTTCAAGATAGTGTTACAGGTTCCACTCTAAGTTGGCACATGAGTTTGAATAGCACACGTATCCGTACTTTCAGAGACCTTGGGGAAGCATTTGTTCACCAGTATAAATATAATGTTGACATGGCTCCAGAAAAGGATCAAATCCGAGCTATGTCCCTGAAAGACAAAGAAAGCTTCGAAGAATATGCCCTAAGATGGCGTGAGGTTGCCTCCAAAATCTGTCCTCCCCTGGAAGAGAATGAAATGACGAAAGTATTTCTGAATACCTTGGGACAGTTTTACTATGAAAGAATGATTGCAATTGCATCGAATGATTTCATTGAAATCATCCATGAGTGTAACAAATTATTTGTTACCTCCAGTCTAATCCACCTGGATTGGTCCACATACATCAGAGTATATGATTTCAATAATAGCCTTTTACTTGCTTACTGCATTCTTGTTGAATCTTAGGATGCTTCGCCTGCACACATTCCTCACTTACCTCATTTGGAATGTCGATTTCTGGTAATCCTGAAACCATATTTCTTCTCTTTAAATCTCTGATGTCTCTAAAGTTAAGATGGAAAAGTCGATAATGTCATATCCATTTATCTCTTCTAGTTGTAGTTGCTAAACATTTGTGCTCCATCACATCTAGTTCAATCTTGAAGGTTTTATTTTGAGACAAGGAGCCTTCAAGATTAAAATTCCTCCTACATCGACGACTCTCATCATCTTGTCTTTGACCGAAACTTTGTTATTCTTTTCGACCAACTTCCCTATGTTGAGCAAGTTTTTCTTCATGCCTAGTATGTACAGCATGTTGGAAATTACTGACTGTTTATCGTCTTTCCTCATTGTGATACGGTGGGAGAACTGACTTGGGTTTTTTGCGTTTGATCGCAAATGTTACAGATAGCAAGATTCGCCACCGACTTTTCTTTTATCCAATAAAAAATAAAAGGTCTTACAATAGAAAAGGTATCAAAGGGACAACAAAAATAAATCCTAAAACAAAAGACTCAAGTCTCCCACAGGCATTTCCTCTTCGTGTAGATGTAGGCATTCGGGCTTTGCTCCTCGTGAAGTTGCTTGGTGAGCTCCAACACATTCTTCTTGCTTGCAAGGTGTCTTGTTCTCCCTTGAGTTTAATCCACGACTTCTGCAGTTCCTCAAGGTCAGTAGGCATGTCAGGATGGAGAATGGTATAAGCAATATCCCCCTCGGTAACAGGCTCCACAACTATTGGTAGGATAGCTGGAAATGGCATCATGAGGTTTTGAGTGCAGGCTCGCACCCATTTGAGATAAGGCTCTAAAGGAATAGGATTCTTATGTACCAAAGTCTTGCTATCGACCTTGTTTACCATGCCCTAATCTCGTACAAATCTTTGACGATAACCTTCAACATTGTTCTCGTAGTCGAACACAATACCCTAGATAAGCGTATAATGAGGAACATCCCTTCGAGCACAACAAAACTGTCGTAGAGCCATAGAAGAGTTATAAGTAATACCTCCCCTAATGCCAAGGAGTGGAACATTATGGAACTCCTTACAACGGTCAATGATAATAATGTCCTCTTGAGGCCGAGAGCACCAATAGATATCTGTATGAGAAAGCAACATTATCCTTTGCAACCACCTCAAACCTTTCTCATTCTTCAATATTAATCGGGGAAGGTGCGAAATAAACCACCTAGACAACAAAGGCAAGCAGCACATAAGAGTCCCTCGCTTCCTCATAATGCGAGTATGAAGAGAGTGCAAAACGTCTCCAAGCAATGTAGGCACAGGGTTACGAGTAAGGAAAATTTTGACAGCATTCACATCTATGAGTTGGTTAGGGTTAGGAAAAAACACCAACCCATAGATCAGAAGAGCTAAGATCTCCTCAAAATCTTAAAATTTCATGGCATCTGAAAACAAACGAGCCTTCTCCATCAGGAATTTAGCCAAAAAGCCTTTAACCCCACTTCTTGTCTCCCAATTAGCTACAATGTCAGAACTCTTCAAATATAAGGTCGTGGCAATAACTTCAGGTCTTGGAGCTTCCTCTAAACTGGTGAAGGCTATTTGAACAAGAAAAGATACTCCTAGTAGTTGATAGAATTCTTCCATTGTGGGCACTAATTGATAATCGGAAAAGGTAAAACAATGATGTACAGGGTCAAAGAACTGAAAGGGAACCCTCATCATGTCTTCTTCAAAGCTTGAGGTAACAAGATTGAGAAGCCGACCATATCATTTGGTGAACGGAGAATTCTCAGGAACCCTTTATGCTAACTCTTTGAGTTAAGGAGGCACCCTTACAAATCTTATTGAGATGGTATTTCTACGAGCGGAAGCCATAACCTACAAAAAAAAACAAAGATAAATCCCTAGGTCCTTGAAATGGTTAGTGAAAATGCTATGGCATGATGTTATGATGTCATGAACAAATAATCATACATAAACAAAACACACAAGGCCTTAGGGTTAGGCTTGCATGGGGTATATAGGTAAGTACCCTCTTGAAGTTTTAGTTGGTTCAACCTGTCCTAAAAGAAGTAACCGGGTTCTAAGGAATCTCTATATCATTAATATTTCTTCATTGGGCATTGTTTCAACATAAGCTTCTGTTGTAGCGACTGAAATATCCCGAAATTCAGATCTCAATGAGTGTAGTATCGAGTATCAACCAACTTTAGTATGCACCAAAGCCAGCTATCTCACTACTTTCTAATGGCCAAGTTGTTCAACTAAGGTTCTACATTCAGTTAGTGCTTCATGACACTACACAACGGCCCTGTATTCTCCTTGACTGTACTCAAGGGATACCAATACCAAAAAATGTGTCACACTAATGTAGCCATCGCTTAAACCATGTCAGTATTACGCTGCATAGTCCCCACGATCTATTGCTACTTACCTAAAATGCCCCAGATTCGAGTATAGGATTTATACAAGAAATAAACTCAATCATAACCCCAAAATGTAAAGTAGACAAGGAAAAAAAATAAAGAAATAAAGGTGATCTAGCTCTTAAGGTAACCCCACTTTTAAATTCAATTCCCCAAAAGAGTCTCCAGTTCTGTGATACGATGGGAGAACTGACTTGGATGTTTTGCGTTTGATTGCAAATGTTGTGGATAGCAAGAGTCGCCACCGACTTTTCTTTTATCCAATAAAGGAAAAGGTGAGAATAACATGAAAGATCTTTTGAGAATTTTTTCTTAAGTTCAGACCGGTTATGAAAAGGGAATGTGTTAGTACCCTTTTCATCTATAGTTATCTACGGGCTCTTAATTGCTAGCTCACTTTGAAATGCTTTGTGTTTTGTGTAACTTGGAAAATGTTTTGAAGATGTTTTTGAAAGTGGTGATTTTGTAATGATTCTCGTATTGTTGAGAATGTATACAAAATGTTTATTTTAGAAATATTTTGAAAACGCCTTAGTACGACAAACTTTGTAATGATTCTCGTATCATTGAGAACGCATACAAAGTGTTTATTTTAAATTAAAAAAACTGAAGAGAGAGTGTCTGAAAAGATGTTTGTTTTTTGAAAGTGTGAGGTGTGAAAATGGTTTTAGTTTGTGGGAAACAAATTACGAGCAATCTACCTACTCAAAAGTCTTTGTTCTTTTCCTCTTCCTTTAGATAGTGCTATTTTACCTTTGGTAGGTAGAGAGCCATATCATTGGATTTGAGGGACATGCATGGGTCATTGTACAATCATAGAAGGAAACTTATAAGATGTTTTAGCAATTGCCGTAAGGGACTAAGATAATTTACATAAGGCAACATCGAAGGGTCATTGAGAGACTACGATCTTTGAATCGAGGGTCTATGCTAAAACATCCCATGTTCGAGGGACATGACTGCTTTAATCCGAGACAACAAGTGTGGATTACCCTAGAGGTGCATGTGTGCGAAGTGTTTTAATTTCAAGTATTTTATCTTTTAATTAGGGTTTTCTAATGTTTTATTTTTAATCTTGTCATACAAACCTTAATTACTAAAAATAATAAGGAAGGCGGTAAATTGCAGAATTTAAATGTCCTATGCTATTACAACACTTTGGGAATGGGGGGTACAATTTTGTGAATGAGGGGAAGAAAGCAATAAAGCCTAATTATATATTACAAACCATTGGAGATGAATAATATTTGAATTTCACACTCTTAAGATCATTATGGAAAAATAATGGGCTCAATGAGATAAAAATTGATTAAGTTATGACTTTTTGAAGTCACATAACGGAATTTGATAGCCTATCTAGAGGACTTGTAATCTATCTCAATCATTAGTGATCTTTCACACAAAATTTTCTTGAAAATTTTGAATTGATTTGTTGATAACCCTTTAATGAGAAGCATGTCTTTGGAATCACTCAAAAATCTCAAAAGATGGACAAGATATAGTCCTTAGAAGTCCAAAAGCTTAACTCCTAGAGCATCAAAGTGGCTTGGGAACCCCTTTCAATTTTGATAATCTTTCTTGTACAAATACTTTTTCTATGTGACGAGATGTTGTTTTTAATTATAATTAAAACCTATATTAATAATAACCACTTCCAAATATTAGGAATTGAGAGAGTTATGCACTTGTGATCAAAGAATCAAGAACTTGTCCAATTACGTCAAACTTCTTCAATCAAATCTTGCATATTTTGACTTCCTTTGGAAAATTGAGGCATTATGAATCATAGTAGAACTTGTCAAGATATTACTTCGAATAACTCTCAATGATGAAGCGTAAATCTCAATGAAGCTTTATTGAAAAAGGCATGGAAATAAACTCATGAACCTATGCATCAACCTGATGAAATATGTTGTGCCCTCACCTATAATATCATCATTTAAAGCAAATGTTCATTGTATTTGTTAGTTGAAAGTTAATCAACAGAAGTCATATATGATCAAAATATACAAATAAAAGTGCTTGGTGATCCCTCATGAGCAAACCTATAGATAGGGAGAAGAGCCAAACCCAAGTGTAATCTTAATATGATTGAGTTGATATGAGATGATAGAGGAATCTTAGGGGGGGAAATTGGGGTATAACACTTAGGTTCTCCATTTATTTTTGTATGTCCTCATGTATCTTTGATACATTTAAGTTGACTGATTGTTGCTTGTTTATCAAGCTATTTTTCTTCTTGAAACTGTGAAGCAAGAGTTGAGTATTGTTCTTGGAGGAAGATTTTAAGAGACTCCTAGTATTTGTAATTTGGAAGTGTAATGTTCAATATGCCAAAATTGACTTTTGGCATCACCAAAAAGACAGCGCTTTAATGAGAAAATGCTGTTGTAGGTCTTTTAAAAAATTCGCTAAAAAAAGCGTTGCTACAGACAGCCTTTAGAAAGCGCTTTTTAAAAGCATTGCTAAATGCCCTACCTTAGAAAGCGCTTTATTGAGAAAACACTGTTGTAGGTCTTTTAAAAAATTCCCTAAAAAAAGTGCTGCTACAAATAGCCTTTAGAAAGCGCTTTTAAAAAACGCTGCTAAAGGCCTTAAATTCTCCCCACTTAAGAAAGCGTTTTCTCGTGAAAGCGATGCTAGATCTTGTATGATAGAAAGCACCTTTAAAAACACTGGCTTAGGTCAAATTATAAAATTAAAATATAAAATTTCTCCACTTAAGAAAGCGCTTTCTCGTGAAAGCGCTGCTAGATCTTGTATGATAGAAAGCGCTTTAAAAAAAAGCGTTGTCTTAGGTCAAATTATAAAATTAAAATATAAAACTTTCAGAACCCTATTCATTTCATTTCTAATCGTTGTCTTCTTCTTCAACCATTTCTTCTCCGACCATTCCTAATTGTTTCTTCTCCGACCGTTTCTTCTCCGACTGATTCTTCTCCAATCGTTCTTAATCCTTTCTTCTCCGACCATTTCTTCTCTAACCGATTCTTCTCCGACCGTTCCTAATCGTTTCTTCTCCTACCGTTTCTTGCCGTAGACCGCCGTAGTTCAGGTACGTCATTCTTGCTGTTGTAACATTGTTCTTCTTCTTCTTGTTGTTGTTGTTGTTATTGTTCTTGTTGTACATTGTTGCTGTTTTCTACATTGGTGTTGTTATTGTTCTTGTTTTCTACATTGTTCTTGTTGTTTTGTACATTGTTCAAGTTTTTAAGTTTGTTAAGAAGTTGAATAAGTTCTGTCAAATACAAGGTATGAAAAATAATTGTTTTTAACTAGTAAACTAACAAATAATAAAAGGATACATAACACGTATTTAACTGCTAAACAAAACCGAATAATACAATGGAAAGTCAATAAATCATATTCAACTCAAGGATTTTTTTGTCGTCGCAATTGTATCATAATTGTGTGATTAGGTGGTAGAGTCGTTTACAAAGTCTGAGATTCTCAAGGGATTGTTTGTTGAAAAATGCTTGGTTAAGAAAGTTATTCTTATAAGGAAAAACTACTTTGGACTAAAATTAAGTAACAAACTCTTTCATAGCAAATACATTCATTAATTTTGATGTACAAAAAAGTAGTTTAGTCATTACTAAGAACTAATAAGAGATATGATATTATCACTATACCATTAATAAACAGAGTGTTTTAAGAATAAATTAAAATTTTGTTGTTATTTTGAATAAGTAAATTAAAATCTTGTTGAAGAGACATTGAAAAGTGAAAAGTTGGATTGATATTGATAGTATGACTATTTTACAGGTGCAGAGTAAAAGTCTGATCGTTTACACGAATCTTACATTGTGTGAGTCCAGAAGTTGATTACTTATCTACAGGTAATTAGTTGTTCTTTTGCTATAGTTGTGTGAATAATTAACGTTTTTGTTTAGCTTAATTAGTAAAACCATTTGAATGAACTGCTATGATGGATGAGCATTGCTTGCAATGATTGGGAACTAACTTATTGAATTTGCTATATATAGGGGTTACTTGTGATCAAAGTGAGAAATTCGGATCGTTTCCCTACAGGTAAATTTTTTATATTTTGTTTTTTCTTAGCTTAATTAGTAATACCATGGATAATAAATGGATGTCTTCGAGTCGATTGACGAAAGAGTACGAGAATGGGGTATTCGAATTCGTTAAGTTTGTGGTGGCACACACCAAAGACCCCAGGGGAATGATATTGTAAGTTCAGATGCGCCTAAGAGGGGGGTGAATTAGGTTCTTTAAAACTTTTTCTGAATTGTATGAATATTTTTGCACGAGTTTCTTTTCTTTCTTTTTCTGATAAGTGAGGAAAGCAGTAAATGCGGAAAGTAAAAAACACAGAGATGTATCATGGTTCCCTTCACAGTCCGAGAGTACTCCAATCCCCTTTCAACATGAAAGAGATTTCCTTATAGTTGGTAATTTGTACAAAGACTACCAAACAACCAAGAACAATCCTCTTATACCAAGAACAATCCTCTTGAATTTTCACTAAGACCACAAAGAGAACAATCCTCCCTAAGTGTCTTTCTTGTTTCCAACAATCCTGAAAACAAGGATACAATAGTTTGCTTGATTTGTATAAGAGTTTGAATAATGAAAGAGCAATGTCAATCACTTGATTGATCTTTTCTATTCAATATGAAATTTAAGATGGAATACTCTTCTAAGTGCTCAAGAATAATTTTCAGTATGCATATGAAAATGATGAACAGAAATCTTGAGTATAGAGAGTATGATCAAAAGAATAGAAAGTAATAGTTGTTAGTGATTGTTGTTGTATTTTCAAAATTCTAAATAAAAATAATTTATAGTGTAGTAATACCTCTTCAATGAATCATAGCAATATTTAAACCATTTTTACTAGAAAAAAGTATTTGAAAAGATACAAAGATTGCCATGAAAAGGTGTTACAAAAAGTTGCTGGAAAAATGAAAATTTTCAAAATCTGAAGCACAACAACCGGTTGCACTAAAGCAACAACCGATTATTATAAAAGCAACATTTAAAATTTTTGAAAAATATAACTATGATAACCAATTGTCATTGAGGAGAAATCGGTTGCTCATAGTCCAACGTTCAAAAAATTTGAAAACAGAACACATGACAATCGATTGCTTCTAGATGACAATCGATTGTTTGTCAAAACAGAAACTTTGTTTTTTGACTGCAACTGATTGTCCTAGCATGACAATCGATTGCTTGTGTACAAAAATTGAAAAATCATTATTTTCAAAGATTTTAAGCAATTTAAAACATCCTTCTTCAATCATACATAGTATATACTCAAAAAATTATTTTAATAAAGTAAATGCATGATTAAAAATAGTTTTGACCACTAAGAGCATAAGATTAAAAATTTCATATACCTTAAGCCATAAGTCTTGAAAAGTTGATCTTGATCAATGAATCTTTGCTTGAGATAAATCTTCTATCTTGATCCATTCATTTTTGCATGCTAGTTTGTCTTCATCAAAACACTTGGAAAGCTTGATTTCACAGTCTCCCCCTTTTTGATGATGACAACCATTGCTTGAAGTTTTGGAGTGCATCTTGGTTTTCTCTAATCAAGTTGTTTAAAACTCCCCCAAATTCAAATACTCCCCCTTGATCTATTGCATGAGGGTTTTGAAGATTGCTTGCTTGCTGCAATTAGGGTTAGGGAAACACAAAAGAAACTACAAAGTCTTCTCCCCCTTTGTCATTAGCAAAAAGGAATGGGAAAGAAGATCATAAAATTTTGCACATAGAAACAACATAGCATAAATAAAGTTTGCATACATAGATATAACAGAAACAAAGTACTAAGAAAATATGATAACTTAAAAACTAATCATCCATGCCTTCAACAAAGTCTTCATCATCTTGATCTTCACCATCATTTCCTTCATTAGATTCAGGTTGAATGAAAGGGTAATGATAGGGTTGAACTTCATAAGGAGAGACATTTGTATGGGCATAGAGATGAGCAAATTGAGTGTTCATGTTGTTGTTCATGTATTGAAGGTAGTCAAAAACTTGATTGAAAGAGTTTTCCATTGGTTGTGGAGGTTGGTTTTGAAGTGGTTGTTCTTGTGGAGGTTGGTTTTGTGGAGGAGTATGAATGTATGTGATGGTTCTATTAATTGGATCAAATTTGACGCTGGTTTTGGTATTACATACTTTCTTCGGAGTGATTTCATGTTTGGGGTTAGTCATAGGCACCATGTATTCACCAGACAAGGGAACATTGAACTTCTCAAACACAAGGGTAAGCCAGGAGCCATAAGGAAGAGCAGAAGCATTTTAATTATGTAGTGCCAAATGATGTAGAATCACATAAGACCAGTTGATTTGAATCCCATTCTTCATCGCATACAGAATCTGAATCTCACAATCATTGACATTGAAAATGTTTGAGAACTTTGGCATAACCACATACGCCAAAAAGTAGTGGATCAAACGATCATCAATAGTGAGAATTCCTGCAGACTAAGAGTTCCTCTCCGGAGTTCCACCAATAAGCCTTTGCCTTTTCTGAATAAAATCACGCTCGGGAATTCTTGCAATTCCATAGTAGAAGTCTCTTTTGATGTAGCCGGGCAGATTTGCATTTGAGAGAAGTTTAATGCAAGCACCATCATGTGGAATACCCAAAGCTTCACCAAAATTATGCACTGTGAGTTCTATAGGAACCCCTTTGACATTTGAAATCATGCATCCTCTACTAATGGTTAGATTGCTGTAGAAAATCCTAACCAAAGTGGGGTAAATGGGTCCATTAACACCAATTAACTTGTATATCCCTTGAGATCTAAATAAAGCTGGAAAACTGAAGCATTCGGAATAGAAGTTGTCAAGATTATCGAACCTTAGTAGAAGAACCGTCTTCTTCTGAAAGTGAGACACAAATATTTCCCTTTGGATTCTTTATGGAATGAGTTTTGAGATATCATCACCTTGAGATGAGGAAAAAGCTTTTCCCTTGCCTTTCTTTGATGTTGACATGGTGAGGGATGAGAGAATTGGAAGGGGAAAAGGGTATTTGGTGTTTTTAGGGTTTCTTGAGACAAAAGAGGATATATGAAGTTTTTAGGTTTTGGTTGGGCTTTTATAGATGGATAGGCATTCAATGGATAGGTAAGGCATTCAATGGTTTAGTCAAAACAATAAAGACTTGTAGCATAGAGATTCTTGAGTGTGTGACTATCCAAAAAATTGTGTCATAGGAAAATACTAAGCATTAAAAAGTTGTTGACCAAACACTTAAAACATTCAAAAAGAGAATAAAAATCTGGTACAAAATAAATAGTAGTAATGGCAATGGAAGAGAAAGAATAAAAGAGAGTGTAACTGAAAAAAAATAAAAAAATTCAAAATTTTGAATTGTTCAATCGATTGTTGTTTGATGACAACCGTTTGCACCCTTTGAAAAATGCAAACAGGGGCGAAAAAATTGAGAGAGCAACCAGTTGTCGTGAAGTGACAACCGATTGTTGTGAAAACAGAAGCTAAAATTTTTTAGCAACAACCGATTGTCACTCTATGACAACCGATTGTCACTCTATGACAACCGATTGTCATTAGTGAAAAAGTGAAAAATACTTAATTTTTGGGGATTTCATGGTCATATATCAAAAGTTTAGTAATAAAAACATGGATCATGATATATTACCATAAAGTTAAGATTAAGATCATAGCCATGTACCTTAATTAGATAATGTCATTTTCGTCCAAGATACCTAGCTCTCTTCAGATCTTGAAAAACAGTTCTCTTGCCAATGGTTTAGTGAAAATATCTGCTAGTTGATTATGCGTATCCACGAAGGTGACTTCGACATCTCCTTGAAGTACATGATCACGAAGAAAGTGATGTCGAATGTCGATATGCTTTGTTCTAGAATGCATCACAGTATTTTTTGTAATGTTGATTGCACTTGTGTTGTCGCATCGGAGTGGAATGCATCCAAGGTCGAGTCCGTAGTCACGGAGTTGTTGCTTGAGCCATAGAATTTGCGCACAGTAACTACCCGCTGCAATGTATTCCGCCTCGGCCGTACTAAGAGCCACACAAGCTTGTTTCTTGCATGCCAAAGAGACTAATGCATTTCCCAAAATGTGACAAGTGCGACTTGTGCTTTTTCTATCTGTTTTACATCCTGCATAATCAGTGTCAGAATAACCAATTAAATTGCATATATTACCTTTTGGGTACCATAGGCCGACATTGGTTATTCCTTTGAGATATTTCATGATTCTTTTTACCGCCATAAGGTGAGATTCCTTCGGGTTTGCTTGAAATCATGCACATAGACATACACTGAACATGATGTCAGGACGACTTGCCGTCAAGTATAACAGTGAGCCAATCATGCCTCGATATTTAGTAATATCAATGGAAATACCGGATTCATCTTGATCAACATAAGTACCGGAGCCCATTGGCGTGTGCATTGATTTACAATTATCCATATCAAACTTTTTCAAAAGTTCCTTGCAATATGTTGATTGATTGATGAAGATACCATCTTTCAGTTGCTTAATTTGCAATCCAAGGAAATAGTTCATCTTGCCCATCATAGACATCTCAAATTCTCCTTGCATCATCAACGAGAATTCTTCACACAAATCTTTGTTAGTTGAACCAAATATAATATCATCGACATAGACTTGTACTAATAAAGTGTTACCTTTGATCTTCTTTATGAACAAAGTCTTATCCACTTTACCTTTCTCGAAACCTTTTTCGCATAAGAATGTACTGAGTCTGTCATACCATGCTCTAGGTGCTTGTTTTAAGCCATAAAGAGCTTTTCTCAACTTAAAGACATGTGAAGGATTCTTGAAGTCTTCAAAGCTCGGGGGTTGTTTGACATAGACTTCTTCATTGATGTAGCCATTTAAGAATGCACTTTTAACGTCCATTTGGTAAAGTTGAAAATTCAATGAACAAGCATAAGCAAGTAAAACACAGATAGCTTATAACCTTGCAACTGGAGCGAAAGTTTCTTCAAAGTCAATTCCCTCTTCTTGGTTGTATCCTTGGGCTACCAATCTTGCTTTGTATCGAACAATTATACTGTTCTCATCAAGTTTGTTTTTAAACACCCATCTGGTACCTATGATGTGTTTGTCACTTGGTCTAGGAACAAGTTCCCAAACTTGATTTCTCTCGAACTGATTTAATTCTTCTTGCATAGAAATCATCCATTGGTCGTCTCCTAATGCGTCATCGACTTTGGAAGGTTATATTTGAGAAACAAACGCCATGTTCAAGCAAGCATCTTTGAGATTCAATCTTGTTGAAATGCCTTGACTAATTTCACCGATGATTTTATCAATAGGGTGATCTCTATGGGTTCTCCATTCCTTAGGTAGATCATTGACATTTGATTCATCTGGAATTTGTTTTTCTTGTTGTTCCAATTGATTCTCATTGTTGGTCTTGGAGCCATCTTCTTGAGGAATATCTAAAATCTCATCATCATCATTTAAAACAATAGTATCCTCCTCGGAGGGGTTAGATTCATCAAATGATACGTGCATAGATTCCTCAATAGTTAAAGTTCTTTTATTGTAAATACGATAAGCTTTACTAGATAAGGAGTATCCAAGAAAAATACCTTCATCTGATTTTTCATCAAACTTACCAAGGTTGTCTTTGTCGTTGTTAAGGACAAAACATTTGCAGCCAAAGACATGAAAGAATGAAATATTTGGTTTCCTTCCTCGAAAGAGTTCATAAGGAGTCTTCTTCAAGATAGGTCGAATATTAACTCTATTTCTTACAAAGCATGTCGTGCTTACAGCATCCGCCCAAAAGTATTTTGGAAGGTTTGAATCACTAAGCATTGTCCTTGCAAGTTTAATAAGAGACCTATTCTTCCTTTCTACAACTCCATTCTGTTGAGGAGTCCTTGGTGCTGAGAAATTATGTGATATTCCATGTTCTTCACAGAAATCTTCAAAGGAGGAATTCTGGAATTCTCCACCATGGTCGCTTCTTATGGAGGCAATAGATAGTGACTTCTCATTTTGAATTTGCTTTACATATTTCTTGAACGCCTTGAATGCATCATTTTTCTGCACTAAAAAGAGTGTCCAAGTATATCTAGAAAAGTCATCAACAATAACTAGAGCGTATACATTACCTCTGAAGCTCCTCGTTCTAGAAGGGCCAAACAAGTCCATATGAAGCAATTGTAGTGGCCTAGTAGTGGACACCACATTATTGGATTTGAAAGTTGATTTTGTTTGCTTTCCCTTTTGACATGCATCGCAAAGTCTATCTTTGATGAACTTTATCTTAGGCATTCCAACAACATGGTCATGCTTAATCAATTTGTTTAAATGCTCCATATGAATATGAGCGATTCTTTTGTGCCATAGCCATGAGTCGTTATTGTTTTCCATTAGACATTTAACCTTCAAAGACAAATCATTAAGGGAAATCATAAAAATATTATTTACTCTTTTACCTTTAAGTTTAGCCTCATGTGTGACTTCATCTTCTATCAAACATTCATCTTTAGTGAACTTGATCTTGAAACCTTTGTCACATAGTTGGCTAATGCTTAGAAGATTGTGCTTTAGTCCTTCGACATAAAGAACATCTTCAATTGATGTGAAAGGTGGACCACCAACTTTGCCTATGCCAAGAATCTTTCCTTTGTTGTTATCTCCATATGTCACATAACCCTTGGCCTTAAACGTTAGATGTGAAAATTTGTCGATATCTCCCGTCATATGCTTGGAACAACCACTATCGAGATACCATAGATTTGAATTGGTCGTCAAGCTTACCTACAAAACAAGATTAGGTTTTGTTAGGTACCCAAGTTGCTTTGGGTCCTTCATAATTAGTTCCTTTCTTAACCCACACATAATGCCCATTTGCCATGCCAAAGTTTCTAACATAACAAGAATTAGCTGTGTGTCCTCGAATACCATAATAAAAACAAGTAGGTTCAAATTTACTTCTATATCTAGAAGGATAAGATTTCTTCTTAGAGGGTATTTTCTTTTTAGGATAGTGATGAACTATTTTGGGAGTGATTTCTTTCTCTTTGGTTGGTTGATCGCTAGCCTTGACACAGATGGTTTTGTTGGTACTTGGTTTTGAAAATTTTGAGTATCTAAGACCACTTTTGTCATTTGAGTATCTTTGTTGGCTAAGAACACCTTCCAATCCAATTTTTACTTTTTCATACCTTTCAAGAACCTTTTTCAATTGGACAATTTGGAAAGAGAGAGATTCACCCTTTGTGCATACAAAATTCTGTTTTTCATCACTAACTTTTTGCTTTTCATCTTTGAGATCTTTTTCAATAGATCCACATTTTTCTTCCAACGATGAAATTTGTTTCTTTTGTGATGAGATAGTTTTGTACAGAATTTTTCATTCATTTAACAGTTCATTTATAGCAACTTGTGCATCACTATCAAAAAGAGAGAATACGTTACTAACCTCATCATCTTCGCTTTCAGAGTGGTGTGATGCCATTAACGCAAGATTGGCACTTTCGTCGCTATCAGAGTCGGATGACGAACTCAGTTCAACATCTTCCCATGCAACATATTATTTCTTATCTTTTGATTCCTTCTTGCCTTTGTAGCCACTTTTCTTTGAAAGTTTTGGACAATCCGGTTTGATGTGACCTTGTTTACCACATTCATAGCAAGTAACTTCTTGTGTTGATGAGGATCCTTCCTTCTTCTTGAAGTGTTTCTTCTTCTTTGAGTGCGAGAAGGCTTTGTCATTTTTACCAAAGAATTTTCCAAGTCTTCTAACAAGAAGCATGAAGTTTTCATCTTCATCATAATTATCTTTCTTTTCGTCTTCCTTGGAGTCAATCTTCAAGGCAATGTTCTTAGACTTCTTTTCTTGATTTTCACGCTTTTCCAATCTACCAAGTTCTATCTCGTATTCTTGAAGTTTCCCGAACAAAGTTGCGGATGTCATAGTAGCGAGACTCTTCTTTTCTGAGATTGCCGTTACTTTTGGTTGCCATTCTCTAGTCAAGGATTTGAGCACTTTTAGGTTCAATTCATCATTAGTCAATGTTTTGCCAAGTGCCCTTAGATGATTTGTTAGATGCACAAATCTCTTTTGTAAATCAAGAATGGATTCTCCGAGTTGCATGTGGAACAATTCATATTCTTGACTTAACGTATTAAGTCTTGATCTCTTAACTTCAGTTGTTCCTTCATGTGTTTCAACCAGTGTATCCCAAATTTCTTTTGCTGTTGTGCATGCTGAGACACGGAAGAATTCATCCATACTAAGTGCGCTTTGAAGGAGGTTTATTGCCTTTTTGTCATACAAGACATTTTTATTATCATCATCATCCCATGTAGTTTTAGGCTTTGATGAACCAACATCGTTTACTACAGTTACCGGAACAAAAGGGCCATTTTGGACAGCATCCCATATTTCTTCTCCTTGTGCTTCTAGATGAGCCTTCATACGGATCTTCCAGAAATCAAAATATTCACCACAGAATAGAGGAGGCTTGTTGCTACTGCCACCGTCTCTGAACACAGAATTGTTGTTTGCGGAAGCCATTCTGGATCTAGTAGGAACATGTTACCTACATGTTACCTACATGTTACCTATAACCTGCTCTGATACCAATTGTAAGTTCAGATGCACCTAAGAGGGGGGGGGGGGTGAATTAGGTTCTTTAAAACTTTTTCTGAATTGTATGAATATTTTTGCACGAGTTTCTTTTCATTCTTTTTCGGATAAGTGATGAAAGCAGTAAATGCGGAAAGTAAAAAACACAGAGATGTATCCTGGTTCCCCTCACAATCCGAGAGTACTCCAGTCCCCTTTCAACATGAAAGAGATTTCCTTATAGTTGGTAATTTGTACAAAGACTACCAAACAACCAAGAACAATCCTCTTGGACCAAGAACAATCCTCTTGGATTTTCACTAAGACCACAAAGAGAACAATCCTCCCTAAGTGTCTTTCTTGTTTCCAACAATCCTGAAAACAAGGATACAATAGTTTGTTTGATTTGTATAAGAGTTTGAATAATGAAAGAGAAATGTCAATCACTTGATTGATCTTTTCTATTCAATATGAAATTTAAGATGGAATACTCTTCTAAGTGCTCAAGAACAATTTTCAGTATGCATATCAAAATGATGAACAAAAATCTTGAGTATAGAGAGTATGATCAAAAGAATAGAAAGTAATAGTTGTTTGTGATTGTTGTTGTATTTTCAAAATTCTAAATAAAAATAATGTATAGTGTAGTAATACCTCTTCAATGAATCATATCAATGTTTAAACCATTTTTACTAGAAAAAAGTATTTGAAAAGATACAAAGATTGTCATGAAAAGGTGTTACAAAAAGTTGCTGGAAAAATGAAAATTTTCAAAATCTGAAGCACAACAATCGGTTGCACTAAAGCAACAATCGATTGCTGTAAAAGAAACGTTTAAAAATTTTGAAAAATATAACTATGACAACTGATTGTCATTGGGGAGCAATCGGTTGCTCATAGGCCAACGTTCAAAAAATTTGAAAACAGAACACATGACAATTGATTGCTGCTAGATGACAATCGATTGTTTGTCAAAATAGAAAATTTTGTTTTTTGACTGCAACCGATTGTCCTAGCATGACAATTGATTGCTTGTGTACAAAAATTGAAAAATCATTATTTTCAAAGATTTTAAGCAATTTAAAACATCCTTCTTCAATCATACATAGTATATACGCAAAACATTATTTTAATAAAGTAAATGCATGATTAAAAATAGTTTTGAGCACTAAGAGCATAAGATCAAAAATTTCATATACCTTAAGCCATAAGTCTTGAAAAGTTGATCTTGGTCAATAAATCTTTGCTTGAGATAAATCTTCTATCTTGATCCATTCATTTTTGCATGCTAGTTTGTCTTCATCAAAACACTTGGAAAGCTTGATTTCACATATATGTCCTTTCTTGAGTTGCTACTATGGGAGTCGGGTTGATGCGGTTCAGTTGGCGTCGCATTTAAAGAGGCATGGAATTGATAGAAGTTATACATGTTAGAATTTTCATGGTGAGAAAAGTAACGGGAATGTTGAATCGGGGGATAATATGACCTATGCTTCAAATGACAATGGCACAGATACATATGATTATGATCGAGTCGAAGAGATTGCAGAAGCACTTGAAGAATACCTTAAGGATTGTCCCAAAATGTTTGAGAGGTTGGTTAGCGATGTAGAGAAACCGTTGTATAATGGTTGTACAAAATTCACAAGATTGTCTGCGGTATTAAAGTTGTACAACTTAAAGGCGGGCAATGGATGGTCCGATAAAAGTTTCACAGAGTTATTAGCTCTTATGAAAGATATGCTACCAGAGGATAATCTTCTTCCCAATCGAACATATGAGGCAAAAAAGATGTTGTGCTCTATTGGCATGAGTTACAATAAGATACATGCCTGTCCAAACGACTGCGTTTTGTTTCGAAACAAGTATGCATCGTTAAATGAGTGTCCTAAATGCGGTGTCTCTCGGTATAAGAAAAAGTTATCTCCAGCAAAAGTCTTATGGTATTTTCCTATAATTCCGAGATGTAGACGCATGTATCATAGTGAAAATGATTCAGGACACCTGACTTGGCATGCAGATGAAAGAATTATTGATGGAAAGCTTCGACATCTGGTAGATTCACCACAGAAACCTTTTCTTGGAATTGTCTACTGATGGAATGAACCCACACAGTATTCAAAGTATCTCGCATAGCACATGGCCTGTGATTATTATGATTTATAACCTACCTCAGTGGCTATGTATGAAGTGTAAGTACATGATGTTATCTATGTTAGTTTCTGGGCCTAAACAACCAGGGAATGACATAGATGTATACTTGACACCCTTAATCGAAGATTTAAAGCTTTTGTGGGAGAATGGTGTGGAGGTTTATGATGGATATAGGAAAGAAAGTTTCAACTTGAGGGAGATGTTGTTTGGAACAATTAATGATTTTCCAGCATACATAAGTCTATCAGGGTACAGAATTAAAGGTCAAAAAGTGTGTCCTGTTTGTGAAGATGAAACTGATACGACGCGACTGGACCTTTGTCAGAAGAATGTCTTTCTCGGTCATCATAAATTCTTAAATTCTAATCATCACTACCGTGGGTGGAGAAAAGCATTCAATGGAAAGGCAGAACAACGTAGATCTCCACCTATATTGACAGGTGATCAAATTTTTGAAAAGGTGAAAGATGTGAGTACTCAGTTTGGCAAGCCTTTTGCACATACACTTGTCAAGAGTGGATGGAAGAAGAGGTCAATTTTTTTGAACTTCCATATTAGAAGTCGTTGTATGTAAAACATTTTCTCGATTTTATGCATATTGAAAAAAATGTATTTGACGGTGTTATTGGTACATTACTCAATATACAAGGAAAGTCTATGGATAGCCTTAAAGTAAGGGAGGACATGGTAAACATGGGAATGAGAACTGAATTGGGACCCGTGAATAAAGGAAGACAAACATATCTACCACCTGTTGTTTATACTCTATCTAGAAAGGAGAAAAAAATATTGTGTAAGTTTCTGAGTGAAGTTAAAGTTCCAGAAGGTTACTCATCAGATATTAGAAGACTTGTGTCTATGAAAGACCTCAAGTTAAAGAGTTTAAAGACACATGATTTCCATGTTATAATGGAGCATTTTCTACCAATAGGTTTACGTTCTATTCTGCCAGAAAAAGTAAGAAGCGCAATAACTAAACTGTGTTTTTTCTTCAAGTCAATTTGCAGTAAGGTGATAGATCCTGCGATCTTACCAACATTGTAAAAAGAAATAGTTATTAATTTGTGTGATCTTGAAATGTTTTTTCCTCCTTCATTTTTTGACATAATGGTTCATCTAGTTGTTCATCTTGTGAAAGAGACACAATTGTGTGGACCAGCTTATATGAGATAGATGTACCCTGTTGAACCTTATATGAAAATATTAAAAGGGTATGTGAAAAACCGAAGTCGACTAGAGGGTTGTATTGCCAAACAATACATTGTTGAAGAAGCGATTGAGTTTTGTACTGAATATCTGTCAAATGTTCAATCAATTGGACTCCCAAAATCTCATATTGTTGAGAAAAATGAAGGTAAAAAGTTAATTGGAAATAAAGTTGTGATAATATCAAGGGTCGAACGGGATCAAGTGCATTTGTATGTTCTACACAATGAGATTGAGGTTGAGCCGTATGTTGAAATGCACAAGGGTGTTCTCTGAGGTTTAAATTCGAATAGAAATGAGAATTGGATAGTACGAGAGCACAATTAAAGTTTCATACGATGGTTTAAGGAACATATTTATTCAAAGTATCATTCAAATCCCGCTTCAATAACCGAAAGGTTGAGATGTTTAGCATATGGTCCAAGTTTGGTTGTGTTTTCTTATAGCGCATATGCAGTTAATGGATACACATTTTATATCAAAGAACAAGATGATAAAAGTACTATGCAAAATAGTGGTGTCACCTTGGTAGCTAAAGCAATGCACATATCAAGTGTGAAGGACTTAAACCCTAAATTTGCAAATCTTTCATATTTTGGGGTTATCGAGCGTATTTGGGTATTTGATTATGAGAAGTTTCAGATTCCTATATTTGGTTGCAAGTGGGTTGAAAATAATAATGGCATACGAATGGATAAGTCAGGATTTTTGCAAGTGGATCTTAATAGGGTGGGGTACAAAGATGAGCCTTTTATTCTAGTGTCTCAAGCTAAACAAGTGTTTTATGTCACTGATCCGACAAGTACGAAATGGTCTATAGTGCTTTTATCTAACAAAGTAATTGATGAAAACACTGAAGATCAAGGTGATATTGATGTTGAGATTGAATCGTTTACTATAAATGATGAAGATGAGAATATTATAGTGAATGAATCATATATTAGAAATGATCATAATGAAAGTATTTGGATCAATCCAACCATCCGCGTTGTTAAGAGACGAGTAGAACATATTCCTACCAAGAAAAGAAAGAGACGTTATTTGATCCAATAACATCTCTTTCTTTTCTTGGTAGGAATATGTTCTACTCGTCTCTTAACAACGCGGATGGTTGGATTGATCCAAATACTGTCATTATGGATCTAGATCAAGCAACATTACATGGATCAAAGTGGAGGTACATTAATTTTCATAATTTTTCTTATAATAGTGATGCTACTTGATAAAACAAGACAACTATACATTCTTATTTGTTTTTCTATGCAGTGTGCTCAACAGCGTAACAGTGTAGATTGCGGATACTTTATTTTGAGGTTTATGAAAGAAATCCTTCTTTTAAATCGAATAGAGATTCCAATCACGGTATGGATTTATAACTTAGGATTTATTTTAATATTTATCGGATATTTCATATAATTTATTACTTTTAACTAAATCATGCATATTATGTTTTATTATGTAGTACTTTGATGAATGCAAGTGTGCTCATTACACGAAAAATCAATTGGAAGAAATCAAAGAGGAATTGTGTGAATACTTTATTCAGAAAAGAATCATATAAGATATTGGAAGTTGAAAAGTGTTATGAAAATTTTTAATTGTGTTGGACCCAAGTTAGTTTAATTGACCGTGTTATTCTGTTCATACCTTATTTACAGGACCAGGACCGTCCGCTCGTTGAATTTTGGTGATTTCAGGCTGAAACGAATTTTGCACATATCATATATAAGCGGATTCAAATATAAGGTTTTGTTATACTTGAGTATTATCACCTTTATATGAAATTCTTGGAGTTTGTTTTGCCTCTTATAAGAGAAGGTTTTCTTGTAATAGTCATAAATTTGTTGTTCGAAAGTCATAAATTTGTCCTTATTATAGTGCATCCTCCTCCTACTTAGTAGCAAACATGTGAATTGAATTATAATGGTGTTTATATTTTGGTATATAATGGTATTATAATGGTATATAATGGTATTATAATGGTATATAATGCCTTTTTTTTATGTAATGACTTCTTTGTTGAAATATAGGGTCGTTGAAATGTAAGGCTTGAAGTACAGGTTTATGGGATTATTCCCAAAAATATGCCTTCTAAAAAAGAAAGAATGCGCAGCATTTTTACATAAAAAATGCTTAAATTTACGTGAAGCAACGAAAGCGCTTTTTAGGAAAAAGCACTGCTAAACGCCTACTTTAGAAAGCGCTTTTCCTAGAAAAGTGCTGCCTAAAGATGCCTTAAAAATACATTAGACGGCGCTTTTGGAAGCGCTGTCTAAAGGGGGTTAATAGAAAGCGTTTTTTCAGGAAAAAGCGTTGCTAGAGGCATACCTTAGAAAGCGCTTTTCTAGGGAAAAGCGCTGCTAAAGAATACATATGGCAGCGCTTTTTCGTAAAAAAAAAAAGCGCTATCTATACCTACGGCAGCGCCACCATAGGAAGCGCTTTTAAGTGCTGCTAAAGCGCCAAAAAAGCGCTTTCTTAGGTCTTTTTTGGCGAACTGATTCCTGTTTTGTCTTCATGTTGTTGTGACAGTGACTTGATTCGAAACTGCCACTGGGATTGAGGTAGGTCTATTTTATCACTACGGTGATTATAAGTGGGATGACGATTTCTCATATCTAGGGAGGAGCTAGGTAGAAGTTGCACTGGGTAGGGATTAGGCGAGAAGTTGTAAACTTGGGACTAGTTTAGCTTCAAACTAATACTGCTAATAGTGGATTTCCTTTTTGGCCTGGTAGCCGCTAGAGTAGGTGAATTAGCATCGATATGGGTTAACATATCATTGTATTCTTTCTTTTGTTGCAAGTTATAATTCTGCTGTGTTGGTATTGGGTTTGTTGTTCTGTTAGCAGATGTCATAACATATGTTGTGACATTGTGTGTTGTTAAGGCATTTGTCTTAACTTCTGATATTATGTGCGTGCCATGATTTCAGAAATGAGGTTTTTTTAGTTATTTAAAAAATATATTATTTCCTTTGTAATGTTTGTTTATGATTAATGAGTTCCTTGAAAACCAACAAAATTAAAAATAAATCATTTTTGTGTCACACATCATGCATCATTCATCATTCAGCTATTGCATCCTAGAGTCTTAATTGTGACTTTTCCTTCCAATAGATTCAAAATTGCACTCGAGTTATTCACTAAAAAGATGGATATCACACTAGAGAAGGAGAATTGTGAGATCCATGAATAGGTGAAGACCCTTTGGGCAGGAATGGATAGGTTGAAAACAATGGTAGAGAACCTGATGACTGCTCAGAATCAGTCCCCGACTCTTCCATCTCCTCGTTTTGCTTAAGCGCAACTCTAGACTATGGTGAACTCTAAAATTGTTATCGCTCTTGTTTCTACAGTTCCATTCGGTGCTCCCAAATATCATATGCCTAGAGGATATCCTTGGGGCATGCCACTTAAGTTCATGCCTGAAGGGTATCAACCCACTATTGAAGTTCTTGCAATACCACATGTGATGTACGTTCCTCCTCATGGGATGCCTGTTCCTCCTCCTATGATGTTCATTCCTTCTCCAGTGATGCACATTATCCCATTTGTAAATGAATATGTCTCCCATGTCAAACTGTCGAAATGATTGGGTGTTAAATAAAGAATGGATGACTTTTAGAATCAGTTTCAAGAAATGCGGAAAGAACTTAAGGTCTTTCATGGGAAAGACGGAAAAACACTCATGACTTATGTAAGGTTTCAATATGAAGATAACAATGAAGTTTAAAGTACCTGACTGTGAAAAGTATAGAGGGAATTCTTTTCCAGAAAATCACTTGACCATGTATTCCAGAAAGATGTCAACTCAAACTGATAACTATGAGTTGTTAATCCATTATTTTCAAGATAGTGTGATAGGTTCCGCTCTCAAGTGGTACATGAGTTTGGATAGCGCATGTATTCATACTTTCAGAGACCATGGGGAATCATTTGTTCACCAGTATAAATATAATGTTGACATGGCTCCAGACAAGGATCAACTTCGTGCTATGTCCCCGAAAGACAAAGAAAGCTTCAAAGAATACGCGCTAAGATGGTGTGAGGTTGCCGCCCAAATTTGTCCTCCCCTGGAAGAAAAGGAAATGACTAAAATCTTTTTGAATACCTTGGGACAGTTTTTCTATGAAAGAATGATTGCAATTACACCGAATGATTTCACTGAAATCATCTACGAGTGTAACAAAGTATTTGTTACCTCCAGTTGAATCAACCTGGATTGGTCCAAATACAACAGAGTATATGATTTCAAGAATAGCCTTTAACTTGCTTATTGCATTATTTCTGAATCTTATGATGCTTCGCCTGCACACATTCCTCACTTACCTCATTTGGAATGTCGATTTTTGGTAATCCTGAAACCATATTTCTTCTCTTTAAATCTCTGATGTCTCTAAAGTTAAGATGGAAAAGTCGATAATTTCATATACATTCATCTCTTCTAGTTGCAGTTGTTAGACATTTGTGCTCGATCACATTTAGTTCAATCTTGAAGGTTCTATTCTGAGACAAGGAGCCTTCAAGATTAACATTCCTCCTGCGTCAATGACTCTCATCATCTTGTCTTTGATCGACACTTTGTTATTCTTTTCGACCAACTTCCCTATGCTGAGCTAGTTTCTCTTTATGCCTAGTATGTACAAAACGTTGGAAATTAATGACCGTTTGTCATCTTTCCTCATTGTGATATGGTTGGAGAACTGACTTGGGTGTTTTACGTTTGATCACAAATGTTGCAGATAGCAATAGTCTCCACCGACTTTTCTTTTATCCAATAAAGGAAAGGATAAAAAGAACAGGAAAGAACTTTTGAAAAAAAATTCTTGATTTCTGGGGGTAGGTTATGAAAAGGGGAGGTGTTAGCACCATTTTCATCCGTAGTTATCTACGGGCTCTTAATTGCTAGCTCATTTTGAAATGCTTTGTGTTTTGTTTAAGTTGGAAAATGTTTTGAAGATGTTTTTGAATATGGTTATTTTGTAATGATTCTCGTATGGTTGAGAATGTATACAAAATGTTTGTTTTGGAAATATTTTGAAAATGCCTTAGTATGACAAACTTTATAATGATTCTTGTATCATTGAGAACGCATACAAACTGTTTGTTTTGAAAATATTTGTTTGAAGAGAGAGTGTTTGAAAAGATGTTTGTTTTTTGAAAGTGTGAGGTGTGAAAATGGTTTTAGTTTGTGAGCAAGAAATTACGAGCAATCTACCTACTCAAAAGTCTTTGTTATTTTCCTCTTCCTTTAGATAGTGCTATTTTACCATTGGTTGGTAGAGAGCCATATCATTGGATGTGAGGGACATGCATGGTTTATCGTACAATCATAGAAGGAAACTTGTAAGATGTTATATCAATTATTGTAAGGGACTAATATCATTTACCAAAGGTGTTGTACCCCAAAATTTTCCTGCCCATATTTCTCAACAAATGTCATGTGAGGTCCCCAAATTGCTCAAGGAAGTTCAAGAGTTGACCAGACAAACTCTCTCCTAAGGCAGTCTATCTCAAATCAGGGTTTCATTTTTCATCAGGATATATGAACCACAAAGGAATCAAATGATCACCATTGTCCTAATATGTTCTCAATATCATCCACGTCAAGTTTCAAGCCTTGCAGAAGATGTTTGCTCAGTCAATTACTCAAAGGCCTGAAAATCGACTATGCTAGGTCAAAAGTCAATTGTGGCCCACATACAGTCAAACTTCAAGATTTTTGGTCAACATCCTCATTTTGAAGTATTATCCATCATTTGATCAAGTTTTGATCATGATTCCTTAAGTATTGCTCACAATTCATCAAAACCCAAAAGTTGCTAAATTAGGGTTTTGTAGGAAAAGTCAACTCAACTTTGACCAAGCATAACTTTCTCATACTTTATCATAACTGACCCATCCAAATATAATTTTTAATAGGATGAAATTACCTACAATGCATCTTCATATCCCAAGTTCAAAATATGCACTCACAAGAAGATATGAATTTTGACATTATAGGTCATTTTGGAAAGTCAACAAAAACACCTTTTGGGTCAAAGCTTTATACATGAACATGGAAGACTCAATTGAGATGAGACCAAAGGGATTTCTTAAAGGACATCCTAAGATTTCTAAAAAGTCCAAGAATACCTCTCTAGGGTCAAAATTGAGAGAGTTATGCATTGGCCAAGTTGACCTTTTTTGCAAAATTGCCAAAAGTCAAATGTGCTCAAATTTACATTTTTTGCTAAATGGGCCCAACTTTTTATGCTTGCACCTCAATGATAATGTGGTCCACGACTCAAATACTTACCCACCAATTGTTTGCTTCATTTTTCAATTTATTTTTATTTTTCATTAATTAAAAATTGAATTAAATCAAATAAATGATGAAAATCATCAAAGATTTGATTTGATTGGTTTTTTTGACAGGTTAGAAACCAAGATTTGATGAGCTTGCAAGACCAATTCGAATCAATGATAATTGGAACAAAAAGAGCATGATTAGGCTAAATTTGGAAAGATTACATATGCGATGAAAATAAAATCAAATCTTGAAAAACTTCCAAAGATGTGATCAGTTTTACAATCCTAATGCATTCTATAATATATATTGAACGTGTCCAAGGCAAGAACAGGGGTTAAGAGTCGTGCATAGCCAAGAACAAAAACTCAATTTTTGGTAGAAAAGTGGTGATTTGATCTCTACCCTAGAGGAAGATTCAAAGCTTTCCAACACTCTTAATCGCATCTTGGAACGTCTCTGAAGCTAACTGGATCAATTGCAAGCCTCCTCGTGTCCATAATCGACCCATAGCAATCACACGGTTTTCCTAAAAAACTCATTTTCATTTTCATTGATTTATACATCATTTGCACGTTTTGATTATATATTCTTGTTCCTTATTGAGTTTGCAAGCTAATCATTCTATTCAATTGCATTTTTTATGACTGTATGTAAAACTGTCATGGCTAGGGTTTCTTGGTTAGTTTTAGGGATTTGCAATACAGGTTAAATTGGACGTTGATTATGGTACCATGATACTCGTGAGGATGAGACGAGTTGATTGGTACCAGCCATGGTCATTTATCTTGCTTGTGGATAATTTTTGAGATACACAGGTCTATACCTACAACGAAACGTCCGTAGGTAAAAGCTTGTTTACCTAAAACAACGGTTTGGTGAAGAAGACGATGCGTGGCACTCCCTGGTTGGGTGGTTTGAATTTTAGCACGTTTTTCCAATTGACTATCCTGTTTTATATATTATGCATTATTGTTATTATATGAACAGATGAAGTGTGTGGTACAGATGGTTGGGCGTGTTTGGTGTTGAGCATAAGGACCTGGGTTCGATCCCCAGGTCCCAAACTTTGTTCATATTATTTTTCAATAGGTGATCAGGTACACTATAGCCTCCAGCGTCCACCACAGGCCATCCAAATTCCACCATCAGATCCATCAGCAAGCTGGATCCAACGCTCAAGTAGCAAGAGGTCCATCATGTGCCTCAAGTCAACATGTGCACTGAATCAGGCAATGTCAAAATGGATTGAGATTCATTTGGGCCCATAATTTCAATAGCACACCCCAGAATTGCTAAATGACATCAGGCCCATCTCTAACCCTTATTATTATTTTTTTCTTTTCTTTAATTCTTTTAATTTTCTTTTAATCTTTTTAATTGACAAATTATCTTTTTTTCCATAAAATCAAACAATCAATAATTCACAAAAAATTAGGATTAGTTTTTTTTATTATTATCAAAATTAATTTAATTTAGTTTAACTTAGGAAAGTTGTAATTTATTTTCATAAATAAAATCAAAATAGAAATTAGGTTAAAACTCTTGATTTAATTTTATTTTCTCTTTTTTTCTCAAATAAACAAAAATACAAAAATAGGTTTTAGAATAAATTAATTTATTTTTCTTAATTTAAAATTAGGATTTTTCTTTTTAATTTAATGATTTCTTTATTTTCTTGAATAACAAAACATGACAAAAACATTTTTTAATCAATCGCAATTAGGTTTAGTCAAGGGTCAAAACCCTAGTTGTCTCGTATTTGATTCATCGCGCGCGTGTTAATTATTTTTGCCGATATTTTTGTAACTGTTCATGGTTTGTAATGGCTTAATCTAGGGCTTTTTACTTATCGCTTTTCCCGGTTTTTTTGCCTATGTAATTAATCCCCTCCCCGAAGCCTTGTAATAGCGTAGATTTACTTTCTCGCATTTTAATTCCCGCAAATATTTAACTGTTTAGATGTATGCTAATAGGATTGTATGGCAAGAATGCATGACAAAATTAAAACGGTTAGAAAACCCTAATGTGCAAAGATAAATAATTGAAAACAAATCACTCGCACATAACACTCCTAGGGTATACTCTCACTTCGGTTGCCTTCGGTAAATGATCATTAATTATATGGTGTCTTAGTGGTTTCCCTCCTGTCTAAAAGATCAAATGTCCCGCTCAGATGTTGCCTCAGAAATGTTGCCTCGAATATGATCTTAAGACTCTAGGGTTATTACTAAGATGTCCTAACATTGCTTTAGTGATCGTACGTCCCTTTCAAATTGACCCTTACAACTTCAGCAACGGGGCTACCTATTTCTCAATAGTGGGATAACGTTGTCTAAGGGAAACGAGAATAGAAATAATCTTTTTTCGAGTAGGTAGATGCTAGTAGGTATTTGCTCAAATCAAAGCTTTTCACACTCACACTTTTCAAAACAATTTTCAAAACAACTTCGTCACACCTTTGAGGACTGATACAAGGGTTATCACGAAGTCAAACTTTTCAAAAATAAAGCACAAACACAAGCAATTATTAAAAGATGAGCAAGTACCTAAGAGCCCATGGAAAACCATGGATAGAAAGGGTGATAACACATTCCCTTTCTATAATCTACCCCCCGTATTCAGAATATCTCGAAAAAGGATTTTTTTCTGTACTTTTTTCCTTTCCATGATTGGATGAAATAAAATTCGGTGGCGACTCTTGCTTACCATGAAATTTTGTGAACAAAAAATGCAAAACGCAAACCAGCATTCAAACAGTCGATTCTGCCACCGTATCACATAAGGCAACTTCAAAGGGTCATCGAGGGACTACGATCTTTGAATTGAGGGCTCTGTTAAAACATCCCACGTTCGAGGGACTTGACTGTTTTTATCTGAGGCAACAAGTGTGGATTATCCTAGAGGTGCATTTGTGCAAAGTGTTTTGATTTCAAGTATTTTATCTTTAAATTAGGGTTTTCTAATGTTTGATTTTTAATCTTGTCATACAAACCTTAATTACTAACAATAATAAGGAAGGCAGTAAATTGTGGAATTTAAATGTCCTACGCTATTACAACACTTTGGGAATGGGGGGTACAATTTTGTGAATGAGGGGAAGAAAACAATAAAGCCTAATTATCTATTACAAACCATTGAATATGAATAATAATAAAATGCACAAAATATAAATATAAAGAAGAAAAAGGAAATTGTTTTTGTGTGATTTTTTATGGAAAAAGGTTTTATAATTAACCTTATTAAACTAATTAATTTTAGTTACAAGAGAAATTAATTAATATTTAACAAAATCTAAAATCTAAGTTAATTGAAATTAAGAAGAAAATAAAACCTAAGTCTAAATAATTTGTTTGTAAAATAATTTGAAAGTTAATATTAATTTATAAAAATAGTTTAAAGTATGGAAAATAAACAAAATTTAGTTCTAAATATTAACAAAAATAAAATAAGTGTTTAAATTAAAATATTTTAAATTTAATTATGTAAGAAAATATATTTTTATATTTTTTGATTAAATGAGAATAAATAAATAAATAAAGTATAGAAAATATAAAGAATATAAAAAAGATATTGGGCTTGGGTGATGAAAAGGAAAATGGGGGTTGAAAAGAAAAATTAAAGGTTAGACCCAAGATGTATTTTTTTGTTTAGATCATAAAATCAATAAAAAATGTATATGTGCATGCGCATTATAAAGAAAATAGGGGGTGAGAAAAATTAAAAACAAAAAAAAAGGCTCAAGTTCTGGGAAGCCCGACGCTGTTGGTGATTCCATGTGGCTGTCTTATGAGAGTGCATCATAGGCTTGCTCATGTGGAGCGCTGGATTTGATTGCATGATGATCATGTGGTGTGGATGGGGGATACATGATGAGCGCTTCCAACATGTTTGCATTGAATCTGAAATAACAAATTGTGTGAAAAATAAAAGGGTACCGCTGGAGCTAGAACCCAAGTTCCTATAGTTCAATGCCTTAGCGTGCGCTTCTCTGCCAGTGGGGTGGCTGTTTCATCCGGTAATAATGCAACTGTTGTACCCCAAAATTTGCCCTCGCATTTTTCCCCAATAAATATCAGCTTCAAACGTTTCCTGACTTTTCAAACTGGCTCAAGAATCGGACAAACGGACTTTTCTTGACAATCAAGCAAAATTAGGGTTTTTACTGATTTTCAGAGCTTTGGATTGTTTCACAGTTGGCTCAGGGTTTTGGATGATTTTTGGTTCAATTTTGATCAAGCGAGCGTGATTTGGAATTTAATCAGGAGTTAAGGTTTTATGGGCATATTCTCAGAAGAATTTAAATTCCACAGCGCTTTGCAGTTTATTCCAAGATTCGGATTAAAATTCGCGTTATCTTGGTTTAATCAGTAAAAGAGACAGTGGTTTGAATTCAGTACGTTTTGATTGGGCCAGTCAGATACAGTATGCAGTATTGGGTTCACAAGTGTTTATGGCAAATCAGTGAAGAAGGATTGCGTTTGTTCAGTCCATTTGGGTTAACTGCTGCTTTGCTTTGGATTTTGAATAAGACAGGTTTAACTGATCAATGTTGTTTTTATTTAAGTTATTTATTATTCTAAAATTGAATGATTGAAATTTATTTTTCAATTGTTTTAATTCTAAGAATTTTAAATAAATAAATAAGCAATAAAGAAAATTAGAATTAATTGGATAATTTAGACTTTTATTGATATTTGAATTATTTGTACAAATTGTTGTTTATAATTTAAATTATGAACAACAATATACATAAATTTAAATATTACATAAAATAAGAACTATCCTATTTCTAATGTTCTTCATTCTTCACTCCGCTCCGGTGCTCCATTTTTTATCTGCAAAAAGAACAAGAAAAGTCAGAAAGCAGTTAATTAAAAGACAGATAAAATATTGCTCATCATTAGGGGCCACTGACTGGGATCAGTTGACCCTCTCTGCAAATCACGGGATTTCTCCCGGTTCACAGAGAGGGAAGATTTTTTATTCATGAAATGCAAATGTCAAATGCATAATTCCTAAAAATTCAAACTGCAAACTTCCAACTAAACTGAAAAAAATCCAGTTTCAACTTTCTATCCAAAGCAAAAGGCAAGTTACTGTCAAAATACCAAAGTCCACTCAAAGAAAATCAAGAAAGTACTCAAAAACTGTCAAAGAAGATTTTGGAAAAGATATCAAAATGCAAAGTCAGATCCAAACTGTCAAAAGAGAGATAAAGAAAATGCAGAAAATGTGTTATGCAAGCTAAACATCATTTCCCATAGGCCCCTTCAGAACCATAGTACAGAATAATAACATTATAAAATTCTAAACTGTACTATGAGTGAGAAAAAGAGAGATAATAGAAGCATAGTTCAGGTTAGGCATAGACAGTAGGACAGCAGAAAAGATATAGAAAGCTCAGTTCAGCAGGCAGTTCAGAGAAGAGAAGAGATATACAAACTCAGTTCAGCAGCAGGCAAGGAAGAAAAAAAAAGATACAAAAAACCAATACCCTGTCATAACCAAAATCTATCAAACCTGAGCAGCCAAGCAAACATACAACCACTACTGTCCAGAATCACAAAATCTATCAAACCTGAGCAATCTCAAACTTGGCCAAGCCCAACAACCTAACACATTGAAGCAAAACCTGCAAACTGTGAACTGTGAACCAAGGGCAACTGAAGCAAAAACCTGCTAATGCCTTAACCTGCTAATGCCTTAACCTCCTGTCAACACATAACCTTAAACTGAACATCTCAAACCTGATAACCAGAACCATCAAACACAACTCTGCCTCAATGTACAATATACACAAGCCAATACAAAAGAGGTGAGGAGAGATAGAAGGAAATGGATACAAACACAAGCCTCTGAGTTTCAAGAAAACACTGAACATCTCAAAACTACATACTGTCAACACATAAAACACATACAACCTGCATCAGTCTCACAATCTCAAGCCAAAACTCCCTGTCAAAAAACCTCAAGCCAAGTATCAGTCACAAAACATAGCCCATTCAAAAAACCATACCAACGCCTGTCAAGCATAACCAAAACACATAATCCCTCAAGCATACTCAAGCCAACCAACTCCTAGGCCTCAGGAAAGTGTTCATCATTGGCCATTTCAAATTAAGCAATCCAGAAAGAAGCTAATCAAAACAACACATTTGTTTCAACCATAGCATCCAGCAACAAATTTTCAAAGGTAACCTAGGCCCTCAGTACAGGCATCACTGGGCATCTCAAGCAAAGGCAACACGAGAGAAGAGAGAGATTTCGTTCAGAGGTAACAGGCATTTCAGCAAGCAACTCAAGTTACTCAGGCAACAATACACAGGCAACAATACATAGGCAACACATTGTGGAAGAAGAAGATAAAAGAAAAGTGAATTTTAAGAAGGATTTCTCAGCATACATCATCATCAAAACCTAATATATCAAAAGAACGAAAATACCAGGAAAGCATCAAAAGCTCAAAGATTCGTCCAAGCAAGCTCAAAGCTCCATCACCGAATCTCCGGCCTCCTAAAGCGTCACCCCTCTTCTCTCCTCCATCTCCAAAAATCAGGTAACGAGCCTTCTATCTCTTCTCCTTCACCTCATAAAAAACGAAAAATAAGAACTAAAAAAAAAACACGCAAATTCAGAAAAGAAGAAGAAAACATAACAACAAGAGTTAACCTTGTTTCAAGAGGATGTGGAGTTCTTGCCTTGGAGGGAAGAGAGTACGGGAATGACGTTGGTGGCCGGAGGAAGCATTCAGGGAAGTGAAGTGAACGGAGAAGACGAAACTCAACAAACGGCGCCGCTACGAACCCTAACCTTCGCTCTGACTGTCAAAATGCCTAACCCTAAATTCGTTTGCCTGAACCATGGGCCTGACCCGTTCTCAATTCCTCTAAAGCCCAACAGTATCACTAACTTTTTATAACAAACAACTAATCTCTTTCTTTTCTTTTTTACTAAACTATATCTATTTCTAACTTAACATTTTTATCTTATAAATTGAAAATACTTATTTCCTCTTATTTTACTCTTTCATTTAAAATACATTTTATATATACTTAATTTAATTAATTTGAAAACCTTTTTTTATACACATCAAAATACATTTGTACATACCAAAATAAATATACATCTCTTGCATAATTTAAATTTCTCAAGACATTTTATACAAAATTTAGTCAGAAACATGAATATTCTATTAAAAACATTTTATTTGTACATACATTTTAAAACATTAATTTCGTACATATTATACATTTTTTTATACATAATTAAATTGAAACTTTTTAATTAACATATACATTTGTACATAACAATATATACATTTTTTCTAATATTGAAATTCACAAACATTTGACTAAAATACTTTTTTTAATTAAAATTTGAACATACCATTTAAGTTAAAACAATGTTTCTTTTTGTACATAATTCAACATACAAAAATCAAATATTCATTTAAAAACATTTCTCTAGGTCAAACCCTAATACGCTTCACATATCGCACTTGTACATAATTACACAATTCATATACATATACACTTGTACACTTACACAAATACATTCACATTGCCCTATACACATTTTTATCTTATATTTGTATAATTCGATATTTACATTTGATTGCGACTTCGATTTGGTTGTAATTTATTTGGGTACTATAAGTCTCATCCCCCTTTGTACATTTATACCCCCACTCCCGGATACTATTTTGTAATAGCGTAGATTTTACATTCCGCAATTTACAGTTTTCCAATTATACCATGGTTAGACCTAGGGTTTGTATGTACATAAAATCAAATGCTAGATAACCTAATACAAGACAAATGCATGTAATCAATACACAAATCACACTTGCACCCCCTAGGGTAATCTCACATGTTGCCTTCCAAAATGGGCCATGCTTGCACGTCGAGTATCTTTGGCAAAACAAAATCAAATGATCATAAGTCTCAAAGTGTTGCCTAAACGGAATGATCATAGTCCCTTCAAAGCAAATTGCCAAAGACACTTGGCATCATTGCATTCATGGTCCATACGATGACCCGCGCCCGTCCCGAATAAACTTCCTAAACGCAAGATTGTCCATCAATTTCAATGGTGGAACAAAATTGTTAAAAGGGGTTAAAACATGACAAAAACCTTTGAGTACAATAGGGTAGACAAAAACTCTTAGTTACTTGAGATCAAACTTGCAAAAACACTTGCCTCATTTTCAAAAACCACAATCCACAACACTTTCAAACAAACTCTCAAAAACATTTGAAAACATCTTTTCGAAAAGATTCACACTTTTGTAAAACACTCAAACACGAGTCAAATACATTAGTTGCCTAAGACAAGGCATCTTTTTCCAAAACATTTTCAAAAGCACCCACACACCATTTTCAAAGCAATCGAAAAACAAGGCAAGTGATCTAAAAACCAAGTAACTAAAAGCCCATGGATAACCATGGATGAAAAGGGTGCTAATACCTTCCCTTTTCATAATCTACCCCCTGAACCCACGAAATATCTCAAAAGGTTTTTGCTGTGCTTTTTTAACCTTTCCTTTAGGATAAAATAAAAAGTCGGTGGCGACTCTTGCTAACCGCACAAGTGCGAATACGAACGCAAAACACTAGTCAGTTCTCCCACCGTATCACAAAACTGGCGACTCTGCTGGGGAGAATTTTTGAAGTGGGGTTACCTTAGGGTTTAGATCACCTTTACTTTCAATTGATTGCTTTGTTTGCTTTACATTTGTGGGCTTTGTGTCGGAGTTTTATAGATCCTAACCCGGATCTGGGGGAAAACCCTTTTAGGTAGCATAATCTGTGAGGGACCTGTCCGGCGTAGACCGACATGGGTGAAGCAGTGGCTACGTTGGTGTGGCATCTTAGTCTATACCTATATCCCTTGTGTTGCAACGGGGAGAATATAGGTCTTCTAAGGGGTCATTAAGCACCAACCGACCTTAGAACCCTAATTGACCAACTTGGCCATTAGAACAGTAGCAGTATGCTACACTCATTGAGGCTAAACTCTCGAGATGGTTCCGGCCGCGAGAAAAGGTTGCGATGCTGGAGTTATGACCGATTGAGGGTAGCCAATGATTTGAGATCCTCTAGAACCCGGTTACTTTTGATAGGACAGGTTTTAACCAACGAACTGAAAGAGGGTAGTACCTGAACCTCATGCAAGCCTAAACCTAAGGACTTGTTTGCTTTGTGTGAATATGTTTTCCTGTATATACACTCACTTGCTTTCTGCATACATGTACATAACATCATGACATCATACCATAGCATTTTCAATAACCATTTCAAGAATCTCGAGGGTTCTTTTGATGCAGGGTCACGTTGAACCAGACATCTATCAAGGGGCAAGAGGTCTCTCCTCTAACCAATCCAGGCAAAGTTCAAGTGCAACAACTTGAATCAGTGGCTATGACCCACTCGACATGGTGAGCTTGATTCTAGTGGAAAGACATCCGCCGACACAAAGCTATCCAGTCAAAGTTCAAGTGCAACAACTTGAATCAGTGGCTATGACCCACTCGACATGGTGAGCTTGATTCTAGTGGAAAGACATCCGCCGATACAAAGTTCTCCAATCAAAGTTCAAGCACAACAACTTGAATCAGTGGCTATGACCCACTCGACATGGTGAGCTTGATTCTAGTGGAAAGACATCCGCCGATACAAAGTTCTCCAGTCAAAATTCAAGTGCAACAACTTGAATCAGTGGCTATGACCCACTCGACATGGTGAGCTTGATTCTCGTGGAAGGACATCCACCGGTGCAAAGATCTCCAATCCAAGAGCAGGGCTCAACCTCTAACATTTTTCTTATGTTTACCCCAAGAGACCCTTGAAAGCATGCATCCACATATCATGCATTTCATTTTGACAATCTTTCCTTTTTCAGGTTTCCTTACTCTCCTGCTGTTTATTTCAGCAAGAGATGGCTCTAGAAAGGTCTGTCAAAGACATCCAAGACCAGACTGCTCAGCTGCAGGAGATGTTCCTGAACTTGTCTCTGGGGCAAGAAGAGATGAAAGCTCTCCTCACCAAAGGCCTGGGGAATTCCAACAATGCCAGGAGTGATCAGATTGCGGAGCTGCAGTTTGATCTGACAACACTGAGGACTCAAATGATGGGACAGTTGGTGGGCCAGATGGCTCTCATCCAAGACCTATCCCAAAGACAAGAGGAACTCAGAGTTCTTGTCCGCCAACTGCTTCCAAACAACCAACTGGGGCAAACATCTGAGGTCGAAGAGCAAGTCACCGCTCAACCTCCATCAACTCAAGAAGACAAGGGGAAAGCTCCTTTGCTAGCTTCAGGGTCACAAACCCATCAACAACCTCACCAGCGTCAGCGGGGCAATCGGCGTAAACAAGAAAAGTCGGGAAGGCAGTTTACGGAGACTGAGATACCATCATTCTTCATACTGAAGCGCCTGTTGGAGGTCAATTTGCTTACTGTAAAGGATCCTCCTCAGAAGCCCAATATCTCCTCTCCTCACTTTAATCCCGACGCATTCTGTGTTTACCACTCCTGCAGCCCGGGACACAGTACCAACGACTGTTGGGCCTTGAAGAACAAGATTCAAGATCTGATTGACATTGGGGTGCTGGAATTCATGCCAGACGGCGAGATGAAGATCTTCCGTTAAAGGGTTCTCCGCTTGAAGTGACGAAGCTCGAATTGAAAGACTTTTGCTTCTTTTTGAATTTTCAAAGTTGTAATTTCTTTTGCTGTCAAACAATTATTTGTTGATGTTAAACTCTGTTTTCATTAATGCATTGCATATGTTTGTCTTGAATTCATCCATTCGTTTCACTACTCTTATGCTTTTCTTTATGATATTTGACTCTTGATAAAAAGCTGCAAGCCTTTAGAGGGAGGATGACGAAACAATACCGTGATCTTATACAGTATGCTTTTGAACAGACCTTGCTGATGATGTACAGGCATTTCTTTCAATTCCCAAACACTGGAGTTATAAGGAAGTTAATCCCTAGTCAACCCCTTCGAGCCAAAGAAGTAGGAGTTTCCCGTTCTAAACAATCGAAACCTTTGATATAAACCTGGGGCAGGGTAGTATCTCAGTTAATTCAAAAAGAAAATGCGCATTGAAGTCGCAAACTCTCGGTTCGTAACACAACGAACGACGTCAAGAAAGAAAGCATTCCTTTGGAATCAAAAGACAAGGGTGGTTCCCTATCATATAGACAGTCAGTCTCTCAAAAGAGAAAAAGCCCACCAAGCCAAAACCTATAAAGGAGGCTTAAGAAAACTGGGGCATCCCGCTGACAGTAATCCCGAAAACGGTAACAGTCAGGCAAAAGTTAGGGATAACAAATCGAAATCAAAATAGTGAGGTCATTACAAAATCCTCAACAACATGAAAAGTGTTGAAAAAGAAAAAAGAGATGATGACTGTCTCCCAAATTCAAACCGGTGAACCATCGCCCAAAAGTCGTTCCAAACTCAAAACAGAGTATGACGCAATTAACTGAGCTTAGGTTGAAGAACATCACGAAGAGCGGGTGGGTACAAATATACTTTGAGCCTTTATCCTTTGTTTCTTCAACCGTGAACCAGGCCACGTTACAACCCTCCGAAAGTCCTAATTGAAGCATGGGTTAGTTCTAAAGCATACTGTTACAAAAGGTATCCTGACTCCTGTAGGGCTTTGCTCTAAATCTTGTGTTAACTTGTCTTATGAAAAGTTTTCTGCTAAAAACGCATTTTTCAAAAACTTCGAGGCAAACATAAACTTTGCATTATTCGAATATCACTGTCTGCATTTAACCCCTTTTGTTTGGCAGCGAAGAGGTTCATACAGCGAAGGTTCGGAGGAACGAAAACTCTCTCAGTAAGTCAAAATCACTTCAAGAGGATAACACTTCCATCAAATCCCTTATCAACAAAGGGGCATGACATGTCACAATCCAGTTAACCTGGGGCAGTCCAGTCAAGGTCCAACAGATCTTTCCAAGTTCAATTAACCTGGGGCAGTCCAGTCAAGATTTCAAGAAATCTCTCAATATGCAGGGTAATCTGATTCAAGATTCCTTCATCACCACTTGGGGCATTCGAATGTCAAAAGTGTTCAACAAATCAACTACAACATTTCCAGATTCGACTCCTGTATCCAGCCAGGGCATATCTGTTGACCACGTTTCCAGACTCGATTCCTGTATCTAGCCAGGGCACATCTGAAGAGTTCGAAGATTCGATTCCTGTATCCAGCCAGGGCATATCTGTTAACAACTATTTCCAGATTCGATTCCTGTATCCAGCCAGGGCATATCTGTTGACCACATTTCCAGACTCGATTCCTGTATCTAGCCAGGGCACGTCTGAAGAGTTCGAAGATTCGATTCCTGTATACAGCCAGGGCATATCTGTTGACGACTATTTCCAGATTCGACTCCTGTATCCAGCCAGGGCATATCTGTTGACCACATTTCCAGATTCGACTCCTGTATCCAGCCAGGGCATATCTGTTGACCACATTTCCGGACTCAATTCCTGTATCTAGCCAGGGCATGTCTGAAGAGTTTGAAGATTCGACTCCTGTATCCTGCCAGGGCATATCTATCAACTATCACCTTTCCAGATTCGACTCATGTATCCAGCCAGGGCATGTCTGAAGAATTCCAGATCAACACCTGCAACAACCCAGGAAACATCTGTGAACAACCGATTGTAGACCAACACCTGTAATAAGCCAGGAATTTATCTACATCACCACTTGGGGCATTCGAATGTCAAAAGTGTTCAAAACCGATGTAGTTTTACACAAGCTCATCATTAGGAAGCCCTACACCGGTTCCTCTTCAAGACTTCTGAAAAAGTTTACGGATTCTTCCCAACAACGGATGTCAATCTACCAACTGAATCAGACTCTTCTCAACTTCTGAAACAAGTTTACGGATTCTTCCCAACAACGGACGCTAATCTACCGACTTGTTCAGATTCTTCTCAAGACTTCTGAAAACAGTTCATGGATTCATCCCAACAACGGATGTTAATCTATCAGCTTGTTCAGATGCAACCTTTGAATTTAGTTTACGGACGCTTCCCAACAACGGATGTTGTTCTATTGCTGGTTTAACTTCAAGATTTCTGAAAATAGTTCACGGGTTCTCCAAGTAAACGGATGTTAACCTATCGCTTGTTCAGATTCTTCTCAAGCCAACAACCACGGAAGATCGCGCTCGCCAAAATTCTTCCTATCTCCAGCGGAGTTCATCAAAATCCCCAGCCAGGGAATCCCCCGGAATTCAATTCCCCTCAGAGTTTAAGCTTCAGTATCCCCAGCAGATCAAGAGCTTCAAGTGGACAATCCCCAGCGGAGCCAGACCATTGAACCTTCACCCCACAGGGTTCTGGAAAGGCAAATCTTGAGTTCCCCAGTGAAGTCTCCAGAGTTACTTCCCATCAAGCTGACGATTCTCAAATATGACCTCCCCAGCATGAGTCTACTAGTTTGGAACTCCCCAGTAGAGGTCATCAGGAATTCTCTTCCCCAGCGACAGCCAAGGATTTATTTTCCCCGGCAGCAGTCAAGACGCTTTTATCTTCAGCCATCTCGGATTCATGTATCCTTGGCAAGATTAGCTCATCAGCTTACATACGCATCCATCACATTCATAAATATTGATGTCACATACATTGCATCATGCATCATAACATTGCATACAACTAACCCTTTGCCTTTTCAGGTAAGATCAGTCGACAGACACAGATCAACTCCCGAGATTCATCCAGAAATAGTTCAGATGTGACCCGGACACGGCGACATTCTGATACTTATTCCAGATTCATTCAGACACATCAGCAGAAACCTTACACCGTTTCCTCTTCAACTTCTCAACTTCTGAAACAAGTTTACGGATTCTTCCTTACAATGGATGTCAATCTACCGATTTGTTCAGACTCTTCTCAACTTTTGAAGACAGTTTACGGATTCTTCCCTACAACGGATGTCAATCTACCAACTTATTCAGACTCTTCGCAATTTTTGAAAATAGTTTACGGACACGTCCCAACAACGGATGCTGCTCTATCGCTTATGCAACCTGAAAATAGTTTACAGATTCTCTAAGACATGGACGTCAATCTGTTGTTTGTTCGGACCCCGATTCAGAGATGTCCCAAAAACATGGATGCCCTTCTGATATTTGTCCACTCACCATTGACATACAGTTCAACATGTCCAGATGGCATCTATAAGCCCATCCTCCTACCAGCAGTCACCAGATGGCATCTTTAAGCCCATCACCAAATGGCATCTTTAAGCCCATTCACCTCCACCATCAGATCGTCGAGTGCAAATTTTCTGGGCACATTAGTGTCCAATCTCCTTTTACCTTCAGGTCGCGAAAGGCAAACTTGCCAATCTAACTCTTCAGGTCCAAGAAGATTGGACAGGGGCAACTGTTGTACCCCAAAATTTGCCCTCGCATTTTTCCCCAATAAATATCAGCTTCAAACGTTTCCTGACTTTTCAAACTGGCTCAAGAATCGGACAAACGGACTTTTCTTGACAATCAAGCAAAATTAGGGTTTTTACTGATTTTCAGAGCTTTGGATTGTTTCACAGTTGGCTCAGGGTTTTGGATGATTTTTGGTTCAATTTTGATCAAGCGAGCGTGATTTGGCATTTAATCAGGAGTTAAGGTTTTATGGGCATATTCTCAGAAGAATTTAAATTCCACAGCGCTTTGCAGTTTATTCCAAGATTCAGATTAAAATTCGCGTTATCTTGGTTTAATCAGTAAAAGAGACAGTGGTTTGAATTCAGTACGTTTTGATTGGGCCAGTCAGATACAGTATGCGGTATTGGGTTCACAAGTGTTTATGGCAAATCAGTGAAGAAGGATTGCGTTTGTTCAGTCCATTTGGGTTAACTGCTGCTTTGCTTTGGATTTTGAATAAGACAGGATTAACTGATCAATGTTGTTTTTATTTAAGTTATTTATTATTCTAAAATTGAATGATTGAAATTTATTTTTCAATTGTTTTAATTCTAAGAATTTTAAATAAATAAATAAGCAATAAAGAAAATTAGAATTAATTGGATAATTTAGACTTTTATTGATATTTGAATTATTTGTACAAATTGTTGTTTATAATTTAAATTATGAACAATAATATACATAAATTTAAATATTACATAAAATAAGAACTATCCTATTTCTAATGTTCTTCATTCTTCACTCCGCTCCGGTGCTCCATTTTTTATCTGCAAAAAGAACAAGAAAAGTCAGAAAGCAGTTAATTAAAAGACAGATAAAATATTGCTCATCATTAGGGGCCACTGACTGGGATCAGTTGACCCTCTCTGCAAATCACGGGATTTCTCCCGGTTCACAGAGAGGGAAGATTTTTTATTCATGAAATGCAAATGTCAAATGCATAATTCCTAAAAATTCAAACTGCAAACTTCCAACTAAACTGAAAAAAATCCAGTTTCAACTTTCTATCCAAAGCAAAAGGCAAGTTACTGTCAAAATATCAAAGTCCACTCAAATAAAATCAAGAAAGTACTCAAAAACTGTCAAAGAAGATTTTGGAAAAGATATCAAAATGCAAAGTCAGATCCAAACTGTCAAAAGAGAGATAAAGAAAATGCAGAAAATGTGTTATGCAAGCTAAACATCATTTCCCATAGGCCCCTTCAGAACCATAGTACAAAATAATAACATTATAAAATTCTAAACTGTACTATGAGTGAGAAAAAGAGAGATAATAGAAGCATAGTTCAGGTTAGGCATAGACAGTAGGACAGCAGAAAAGATATAGAAAACTCAGTTCAGCAGGCAGTTCAGAGAAGAGAAGAGATATACAAACTCAGTTCAGCAGCAGGCAAGGAAGAAAAAAAAAAGATACAAAAAACCAATACCCTGTCATAACCAAAATCTATCAAACCTGAGCAGCCAAGCAAACATACAACCACTACTGTCCAGAATCACAAAATCTATCAAACCTGAGCAATCTCAAACTTGGGCAAGCCCAACAACCTAACACATTGAAGCATAACCTGCAAACTGTGAACTATGAACCAAGGGCAACTGAAGCAAAAACCTGCTAATGCCTTAACCTGCTAATGCCTTAACCTCCTGTCAACACATAACCTTAAACTGAACATCTCAAACCTGATAACCAGAACCATCAAACACAACTCTGCCTCAATGTACAATATACACAAGCCAATACAAAAGAGGTGAGGAGAGATAGAAGGAAATGGATACAAACACAAGCCTCTGAGTTTCAAGAAAACACTGAACATCTCAAAACTACATACTGTCAACACATAAAACACATACAACCTGCATCAGTCTCACAATCTCAAGCCAAAACTCCCTGTCAAAAAACCTCAAGCCAAGTATCAGTCACAAAACATAGCCCATTCAAAAAACCATACCAACGCCTGTCAAGCATAACCAAAACACATAATCCCTCAAGCATACTCAAGCCAACCAACTCATAGGCCTCAGGAAAGTGTTCATCATTGGCCATTTCAAATTAAGCAATCCAGAAAGAAGCTAATCAAAACAACACATTTGTTTCAACCATAGCATCCAGCAACAAATTTTCAAAGGTAACCTAGGCCCTCAGTACAGGCATCACTGGGCATCTCAAGCAAAGGCAACACGAGAGAAGAGAGAGATTTCGTTCAGAGGTAACAGGCATTTCAGCAAGCAACTCAAGTTACTCAGGCAACAATACACAGGCAACAATACATAGGCAACACATAGTGGAAGAAGAAGATAAAAGAAAAGTGAATTTTAAGAAGGATTTCTCAGCATACATCATCATCAAAACCTAATATATCAAAAGAACGAAAATACCAGGAAAGCATCAAAAGCTCAAAGATTCATCCAAGCAAGCTCAAAGCTCCATCACCGAATCTCCGGCCTCCTAAAGCGTCACCCCTCTTCTCTCCTCCATCTCCAAAAATCAGGTAACGAGCCTTCTATCTCTTCTCCTTCACCTCATAAAAAAACGAAAAATAAGAACTCAAAACAAAACACGCAAATTCAGAAAAGAAGAAGAAAACATAACAACAAGAGTTAACCTTGTTTCAAGAGGATGTGGAGTTCTTGCCTTGGAGGGAAGAGAGTACGGGAATGACGTTGGTGGCCGGAGGAAGCATTCAGGGAAGTGAAGTGAACGGAGAAGACGAAACTCAACAAACGGCGCCGCTACGAACCCTAACCTTCGCTCTGACTGTCAAAATGCCTAACCCTAAATTCGTTTGCCTGAACCATGGGCCTGACCCGTTCTCAATTCCTCTAAAGCCCAACAGTATCACTAACTTTTTATAACAAACAACTAATCTCTTTCTTTTCTTTTTTACTAAACTATATCTATTTCTAACTTAACATTTTTATCTTATAAATTGAAAATACTTATTTCCTCTTATTTTACTCTTTCATTTAAAATACATTTTATATATACTTAATTTAATTAATTTGAAAACCTTTTTTTATACACATCAAAATACATTTGTACATACCAAAATAAATATACATCTCTTGCATAATTTAAATTTCTCAAGACATTTTATACATAATTTAGTCAGAAACATGAATATTCTATTAAAAACATTTTATTTGTACATACATTTTAAAACATTAATTTCGTACATATTATACATTTTTTTATACATAATTAAATTGAAACTTTTTAATTAACATATACATTTGTACATAACAATATATACATTTTTTCTAATATTGAAATTCACAAACATTTGACTAAAATACTTTTTTTAATTAAAATTTGAACATACCATTTAAGTTAAAACAATGTTTCTTTTTGTACATAATTCAACATACAAAAATCAAAGATTCATTTAAAAACATTTCTCTAGGTCAAACCCTAATACGCTTCACATATCGCACTTGTACATAATTACACAATTCATATACATATACACTTGTACACTTACACAAATACATTCACATTGCCCTATACACATTTTTATCTTATATTTGTATAATTCGATATTTACATTTGATTGCGACTTCGATTTGGTTGTAATTTATTTGGGTACTATAAGTCTCATCCCCCTTTGTACATTTATACCCCCACTCCCGGATACTATTTTGTAATAGCGTAGATTTTACATTCCGCAATTTACAGTTTTCCAATTATACCATGGTTAGACCTAGGGTTTGTATGTACATAAAATCAAATGCTAGATAACCTAATACAAGACAAATGCATGTAATCAATACACAAATCACACTTGCACCCCCTAGGGTAATCTCACATGTTGCCTTCCAAAATAGGCCATGCTTGCACGTCGAGTATCTTTGGCAAAACAAAATCAAATGATCATAAGTCTCAAAGTGTTGCCTAAACGGAATGATCATAGTCCCTTCAAAGCAAATTGCCAAAGACACTTGGCATCATTGCATTCATGGTCCATACGATGACCCGCGCCCGTCCCGAATAAACTTCCTAAACGCAAGATTGTCCATCAATTTCAATGGTGGAACAAAATTGTTAAAAGGGGTTAAAACATGACAAAAACCTTTGAGTACAATAGGGTAGACAAAAACTCTTAGTTACTTGAGATCAAACTTGCAAAAACACTTGCCTCATTTTCAAAAACCACAATCCACAACACTTTCAAACAAACTCTCAAAAACATTTGAAAACATCTTTTCGAAAAGATTCACACTTTTGTAAAACACTCAAACACGAGTCAAATACATTAGTTGCCTAAGACAAGGCATCTTTTTCCAAAACATTTTCAAAAGCACCCACACACACACCATTTTCAAAGCAATCGAAAAACAAGGCAAGTGATCTAAAAACCAAGTAACTAAGAGCCCATGGATAACCATGGATGAAAAGGGTGCTAATACCTTCCCTTTTCATAATCTACCCCCCGAACCCACGAAATATCTCAAAAGGTTTTTGCTGTGCTTTTTTAACCTTTCCTTTAGGATAAAATAAAAAGTCGGTGGCGACTCTTGCTAACCGCACAAGTGCGAATACGAACGCAAAACACTAGTCAGTTCTCCCACCGTATCACAGCAACTTTAACTAAATATAAAATAAACTTGTTTCTGAATTTTGAACTTCATCATCTTCCTCCTCCGCGTGCGCAGAACAACGACACCATTGCTCAAAATTGTAACTTCTTCATTTCTCAATCATTTTCAAAAATGTAAACATGAAAGTTGTTCCATTTTTCACTGTGAATTCAACCATATAAATAACTAAAGCTATAAATCAAAGATGAACATGAATTTTGTTTGGTACCAAATAAAAACCTAATTTTTTAGAAAGTTCAACTTCAAAATTCGCATCCCTCAGGCAACATAAATGAAAACTAAAGGCAAGGTTAGCTTCAGGGCAATGATGTCTACATTTTTCATTCACAAAGTAACCATTAATGATGCTTGTATAAGGAGTTCAAAGTTGAGAAAACTTACCTCAAAACTGGAAATCGTGTTTGGAGTTTGAGCACTCCTGGAAGTGTTGTGATGATCTGGATAGCTTCACTAAACTCCTAAGAAGCTATTGCAATACTTACTTTGAGCTAAGAGTGGTTGAATCTTTCTGGAGAAGTCAAGTTGCAGGTGGCTATTTTTGAAAATGGAGGATGGTGCAAATGGTGTTACAGTGATGAAACATGGGTGAGGATGAGTTTTATATGATGTATGGAAGCTTTGTGATTGATTTAGAATGAAAACACATGAGTGGATTGTGTATTTGAAGTTCGAGGTCAGAATGTGCAATAATGGAGGTTTTGAATGCAAATTCTGAGTTCAGAGTGTTTGTGAGTGTTTCAAGGCTATTCAATTCGTGTCTTGGCTTGTAAACAACCTCTTTATTTATAGAGAAAAGATTGTAGAGGCTGAGAGGGCTTGGTTCACAAAGTCACATGTTATGGCAAGGTTACTTAATTCTGAAGAAACATTGAAGAACATGGTTCCAATGCTTGTATTATGCCTTCTAAAGTGGTTGAACACTTCAAACATGCTTCTTCCGATCTTGTAGGTTAAGTGTGTGCAAAAGCAAACAATTGAGAGGCTCAAGGAGTTGACAATTGTGATAAAGCTTGCTTTTCAAGAATGGAAATGGTGCATTTCTTCCAGAAATGGAAAGTTGCTTTGGACAATGGCTTAATCAATTGGATCATACCTCAATCAATTGTGTAAAAAAAATTATGGAGTGATTTTCAAGTTAGAAGCCTACAAAGCAATATTTATGCAGCATAGGTGTGAGATGTGATCAAGTGTTCTTCATGAAAATGCCTTGTAATTCAAGTTTATCATGCCAACTTATTCTCTTCGATTCTCCTAGCTCAGAAATGATCTCTTCAAGTTCTTGGACATTTTGAAAATCTTGAAAAATTGTACACAACCTTCATGTTGACAACTTTGGATAAATCAAATTGGAGCTTAGTGAAAAATTGCCAAGAAATTGGGACAAAAATCTAACCAAACTTGCTAAAATTTTCACTAAGTGTTTTGTAAAAATGTCATGACTTCATGAGCCTATATCTTCAAATCTAAGCATTTTTTGGACATAAACCCTCAAGGACAAAGTTGTAGAATTCATCAAGATCTACAACTTTCATGTTGAAAGTTTTCCTTAAATTATCTTGCATCCTGGTGAAAAATTGTCATGAAATAGTGAAATTATCAAGGTAAAAAACACTTAGATTTTTTTAAGTATTGAAAATATTGACTTTTGTAGACTTTTCTTGACTTTCTTTATTCTTGATGATCAAGTTTAATATTTTTGAATATTTTGATGAATCTTGATCTTTGAAATTCAATGTTCACTAAAAAGTCAAAGTTTGACTTTTTGTGTATCAGTTGACTTTTCATCAGTTGATCCAAATTTCAACTATCAATCCTTTAATATTGAGAAATGATTTGAGCCATGAAATTAGGTAAATATGTGTTTGAATCCTTAAGATCATGCTTCAAACCATTAGGTCATGTACTGGGTCAAAAGTCAATGATCAATCATTCTCCGTCAAAACACTAATTTTGATTAAACCTTGATCAATTGATGAATATGACTTAAAAATGTTGATGTTGGTCAAAAATCATGAATTTTGACTGTATGTTGACTACCATTGACTTTTTGCCTAATACAGTTTATTTTCAATCATCTGAACAATTGACTGAGCAAATTTGTGGTGCAAGACTTGAAACTTGGTATGAGCATTCTTGGAGGCCCATGATGAACCATGAAAGTCACTTGAGGCATCAAAAGTCCAATTTTCCTTGATAAAACCAAAACCCTAATTTGTGGACTCAGTGCTTAGGAGGTGAGCTTGTTTGATCAACCCTTGAGAATCCTTGAGCATTTGAGATCTTTGGTGAGAAATGTCTTGAGAAAAGAGAGGGAAAATTTTGGGGTACAACATTCATAATTAGAACATATCTAATACCTTCAGCTGTTATAGTATTGTCATTTGCAAATTTTACCATGTTCTTCATTGAGGGTTTTAGGTTGTCAAACCAACATTTCCTTCTAGACATGTGTGATGAGCATCCTAAATCCAAGTTTCATTGGTCCTTGAATCTATCTTCATCTTGAGTTGTAGCCATCAACATTATCTCTTCTTCTTCATATTTTGCAAATTTCACAACATTTTCTTGATTCTTTCATTTTTTTTGGACAATCACTAGAATAATGACCATACTTCTGACAATTGTAACACTGAATGTGACTCTTTTCAGGTTTTCGACCACCACCATATCTTCTATCTCCAACACCACTTCTTTGGTTGCCTTGGTATGGGGATCTTCTATGATTCGATGCAATTCCTTCTTGTTGGTTTCCTCTACCAGTTGAATTGTTGTAGCCACCTCTACCTTTGTTGAACCATTTTCCTTTGCCTTTACTTTCTTTTGCAGAATGTGCCTGCAAAGCCACATCACTCTTCAACTTTCTTGCAGCTCTCTTCATGAGCTTCAAGTATCCCTTAAAGTTCTTCCTTTGTTACTTTCAAGAATTCTTTCCCCTCTTCTATAGCCACCACCATGTGGCCGAACTTATGGGTCAAAGATCTCAAGATCTTACAACAACTGCTTTGGTTGTTAACTGTTCTAGACTGGGCTGGCACTTGCCCCACTATTGGGGATGGCCCAGTTCAGCGCCTTTGTGGCCCAATAGCTTTGGGCCCAAGACTAATAATCGTTAGGGATTTCCCCCATGTGCCCATTAGAGAACGTGTTTCTAGTTAACATCAAGCACCACCTGCCCTTCGAGAATAACAGGTCCACTGTTGCTACATTCTCGGGGCGCTTCATCAGGAAGGTGGCACATGTTGGACCCTATTACTCGCGTAAAACCTGGTAGTCCATGTTATTGGGCCCAACTTGCTTAACCCATTATATGAATCTTGGCCAAGTGTTAGGGGCTATAAATACCCTCTCGTCTGAGAGGGTCAGGGTATTCATTCATTCTATCTCACCTACTTTACTTGCTCTTACTCTGAACCTCATTTTGGCATCAGGGTGTCTTGCAGGTACCCCCCACTTCACATTCAACCGCTGCTTAACTTGAAGTTCGTGGCCCTGGACGATCTCTTCTGATCAGGTACGATTAATGGCGCCGTCTATGGGAATAAGGCTTCCCCATCTTTCACTCACATAAGACCAAAGAAACATCTTCAACCTTTAGGTTTCCATGTCCAACCAAGCTATCAACAATTATCAAAATGTTCAATTTGCCGACGCTGGCAACAACATGGGAAACAACAATGTTGCCACCCCTGAGAAAGACCCCCAGGACGGGATGACTGCATCTTCTTTCACTTGCTTGCAACCATGTGACGACACCCACCATCCTTGGCAGAATTACGTGTCGGCCACGTATCAGGAGATCCCTGTTCCCGAAAACACTGACGCCATGACCAGATCCTTGTTCCTGGCGATCAACAAGATGAACTACATGATCTTCGAGCAGGGTGAGTGTCTGACGATGATGGAATAGACTCGTCGGACCCCCAGAAAACGCTGAAGACCAGATTCTCGAACTCCTCCTCTCAGACAAAACGAGGACCTCTCCTGATCTCCCCCGTAGAGACACAAACGGGATGATTCTCGAAGCCCTTCTCCCCGCCGAACTGGGAGAGGTCATGCATTGGAGTGGACCCATCTTGAAGCTGTTAAGAAGCGCGATCACTCCCTCTCCCCCTCCCTCCCCCTCCCACACAAAGAGCGACGATCACCTGAACATAAAAGAAACTAGGGAGAGGAAGAGAAGAAGTCTCGGTCGAGGAACCCTCCCCGTGACCAAGACCGACGCAAAGACCACCGCTACTACCGGTCTCCATCTTGCTCCCCAGAGAGAAGCAACAAAGATGACCCCCACGGTCCTCTATCCTAGGCCATCATGAAGGCCCCTATTCCTAAAGGATGGAGAAGCCTCCCCTTTTGAAGGAATACAATGACATTGCTGACCCTGTCGACCACATTGATGACTTCGAAGCCATACTTCACTATCACAATGTTGGGGGCCCATTAAATGCAGGTTGTTCCCCAAAACATTGGGGAAAATGACCATGGACTGGTATAAGAGCCTACCCCTCGGGTTGATCACCTCGTAGAGGAATCTGAAGAACCAATTCATCAGCAGCTTCACTGCATCTCGTCGGCACCCGAAGACTGAGGCCACCCTCGAGGAAATCTTCTAGAGGAGCAATGAGACCCTCAAAGAATACATTGATCGGTTCAACAACAAGGCCATTCAGGTCCACTGCACCGATCACATAAAGAGATACTTGCTCGGAGAGGACTCCTCTCAGACATTAAATTTAGATAGGTCGTCGGCATTGAGCCCCCCGAGTCTTTTGATGTACTCTTCGAACAAGCTCGGGCATTTATGGACTATGAGGAAAAAGAGGACGCTAACAATGCCCGTGTTCGAGGAAACTCGGACCAACTAACGTCCCATGGCACAATGATGCAAGCTCTTCTCGACGAACAAGGGAATAGAGAAGGGAGGAGAAAGCTCACGACCCCCACGAGCACAGAGGACCAACCGGGAAGTTCACCGAATACACCCTGATGACCGCTTCCCAAGAGTGTATTCTTGAAGGGTGCTCCAACGCTAAGTTTAGGGACGGCGTGGTCAGGCGTCCTCGACCCACCCCTACAAAGCCCGGGGCCGACAGATCAAAATAATGTCAATACCATCGGAGCCACGGTCACCTGACCGAAGACTGCGTCCACCTGAAGGATGCCATCGAGACTCTCATCAAGGAAAGGAGACTCGAGCAGTACAAGCAGAACGACGCCCCTGTCCAGGATACCTCCAAGGTTAAAGAAATTGAGGAGGATACCCGACCATCCGATGAATCTGGTCCCCTCCAGGTAGCCTTATGCATCTCAAGGTCCTATGACTTCCACATCCCCAACAATCTTGAAGATGACAAGCCTTTATTCATCCACAGCAGATGGGAGAAGTTCCCCTCTATAATGGTCATATCTGGCAGGGGATTCACTGACATCTTGGTGAATTCAGCAAAGAGGAAAATCAATGAGCTGGTGGATGCAACCACGATCCAGGCTGTAAACCTTGAAAGATTCAAGGGAAAATCTGAGCTGATCACCTTATATTTCAAGAAGTTACCCAATGGAGCCCTCAACTCTAGCCTTCCTCTACTGGTGAGGGAAAAGATGGCCAACTTTGATGTAGATCGCATCCTGGTCAACGAGGGGAATTCCGTTAACATCATGTACACTAACCTATTATGCACCCTACATCTCGATGATACCCACATGTCACTATACATGGGGTCCAACCTACAAGTATTTAACGGTTTGACCTCCAAAACATGGGGCTACGTCGAGTTATTCGTCACATTTGGGGAAGAAACTGCATCCCAACAGGTCAAAGTGTGGTTTTTGGAGATCGATTGCCCGTCTCTCTACAATTGTATCCTAGGGAAACCAACACTGGATGAGCTAACTATCGTACCCTCCACAGTGCATTTAAAGATGAAGTTCTACACCAAAATGTCCTGTGTCACCACCATGCATGGTGACATCTCAGTTGCCAGGAGATGTTTCAACACAGCCTCTAAAGGGCAAAACACGGTCGACATTGGAGAACGACCTACTAAAAGAGCAACCATCTCGACAACAATGGCTACCTCGGTGGACAAACCTGCTCGAGTTAAAGAACAACAGGATCCACCAAAGGTCGACTCCATTGACCTCGACACCCTACTTTGATAAAGATGAAGTCGAGGACCCCAATGGCGAACATGATCATCTCCGACCTGTCCCAGACGGAGACTTTGAGTTCATCCCCCTTGGAAAAGACCCAAACAAAGGCGTGAAGATCGGTGTCAGACTCTCCGACCTGGTGAGGAAGCAACTCAAAGCCTGCTTGAGGGAGAACACTGACTTGTTCATATGAAGCATTACGGAGATTCCCAGACTCGATCCTGAGGTCGCCTGTCACCAACTTTCTATAGATCCAGCAGCTAGGGTAGTAGTACAATGTAGGTGTAGGCAATCTCCCGAAAAAGTTGTAAATGACCTCCTAGAGGAAAATTTTATTTCTGAGGTCCGGTATTGAACCTGGCTCTCAAACGATGTACTTGTTAAGAAAAATAATGGAAAATGGTGTATGTGTGTTGACTATACTGATCTCAACCAGACATGTCCTAAAGATGCATTTCCTTTGCCTAACATTGACGTGCTGGTCGACAACCCGACCGACTACAAAATTTTATCATTTTTGGACGCTTACTCAGGATATAATCAAATCCCTGTGGCGATGAGAAATAAATATTTCACTACCTTCATGACCGGGTCGGTTAATTACTACTACAATGTAATGCCCTTTGGCCTAAAAAACACAGGGGCAACATACCAATGGATGATGAACAAAGTCTTCCACGGTGAGATCGGGGACATGCTCGAGGTATACATGGATGACATGATCATCAAGTCTCGAGAGGAAACCTACCACTTTGCCCACCTCAAAATAGTTTTTGACCAAGCAAGGCGATGCAAGATGAGGTTTAGCCCGGAGAAGTGCACCTTCAGGGTCAAGGCGCGCAAATTCCTCGGTTTCTATCTAACCAAACAGGGAATTAAAACCAACCCCAACAAATGCAGGGCGTTCTCCAAGCTCCCCACTCCTAACTCAAAAAAATCCATACAAGTCTTGAACGATATGCTCACTTTGTTATCCTGCTTCGTGGTGAAATTCGTGCAACATGCACTTCCATTTTTCAAACTCTTGCGTAAAGAGGCAGTGTTCAAGTGGATCAAAGAGTGCGAGCAAGCTCCCATCCACTTCAAATAAGCCCTTTCACAACCACTCATGTTATCAAGTCTAGAGAACAGGGAAACTTCGTTCTTTTATCGGGCCGTCTCCACCGAGACTGTAAGTGCGGCCGTCGTCTGCGAGATACAAGACGGGAAGAAACCAGTGTACTTTACTAGCAAAGCGTAACAAGGCCTCGAGATACAATATCAAAAAATTAAAAAGGTAGCCTTAGCCCTAATCAACACAGAGAGGAGATTCAGATTTTACTTCCTGGCCCACACAGTCGTCGTACGAATAGGCCAACCCGTGAGACAGCTCAGAGGTCGACCAGACATGGCCGGACGAATGCTGAAATGGTCCCTAGAACTTTTGGAGTTTGACATTTAGTGCGAAAGTAGGAAATCCATTAAAGACCAAGAGTTGGCCGACTTTGTTGCAGAGATCACCACTCACGAACCCCCCATGGGCGGGAAACACAAGTGGACCATCTTCATGGATGGAGCTTCCAGCTCGACGGAAAGCGGAGCATGAATCCTCCTCGAAAACAAAGAGGGAGTTTTGATCGAACATTCACTCTCCCTGTCGTTTCCCATATCGAAAAACCAGACCAAGTATGAGGCCTTGCTCACAGGATTAAAGCTAACCGAAGACCTAGGTGCCCGAGAAATACAAGTATTCACGGACTCCTAGCTCGTTGCATCTCAAGTTCGAGGAGAATATCAGGACAAAAATGATAGCCTCATCAAATACCTGAACCTAGTCAAAGAAAGGATAAATAATTTTGATTGGACGGAAATCAAACATGTACCCCACGAACAGAACACGCGGGCCAACATACTTTCAAAACTCGCGAGCACAAAGAGAAAAGGTGGGAACAAATTCGTTATCCAAGAATCCTTTTCTCGTCCTAGTATTGAAAAACCAACTACGTTGCTTGAGGTGAACACCATCAAGGAAAGTTCATGTTGGATGACCCTAGTATTTAATTATCTCACAAAGGGAGAGTTACCCGCTGACCAAAAAGAGGCAATGTGACCAAACGAAGAGCCTGCTCTTATGTAGTAGTCAAGCATAAGCTCTACCGACGAGGATTCTCCATCCCACTCTTGAAATGTGTCGAGGAGTCCAAAATCCTCGATATCTTACAGGAAATCCACGAGAGAATCAACGCCTAAAACTTGAGCAAAGGATCTCTGGCACGAAAGGCACTATGAGCAGGCTATTACTGCCCACCATGCAGCAAGATGCAAATGAGCACGTCAAAAAATGCGACAAATGTCAAATACACACAGACATGCACCTTGCACCTCCACACAAACTCAAAACATTGTCGTCCCCATGGCCGTTTTCCTGGAGGGGATGTACTTCCTCGAACTTTTCGTACAAGGATCATATCAAAATAAATTCCTGATCATGGTCGTCGACTATTTCACAAAGTGGATAGACGCTAAAGCCCTGTCCAGAATCACATCACACAACATCCTTTGTTTCTACAAATGTAACATGCTTTCCCGATTCGGCATACCACAAGCGCTTTCCACCAACAATGAGATGCAGTTCACTGACCAAAGCTTCCAAGAGTTTTTCGCCAAGCTCAGCACCAAACAACACTTCACGTCCGTCGAACACCCTCAAACCAACAGGCAAGTCGAGGCTGCAAATAGAGTCATCTTACGAGGACTTAAACGCAAGTTGGGCGAAGACAAAAAGGGGTGGGTCGAAGAGCTGCACAACGTCCTATGGGCTTACCTAACAATGCCATACTCAACGACCGGCAAAACCCAGTTTCGACTAACCTATGGCACCAAAGAAGTCATCCCCGTGGAAATCCCGGAGCCATCCAGACGGACTGAAGTTCCTTTAGGAGAAGAACTAAATGAAGAGACCCTAAGGGAAGAGCTCGACTTGGTCTAAGAAATCCAATCAGGAGCAGATTTTCACGAAGCCACGCTGAAACAACAGATAGCCCTGTGTCATGACACCAAAGTCGTAAAATGTAAATTCTAGGCTGGCAGCCTAGTCTTGTAGAGAAATCAAAAGATTCCCATGAAGGAAAGTTGGCCGCCAACTAGGAAGGACCTTATCGCGTCCGAAGGGGCAACGGGGACTGGAGCCTTCCACCTCGAACTCCTAAGTGGAGAACCACTACCTCGACCATGGAACACTACAAAGCCGAAATAATATTACATATAAGTCCCTGATAAACATCGGGGCCCAACAATCAACGTACCCTCTCCGAAAAACGACATGGCTTGCTCGACCACAGAAGCATATTGAGGTACGAGTATAACCTCCAAACAATAATGAAATGCGGGTTTTTTCTCATTGGTCGAGCGGAACCTTAGCATGACGGGGACACCTCGACCAAGCTCCACTGTCAAAGTATCCAATAGGCAGAACACCCAGCTCGTGATGGGAAGTTCACGCCACTAAGTCAAGACCCCTACCGCGATCTTGACCTCATCTATATGGACTCCTACTCTACTTCCTCAACACATCCCAACATGTGTTGACCATAACTAAGGTCGAGCATAAATTTCCACTTGTCATATTTGCACACATTTAAGCACGTGAAACACAACGATATAATATAATAATGCAAAACATAAGAGCGAAAAAAAGCATTAGAAATCCGACCACAAAGGTCGGTGTTGTTTATACAATATCAAAAGGGGGCACAAATACCCAAACTAAACATACACAAAAAACGGGAAAAGCCCCTTGTCTAAAACAATTAAATAAAAGCTGGCATACAAGCCAAATAGAAAAACGGGCATGCAGGCCTGGAAACTTAATCTTGGACCCCATCATCCTCTCCATCACTTTCTTCCTCAAGATTATCCTCGGGAGGATAAAATATCTTCCCATCGACAACCTAGTTAAAGAACCCAGCACCTTCGACCACAAGCTCGACACCTCTGTCGATGATCTTGAGCTACTCCATAATAGTGTTAAAGCCATAACTGAGAATGTCCATGACATCTTGCTCGAGCACACAGTTCCGAGAAATCAGGCCTCACCTGGTCACAAGGGCCTTCTCCGCATTGTTTTCTTCCTCAGCATGTGCCGCAATTTCCTCCAGATCCTTCACCTGAACTGCAAGTCGGTCGTTTTCTTTGGTCACAACCTCCAATTGAGGCTTGATCTTGTTCATATCCTTGAGAAGCTGGACCAGCACTTCATACTTCATCTCATGATTGAGAATATCGGCCTCTAGGTTCTCATTAATCCCCTTCAACTTTTGGATGTAGGCAAAAGCTTTATCTGGGGCGACTTGGGAGCCCGCAGCTTCATCATTCAATGTCAGCAGTTTCAAGAACCCTCATCAGGGCAGCCACATCTTCTGACAGATTCTTCCGCCGGGTTTCTTTGTCCCCGGACAGAATGGCCTCCCTCTTCTCTTTATGGAGACATAAGGAATTGTCCCCACTAAAGATACCTTGGTTGAGATAGCAGGGGGGAAACACGAAAACCACCTTGACACCCTCGTCCCCATCAAAAGGCGCCACGTGCTCGGGGTCTTCCATGCGCTTCCTTTTTTACGGTTGTTTGGGAAGGGGAGCCTGGGCCCCTGGAGGGAAAGATGAATCACTTAGACGGGCAGAAGTTTTGGCTTGTTCCTGAAGTTGGGCAACCCGAGTTTTGGGCGCCAAGTGTGAGGGATTCTTGGACCTCAACTTGAGTAAACGTTCGGAGAGAGTCTCCATCTAGCCTACAATCAAAAGAAACTATTAGTCATCGAGACAAAAGTACGAACATGAAATTACAGGCACGTCCCCTACCTAGAAGCCTCAAAGTCTCCTCATTAGAGGAGCACTCAAGGAGCGTTTTTGTGTTAATCATTCGGGGAACAAAGAGATGCTCCCCTTTATCATCAAAGAGGAATCTATTGTCTACGTCCACATACTTTGTCGGGAAGAAGCTCTTGACATAAGCTGCTAGCTTATCGTAAAAGAGCTTATCCTGGGCATCTAAGTCCTCGGGCTTCACCGCATAATACTCGGATTTCTGCTTAAAATGTTTCCGTTTCCACTCAAGAGGAAACTTTCTCGTTAGCCGAGCCCCTGTCCGACCATCATCGACCTCTTCCAAGCAGTTGTACAAAGAATCCATGGTTGCATCAGTAAGAGGCTTCACGATGAAATACTTCTCTTTGAAGTTGCACACAAATTCAAGGTACGACCGAAAGAGTTTTTCGAACTATTTGAATGACACCAGGCTTGTCTCCCTTTAATGGTCTGCCGTTGTAGGTGAAAGATACGAAAGAAGAGGGCCAAAGTGGCACCAATCTTGAGATATTGGCATACTAGCTCAAACGCCCACATAAATGCTAGCGTGTTCGAATGAAGCTGGGAGGGTGCCAGTTGCAACCATTGGAAGACCCCCACATGGAAATCGTTGAAGGGAAAATGCATCCCCGCTTCTTTGAAAGAAAATTCATACATAGGGAAGCATTTACCCAGAAATAATGAGCATATCCTCCGACTTTGATGAGGGATTTGAATCACCCAGTTGGTCGGGGCACCCTCTGCTTGATCCTCGGGGACATTGAACGTATAATAAATGTCCTTCAAAAAACATGATATTTTACTCCGAGGCTCGATCGCGACCCAAGCCAAAGTGTCGTCCCTGCCCACAGCGTCACCCTCGTTGGTATCGAGCACAATCTCTTCCTCGACTAGTTGTGCCATTGCACCTGAAAATCTGGGGAACACAGTGAATTTGACATCATCAAATTCACCCTTCCATTGCAAATCAAGTGAAAGGGGGATGAATACGTCGAGGAATTGTCCTCGACATAAGCCCTCAACAACGAATGCTAAAGAGATTAACACCCTACGCGGGGACATTTCATCGAACAGAAAAGTTGCCCAAATCCTCCCCACTATATGGAGGACGACCCTGACGTAAGTCAGAACAAAATGTTGGATACATGAATCTTCTGAAGAAGTGAAAAACACAAGAAGGGGGGTTGAATTGTAAAACTTGGAATCAAATGCAGACAACACGTTATTTTTATCCTGGTTCGTTTGATCTCAAACTACTCCAGTCCACCCGTCAAGGTGATTTCGCCTCTCTACAACGAGGTCTTAATCCACTATATTCAACTGAATATTACAACTGCTTTAACAACTACTAAAGCCTTCTTGAGTCAAAACCACAAACTGGTTTCTCAAGGAAATACTTTCTTACAGATAAATGAAATCTAAGTGTGTTGAATGTTTTCTACAGAACTGTTTATCACAACTGTGATACTACACAATTTAAGCTTATGAGAACTAGAATGCTAAAACAATAGATTAAGTAATTTGAGAGCTTTAGCAAACTGGGAATGAGGATGAAGATGAATTGCTTTGGGCGTGTAGAGAGTTGTAGAGCATTAGCCAATTCGTTCCTGACTTGCTTGTTTATATAGCATTGGAAATGATACGTTGGAGTTAGTTATTCCATTTCAATGCCAATTACATTCTTTCCATATTGAGAAGATCTTTGTCTGGAATAATGCCGTTGATAATAAAGTATCTTGAATGCAAAGTACTGTTTCCAATTAAGCGTGTTCTGGCTTTGGCTTATTCTGACGCTGCTAGGTGCTGATGAATTGTTGTTGTCTTGATCAGAGTTTAGATAGTTACGCGCAGATCTGTTCATCAAGCTTCAGCGTAAGCACATGCTTTGATCTTCTGATTCTGGTATCTGATATAACATCTTCTGATGCTGATGTTGATATTTCATCTTTTGATGCTGATGATGATATTCTTATGCTGATACTCATCAGAGTTTCTGTAAAACACAATATAATTTTTAGGTAGCATATATGTCTTACATGAATCATACAATTTATATATTCTTGCATTTTGTTATCATCAAAACTTTAACTTAGGGTAGTAGATTCAAACTTTGTTCTAACAATCTCCCCCTTTTTGATGATGACAAAAACTAGATTTTTTCAATTGAAAATTAATGAGAAAAGTATCAGAGATAACCAAATAGTAAATTGTATCAGAATTAAATAGGAAGTTATCAAAGATAAGAAGATAAGGGATAAAGAGGCATCAGATTTTAGATCGGAAATACTCCCCCTGAATTTATTACTTCCCTTTTTAATTCCATGTTCCATGAGTCCTTCAGCATCAGATCTTTTCTTGAACTTTCTTTTACTCGAGCAGAGCTTCAGTGTATCAGAGATAATTAACTTCTTGTACCTGTAAGCTTATGCAGAACAAGGAAACATTCAAGTATATCAGAGTGTTATAATGTTTGAGACTTTGTCTCAGTAATCCGTTATTGAAAAATATCATTCTTTTTCTCCCCCTTTTTGTCAGCAATCAAAAAGTGCAAGTAATTGAAGTGAAAACGATCAGTGCAGAAAAACTCATGTATTTAGTTCAAAGCTTAGAAGATAGTACAGAAAACATGGAAAGAAAACAATGAAAAACAAAATCTAAGGTTGGGGTGGAAGGCGTGTGAACAGAGCTTCTAGCATGTTCTTAATCTGATCAGCGGTTTCCTTCTGCTGATGCACCATGCTGTCTACTGTATCAATCTTACTGTCTTGCACATCCATCCTTTCCTTCATCCGTTGATCATTCTCATCCATTCTTTTCTGCAGACGAATATCATTTTGCTTCAGCTCTTCAAGAGTCTGCCTGTCCAAAGCAGCTTGAGAGACGTCAGAATCACGATGCTTCTGAGAGCTTTCTGCAACATCTTCTCTTTGACCAAAGTCTTCAGCTTGAATTGTCAGATCTTCTGCTGGTTGAACTGTTAATGCTGGACGATTTTCAGACCATGGCTCACTATCCAGAAAGAGCACTTCCTCCTTCAGCAGCTGACTCATGACTGGACCTTCAACTTCTTTCAGCAGCTTGCTGAAGTTCTGTTGAGCCTGTTCATAGTTTATGTCTTGCAGCTTGAGGGCTTCAGCACGTACCCACTTTCTGAATTGTGTCCAGAGTTGGTCTGAAGCAGCAGGATCAATCATTCCAGGACACGCATGCTTTAGAGAAGCAATCCAATTCTGCATTCCTGTTTCAAAATTCAAGATGCTAGAACCAACATCTAGTTGTTTGGGTTTGGGAATGGCGATTTTATTTTTAAGGTCAGCAAGACGGTCAAGGATTGTTAGATCAATGAAGGTCTTGTTGTGGTCATTTGAATTTTGTTTGGGTGAGGGAGTAGGAGAGTCAGAAATGATTATTGGACTGTGTGGAGTGTTAGGAGGGGTAGTTTCTGGTGAGGATGGCAGTTGGGGTATGTTTACAGTTGTACCACAAGTCAGTTGAATTGCCAAGGGTTGTGGTTCAGAGGATGGAGGTGATAGAGGTTCAGGGGTTTGAGGTTCAGGTGATGGAGTTTCAGAGTGTTGAGACTCAGGTTGTGGAGATGATGGTTGAGGTGAAGGTGGATTAAGTTCTGGTTGTGGAGAGGGAGGTGGAGTAGTTTCTGGTTCTGGTGAATGTGGATTTTCTGGTATTGGTGAGAGTGTATATTCTGGTTGAGGTGAGTGGGCAGTTTCTGGTTGAGTGTTTAGATTTTCTGAGAGGGGAGCGGAAGAACGTTGATCAATTTCAGAAAGAACTTTATCAAGTTCTGATTCTGTTGATGTTGTGGGTTTTGGATTTTGAGGTTTGGTGCGGGATCTCCTGAGAGTTAGTGACTCAGAAGGGTCAAACTCTGGTTCGGTATCATCAATGGTTGGTATGGGAATTGGGAGTTCATATGAAGCTGGGGTTGGAATCAATGTTGGAACAGCAGATGAATTTAAAACATTAACAGCAGATAGATTACCTCTCTTCTTTGGAGTCTGCTGAGACGGTCCTTCTGATGCAGCCTTTCTCTTCTTACTCTTCTTCAAAGTAACCTCTGGTGTTTGCTGGTGCAGATCTTTGATGTTCAGATCAAGATCTGTGCCATCAGCTTTACACGCATCCAAGTATCTGAGAATGATGACTGGTTTAGAGTCAATCTCAGAGAATATGGGAAAGTCGCTCAGAGGGACTCTTCTGCTGGTGATGTCAGCAAGAGGAGTGACGCTGGGCTCCTTTCTGATATTCTCTATCAGTTTCATCTTCTTCAGATTCTTGGCGTTCAGCTGCTTGCCAACAGCTGGTTCCAAAGAGCTTATTTCCTGAGCCTCTGTCAGGTGTTCTATTAGCCTATTCTCAGTTAGAATATCTAATATTAATCTTCCGAAGGGTATCCAATCCCTTTTAGTCTTTTCTTCTTCTCTTGTCTCCTTGACGCTGGTCTTCAGATGATTGAACAGAAGATGAGCAAGGTTGATCTTGGTCTTCTTTGCAATAAAATAGAGCAGAAATTGCCGATCTATGTTGATGTAGTCAGGAGAGCTTGTGGGCTTCCTGTGGTTGAAGCAGCCCAAGATGATCTTTGCCCAGATTCTGTGCTGATCCATCAAATCTCTGATCTTGCTGGATGGAACCCCATGCATGAAAATCTGTCTAGCAACTATGCCAGTGTTTCCAGCTCTTTCTGCCATGTCAATACATCGGATGCCACCACCGTTGTATCCAATCAGTCTAGCAATGTGATCTTCAGTAATCACAATCTTCTTGCCCATGATATATGAAGTGACCTGATGAGTTGAGGCAGACGCATGAATCCAGAACTCTTTAACCAGAATGGGGAATGTTGGACCCACCAACCTATCAAAATACCTCTCCCATCCTTGTGCCCTAATTTCTTCAGTCAAATCGAAGCCATTTTCTTTCAAACTGGTGAAATCAACGATCAGTTCAGACATAACTTCCAAGTTCTTCACCGGTGTGAGTAGAGTTCTGAAGGGAATCTGATATTGTTCAGATGAAGCCTCTTGCTGGGAACCTGCAGAAACAGTGCTAGAAGTTGTCATGTTCACACTAGGGTTTCTTTGAGAAAAAGCTTGAAAAAGGGTTTCTTTTGAAAAAGATGAACACACAAGTAAGAATGCAGAAAATATTTAGATGATTGCAAGAGACGGTAAAAAGTGAATGAATGGAGTGATGGTGTTTAAATAAGTTTCAAAAAGTGTTTTGAAAACAAAAACGTTTTTAAGAGAGAGAATTAACTCATGATTATGCGCATTTAATGTTGGCTGATTTTGGGGGATTTGAGAAAGATATTTGGAATGGTTACCAGTGACATGTGTCTCAATGCATCCAATCAGCGTTTTGCCTTCTCAGAAGCGTGCACGCGTGTTCTGCTTTAGAGATTAGCTGATGACTGGATGACACTTGTTTGATTTGGTGAACAGCACATCTATCCTTGAAATGAGACGCTCAGATCTTTATGGATAGACTCTGATATAATCTGCATGTATAACTTTCTGAAAGAAGATTGATCAGAAGTTCACAGTAAAATAAAACACATTCTGAAGGTTATTATATAAAATTAAAACATTTTCACTCTGGGCAGAGCTTCATGCTGAGATGTTTCAGAATGAAGTTGAACCTATCTTCAGAAAGTGGTTTAGTGAAGATATCAGCCCATTGATGGTCTGTATCAATAAATTTTAAGTTCAAAATTCTTTTCTGAATATAGTCCCTAATGAAATGGTGTTTTATTTCTATATGCTTAGCCCTAGAATGCAAAATAGTATTTTTACTTAAGCAAATGGCAGAAGTGTTGTCACAGAGTATAGGAATGTTACTCTTAAAAATCTGGAAGTCTTCAAGCTGACTTTTCATCCAGAGCATTTGTGTGCTGCATCCAGCTGTTGCTATGTACTCAGCTTCTGCTGTTGATAGCGCAATTGTGGATTGCCTTTTGCTGGACCAAGAGATCAGATTTTCTCCCAGAAACTGGCAGCTTCCAGAAGTACTTTTACGCTCTACTCTGTCTCCAGCAAAGTCAGCATCGCAGTAACCTACTAAGCTGTAATCACTAGATTTTCTATAAAATAAACCCAGATTAGTAGTACCTTTCAGATACTTGAAAATTCTCTTAACAGCTGTTAAGTGAGATTCTCTAGGATCTGATTGGAATCTTGCACAAATACATACGCTGAATAAAATATCAGGCCTTGAAGCCGTCAGATAAAGAAGAGAACCAATCATACCTCTGTAGACCTTCTGTTCTACCTTTTTGCTTACCTCTTCTCTTTCCAGAATGCACGTGGGATGCATTGGAATCTTTGATGACTTACATTCTGAGAGATCAAATTTATTCAGAAGTTCTTTGACATATTTGCTCTGATGAATGTAAGATCCCTATGGAGTTTGATTGATCTGAATTCCCAGAAAGAATTTCAGTTCCCCCATGAGGCTCATCTCAAATTCTTCCTGCATACACTTAGCAAATTTTCTTCCAAGAGAAGGATTAGTAGATCCAAAAATAATATCGTCAACATAAATTTGACAAACTAAGATGTCATTATTAACTGACTTACAGAATAAGGTATTGTCCACCTTCCCTCTGGTGAATTCTTTTTCTAACAGAAAGTTACTTAGTCTTTCATACCAAGCTCTGGGAGCTTGTTTCAGACCATATAGTGTCTTCTTTAGTTTGAAAATATATTCTGGATTTTTTGTACTTTCAAAACCAGGGGGTTGGTGCACATAGACCTCTTCTTCTATATATCCATTTAAGAATGCACTCTTGACATCCATCTGATACAGAGTGATGCCTTTATTAACAGCAAACGAAATTAAAAGTCTGATAGATTCTAACCTGGCGACTGGGGCAAAGGTTTCTGTATAGTCTATCCCCTCTTGCTGACTATAACCTTGTGCTACCAGTCGTGCTTTGTTTCTGATAACTTCACCTTGTTCGTTCAGCTTGTTTCTGAACACCCATTTTGTTCCAATGACGTTGAATCCTTTTGGTCTGGGAACACGATCCCATACATCATTTCTGGTGAACTGATTCAGCTCTTCTTGCATTGCTAGAATCCAGTCGTTGTCCAGGAGTGCTTCATCAATTGAGGAAGGTTCCATCAGAGAAACAAGTCCCATGAGAGATTCTTCAGAGTTTATGAAGCTGGCTCTTATTCTGATTGGATCTTCCTTTCTTCCTAAGATAGTTTCTTCTGGGTGATCCAAGCTGCTTCTGGGTAGTCTTTTCTGAGGTTGGTCAACAGATGTTGCTGGATTACTAGCAGTGCCTCTTTCTGATGTTGAAGGAGTGTCTTTATTTAGAGCTTCTGATGACTTGTCTTCAGAACCTGTAAATTCAACTTCCATACCTGCAAAAACTTCATTCTGCTTTGACTTTTCAGAGTCAAGCTTATCATCAAAACGAACACTGATTGATTCTTCCACAATCTGTGTTTCTGTATTGTATACTCTGTACCCTCTTGAGCGTTCAGAGTATCCTAACATAATACACTTCTGTGCTTTAGAGTCAAACTTGTTCAAATAATTTTTTGTATTTAACATAAAGCAAGTACATCCAAATAGATGAAAATATGAAATGTTGGGCTTTCTGTTCTTCCACAATTCATATGGAGTCTTTTCCAGAATAGGTCTTATGGAGATTCTATTCTGAATGTAGCATGCTGTGTTTATTGCCTCTGCCCAGAAGATCTTAGCAACGTTTGTCTCATTGATTATGGTTCTGGCCATTTCTTGCAATATTCTGTTCTTTCGTTCTACAACTCCATTTTGCTGGGGAGTTCTAGGACAAGAGAAATCATGCAGAATGCCTTTGTCATTAAAGAATGACTCAAAATCTTTGTTTTCAAACTCTCCACCATGATCACTTCTGACTTTAACGATTCTAAGATCCTTTTCATTCTGAACTTGGTTACAGAAGGTGACAAACACAAAGTGTGACTCGTCCTTGTGTCTTAAGAACTTTACCCATGTCCATCTGCTATAGTCATCTACGATTACTAACCCATACTTCTTGCCACTGACTGAAGCAGTTTTAACTGGTCCAAATAAGTCAATATGCAGAAGTTCTAATGGCTTAGAGGTAGAAACAACATTTTTAGATTTGAAAGAAGGTTTTGCAAACTTGCCTTTCTGACATGCTTCACACAGAGCATCTGAATTGAACTTCAGATTAGGAAGTCCTCTGACCAGATTGAGTTTGTTAATCTGAGATATTCTTCTTATACTAACATGCCCTAATCTTCTGTGCTAGATCTATTGCTCGTTGTTAACAGACAGAAAACACTTTACATTCTGACTTTTCAGTTCAGAAAGTTTGATTTTATAAATGTTGTTTTTCATCTTTCCATTAAATAGGATAGTCCCATCTTTCTGACTAACAGCTTTACATGATTTTTGATTAAAGATTATATCATAACCGTTATCACTTAATTGACTTATAGATAACAGATTATGCATTAATCCATCTACTAACAGAACATTGTTTATAGAGGGGAGATTTCCATTACCTACAGTTCCAGAGCCAATGATATTTCCCCTCTGATTGCCTCCAAAGCCTACGTGGCCTCCAGGCTTAAGTTCCAGGCTTTGGAACATATGCCTTCTTCCCGTCATGTGTCGCGAGCAGCCAGAGTCTAGGTACCATGACTGGTGTTTCTGATTTGCTGCTAAAGATATCTGCAACATGTATTATTTTATCCTTAGGTACCCATATTTTCTTGGGTCCTGATTTGTTAGCTTTGCCAAAACTCTGGTTGAATTTTGGTTTCACAGAATAATTACTACTAGTATATTTAATGTCATGTGTGTGACCATACACAAAGTGTGAATTCAAAGGAGTGTGTTTAATAGTTAAATCCATGGCATTCTTTGGTGTAGGAACCTTACCTTGGTATCCTATTCCCTTTCTGCCGTTTCTGCTAACTCCATAGATCATTGAAGCCATTTTGCTTCTATCTATACTTTTAGCAAGGAACTTCTGAAAGCTATGATCATACTCCTTGATGATCTCATCAGCGCTGCTGGGAGTTTCAGAAATTGTTTCCTTCTGAGAGTTTTGTAAAGCATTTTCTAATTTTGAAATTTTATTTTTCAACTCAGAATTTTCCAATTTGAGACTCTCAGTTTTGTTAGAGTCAGAATCAAGATTCCTTTTCAGCGCTGTAACCTTAGCTTCAGCGCTGTAACCATTGGCCTCCACTGTTTTGGCAAGCTTCTGATGATCTTCTTGACATGATCAGCAGTAGAGTATCCTTTATCCAGAACCTTGAGACCAGCCACCAGAATTTGGAATCTTGAGAACATTGTTTCAATGGATTCACTTTCTTCTATTTTGAATGCCTCATACTTCTGAATGAGCGCAAGAGCTTTAGTTTCTTTGACCTGAATGTTGCCTTCATGCGTCATTCTGAGTGAGTCAAACATGTTCTTTGTTGTGTCTCTGTTAGATATCTTTTCATATTCAGCGTAAGAGATGGCGTTGAGAAGAATGGTTCTGGCCTTGTGGTGATTTTTGAAGTCACGCTTTTGTTGATCAGACATTGCTTTCCTGTCAATCTTCTGACCGCTTGCATTCACTGGGTGCGTGTATCCATCTGTCACCATGTCCCACAGATCAGCATCATGTGCCAAAAAGAAGCTTTCGATTCTGTCTTTCCAGTAATAAAAATTCTCTCCATCAAAGACTGGAGGTTTGCCGCTGAATCTGTCTCTATCTTCATTGTTGTCATTGCTGCTGTGTTGATATGTTCCTGCCATTGTGTTTTTCTGACGCTGGATCTTGTACTGACACGATTAAGTGTTTTAGCTCAGAACCAGGCGCTCTGATACCAATTGAAGAAGTGAAAAACACAAGAAGGGGGGTTGAATTGTAAAACTTGGAATCAAATGCAGACAACACGTTATTTTTATCCTGGTTCGTTTGATCTCAAACTACTCCAGTCCACCCGTCAAGGTGATTTCGCCTCTCTCCAACGTGGTCTTAATCCACTATATTCAATTGAATATTACAATTGCTTTAACAACTGCTAAAGCCTTCTTGAGTCAAAACCACAAACCGGTTTCTCAAGGAAATACTTTCTTACAGATAAATGAAATCTAAGTGTGTTGAATGTTTTCTACAAAACTGTTTATCACAACTGTGATACTACACAATTTAAGCTTATGAGAACTAGAATGCTAAAACAATAGATTAAGTAATTTGAGAGCTTTAGCAAACTGGGAATGAGGATGAAGATGAATCGCTTTGGGCGTGTAGAGAGTTGTAGAGCATTAGCCAATTCGTTCCTCACTTGCTTGTTTATATAGCATTGGAAATGATACGTTGGAGTTAGTTATTCCATTTCAATGCTAATTACATTCTTTCCATATTGAGCAGATCTTTGTCTGGAATAATGCCGTTGATAATAAAGTATCTTGAATGCACAGTACTGTTTCCAATTAAGCGTGTTCTGGCTTTGGCTTATTCTGACGCTGCTAGGTGCTGATGAATTGTTGTTGTCTTGATCAGAGTTTAGATAGTTACGCGCAGATCTGTTCATCAAGCTTCAGCGTAAGCACATGCTTTGATCTCCTGATTCTGGCATCTGATATAACATCTTCTGATGCTGATGTTGATATTTCATCTTCTGATGCTGATGATGATATTCTTATGCTGATACTCATCAGAGTTTCTGTAAAACACAATATAATTTTTAGGTAGCATATATGTCTTACATGAATCATACAATTTATATATTCTTGCATTTTGTTATCATCAAAACTTTAACTTAGGGTAATAGATTTAAACTTTGTTCTAACATCTTCATCCATATTCATAAACCCATATGAACATTCATGAAGGTTCATCCAAGAACCTATGAATCTTCATCCACATCCATGAACCCAGATAAACATCCATGGAGGTTCATTCCAGAACCCATGAATCTTCATCCAGAGGTTCATCTGTTCATGGCAAAAACGAAGTGTTTAATCTAAAAAATCTAGGAAAAAACACGATCAAGATGAAATCACTTACTTGGATGAGATGAACGTGAAGGTGTCTACAACAGTGTTGGAGGAGACGAACGCAAGGGAAAATGGAGGATAGAGAGCTTGAAGATATCAAAGTAAATATTGGATTTCCCTTTTATAGATAGCCCCACCTCACGAGGTATCTTGTGAAAAGTCATCATTACTTGGGCTCTTAGATTGCCTCGTGTAATGATGACACCCAAACAACTACCATGTGGGGCTCGCAAGAGGACATGTCGCCCACATCAGTCTCACGCAAAACCACGCGCCTGCGCCATTCCACTCTCGTTGGCGGATAAACGTTCGACATCATTTGTAACACCTCATGAACGGCCACCTCGTAGGAGCGCGTTCGGGGAAACTCATCACCTCTCCACGACCAAAAATTACTACCGGGCACCTCGTCGATATGAGCAGGGGGGAAACTCGACCTATGAAACTCTCCCGAAGTTGACTCAGGCACTTCACGCGTAAATCTCTTAGTCATCCTCGACATGAGCCACAAAACTTTCCCCAGTGGTAGTTGACAGTTTCCCCTATCGGATAGCTCCTCCCTAGCACTCGAACTAGTCTTAAGTCATCACCCTTTCACCTAAGCGAAATAACTTGGGGGCTCCATTTCTAGACTGGGCTGGCACTTGTTCCACCATTGGGGAAGGACCAGTCCAGCATCTTTGTGGCCCAATAGCTTTGGGCCCAAGATTGACAGTCGTTGGGGATTTCCTCAACGTGCCCATTAGAGAATGTGTCCCTAGTCATCATCAACCACCACCTGTCCTCCGAGAATAACGAGTTCATTGTCCCTACATTCTCGGGACACTTCATCAGGGAGGGGGCCTCGTGCTAGACCTCATTACTCGCGTAAACCCTGGCATTCCATGTCATCGGGTCTAACTCGCTTGGCCCATTACATGGATTTGACCCAGCGATAGGGGCTATAAATATCCTCTCACCTGAGAGGGTCAGGTATTCATTCATTCTACATCACCTACTTTACTTTCTCTTACTTTGAACCTCATTTTGACATCAGAGTGTCTTGCAGGTACCTCCACTCCACTTCACATTCAACCGCAACTCAACTTGAAGCTCATGGGCCTTGACGATCTTTTCTGATCAGGTACGATCATTAACGTATCTCCACATACCTTGATTTGATTCACTAGTATCGTAACCCTAGTGAAGAAATCATATATGCTCTCGCTATCTTCCATCTGAAGCAATTCATACGTTCTTTTGTGAGTTTGTAATCTCACCTCTTTTACCTTTTCTGCACCTCCAAAAGACTTCTCAAGAATCTCTCAGGCTTCTTTTGCAGATTTTACCTCACTAACCTTTTCAAAAAATTTTAGACTAACACATTGGTGAATTATAAAGAGAGCTTTATAATCATTCTTCTCCAATTCTTTGTGTTCAGTCTCTTCATCATCTAAAGGATCTTCATCAAACGGTTCTAACCCATCTTTTACAAGATCCCAAAGACCTTGATAACATAATATAACCTTCATGTGTTTGCACCAATTCTCATAGTTATCAACTTTCAGATTTGGAAGACTTGCTGAAAAATTCTCATTCGCATAATTCACCGTCATTGTGATTTTCTTCTTCTTCCCTTGATCGCTAAACCAAGGCTCTTGATATCAGATGCTGGAATCCACCAAAATCTATGGAGAATTTCTATCAAGATTGTTATCACTAGCAATAACGATGAAAAAAAGATTAAAGAAGAAAAGAGATTAGGGTTTCTGCAGAGTTTCTCTCTTTCCACGAACTGTGGAAAATCTTTATTCACTTGCAACTGTAAATTCTGTGAATACAAGTTATGAGTGTTGTTTTAAAATAGGGGTTACTCCCTCTATTTATAATGAGTTTGTTTTTCCATAAGCCAAAAAGTCCAAAACTATAAAAGCTCAAAATACTTATTTTAGACCTAAGTCGAAATCCTGTGTGAAACAACATACTTCGACACTTCGACATACACAATTCAATAAACAATTCAACACTAACTTAAACTATTTCAACACATTTTGTGTCGAGCAACTTACTATTTTCGATATAAAAAATTACACTTTCAACCGTTAGCAAATTAAATAAAAAATATTTTAAACAAATTAAAATTAGTTTTGTTCTAGCTGCTTGTTTTGTAGTAGCATTTAAAGAACTTCTATTCTGCATGGTAAACACATCCCAGAAAAAGAAAGAAAAAAGAAACATACATGTTGGACACAGTGAAGAACATTAATCAGCATAATGAGTTTGCAAATAAAACAAAAAATGTTAGTGTAGAATCAAGGAAAGTGAGTAATCAGTATTGAATCAGTGTGTAAGTAAATCTTTTATCGTTGGTAGTACTTTTTCAAGACGCAGATACTGTATCTCTGTTAAAAACATGAGTTTATGATAGGTCTCTATTGCTACAAACTTCTTTAATCGACAGATTATATTATTTAATATTATTCAAATATGTTGAAAGAGGGGACCAGTAATGATAATCATAAGATGTGATTAAGTTAAAATATTCTTTTTATAAATAATAATAATAATAATAATAATAATAATAATAATAATAATAATAATAGTAATAGAATAGTACTTTGTCGTGGACCTTAGGAAAAGTATAGGAGGACAGGACAGTAGAGACAGCTAAGAGGTGGTAGCACATATATTTATGGAGTCTGCAATAGTCTGCATGACTACTTCAACTATCATTTGCCACATTATAGTACTGTTCATCTTCATCTACCTAGCCTCTATGTGCTCTGTCTCTTACTACCTGGTCCCCTATTCTACTTGTTCAAATTTGAGGAAATTTTATCAAATTATATTCTAAATTAGGAAAAACAAATTGATCACATTCTTAGAGGCTATGAAAAAAAAGCAAGATATGAAAAATAGAGTAAATTTAAGTATATGTTTAGTTAAAAAGAAAGAGAAAAAAATTTTAAAAAGTTGATTATTTTTTAAAGTACAAATATGCTTTTAAAATATTTTTTTAAACTTTTTTCTTAATTAATTAAATATATGAATTGTTTTAATTTAACTATTAATTATTTTTATTTTTAATTTTATTTTGCACCATTAATTTAAAAGATTTTAATTTTTTTCACAGTCTTTAAATCAGGTTTCTAGACTTGCCATTAAACTTAACATTGATTTAATTCATCCATATAAAATTACGTTATAAAATGATGGATGTTTTTCTAAAAGCAAATAACTATATTAATAAATAAGTTAGTAAGGGTCAAAGTATAAACAGAAACTGATCAACGACATCAATGGCACAAAAGGTATTAAGCAATCAGCACAATAACAAAAACACACTAATAATATTGAAACAAAGCATTAGTAAAAAAAAAAAAAAAAGAGTCATGCAGAAATTAAGAGATTCGAGTGAAGAACAAAATAGATCTCTCCAGCTCAAACCTACGAACAAAAAAGGAGGTACCAATCTCCACTACACACAAGAATACATTAGAAGGAGGTCAGAGAAACTCAAGATACTATTAGATCAGATATTTGATATGATTCTCAAGGCAGATTGAGAAAGTACTTGAGTTCTCGACGAATCTACCAAATTAATATTTCTAAATTAAAAGATAGAAAATTATACGCGAAGTCCATAGAATTAGACCTATCATTTTAGTGTCTCCACCGCCACCTATCAGGCTGGGAGGAAGAGATAAAGTCTCTAATTGATAAATGAAGATCAGATATCAAGATTTGTTCATGTTTAAAAATACGAGATCTTCTCCACTTAAAATTTCAGACCCTAGCCTACCCCTCTAACTTACCAACCTCTCCACTGGAAAATTCTTCTGGTCAGAGATAGAAAATATTTGAGGGAACCGAGCTCTAAGAGGAGTATTCCCAACCCACAGATATTTTCAAAACTTAGTGAAAAGACAAGATCCAACTTTTTAACAACATTATCCTAAAACAATTTTGAAGGATCCTCTCCTTTGTTAAATTGTAATTCCTAGTGTCAAAACTATGGTGTGTCGAAGAGCGCACTGATTAGATTTGTTTTAGATTTAAATAAATTTGATTTAAATCTAAAATAGAATAGATTTTATTTAGTACCAAAATAGGCATTTTGAGCTTTTATAGTTTTAGGCTTAGGGTGCAAGCTAAATCTATAAATAGAGGGAGTAACCCCTAATTTTGTAATCAAGGCAATCAAGTCATTCACAGTATTTTGCAGTTGCAAAGTGAATAACAAAGTTTTCCACAGTTTATGGGCAGAGAGAAACTCTGCAGAAAATATTTATCTTCTTTCTTTTCTTGTCTTTCTCATTATTCATTGTCATTGTGTAGAAATTCATCATAGATATTTGGTGGGTTTCCAACATCTGATATCAAGAGCTCGGTTTCGATTCAAGGGAAGTATCGATCAAGAATGATTGAGGAAGAAAAATATTTCACGATGGTGAATTATGGGAATCCAAATTATCCAGTAACTCTACCAATTTTGAAAGTAGACAACTATGAGAATTGGTACAAACAGATGAAAGTTTTCTTCAGGTGTCAAGGTCTTTGGGATCTTGTAAAAGATGGATTCGAAGCGCTTAGAGAAAATGCTTCAGAAGAAGAAAAGAAGAAACACACAGAAATTGAGAAGTTGAGTTATAAAGCACTCTTTATAATTCATCAATGTGTCAGTCCAGAAAAGTTTGAAAAAGTAAGTGATTTAGAATCTGCAAAAGAAGCTTGGGATGTACTTGAGAAGCCCTTTGGTGGTGCAGAAAAGGTGAAAGAAGTGAGGTTACAAATTCACAAGAGAACGTATGAATTGCTTCAGATGAAAGATAGTGAGAGAATATCTGATTTCTTCACTAGGGTTACAAAACTAGTGAATCAAATCAAGGCATGTGGAGAAACATTAACAACAAGAGTTGTTGTTTCGAAGATCTTGAGATCTTTTGCTCCTAAGTTAGACCATGTGGTGGTGGCTATAGAAGAGGGGAAAGACTTGTCGAAATTGAAAAAGGAAGAGCTTCAAGGGACACTTGAATCTCATGAACAAAGAATGAATGAAAGAGCTGCAGGCAAGTCGAAGAGTGATGTGGCTTTGCACGTACATTCAGCAAAAGAAACCAGTCAAAGGAAAGTGGTTCAACAGAGGTAGAGGCAGCTACAGCAAATCGAATGGTTGAGGAAACCAGAACGATGGAAATGTGTCGAATCAGAGAAGACCATACCAAGCAAACCAAAGAGGTGGTGTTGCAAATAGAGGAAGAGACGGTGGTCGAAAACCTGATAAGAGTCACATTCAATGTTACAATTGTCAGAAGTATGGTCACTATTTGAGTGATTGTCCAGAAAGCGAAAGAATCAAGAAAGTGATGCAAAGTTTGCAAAACATGAAGAAGAAGAGATGATACTGATGGTCACAACAAGAGATGAAGATAGATTCAAGGACCAATGGTACTTTGATTCAGGACGCTCATCACATATGTTTGGAAGGAAAGACTGGTTTGTCAACATAAAGCCCTCAATGAAAAATATGGTAAAATTTGCAAATGACAATACCCTAACAGCTGAAAGTATTGGTGATGTTATGATTATGAGGAAAGATGGCAAGAGGTCAGTAATTTCCAAGGTGTTCTACATACCAGGCATGAAGAGCAATTTACTCAGTATAGGGCAGTTTTTCAAAAAGAATTATAAAGTGTAGATCGAAGATAAGATGATGAGAGTCGTTGACGCAAATGGAAGATTAATCTTGAAGGCTCGTATGTCTCAAAATAGAACCTTCAAGATCAAACTAAATGTGATGGGGCACAAGTGCCTTTCGACTGCAGCTAGAAGAGGTGAATGGATATGGAATTATAGACTAGGCCATCTCAACTTCAGAGACATCAGAGATTTGAAGAGAAGAAATATGGTTTCAGGATTTCCAGAAATCGACATTCCAAACGAGGTATGTGAGAAATGTATGCAGGCGAAGCAGCACAAGAATAGCTTCAGCAAGGATGCAAGAAGTAGGTCGAAGGTTATTCTTGAAGTCATATACTATGATGTATGTGGACCAATCTAGGTGGATTCGATGGGATGTAATAAATACTTTGTTACATTCATAGATGATTTCATTCGAAAGTTTTGGACTTACCTGATCAAGAAGAAAAGCGAAGTGATTGAGGTATTTACCAAGTTTAAGTCTATGGTCGAAAGACAAAGTGGTCGAAAACTCAAAGTTTTGAGAACTGATGGTGGTGGAGAGTATGTGTCAAAAGACTTCGACAGGTTATGTGAAAAGGAAGGGATTATGCATGAGGTGGTACCACCTTATACTCCACAACATAATGGAATTGCAGAAAGGAAGAATAGAACCATCATGAATATGGTGAGAAGTATGTTGAAAGGCAAGAATTTATCTAAAGAGTTTTAGGGTGAAGTTTTTTCGACTGCAACATACATTTTGAACAAATGTCTTATGAAGAAGCTAGAAGGAATTACTCCATAAGAATGTTGGTCTAGTGTGAAGCCTAGCTTGAGTCATCTGAAGGCATTTAGATCTATTGCACATAGACATATGACAAATCAGTTGAGAAGAAAACTTGATGACAAGTCAAGTCAAATGATTCTAGTTGGATATCATTTGACAGGAGGTCACAAGTTGTTCAATCCAGTGAAGAAGCAGATTGTGATCAGCAGGGATGTAATCATAGATGAGCTTAAAGAATGGGACTGGACTGAAAATGTCAAGAAAGATTCAGTGGGAATCCTACTTGAAGAACCAGAAACTCAAGTCGAAAGAGAAGTTCGATAAGAGGAACTGGCGGTTATAGATCAACCAAGTACAAACAGACCTCATAGAACAAGACGCATGCCTGCAATATTGCAAGATTGTGTGATTACATCAGATGATGTGATAGATAATGAAGGTGAGTTGGTACATTATACTTTCTATGCAGATGTCGAACCTGTCAATGCAGCTGAAGCATTGAAGGATTCGAAGTGGGTGAATGCAATGAATGAAGAAGTGAAGTCTATCAAAGACAAAATCACTTGGTCACTTGTCGAATTGCCTCAAGGCAAGAAGGCAATTGATGTCAAGTGAGTATAAAAAGTGAAAATGAATTTGAAAGGGGAAGTAACTCGACACAAAGCAAGGCTTGTGGCGAAAGGATTTCTGCAGAAAGAAGGAATAGACTTTGATGAAGTTTTTGCACCTGTTGCTAGGATCGAAACAATCAGGTTGGTTGTTGGTCTAGCAGAAATAAACAGATGGCACATATGTCAGATGGACGTGAAGTGTGCATTCCTGAATGGACCCTTAGATGAAGAAGTTTTTGTTAAACAACCAGTTGGGTTTGTGAAACATGACGAAGAGAGAAAGGTGTACAGGCTGCATAAAGCCCTGTATGGATTAAAACAAGCTCCAAGAGCTTGGAATAAGAAAATTGATAGTTTCCTAAGGGAGAAGGAATTGGTGAAGGGCACAACTGAACATGGAGTATATGTAAGAAGAAGCAATAGTGAATTTCTTATACTATGTCTCTATGTAGATGATTTGTTAATAACAAGTAGCTGAAAAAGTGAGATCGAAGACTTCAAAGGTGATCTCAGTAAGGAATTCGAAATGTATGATCTGAGTGAGATTTAATATTTCCTTGGTATCTAATTCTACAAGAGTAGTAATGTTTGATGATGCATCAAAGAAGATATGCAGAAGAAATTCTCAAGAGGTTTGAGATGGAAGAATACAACTCAACTTCGACACCTGCAGAACCAAGACTGCAACTGTCGAAAGATGCAGATGAAGATGATGTCGACCCAACCTAATACAGAAGACTTATTGGGTCATTGAGATACCTTTGTCATACAAGGCCCGACTTAGCATATAGTGTAGGTATGGTAAGTAGATTCATGCAGAATCCAAAGGTATCACATCTAACAGCAGTGAAGAGGATACTAAGTTATCTCAAAGGAACTCTTGACTATGGCATTTTGTTTCCTGCAGCTGATAAAGGAAAATAATGCAAGTTAGTGGGATACATTGATTCGAGTTGGTGTTGTGATGCTGGAGATCAAAAATCAACAGCAGGATATGTGTTTATGTTATATGGTGCACTGGTTACTTGGAGTTCAAGAAAGGAACTTGTAATGGCATTATCATCATGCGAAGTAGAACATGTAGCTGCTTCTCTTTGTGCATGTCAAGCAATTTGGATGGTGAACTTGGTCGAAGAGATAACAGGGAAATATTATGGAACAATTACCATGAATATCGATAGCATGTCAGTTATCAATCTGGCGAAGAACCCAATTGCACATGGTCGAAGCAAGCACATCGAAATGAGGTTCCATTATCTTCTAGAGCAGATAGCAGAAGGGAAGATGAATTTGGAACACTGCATAACTGAGAATCAAATTGCAGACATCATGACAAACGAAGTGCAAGTCGAAGTATTCAGAAGACTAAGACCCATGATGAATATAGATAGTTTAGACACAATGAATTAGGTGGTGTGTTAAATTGTAATTCATAGTGTCAAAACTATGGTGTGTCGAAGAGCACATAAATTAGAATTGTTTTAGATTTAAATAGATTTGATTTAGATCTAAAATAGAATAGATTTGACTTAGTACCAAAATAGGTATTTTGGGCTTTTATATTTTTCGGCTTAGGGTTCAAGCTAAATCTATAAATAGAGGGAGTAACCCCTAATTTTGTACTCAAGTCAATCAAGTCATTCATAGTATTTTGCAGTTGCAAAGTGAATAATAAAGTTTTCCACAGTTTGTGGACAGAGAGAAACTCTACAGAAAATAATTTTCTTCTTTCTTTTCTTGTCTTTCTCATAATTCATTGTTATTGTGTAGAAACTTATCATAGATATTTGGTGGGTTTCCAACATCTTTTGGCACCGAGGAGGGACACTCCTCTCCACCAAGGATACACATAGAGAAGGCAGGAAGTTCTACCTCTTAAACCAAAAGTAGACAAATTAACACCATATATGGAAAACAAAATATCTCTTCATACACCAGAGTCTCCCGAGATTAACCGCCAGCTCCACTTACCCAATAGAGCCAGATTAAACAAATGCATGTAACGGGAACCAAGTCACTTAAGCTTCTTATTCTTATAGACACCAATCCACCTAACTCAAGCAATCTTTGACCCCCCACCCCCATTTTCACACCACCTCACAAAAATCTTCTTTGAATTTTCACAGTCTTTTTCCCAACCTTAACATTCATCTTTAAAAAAGACAGGTCAAGGATAGGAATATTATTAAGAACATAATTAAGAATAAAAACCTTCCCTCCTAGAGATTCATATATGTGCCTCCACAGTGAAGTCTCCTTGTGATGAGACTAACTAGAGGTCTCCACGTAAATGACAAATGATGATTCACCCCCACTTGCAGACTAGGATAGTTAAATAGGAGGGAACCTTAATGAGAGTTAAGAAAGTCACAAGATAGATCAAGACAATCAGGATAAAAATTCACTCCAATAAGACTACTCTTAGCCAAATTCACCCACATACACTACTATAAAAAATACATGTTACCTCGGGCGCAGTTGAGATTTTACCTCGGTGGTACAAACGAGATAACGAAGGGCCTCATAAAAACTTGTCACTTTACCCCTCAGTTTCTGACTAACCGATGGAATAGTTGAAATGGTAATTGGTTTGATCCCTAACAATAAAAAATTTTGTATTTTAAAAACTAGCGCCACATACCTCTCGGTTTATGACCAAAAACCGAGGGTAAAATAAATTCTTTATTTTATATACAAATTAACTTGTTTACACAACATATTAAATTATATTATTTACAAATTACATTGTTTACACAGAATATCACATTGTTTACACAATCAGTGAAGATTGGATGTTGGATCTTCATTTCATTGAATTTTGGGGAAGAAAAAATGTTGGATCCAAATATATTCTCAATGGCTTTTGCATGCATTTGTTTCTGATATAAAACAAACAAAGAGTTAAGGTAAATAAAATAAATATTCAGTTATATAATTATTTAAGAACACAAACCTTGAACCAAGATATTTTTCTAATCTTTTAATCCATCATAGGGAACTTTTTCTATCTTCTTTAAGTTTCAATGTTTTCATTATCAATTTTTTATATTCATAATACTTTTATAATGTGACATTCGCCTTCTGAGTGAATGTCTTTTTAGATTTTATGCGGATCACTAATGACAATGTCTTGAGCGTTGATACTAACTAAATGGACATCAAAGATTTGTTTAAGGACGACGAAGAAACTCAATAAACACAATTATATAATCTTAAATAATAATAAATGTGCTACTTTTAAAAGAAAAAAAAAAGAAAAACTGCATTTGCTAAGACTCAAAGCATTTACCCTAAATTAAATTACCCCTCGATTTTGTGCGTAAGCTGAAGGAATATATGATAATTTCTTAAGAAAAAATAACATAGTGCGCCTTGAAATTTTACCTCGATTTTTTTTGGTTTAGGTGAATTTTATCATGAAATGTAATATTTTTAGTAGTGAGGCTTGAAGATAACTCAAACGTTTTGAGGATAACCTTGATGGACTAGATATTTTCAACTGAGGCATATTCTAGAATTAGTGTGTCATCCACATACTAAAGATGATGCACCAAAAAATTTGAGGAGCCCACACCGAAACCTGAAAAAAGATGTTAGTCTATAGCCCTATAAAAAAACCCACTCAGAACTTCATTTACCAAGAGAAAAAGGAAGGGAGTCAGGGGGTCATCTTGCTTTATCCCCCATTTGAATGCTAATTTCCTGGGTCAAACAACAGTTAAGCAAGACCGTAAGATCTACAGAAAAAAACACAAGCATGATTCCAATATCTCAACTTATCATTAAAACCAAACATAGAGACCATATAATCCAGAAAGGACCAACTGACCAAGTCATAGGCTTTCTCAAAATCCACTTTAAAAATGAAGTAGTACTTTTTCTCTTCTTTGTTAGATCCACTAGCTCATTCACATCAATTACTCCATTCGCAAGAAGCCTGCCCTTAATTAAGTTGATTGATTAAAAGAAATAAGCTTATTCATAATGGGTAGAAGCTTATTTATAAAACGAACCTACCAAAGAAATGGGTCGAAAATTACCTATCTGAAAAGAATATTTGACCTTAGAGATCAAAGTCATAAAGTATGATGAAAAACCATGAGGAAGAGAAGTAGAATGATGCAATTTCTCAAACATAGCTCCAATCTCATCCCTAAGAAGAGGCCATAATCTCTTAAAAATGAGAAATTAAAATCATCTAGACCATGGCTCTTGTTCCCATCACATAAAGGGATGGTCGAATCAATCTCAAAAGGGAGAAATGGGATGGTAAGACTGACAGAGTCTTCATCCGAAATATATGAGAAAAAGACCTCATCCAATCTAGGTCGATCAAGGAGAGGTTCTCTAAAATGAACAGAAAAATAGTTAACCACCTCCTTATGAATCTCAAACAACCCATCTACCCAAGTGTTATAGACTGGGCCTACACTTAGTCTGTCATCAAGTAAGGCCCAACCTAACTCTGCAGCAAGAAAGACCCAGCAACTTGATCCCGATAAAATAAGTGGTGTTGTTTATGGGAAAATAAGTTTCCGCGTCATAGTCGAAACCTAAATACCAAAGGAAACTCATCAATACCTACTGATCTTCATGGCCATCCAACACAACAATGGTGACAACGACGAGACTAATCCCCATGTTGTCAACAATAATGAGACAGGAGGTCACGAGTAAGGCAATCTCTAGGACAGAATGACCGCCTTATCCTCGTCCCGTGAGCACCCCCTTGATGACCCTTAGAAGATCTAGGATCCTAGAGTGTATCAGGAAATTCATGTGTTGCCCAACACTAATCCCACCATTGTGGCCCTGTTCGTGGTTATCAATAAGACTGACTACCTTATCTCCCAGTAGAACAAACATATTGGAATGCTAAAGAAGGGCCAACAATCTCACTCACCCACAAGAAGACGTTATTGACCCTAATATCACAGCCCGTCCACGATGATGAGATGTCTGTTCACGTTCTCCCCTACGAAGACACCTAAGGAATGAGTCTTAGAGCCCCTCTCTGCGACCAACTGGAGCGACCGCAACCCATGGTCTTCAACAATTGCGGTCATACTCCACCAATCAAGGAATGATGATACCCCATTCCCAAGAGGAAAAAGGCCGTAGAACGACTAGACAAGCCGAAGAGCAAGTCAAGAAATTCACCGTGCCGCCGCAGAAGCCCCTGACTCAATTCCTCTCAGTCGAGATTGCCAGATAGAACTGACGAAGATAACCGCTACAGTCCCTTCTCTAGGAAGTTATGGAGACCTCACTCCCCGCCGGGATGGAGAAGTCACCCCCCGCCGGGATGGAGAAGTCACCACCTTTGACGATGTATGACAGCGACTCACACCCCGACAATAACATCGAGAGCTTCGATGTGATGCTCAACTACTGCAACATCGAGGGTGCTATCAAATGCAGAATGTTCCCCACGACTTTGAGGAAAGGTTCCATGGAAGGGTTTAAAAGCCTCTCCCCAGAGTCGATCATTGTAATACGGTGGGAGAACTGACTTGGGTGTTTTGCATTTTATCACAAATGTTGCAGATAGCAAGACTCGCTACCGACTTTTCTTTTATTCAATAAAGGAAAGGGTGAAAAGAACAAGAAAGACCTTTTGAGATATTTTATTGGTTCGGGGGGTAGGTTATGAAAAGGGAAGGTATTATCACCCTTTTATCCGTAGTTATCTATGGGCTCTTAGTTGTTTGATCAATTTGAAATGCTTTAATTGAAATGTGTTTGTAATTTGTGTAAGTTTGAAAATATTTTGAAAACGCCTTTGTTGCGGCAAACTTTGTAATGATTCTCATCTCTATAAAAATGCACACAAAGTGTTGGTTTTGAAAAAGTTCAAAGAGATGTTTTGTTTTTGAAGATGTTTTGAAAGTGTGAGTGTGGAGATGGTTTTAATTTGTAAGTAAGCAACTACGAGCGTCCTACCTACTCAAAAAGTCTTTTTTCTTTTTCTCCTCCTTTAGATGTTGCTATATTACCATTGATTTATAAGAAGCCCTATAGTTGGATGTGAAGGGACAGGCGTGGGTCAATCACATAGTCATAGATGGAAACTTATGAGACACTTTAGCGATTTTTGTAAGGGACTAGATCGTTTACCGAAGGCAACATCGAGGGTACGATCTTTTTTATCTAGGGTCTTTGCTAAAATGCCCATATTCAAGGGACATAACTATTTTCCGAGGCAAAAAGCGAGGTTACCCTAGAGGTGTACGTGTGTGAAGTGTGTTTAATTGCATGCATTTTTGTCTTTGAGATTAGGGTTTTCTAGCGGTTGATTTTATCTTACCATACACACTATAATTACTAACAATTTATATTAAAGCGATAAATTGCGGAAATTATCCTAAGCTATTACATCATTAGGGGTGTGGGGGTACAATTTACAAATGGGGATGAGGTGGAAACTTAAATATTACAACCATATCGAATAATAATGAAGGAAATGTAAAAACAGTGTAAAAAGAAGGAAAAATTGCATTTTGAACTATTATGTGTCGACACATGCTGCTATGCATCGACATATAATTTTCCTTGCCCCTATAAAACCAAACCAACTCAGTATGAGTCGATGCATAATGGGATGTGTCGACTCATGCACTTGTTTGTGTCGACACATACGCGTTTTGTATCGACTCATGCACCTTTCATCTTCTGTTTTGGGGCCTGAGTGACAGTATGAGTCGATGCATAAGGCTATGTGTCGACTCATACCCTGTTTTTTCACTAGAATGAGTTGACCCATGTGGTTATGTGTCGACTCATGCTGCAATTTTTTGCCTTAAACATTGTTTTATTGTCTGTACAGGTCAGTTTACAACATATGATTGATAAAAATAAACAATAAGCAAATGGTTAGCACAAAGGGGCAATGATTACTATAATTTATCTTCAAAAATAAAACATTAATAATGCATGAAAAAATACAAAGTCAAGAAGACTTACCTTGAGACTGCACTTGGTATTTTAAGTTTGAATAATTTTCAAGATGTTGTGATGGCTCCAATGAATCTCCAGGAAGTTGTTCCAAACTGTTGAATCACACTAACTCAGTTAAGTTATACAGTATTGTTTTTGTGTTTGGAAGGTGAAGATAATGGCACTATAGAAACTGTTCTTGTGTTTGAACAATCTCTATGTGATAAGGTGTTTGGTTTATGGGAGAGTTTGTAAAATGGATTGATGTTCTGTTTTTGTGACTGCGAATAAAGATGAGCAAGGATCTTTTATGAAATCAGCAGAGTTTACAAAGAATGTTATTTTTTGCTATTCTCCTTTTTCTCTCTAAAAGCCAACCTCCTTGTGTGTTGTGAAAACAGTCTATTTATAGATGAGTTTAGTTGGGATTTTGGCAGGAAAACAAATAACAATTTGAACTATTTAGGTATAATGTCTTCATAGCTTTTTAGATGCAGCTCTCATATGTAAATTTTGTACAAACATGGGACTGAGATAATGTAGGCTTGAACTGGGTTGGTAGTATAGCAGGGCTGTTTTACAGCAGTTTTGGAGTGTTGTGGCAGCTTGGTGCAAGACTGTTTCATAGCAGTACAACAGACTATTTTCGACATGGTTTTGGGCTGTTATGTGGACAATACAACAGGCTTGGATTTGGAAGCATGTAGGGCTTTGTTCAGCAGTAGTTTGGACAACATTGTTTGTAGCATGACACAAGTTTGGTTTTATGGACAACATAGTGGCAAGGTTTGAGTCAAAGGGAAAAGTTCAACTAAGACAAAGTTTAGGATTTGTAATCTTGCAAAAATGCCACTTTGTAATAACTTGAATTATTTGTAACATCTTGAATTATTTGTAACATCTTGAATTATTTTGAATTGTAGTGAAAAGATGTCATGAAGCAATGAAATTAATAAGTATAAAAAATACTTAGAAAAATTTCCAAGTCTTGCAAAGTTGGATTTTTTACTCTTGATTTTTGATGATCAAATTTCATATTTTGGATGTCTTGATGAAATGTCATTTTTGGGACTCAATTTTGATCAAAAAGTCAAAGTTTGACTTTTTAGTATATAGTTGACTTTTTCCACCAGTTGACCGAATTTCGTATATCAATCCACTGATCTCAGGAGATGAATTGTAATATGCGATTAGCTCAAAATGACGCGCTCGAATCCTTGAGATCATACTTCCAACCAATAAGTCAGGTATTAGGTAAAAAATCAAAGTTCGGTCATTTCCAGTCAAAACCCTAATTTTGGCCATTTCGCTCTTTTGATAATTTGAATGACTTTCTCGGAAAATCATGATCCAAGGATTTAAACTTGATAGAAATAATCCTGAGGGTCGATAATGATCCATGAAAGTCATTTGAAACATTAGAAATCCAACTGCCTTTGTACAAACTAAAACTCTAATTTGAGGCATCAGTGTTGAGGAGACCGTTTGACCTAGTCGATACTTGTGCAAACTTAAGGCATTGAAGATCTTTGTAGGATATATCTTGAGAAATGAGAGGGAAAATTTTGGGGTAAAAAAACTGTCCCTGTTCAATCTTCTTAAACCTGAAAAGTTAGATTGGCGAGTCAGCCATTCGTGACTTGAAGGTGGAGGATGATTGAACACTAGAGTGCTTATAAATTTTCACTCGATGATGTAGTGGTTGATCATGTCGGGAACATGATTAAAGATGCCATTTGGAGAGGGGATGGAGAGTTTGTCGAAGATGGGCTTACAGATGCCATCCAGCGTGATTGTTGATAGAAATTAGACTAAGTCTAAGCTTGACTATAACTGGGAGAAGTATCAGAATAAAACTTTGGCTGATTTAATTTGAGTCGGAAGATGTAGTGGAATGAGTATCAGAATAATATCCATAATTGGATCGTATCTGAATTGTATTTGATAAATATGCTGAATGAGTGTCAGAATGACATCTGCATCTGGATCGTATCTGAAATATATTTGAGCAATATGCTGAATGAATGTCAGAATGACATCCACATCTAGATCGTATCTGAACTATATTTGAAAATGTATTAAATGAGTGTCAGAATAACATCCGTATCTGGATTGTATTTGGACTGTATTCGAAAGAATCTGTAATAAGTATCAGAATGACATCTGCATCTAAATTGTATCTGAACTGTTTCTTGAAGAGAATCTGGAATAAGTTTCAGAATGTCATTCATCTCTGGATCGTATCTGAACTGTTTTTGAAAAAATAAAATGGAATAAGTGTCAGAATGTCATCTGCCTCTAGATCGTATTTGAACCGTTTCTAGAGTGAATCTGGAATAAGTGTCAGAATGTCATCCGTCTCTGGATCGTATCTGAGCCATTTCTAGAGTAAATTTTGAATAAGTGTCAGAATGTCATCCGTCTCTGGATCGTATCTGAATTGTTTCTAAAATAGAATCTTTGGCGGATCGTATTTGACAAATGATAGGCTGTTGACGAGATTTACCTGTTCGGGAACCGGCCTGAAAAGATAAAGTTAGTTTCATGAAAGGGCATGATGTATGTATTGCGTAATGATGCTCTCAAAATGAATGAGAATGCTATATGTGTTCTGTATGCATATGCTATGATGTATGAATGTGAAATGTTATTGAAGTGCATCTTTTCCTCGGAAAATAAATCCTTAACAACTGTTGGTGAGTTAAACCTCAGAGTGCTGTTGGGGATGAAGAGTATGCACATCTTTAAACCTTGTTTAGAATGTTTCTGCTGGGAATTCCTGTTTTGTTGTTTTGAGAAGAAATCCGCTGGGGAACATTGATTTTGCTTGAGGGAAACTCTATGGAGAGTGTTGATTTCTGCTTGGGGGAAAAGTTCAGGAGTTTGAATTGTCCGTTGCTCTACTGGGGAGTCATCTCTTGATTGGAGATAATGGAAGTTAACAGCTTGTTGGGGACTAAGAAGTTAACTGTTATCTGGTCGGCTTCTAGGCTTTGCAGCAACTCACTGGGAATAGTGGCAAACTCTACTGGGAAGAAGATTTTTGTTAGTGATTTGAAGAAGTTAAACTATAATCTGGTCGGGTCCAAGTTTCAGCAACTCGAACTGTTAACTGGTCGGGTCCAGGCTTTGCAGTATATGGAGAAGTTAAGTTACTATCTAGTTGGGTCCATACTCTAGCCACTTGAAATTGAAATTTACTGTTATCCGGTCAGGTTCAGTCTTCAGTAATTTGAACTTGAGATCAACTGTTATTTGGTCGGGTCTAAGTTTCAGTAACTCAGACTATTAACTGGTCAGATCTAGGCTCTGCAGTTGAAGAAGTTAAACTAATATTTGGTCGGGTCCATGCTACACAGTCACTTTCGGGGATAGTAACGACTCTGTTGGCGACTTCAACTGGGGATTAGGGGTTACGGTCCCTTGATTTGTAATAGCCTTAGAGGCAAACTCAAGCTGGGGAATTTTGTAGTTTGTTGTGGGAAATAAACCATGTTGAAGAGAATATTTGACAATCTGTAGGGGAGGTATTCTCTTGGGGAAAACTCCACAAGGTTTCTTTTTCAGGTAAGAACAACTCATCTGGGGAATGTCAGAATAATTCGAAGCCTTGATTGTATCTGAGAAGATATTGAACGAGTATTAGACTGACATCCATATCTAGATCATATCTGAACTGTATCTGTAGGAGAGTCTAGAGTAAATGTCAGAATAAATCTGTATTTAGATTGTATCTGCATTGTATCTAGAAGAGGCATTTGAATAAGTATCGAAATGGATCTTTGTCTGGATCGTATCCATACTGTATCTGTAAGAGAATCTAGAATGAGCATCAGAATGAATCTGCATGTAGATTGTGTCTGAATTGTATCTAAGAAGATGCATTTGAATAAGTATCAGAATGGATCTTTGTCTGGATCGTATCCGTACTGTATCTGCAAGAGAATCTGGAATGAGTATTAGAATGAATCTGCATGTAGATTGTGTCTGAACTGTATCTAAAAAGATGCATTTGAATAAGTATCAGAATGGATCTTTGTTTGGATCATATCTGTACTGTATCTATAAGAGAATCTGGAATGAGTATTAGAATGAATCTGCATGTAGATTGTGTCTGAACTGTATCTAAGAAGATGCATTTTAATAAGTATCAGAATGGATCTTTGTCTGGATCGTATATGTACTGTATCTGCAAGAGAATCTGGAATGAGTATCAGAATGAATCTGCATGTAGATTGTTTATGAACTGTATCTAAGAATATGGTAAACTGTTGGCAATCTCCCACTGTTTGGTAACTAGTGTGATGTGTGCGTTCGTTGGGAGAAGATCAAACTCCTCTATTTGCTGGTGGGTTTGACTATGTCTTCGGCTGGAGGATGCTTCACTTTTGTTTGAAGATGCTTCTGCACTTGTCGGGGATAGCCTTGTGGCTCTGGAGACTTCACCGGGGATCACCTTATGAAGGGGACTTTTGTGGGGATTTGTCACTGTCCATAGTAGTAAGTGTTGTAGTACTACCAGAAAATGTTTGCTTGGTCGTACATGACCCTTTACTACAATTCATGCTCAATGCCCTAAGTGGTTCCGATGGAGACCTTCCCCTAGCTATTTGATATTTCTTGGAATCTTGACTTGACTGCCCCGAATATGTTAGAAAATAATCATGTTATGCCCCTTGATTATGGAGGGTTTATCATTGGAATTATCTTTCCATTTGAAGTGGTTTCGTTCATTGAGAGAATTTCCGTTCATTAGATATTTGCCGTGCGAATTTCTCCATTGTTAAAGAATTAGCCATATGCAAACAGTGATATTCAAACAATGCAAAGTTTATGTTTGTCTTAATATTTTGAAAATGCATTTTTTAGTAGATAAAAGAATTTTTTAAGAATATGAATTCGAATCAGGATTCTTAGTGAGCCTTACAGGAGTTAGGATACCTTTTGTAATAGTAGGCTTTTAAACTAACCCATGCTTCAATTAGGACTTTTAAGGGGTTGCGACGTGGCCTGGTTCACGGTTTGAGAAATAAATGATAAGGCTCAAAGTTTATTTGTACCCACCCATTCTTCATGATATTCTCCAGTTCTAAACTCACTTAATTGTGCGTTTGAACTCCTATTGAATCTGGAATGATATTTTGGTGATGGTTGGGATACTTGGAACTTTATTTGAGAAGGCAGTCATTTTTGCAACATTTTTCTGTTGTTGAGGATTTGTAGCGACCTCTTTTTTTTTTATTATCCCTAATTTTTTGCCTAATTGTTTTTGTTTTGGGACTACAGTTAGCAGGATTCCCCCGTTTTTTATTAAGTCTCCTTCGTAGGTTTTAACTCAGTGGGCTTTTTCTTTTGAGAGATAATGACTGCCTATTTTATGGAGAACCATCGCTGTCTTTTGATTCAGAAGGATGTTTTTGATGTAATTTATTGTGTACGAAGTGAAAGCTTGCGACTGAACACACATTTGAATTAACTGAGAAACTACCCTGACGGTTACAAATTTACAAAGAAGTGCCATAAATGTCAGATTTATGCTGACAAGATTCATGTGCCTCCAATGCTTCTCAATATTATTTTTTCCCCATGGCCTTTTTCTATGTGGGGTATTGATATGGTTGGAACAATTGAATCCAAGGCGTCGAATGGACATTGTTTCATCTTGGTAGCAATTGATTACTTCACCAAGTGGGTGGAAGTAGCCTCTTATGCTAATGTCACCAAGCAGGCGGTGGTGCGCTTTATCAAGAACAATTTTATATGTTGGTATGGTGTAACAAGTAGGATTATCATTGATAATGGCTCTAATTTGAATAATAAGATGATGACAGAACTTTATGAAGAATTCAAGATTGTCCATCATAATTCGTCTCCTTACAGGCCTAAGATGAATAGGGCTGTTGAAGTTGATAATAAAAACATTAAGAAGATTATTCAGAATATGGTTGTTACCTATAAGGATTGGAATGAGATGCTCCCTTTTGCTTTACATGGGTATCACACATCCATCCGCACTTCAACAGGGGCAACCCCGTTCTCTCTTGTGTATGGTATGGAAGCAGTGCTCCCCGTTGAGGTTGAGATTCCATCTTTACGTGTAATAGGGGAAACCAAGTTGTCATAGGCTGAATGGGTCCAAAATAGGTTCAAACAGTTGAATTTAATTGACCAAAAGAGATTGATGGCTTGTGTCATGGTCAGTTATATCAGAAAATAATGAAGAAAGCTTTTGATAAGAAGGTCAAGCCTCGTGAATTCAGAGAAGGCGACCTCGTGCTCAGAAAGATCATGTCTTTTAACATTGATTCTAGGGGCCAGTGGACTCCCAGTTATGAAGGTCCATATGTTGTCAAGAAATCCTTCTCTGGAGGTGCATTGATTCTTGAAACTATGGATGGTGAGGAGTTCCCACATCCCATGAATGTTGACGTAGTCAAGAAATACTTTTCCTAAAGAAATAAAAGAATAACTCGCTAAGTTGAAAACCTGAAAGAGTGGCTTAGGCAAAAAAGAGCATCTCGGTAGACTAAAAACCCGAAAGGGAAGTGTGATACAGTGGGAGAACTGACTTGAGGGTTTTGCGTCTTATCGCAAATGTTGCGGTTAGCAAGAGTCTCCACCGACTTTTCTTTTATCCAAAAGGAAAGGTGAAAAAGCACAGGAAAGACCTTTTGAGATTGTTTCTTGAGTTTGGGGGGTAGATTATGAAAAGGGAAGGTATTAACACCCTTTTCATCCATGGTTATCCATGGGCTCTTAGTTACTTGCTAGATCACTTTCTTTTGTTTGAAATTGGGCTTTGTGTGATTTTTGAAAGTATTTTGTAAAGAGGCCATTGTTTAGGCAATCTTTGTAATGATTCTCGTTCGTAAGAATGTATACAAAGATGATGATCTTTTGAAAATGTTTTCAATTTGGTAAGATGTTTTGAAAGTGTATGTGATTGTTTTGAAAATAGCAAGGATATTTGTTTTGAGATGGAGCAAGTAATTAGGAGCAATCTACCTACTCAAATGTCTTTCTTGTTCATTTCCTTTTCCTTTGACATTGTTGTCTTACCATTGATTTGGTAAGCAACTCTATCTTTGGATGTAAACGGGACGGGCGTGGCTCATCGTATAGCCATGATTAGCAATGTTGCAAGGTATCTTAGCATTCTTTTTTAGGGACTAAGATCATTTTGTAAGGCAACTTTGAATAGCGTCATCAAGGGACTATGATCTTGTATTTGTTGGTTTTTTGCTAAGATACCTTTTATGCGTAATATGGCCATTTTTTGTAAGGCAACCAAGTGGGATAACCCTAGGGGTGCTTGTGTGCAAAGGGTGTCATTTTCATGCTTGTTTTTGTCTTGGATTAGGTTTTTCTATTTGATTGATTTTATTCTTTCCATACAAACCCTAATTACTAACATGTTATGTAAAAGCGATAAATTGCGTAATTTAAAGTTACTACGCTATTACAACATTTGTGGGAGGGGAGTATACAATTTATGAATGGGGATTGTAATAATATAAACCTAATTAATCTATTACAACCAAATTGAATATTGTACAAATAATTGAAACAAATAATATGCAAGATGAATTAAATATGCAAGAAAAGTAAATGCAAAGAAAAGATGTTGTTTTTGGTTTCTTAAGAAAAAGGGTTTTGATTTTATCCTAACTAGAGAAAAAAGTAATTAATTTAAATAAGGAAAATATCTAAGAAAAGATTTTAATTAAGAAAATATTTTTTGATGAAACCCTAAATTTATTTTAGTTGATTAAAACGGAAATAAGTTTAAAGAAAAAATATTTTTGTATTATATATATTTTTTGTCTTGAAAAAATAATGGTGTTATAAAATATTTTTGTTCCTTTTTATATTAAAAATAAGTGTATTTGAATAAATAATAATCTAATTTTAACTTACAAAGAAATTAATAAGAGTAAAATAAGGTATAATGAATAAAAAATAATTTTTATTTATGTGAAAAAAAAATTTAAATTATGTCAAAATATAAATCTGTTATTTTTATACATTTTATGATTTTTTTGGTATTTTAGAAAATATATTTAAAAGAAAAAGAAATAAATAAATGAATAAAAATAAAAATGGGCCAGGGAGGTGTCATAAGCAAACAGGGTATATGTTACCAAAAATAAAAAAAAAATTGCCAGGCCCAAAGGGCCCAGCGCCTGCAAACAGAAATCACAAAAATGTCAAAAATATGAAAAAGCAAAATGGTTTCACTGGGGCTTGAACCCAGGACCATAAGTTGAACAGACGCGCGTTTTACCACTGGGGTGGCTATACATCCGTTTATATAGGCAAAACCATAAATATATAAGGCAAATTGCTTTCTGAAGGCAACTTTATCTTCAACCTTGAGCCATGGTCGGACCACCTGTATCTTCCTCATTTCTCCATAAAAATGGGAACTCCAAACATGAAAGTTATGGTGTTTTTCTTCCCACGAATTCAAACATATAACTTATGTAAACTAAATGTCAAAGATAAAAACTAATTTTACTGGCCCTAAATAAACCTAATTTTCTCAGAAATTTCAAATTCAAAATTCTCTATACACAGTCAATATAAATGAAAATTATGAACATGGTTAGCTTTAGAGCAAGGATATCTAGATTTTGTTTTCACAAATCAGGACTAAATGATGCTTGTATGAAGAGATATAAGTTTGAGTTTTTACCTCTTGCAGCTGGTGTCATGAATGGAGTTTGAGCAACTTTTGAGATGTCCTGAGGATCTGTTTAGCTTGCCTGGACCTCCTTGAATGTATCCCAACTCTTACTTTGCCTTGAATGTCCCTGAATCTCTCTACTCAAGTCAACCTGCAAGCTTAGTTTTTAAAAATGGTGGATAGTGATGGAGTAGTTACAATGAGGAAACAAGGGTATGGATTGCTTTGATATGATGTTTAGAAGGTGTTTGAGTGATTAGTTTTCAAAACGCACGAGTGGAAATGAAGATCATGAGTTTTGGTTCAGAACTGTATGTTAATGGTGCTCTTGAACAGGTCTTTGGTTTTGGAATGTTTGAGGTAGTTTCAGGGTAATAACATTCGTGTGTTCACTTGCAAATAGTGTGTCTACTTATAAGCAAGAGGTTTCAAGACTTGTATCAACTCAGATTTCAAAAACTCACATGTTTTGCTTGCTTACTTGTTTTTGAAGCAAAGCTAGCAAGCATGGTTTCAAGGTGAAGTACAAAGCTTGTAGGGGGGCTGAGACCTTTAAGCACAGTTGTTCTGATTGTGTGAAGTGTGCTTGTGCAGAAAGAACCAATGCAAGGATCAATGCAAGCTGACTTTGCATAAAGCTTGCTTTTCTAAAATGGCAATTTTGCCTTTCTCCCAAAAATGGAATTAAGTTTGTACAATGCATTGAATGCTTGGGTTAAAGCTTCCAACAGCTGTGAAAACATTTAATTATGGATTGAAGTCAAGTTATAAGCCTGAAAAGTGGGATTTGTACAACATGCTTGAGGATTGGATCCAATGTTCTTCACAAAATGGCTTGTAATTCAAGTGACAAAACGCCAACTTCAACTCTTCGATTCTCCCTACTCAAGAATGATCTTAAGGAGTTCTTGGACATTTTGGAAAGCTTGAAATATGCTCTACAACTCATATTTGAATTGCTTTTGAATATTACCCTTGTAACTATGTGAAAAATTTCCATGAAGTTAGGTCAAAAATCTGCCTAACTAGGGCAAAATATCACTAAGTTATTTTTAGTTCATGAGCATGTATACACAAAATTATAACTTGAGATCCAAGCATTTTTAGGATAAGTTGTGTGAAGCAAAGTTGTATATTTCATGTAGATATACAACTTTCATGTTGGAAGTTTCTCTTGAATCACTTTGCATCATGGTGAAAACTTGGCTCAAAGTTGTGAAAAAATAAGAAATTTTTTATACTTAGAAAAATTTCTAAGTTAAGAAATTTCAACTTTTCAAAATAAAATCTTGAATTCTTGATTTATTGATGAAAAAGTTTCATGTTTTGACATGTTTGGATGAATTATGATCTTTGACACTTGAAATTGACCAAAAAAGTCAAAGTTTGACTTTTCAGTATACAGTTGACTTTTGATCAGTTGACTGAAAAATTCATCTGTCAATCCAATGGACTTGTAGTGTTTTGAACCATGTTATTAGATCAAAGTGATGCAATTGGACTCTTGATATCATGCCTTTACCTAATTGATCATTTTCTAGGTTAAAAAAACAGAAATTGCCCTTTCCCAGTCAAAACCCTAATTTTGACCATTTTGCCCTTTTGATGATTTGATCAAATTTCTTGAGGAGTTGTGGTCCAAAATTGATCAAATGACACATATGGGTTTAAAAAATGTTGATGTGGATAAAAAATTATGAAGTTTGACTGTAAATTGGCCATGGTTGACTTTTTCCCTAATATAGTTGATTTTTAGGTCAACTGTTCAATTGACTGATCAAGAGTGTGATCCAAAGCTTGAAACTTGACATGAGTGATCTTGGGGGTCCATAATGATCCATGAAAGTCAATGGGACATTGGAAGTTCAAAAATCCATGTGCAATCTCAAACCCTAATTTTCAGTCACCAGTGCTTGAGGAGGTGTCTTGAGCTGATTAACCCACATGCAGTCTTGAGCCAAAGGAAATGTTGTGAAAATCCTTGATAAGTGAGAGGGAAAATTTTGGGGTACAACATGAAGTCTAGGAAAGTTAGAGACATAACCATAAAAAAATTTCCTGATAGGTTGAAAATCCTCAAGGGCAACCTAGGAAAAAGTTAGGGATTTCCTAGCCAGTAACTACGTCAGACAGGACTTGATCATTGAAGCAACAATCTTCTCATATTCTCACCATACTTCAACTGAAGCCTCTTCTCAGGAGTTCAAAGTTGTTAGGCAGAATAATGGTCATTGTATTTCAATATACCTTTTCCGTTATATTTACCATTTTCCAAAACTTTGCAATCATCTATGGAGTCACACAATTTGCGAACCACCATTCTATTAATAAAGTTTGAGCTTTTATCCATTTCTTTATAGATCTTATTTATATTTTTTTAATAAAAATTTCATTTATTATTGATAGTAATTTTCAAAATAAAAAGTCTTAATAATAAAAACATGTTTTTGAAAAGAATTTGCAAATTACCTTTTACCTCAATTCTATGTTTCAAGTGGGACAAAGGTAGTGATTCCAAGGATGGACGAACTCTAAAGTTTTGGAAAGATTTCTTAAGAAGTATTTTGTGTTACTCCCGTTGATATACACATAGTCCACTTTTGATTTGTTCCTTAAATAGTTAGATTTCATACCAGTTAATATGTGGTGTGGTGTTGGGTTTTTGATCCCATTTTTTCCCAGTTAAGTCTTAGTTCAGATTTTCTTCAAGTTGTTATATGGTTTTCGATTTTTGGATGGTTTGATACCTCTATACCATGTTCCCTAGTCAGGTCTTAATGTGGATTTCTTTAGATGAGTGTGATTCTTTCCCCAACTGGGTTGTGATCAAGCTGGGATTGTAAAGTTATGAAGCCTTCGCTCCTTTGATGGAAGTTATTTCTCCCTTTGTATATTGATAACTGATGTAGAATCTCTTACAAAGCATTGCTCTCTCTAGTTATGACATTGTGTTTGTTGTGTGCTCCCTAAGTAGCTAGACAAAGGCAAGATCTTTTCTAAGAAGTTTTGAGACAACTGTCAACTTTTTGGGTTTTCTCTTGCCAAGTGTTGAGTTTGATTTAAAATCCCCATAATTTTGACTTCTTGCTGTGATATTAACTTCTTAATTCCCCAGAAGAAGCAAAGATGATACTTCCCTCTAAAGTTGTTATCCCCGTGAAATTTCATAATTTCTCCCCAGAGAAATTTATGCAACTATTACTCTTAATATTGAAGAATGTATTTGGGCTCTCCTTGATGATGTGGCATTGTCTTCCCTAGTGAAGTCAGTACGGAAACCCCAATTGAAGTCTACACGATGTCACATTGTCTTCCCTGGCAAAGTCTGTATGATATTTCCCGGTGAAACCTGAAGGAGTTTATTATATCCCTGCAACTGTATTGGTTTATTGCTATCAAATCTTACTTTGATTATTTTCATGAAATGTTTCTTCACAGTGAAGTTAAGCCTTAAAGTAGGACTTTGTTTCCTTAGTTGGTGCTTACTCTCTTCTGGAATCTTCATCCTGTATGTGATTTAGCCGAGTTTTGTCCTTACCCAAGTTGGTTTTGTCTGGATATCCCCAGTGCAGTATGTCTATTTTATTAGCATATACATGATAACATTCATATACTCATACATACATCATGCATAGCTGAATTAAAATTCATTGCTCATTTGCATTCATTGATGTTTTTGTTGGCATATTATCCTTTTCGCAGAGTTATGTTATCCTCTCTCCAATAGAGTGTCAACCTTAATCAGAAAGTGTATATCCTTTCATTTTCCCCACTGAGTTATCCCTCGTGGAAGATTTTTTCTTTAGCCTTCCTACCCAGCTTATTATCTAGATGAAATTTGACCCCCATTTGAGTTTATTCCTCATTAGATGGTGTCTTGGTTAGCTGTTTCACTCCAGTTAGTTTCTGGTTTGAATTTGTGGTCCCCGATAGTAATGTTATTTTGACCTCTCTATGTTGTGAGCCCTAGATTGAGAATGTGCATTTATTTTTCACGTGAAGACTCTATCCCCTCAACAAGGATGTATTGGTATTTCCCCATGAAATCAAGATTCATTTCCCAGAAGTGTTATAACAATCCTTTTGTAACAGTAAGTGGCGTTCTCTTTATTTGAGCAACATGTACTTCCCAAATAAGTATGTTAATGCCAGAGAAGATGTTTTTACTCTGATGAATGGTAGTCTCTATTTTATGAGAGATAATTTGTTTTTAAGGTTGGATTTACTTCGATGATAAAAACAGTTTGTTGAAGAATCTTTACAGTAATTCTTACCCTTTTCAAGTGATATCTTGATCAAAGAAGAAGTTAAGAATCCTTTTAGGTGGAACGCCATAATTTTGGGAAACTTGTTATTGTTCCATGTTTTTTCTACCTTCACCCCTGAGTTGGTAGTTCACCTTCATTCGTTAGTCAGCATTTATCTCTTTATCCTCATTAGACTTTACCCCAATGGAGTTGAGATATTCCCAACCGTAAGTGTCGATGTCAACCCTTTATTCTCAACCATTAGTGTTGATGTCAACCCTTTGTTCCCAACCGTAAGTGTTGATGTCAATGTTTGTTCGCAGCCATAAGTGTTGATGTCAACCCTTGTTCCCAGCTATAAATGCTAATGTCAACCCTTTGTTCCCAACCATAAGTGCTGATGTCAACCCTTTGTTCCCAGCCATAAGTATTAATGTCAACCTTTATTCCCATCCATAAGTGTTGATGTCAAGCTTTGTTCCCAACCATAAGTGCTGATGTCAACCCTTGTTCCCAGCCATAAGTGTTGATGTCAACCCTTTGTTCCCAGTCATAAGTGTTGATGTCAACTTTTGTTTCCAGTCATAAGTACTAATATTAATCATTTGCTAACTACCCCAATGTTGATATTTACCATCACTTCTGAGCCGGTATTATCTTACCGTTTCTATTTGTATCCTTCGGTTTGTTAATTTATGATCCCTTATGAATCAATGTTACTCTCTTTTTTCTATCTCTTATATAAGTGAGTAGTTTGCAGTTATCTATTGATAATTGTTATCCATCGGTTTTTCCTTATTTATTGAGTTGATGATACTTTGTCTCCTTGTTGGGATTTACCCCAATGGGGTTGAGTCTTCTTTTCCCCCAGCGGAGTTGTTTTTTCCTCCAATGCAGTTGAGTTTCTTCCCTCCAGTCGAGTCGATAATCCTTTCTAATGGTTACGTCCTTGTTAGCTTGTTGCTTGCATTGCTAACATTTTTGGTCGTTGAAATCTTACTATGCATCTGGTTTCTTTAATCATGTTTTTGGCTTTACCTGTTTATAGCCATCCCCAAAGTCGTGTTATTCCCCAGCAATTTACTTTCCTGGTCGAACTCTCTCTAATCCAGCACGAGAGCAAGAAAAGGAAATGGGTCCGTTGGTTTTATTTTCTGCTTCCCCAATGGTCTTTTGTGTCACATACGGAGTTGGTCACTTTCATTCATAATCATAAACATTTCATGTCATCTTAGGACCAAAAATAGGGTTTATTTTGTATTTAAGTATCTTTAATCGCGCCGAGACGAAGATTTTAACCTTCGTATCTCTGGATAGAAGACACTTAAATAAGAGTAGCTGTTATACCCTAATTTTCCCCCCTAAGATCTCTCATCATCTCATATTATCAATACATCAAGATCACACATTAGGGTTGGTTCTCCATTCTATTTCATCCTATCTTTAAGTTTGCTCTTGAGGGATCACCAAGCACCTTGAATTGTGTATCTTGTACATGTTTTTTAGGTGGATTCACTTTTAACTAACAGCAAAATATGTATATATGTTTCTTTGAATGTTCATATTGTAGGTGATGACACAATCACATCCATCTCACTATCTAACCCAGGGTTTGAGGGTTGGTCGACAGTTAAATGGTTTTTCAATGGAAGGGAGGAGCTCAAGCTTCAAGGCTATGTCTATGATATCAAAGTTGTTAGTTCAAAGAGCTCTCTCACTTTATTTAGGTCAAATTTTCTTCAAAGTTGGCGGTGGTATTCATCAAGAAGATTCATAGGTTCATGTATTTATTTCCATGTCTTCTTCAACAAGTTTCATTGAGCCTTATACTCCATCTTTAAGTGTTCTTCAATACAACGTCATTTCAAGGTCTATTTTGATCCATCATGCTTTATTTTGCCAAGAAGGTTTAAAAAGATTTAAGGTTTGTTAAACAAGTTTGACCTAATTGAGCAAGTGTTTGAATCAGTGATCACAACTATACAAATCTCTCAATTTTCAATATTTTGAGTTGTTTCTTTTTGCTATGGATTCTTATCATCCTCTACAACAACTTCTCTTCACACGATAAGATCCAGTTATGCAAGAAAAATCATCAAAAGTTGAAAAGGGTTTCAAGTCATTTTGACACTCTCGAAGCTAGGGTTTGCTGACTACCAAGGATCATGTCTTGCTCATTTTTTGAGATTTTTGATTGATTCCAAAGCCATGGTCCTCATTAAATGGTCCTTATCAAGTTTTGTTCAAGGATCTAAGGCTAATTTTGTTTGGAAGATCAGTAATGGTTGAGAAAGATTACTAGTCCTTTGGGAAAAGCTATCAAATTCTCTTGTGTGACTTCAAAGATTCATAACTTGGTCAATATTTTATCTCTTTGAGCCCATTCTTTTTCCATAATAATCTTTGTAATTTCTACTACAACTTTATTTCAATATGCAAGACTTGAAAATGCTTGGAAAGTTGTTTAAGAATTGAAAATATTATAGACTTTTGTGAATTTCCCAAAATTTTATAATCATCATCCAAAGATCATCACTCTTTCAATTTTTATGATTTTTGAGTGATCTCAATTTCATCTTCAAAGATTAAGATCAAATTTTGAGTGGAAGGTCGTGTAATTTTGAAGAACATTATAGGTTATTTTGAAGTTCAACACTTAGAAATATTTCGAAGTATAAAAACCACTTTGTTTTTCACGATTTCAATTAATCATAACTTTCAGCTCAGATCACCAAATGGAGTCTTTCTTTGCACATTGTGAATTTTGTTGTGAGATCTTTCAAATGTCTCAAGAATCATCCCATAAAACCTAATACATTGTGAACACCGTGAATTTGAAGATGACACCTTGAAACTGATTTTGTCAAAACAGTTAGATTGCAAATTGGTTAATGTGACCTCTAATCACAAAATTGTTGCACATTTTTGCTTCTAGTCATTCTTAACAACCTTCCAGAAGCAATTAGCACCTTGAACTGCAAGTTTTGGCTGAGTTTTGATCAAATATGAGTCATACTTTTCATGCTTGCAACTTCACAAGAATTCTCTCAAAATCTCATCATATCACACACTTGAGCATTCTATTTGCTCAACTATAAATAGAGGATGATATCCCACTCATTTGGACAAGCTTGGACAACCAAAATCACCCCGCCAAACTCTATCCATAGCTTACAATTCTGAGTTTTCGAATTCACTCTTTCCTTATTTTTCAATCCAATTTTTTTGTTCATTCTTCATCCTTGAACTTCCCCGAAGCAAGCAGTAGAAGAACCAAGCCTTGAGGTGCTCTAAATCGTGCTAGCCGAGTCAAGTTTTAGAGATCTGAAATTTAGCTTCAATAGGTAGATTCCTCCATCAATTCTCTCCAAACTTGTTACTACAATGTAGCTCTCATCACTTTGATACTCATAGCATCGTTGTTTTTCAACTGGAAGTGAGTTTTGCTCATGAATTTTCAAATCTCTTTTCAATTGTTTCCTTCTGGTTTTTTCCAAATCAACTAAGCTGTGGTTAATATAAATTTTCCACGAGGGTACAATTGGAATCGTCTTGACAAGACGAAGCGAATGGCACCGGTATGAGCTTCTGATTTTACAGATTGAAGGACCTGTAATTCACGCATGATTGGAGGTTGAAGATGACCAGCATGTCATTTCTCAACCAATGACAAGATGCCACTTGTTTTTTTAAATCTGTTTAAAAAATAAATGATTTTGTGGTTTATTCACTAATGTCCATATCATGCACATTGCATCTGATCCTTTGAATTAGCTTACTAACGCGTTTTGACATTGATCGAGTGGTCTATATTTTTTATCTTTATTTTTATTTTCTGATTTTTCTATTTAATTTTTTTAAACTTCAAAAATTCGTTATAACTTCTAAAATTGTGAAAAAATTATCAAAAATACTTTTGATTTTTATCTTTCTGATTTTTATCTTTCTGATTTTTATTTTTTCATAATTTTATTTTGTGATTTGGTATTTTTTTTTTACGATTTTTCACTTTATTTGATTTGTTTTAATTGTGTAAAAATATTTTTTGATCTTTCAAAATTCTGAAAAAAAATATGGAAGGATCCAATGACCTCTTGGAAAATATTGGTGACCTTGTTTTATTTTTATTTTTATTTTTATTTTTACAATTTTTTCACAAGTTTTGGTTTATTTTGCTTATTTCTTAAACTTTTAAAAATAGTTTCTGAATTTTAAAAATTCTGAAATTTGTTGTCAATAATTGTTTATTCATGTTTGACCTCTGATTTTTTTTAGGATTTTTATTTGGTGTTTTAATACATGTTTTGTATTTTACCAGTTACTTCATTTTTAAATCATTTAATTTTTGTTTTATATTAAATATATATTATTATTTTTTATTGGTCCTGATTTGGAGATACTTGAGTATTATTTTGGGACAAGTTCCTCAACCTCATTGGATCTTGGGTGTTGATAGGTTAAAAAACCAAATCCATCAAAATGGATGAATGATGTTGATACCCTAATTTCCCCTGATACATTGGTTATACTATCATTCCCCTCCCTCTTCATCTTATCCCTATCTTGTTTTTACTTGTGCTACATGTTTTTGGAGAATGATCTACATAACATTTCTCTAACATGTTGGTACATATATTGCTATGACCGGCTTCAAAATAGGTGCAACTTCCATATAAGTCCACTTACGATTGCTTAACATAGCACTAAATTTGTCTTGATTCGAAAAATGATCATTAGTGGCCCAAACCTATGTTTGCAAGGCCGAGTATGTTTAATTTTAAACCATTGATACAATAACCTTAAGGTTCATTCTTAGGAGGCTTTGATTTTATCAATCCTTTAATAAACTTCATAATTTTTGTTCTAAGTGAATCATTTGAACATCGTTGATCATATGTGGTTGCTTTGAGCATTTGAAATGAATGATATACTTGACAAAAAGCAAATGAAAATTGTTATTGAAAAACTTTGATTTTATCAATCTTCTAATGAGTTTTCAAATGCAAGCTTCAAGATGGTCATTCAACTAACCCTCTAACTTCTAATTTACTAACACTTAACTTTACATTATGTATTTATTTTGCGCCTTTATTTTTATGTACCATTTATTTTTAGCATTTACATCTCATGTTGTTTTCCTTTTGTTCACTTGAGCATTTATCTTTATGTCATTTTATCTTTGCTCATTTGAGTTTTTATTTTATTTTTAAAATACTCAACAATCAACTTGAACATTAAAATCCTTAAGGTTACTTGGACTACTTGGTTACTATCCTTCGTATTATAGAGTTATGGATCTCTCGGACTTAGGATCATAAGCCTTGATACTTGGGGACCTTGTTGCTCTGTTGTTATTTTGTCTGAATTTCTTGGGGTTTACTCTAAGACATTGGGTTGATTTTCTTTGTGTGCAGGTTATTCTGATTTTATGCTTTGTTTGTGATTAAGAATTCCTCTTTATATAGTTGTTACTCTTCCCAACTTTTTGTGAAGACTTAATTCATCTAAAGCTTGGTATTCCTCAGAGGCTTAGTATTTTGCTTGCTTGGTTTCAATCCAAAGAATGTGAATTCTACATTGAATTCTTATGTCAAGTGTTGGCTTCTAGTTGGTTAGACCATTATTTTCCTTGTATATTATCTTATTCTTTATAATAGTCCCTTCATCTCCTCATATGTTCTTTAATTTCAAAAATCTCCTCCCTCCTTTTCAAAACTCTTCTTATTTTTCTAACTTGAACCACTTTCATAATAAACTTGGACTTAGGTCCATGCATTTTCAAAAGCTTTTCTTAATCAAATTTAATCAACTTAACCATACTTTAACATCTTTCTCAAGACTAAAACTCATTAACCTCATTCAAACCATTTTGCCACTTTGACTTTTTACTTTAAAACTTTTCTCAAAAGATTATACTCTTATCGATTCTTTTAGTGATGCAAGCTACTATACTTCTATGATATATAGTGAAATGAGATATTTTCCACTTGGGTGTTGAGTGAGGTTTTGTTGATTTTAAAATCCAAGCTTTATCCTTCACTTTGAGATGATGCAAATTCTCCTTTCTCATAATTGTGGGTAGTAAGTATGTTTTCCACTCGTATGCGACGATGATGTCTCTTATCTTAAAATTAACCAACACACATGTGTTTTAAAATTTTTAAGGTGAACAATGAGTACCCTAATCCCTATTACAAGGAAGGTGGTACATAGGTGTTGTACCCCAAAATTTTTCCTCCCATTTTTTTACTCAAAGCATGCTCAAGGTTGACCAAGAACTGACCAGACATCTCCTCCTAAGGCAATGAACCTCTAATTAGGGTTTCAATTTTCATCAAGATGTTTGAACTTAAAAGGTATCAAATGTTTTACATGGTCCTAATATTCCTCCAAGTTAGTCCATGCCAAGTTTCATGCCTTGCACAACAAGTTTACTTAGACAATTGCTCAAATGCTTGAAAATCAATTGTACTAGGTCAAAAGTCAACTATGGTCTATATACAGTCAAACTTCAAGATTTTTGGTCAACATCAACATTTTAAAGTGATATCCATCATTTTATCAAGGGTCGATCATGATTCCTCAAGAAATGCTCTCAATTTATCAAAAGTCAAGAATTGCTAAATTAGGGTTTCTATAGGAAAAGTCAACCAAACTTTGACCAGGCATAACTTTCACATACTTCATCCATTTTCCCCAACCAAAGCTAATATTGAAGAGAATCGCATTACTTAAAACTTCTCTTCAGCCCTCAAGTCCAAGAAATGTACCATTTGAAAGATACAAGCTCATACATTACATGTCATTTTCAAAAAGTCAACAAAAGCCACTTTTTTCCAAGACCTTTTACATCAAGATAAAATATTCAAATACAAAATTGATCAAAAGAGGGATTGAATTAGACATGTTAGGATTTTAAAAAAGTCCAAGATCACCATCATGAGATAGAAATTGAGCAAGTTATTGCTTTCCCAAGTTGGGAAAAGTTGGGAAATTTCAAGATTGTTGCATTGAGCAAATTTGAAGTTTTAATACAAGGACCCATTTTCTTGGATTTCAAATATCTTCCTAAGATTATAGAGGATCCCTAAAACCATTTTTGCATAGTCTTGATTTTATTTGCATTTTATATTAATTTTATTTAATTAAAAATCAAATGAATCAAAATTATTGCAAAATATATGGGCCATTATCATTTGGGCTTGGTTTAATGCATGGAGAGGCCCCAAATTTCGTGTACAGTAAGACTAACATGTCTACATTCATGCAAATTTGAAAAATGGACAATGTCCCATGCTTTTGGCCAAAGTTACAACTTTGCATTCATGGTTTTGAAACCACATAATCATGTTTGTTATTTCCCTTGTTTCTTTGTCTCCTCACTACTCTCTATATAAACAAGCCATTAGCAAGCTCCAAGGACGGATAGACAGTCTGGAAAACCTCTAAAATTTTTGCAAAAAAAACATCAAAGTTGTCAAATTCGAATTTCAGTTTCCAGTCTTCCTTAGTCCAAACCAAGGATCCTAATCCACTCATGGAGGTCCCTTGAAGCGTTTACCATCGTTACCAAGACTTGAAGCATCATAAAACCTCACAACCAGCCCTCACGGTTTGCTCCTTTTCTCAAATTCACTTTTCTAGAATTATGTAATACCAATCCATTTTGACCATGCATTTTTGTTTATTTGAGTATTTACAAGCTTCTGACATAGTTAGATTGCAGTTTTGGTGCAGGAATCATACATTGCCATTGTTAGGGTTTACACCTTCAAATTGGGGTGTGATATGGTGGGAGAACTTACTTGGTCATTTTGCGTTTGGGTTCGCAAATGTTGCGGTTAGCAAGAGTCGCCCCCGACTTTTCTTTTATCCAATAAGGAAAGGCTGAAAAGAACAGGAAAGACCTTTAGAGATGTTTTTCTTGAGTTCGAGGGGTAGATTATGAAAAGGGAAGGTGTTAGAACCCTTTTCATCCATGGTTTTCCATGGGCTCTTAGTTGCTTGCTAGATCACTTGCTTTTGTTTGAAAATGTGCTTTCTGTGGTTTTTTTTAATGTATTTGGAAAATATCTTTGTAATGATTCTCGTTTCTATAAGAACGCGTACAAAGTGTTGTTTCGAAAATGGTTCAAAGAGGTGTTTGTGAAACGTGTTTTTTTAAAGTGTTCTTAAAAAGATATTTTTGTAATGGTTCTCGTCTCTATAAGAACGTATACAAAAAGCTTTTGTCTTTTTGAGAAAAAAAAGGTTTTAATGTGAAAATGTTGGTGTAAAATTTTTGGTTGTGAGCAAGCGAACAACTAAGAGCGAATCTACCTACTCAAAAGGTCTTAAATGTTCTTTTCCTCCTCCTTTAGAGGTTGGTATCTTATCATTGATTTGGTAAGAAGCCCCATTGTTGGATGTGAAGGGACGGGTGTGGGACATTTGTGTATAGTCATAGAAGGCAACTTATGAGACGCTTTAGCAGTTTTTCATAAATGACTAGATCGTTTTATCAAAGGCAACATCGAGGGTTATCGAGGGACTATGATCTTTTATCGAAGGGTCTTTGCTAAAGCGTCACATATTCGAGGGACGTGACGGTTTTTTGAAAGGCAAACAAAGTGAGATTACCCTAGAGGTGCTAGTGTGTAGGTGTGTTTGTTTATATGCATTTTGTCTTGTATATAAAAGTTATCTATTTGTTGATTTTATCTTGCCATACATCCTAATTACTAGCAATATATGAAAGCAAAATAAAATGCGTAAAATAAAATCCTAAGTTATTACATCTTTAGGGGGGTGGGGGTACAATTTGCAAATAGGGATGAAATAAATTTCTAATTATTACAACCACATAGAACTAATGGGAAGTAATGAAAAATATATGCATAAATAGTATAGAAAATGGGAGAAACTGCTTTTTGAACCAATATGTGTCGACACATGCTGTTATGCATCGACACATAACTTTTCCTTGCTCCTGCAAAGAAAAATCAGCTCATTATGAGTCAACACATAATGGGATGTGTCGACTCATACACCTTCTTTGTGTCGAGGCATACACATTTTGTGTCGATTCATGAACTTTTCAACCTTCTATTTTGGGACCTGGAATCAGTATGAGTCGATGCATGGGGTTTATGTGTCGATTCATACCCTGTTTTTTACTAGGAAGAGTCGACACATGTGTGTATGTGTCGATACATACTGTGTTTTTCCGCCTTAAACATTGTTTTATTTTCCATACATGTCAGTTTACAGCATATGATTGATAAATATAAACAGCAAGCAAACGGTTAGCTAAAAGGGGCAATGATTACTACATCTTATATTCAAGAATAAATCATTATTGATGTATGAAAAAATACCAAGTCAAGAAGACTTACCTTGAAACTACACTTGGTGTTTGAAATCTGAATACTTTTCAAGATGTTTTAAGGGCTCTAATGAATCTCCAGGTAGCTTGTCCCAAACTGTTGAAACCCAGTCAAGGCTTGTTCCAAACTGTTGAAACCCAGTCAAGTTGTACACTATTGTTTTTATGTTTGGATGGTGAGGATAATGGCACTAACAGAAACCGTTTTAGTGTTTTTACACTCTCTATGTGCTAAGGTGTTTGGTTTATGGGAGAGTTTGTAAGATGGAATAATGGATTGAAATTCTGTTTTGAATCAGATTAGAGCTCATTTCTGTTTGAATGAGCCAAAGTTACAAAGAACACTATTTTTCTGTTCAAAAACTCTCTCTTCTCTCCAAAAATTCCAACCCCTATGTCTTATGAAACAATCCCTTTTGTTGATCCTTGACTGAGGTTTAGGGGGGAAACAAAATAAGTCATTTTGAATTGTTTTTGCTTACTATTTTGATACTTTATTCATACAATTTTCTTTTGCCATTTTGGTGAAATTTTGGGGTTGTTGTGATGCAGGCTGGTGTAGGCTGCATAGAACAGTTTTGGATTGTATAGGACAGCATATGCAGATTTGTGGTGCAGCATAGCATAAGGTTTTTTGTAGGACAACAATGGAGCGGGCTTTTGGGGTGTTTGGGCAATGCAACATATCACGCTTTGTTCAACTTGGACAACAAAATTTGTAGCATGAAACAAATTTGGCCTTGTGGAGTATTTTCTGCACATTGTATCAAGGACAAAACATTGTGGCAAGGTTTTTTTGAGTTAAATAGAAAAATCCAAACAAGACATAGTTTTAGAATTTGTAAATTTGCAAAAATGTCACTTGGTAACAACTTGAACTATTCGCCTCATTTTAAAATATTTGGAATTGTAGTAAAATGTCATGAGGCAAATGAAATTAACAAGTATAGAAAATACTTAGAAAAATTTCAAAGTCTTGCAAAAGTTAGATTTTTTATTCTCTTGATTTCTTTGATGATCAAATTTCACCTTTTGGACATCTTGATGCAATGTGATTTTTGGGACTCAAATTTGGTCAAAAAGTCAAAGTTTGACTTTTCAGTATGCTTTGGACCATTTTGCCCTTGTGAATTATTTTCTTGAAAAGTTGTAATTCCAGACTTGAAACTAGATAGAAGCAAACCTGAGGGTCCAGGAGGATCTTTTGAGAAATGAGAGGGCAAATTTTGGGATACAACATGGGGTTTCTTGGAATAGCCAAATTTAGGGCCAGCCAAGGGTACCATTGTGTTCAGGAGATTGAGGCCAATCAATCCATGGCCTCACTCTGAGTTTATTTTGCGTATTATGGATTTTTTTATTTGCAGGTGCTATAGTGACAAACAAAAACTATCACTATAGGTCTCATTATCTAAAACGACGGAGGGGGGAAGAAGATAATGTGTGACAGCCTCTAATTGGCTTGTATGAATCAGCACGCACGTTTTTTTATTTCTCCAATGTTGACGTTTTTTCTTATTTTATATTATTATTCTATTTTAAGTAATGAATGGACACGTAGCACAATTGGTAAAGCAGCGCACATCTGGGAGAGAGGACCTGGGTTCGAGTCCCAGGTCCAGCATTTTATATTTTATGAATTTTTTCATGCAAATCCCATGCTTCAAATGGCCAACAGTATACCATACGCCTTCATTTTGCAACCACTAAATCATGAGTGATCTAGATCCAAAGGTTTCAGCTTGCATGTCCAGTATAGGCCACCAAATCCAGTCCTCACTGGATCCAATAACAGACTTGGGCTCTCTTCAGCTTTGGGCCCAGCGCAATTTCACTTTCAACACCCCCATTTTTCTAATCATCTCAGGCCCATTTAGCATTTTTTTGTATTGTTTTATTTTTTATTTTCTTTACTTAATTAAACAATTAATAATGATAAAAATCTCACAAAATATATTTTAGGCTTAGACTTTTAATTAAATAATAAATTCCTGAAATTAATTAATTAATTAACTTTAAGGTTTTTTTATTTCAAATTAAAAATAAATTAGACTTAGGTTTGATTTTATTTGTTTATTATTTTTCATGTCATAATAAAATAAATAACAAAAAAAACATAGATTTTAATTTTATTTTAATTTTATTTTTTTAATTTAAAATTTAGGTATTAATTAACTTAGTTATTTTCTAAATAAATAAAAAATAAACAAAAAGATTTTCTTACTAGGATTTTAGACGTACTTTTAACTTTCGCGCATTATTTATTTTCTTTCGTATTCTTACATTATTGTACATGTACCCGGGATGTAATTGATTAATTAGGATTTACCGCTTTCTTTATTTTTCTTCCCCCAAATTCCTGTATATTGTAAATTCCCCTCCCCAAAGCCATGTAATAGTTTAGATCTATACTTCCCGCACTTTATTTTCTGTACATATCAAATGTTAGTAACTAGGCGTGTATGGAAAGACTAATAATCAAACGTTAGTAAACCTAATAACGCAAGATAAATACTTGAACAAAATCAATTGCACACACACCTCTAGGGTATCCCACTTTGGTTTCCTTCAGAAAACGGTCACAATTCTCGAAACGTGAGAATTTTTAGTGGTTGTCCTCTAGTTTGAAAGATCACAAGCTCCTCGATGACCCTCTCGATGTTGCCTTGGTTAAAAGTGATCTTAGAACTTTAAGACAGTTACTAAAATTCCTTGCCAAGTTGCCTTTGTGACCGTAACGTCCCTTCGAATGTCCCTAATACATCCAATGATAGGGCTACCTACTCACTAATAGTAGGATATCACTGTCTAAAAGATAGGAGGAAAAGAACGACCACTTTCGAGTACAAAGTAGATAGTTGTTAGAAGTTTTCTCAAAAATATCTTTACACTTACACAAATTCTATTTTCCAAAAACATTTCAAAACACTTTCAAAAATATTCGCTTTGTCAACACTCTTGAGGACTGATACAAGAGTTATCATAAAGAGAATCGCCTCACTAAGTAATTTTCAAAACATTTTCAAACACACAAAGCAACAAGGTATTTCAAAATGAGCAAACCTCTAAGAGCCCATAGATAACTACAGATGGAAAGGGTGCTAACACCTTCCCTTTCCATAATCTACCCCCTACTCAGAAAACTCTCAAAAAGGTCTTTTTTTGTTCTTTTCACCCTTTCCTTAATTTGGATAAAAGAAAAGTCGATGGCAACTCTTGCTTACCACAACATTTGCAAACACAAACGCAAAACCAGTATTAAACAGTCGGTTCTGCCACCATTCACAGAACTGGCGACTCTGCCAGGGAAAATAAAAAGTGGGGTTACCTTAGAGTTAGTTCATTTAAAACTTTTATATTTGTATGCTTTATTTGCTTTATCCTTGGAGGGTTGTTTGGGTTATTACTATGGATCCTACACCCGGATCTAGGGGCATCTTTTTAGGTAAACAATAATAGATCGTGGAGACTGTACGGCATAGACCGATATGGTTGAAGCGATAGTTGTGTTGGTGTGACACATTGGTCGGTACCGGTATCCCTTGTGTTGAATCGAGGAGAATATGGGGCCGCCGCGTGGTGTCGTGAAGCACTAACGGACCTTAGAACCTCAGTTGAACAAACTTGGCCATTAGAAAGTAGTGAGATAACCGGCCTTGGTGTAAAGCTGGGGATTGGTTGATACTCGATGATACACTCATTGAGATTGGACTTTCGAGATGTTTCATCTGCAAGAAAAGATTGCTAAGCTGAAATAACAATCGATAAAGAAATATCAGTGATATTGAGACTCCTTAGAACCCGATTACTATTTCTAGGACAGGTTGAGCCAACTAAACTTCAAGAGGGTACTTACCTATAAACTCCATGCAAGCCTAAACCTAAGGTCTTGTGTGTTTTGCTCGTGTATGATCAGTTTGCTTACACATGACATCACACACCATAGCATCATACCATAGTATTTCCATAACCATTTCAAGGATCTCAAGGGCCTGTGATGCAGGTTATGAAAAAGTAGACGTCTAGCAAGGGGTGTTGTACCCCAAAATTTTCCCTCTCACTTATCAAGAATTTTCTCACAAGATCTCCTTGGGATCAAGACTGCACTAGGGTTTGATCAGCTCAAGACACCTCCTTAAGCACTGATAACCAAAATTAGGGTTTGAGATTGCACAAGGATATTTGAACTACCAATTCCCCATATGACTTTCATGGATCATTATGGACCCTCAATATTACTCATGTCAAGTTTCAAGCTTTGGATCACACTTTTGCTCAGTCAATTGAGCAGTTGACCTAAAAAACAACTGTATTGGGGAAAAAGTCAACCATGGCCAATTTACAGACAAACTTCATAATTTTTTATCCACATAAACATTTTAAAATCATATGTATCATTTGATCAAGTTTGGACCACAATTCCTCAAGAAATTTGATCAAATCTTCAAAAGGGCAAAATGGTCAAAATTAGGGTTTTGACTGGGAAAGGGCAATTTCTGATTTTTGACCTAGCAAATGATCAATTGGTTTATGGCATGATCTCAAGAGTCCAATTGAATCATTTTGACCTAATGACATGACTTAAAACATTGCTCAAGTCCAATGGATTGACAGATGAATTTTCAATCAACTGATCAAAAGTCAACTGTAAACTGAAAAGTCAAACTTTGACTTTTTGGTCAAAATAAAATGCCAAAAATCAAAATTCATCAAAGCATGTCAAAATATGAAACTTATTCATCAAGAAATAAAAAATTCAAGACTTCATTTTGAAAAGTTAAAATTTCAAAACTTAGAAATTTTTCTAAGTGTTGGAAATTTCTTATTTTTTCACAACTTTGAGCAAAATTTTCACCATGATGCAAGATGATTCAGAAGAAACTTCCAACACGAAAGTTGTATATCTCCATGAAATCTACAACTTTTCTTTACACAACTCCTTCCAAAAGTTATTAGATCTCAAGTTATAATTTTAAGAACACATGGTCATGAAACAAAACACTTAGTGAAATTTTGCCCTAATTTCGTCAGGATTTTGACCTAACTTCATGGCACTTTTTCATATAGTTCCAAGGGGAATCTTCAAAAGGGATTCAAAGATGGTTTGTATAGAACAATTCAAGATTTCCAAAATGTCTAAGAACTCCTTGAGATCATTTTTGAGTAGGGAGAATCGAAGAGATGAAGTTAGGGTTTTATCACTTGAATTACAAGTCATTTTGTGATGAACCAAATTCAAAATTCAAAGTTATGTTGCATAACCTCTACTTTGAAGGCCTCAAGCTTAGTAGGCACTCAATAATTAATTTCTTGCACAACTGTTATAGGTCTCATTTCAAGCATTCAATGCAAGGCCATGCTTTATATCCATTTTGGGAAGAAAGTGCACATTGCCATTTTGATAAAGTGACTTTTTGCACAAAACTTGTTCTTGAGCCTTGCACTTGTTCTCTTCTGAACATACATGTCTTATAACCCAAGAGAAATGGTTTAGACACTTACAATCACCCAACCCATGCTTGTAATTCACATTGAAACTTGTTTTCTCATTTTTCTTGAAAATCAAGTAACCTAGCAATTAGCTAAAAACTTGTACTTCTGACTTGCCAAACCACTCAAGACTCTTTGCTTATAGATACAAACGCCATTTGCCACAAAACACACGCATGATTGACCCCTAAAAACACCAAGAGCTCAGAACTGCATCACATACCTCCATTGTTGCCTAACTTGACCAAAAGTTTGTAACCCACATCTCCCTCGCGCGTTTTCAAGCCTTTTGGTCCCTAAAGTTTCTAAACATTATTTAGAACTCATCCCACACCCTATTACAAGACTGTAACACCATCCTCCATTTTCAAAAACAGAGCTTTGCACTTGGACTTCTCCAGAACTCCTCAGGCACTTTCAGCTCAAGCTAAGCATCCCATTAGCTTTCTGGGAACCTGAGGAAGCTAACCTAATCATTGGAACTCACTGAAAGCTGCTCAAACTCCAGGCATCATTAATGATTTATTTGTCAATTAAAAATATAGATATCATTACCCTAAAGCTAACCATGTCCATAGTTTTCATTAATTTTGTTTGAGCTTAGAGAATTTTAAGATTGAAGTTTCTAAGATTTTTAGGGTTCGGATTAGGGCCATTAAAATTCATGCTTATCTTTGAACTATAATTCTATTACTTTGCATTCCGCAAATCGTGAGGAAATTTGCCACAAGTTTCATGTTTACAGTTTTAATTTTTGTTGAGATTTGAATGACTTACAGAGGCACTGGCTGGGCGTGAGGTTGAAGATGAAGTTCAGGCCATGGACTTGTTTACTATCATGTATTTGTTGTTTTGATTATATAAATGAATGTAGAGTCACCCCAGTGGTAGAAGCGCGCGACTGTGACTTGAGGGACCTGGGTTCGAGCCCCAGTGGTACCCTTTTGATTTTTTTTATATTTTTCCTATTTTGACTTTTTTGGACAAGCGTTAGGCCTCCTCCTTGGGCCTTATTGTTTTTTTTTTACTTTCTAACCCCCTGTTTCACTTACACAGCCCTTGGCCCTTTTTTATTTCTTTTTCTTATTTTTATTTATTTATTTTCTTAAATATTTTATCTAATATTAAAAAATCATAAAAAATACAAAAATATTAGACTTATATTTTGACATAGTTTATTTATTTTTTCTCAATAAAAATTATTTTTATTTAATCATACTTTATTTATTTCACTAATTGTTTTTGTAAATTTAATTAAAAATTAGGGTTTTAGTTATTTTCTTTACACCATTTAAATATATTATTTTAAAAAATATAAAAAAGACCAAAAATATTTTATAATACTATAAATTATTTTTAAGACAAAAAATACCAAAAAATGTTCTTCTTACAAACTTAATTTCTTTTTTATCAATTAGTAGATTAGGGTTTTATTTAATTTATTTTTCTAGTAAATTTAGGCTTTACTTTTAATTAATTATTTTCTTTTAGTTAATTAATTTAAAACCAAAACCCCTTTTCTCTAAAAAAACCCAAACAAAATATTCATTTTCTTCACATTTACATTCTTGTATATTTATTCATTTTGTACATTTATTTATTCAATTCTTGTACCAATTCAATATGGTTGTAATAGATTTAATTAGGTTTATTTTCTTGCAATCCCCATTTATAATTTGTACACCCCCTCCCACAAGTATTGTAATAGCGTAGTAATTTTAAATTCCGCAATTTATCGCTTTATATGCAAATGCTAGTAATTAGGGTTTGTATGGAAAGAGTAAAACCAATACTTAGAAAACCCTAATAAAAGATAAAATCAAGCATGAAAACAATACATTTTCACACAAGCACCCCCTAGGGTAAATCCACTTGGTTGCCTTGCAAAATGGCCATATTACGCATGTGAGGTATCTTAGCAAAAACAAGCAAAAAACAAAATCATAGTCCCTCAATGACGCTATATATGTTTCCTTTCAAATGATCTTAGTCCCTAAAAATAGAATGCTAAGATACCTTGCAACATTTCTAATCATGGTTATACGATGATCCACGCCCGTCCCGTTTACATCCAAAGATAGAGTTACTTACCAAATCAATGGTAAGATAACAATGTCAAAGGAAAAGAAAATGAACAAGAAAGACTTTTGGATAGGTAGAACACTCCCAATTACTTTCTTCATTTCAAAACAAAACATCCTTGCTATTTTTCAAAACAAACACCTACACTTTCAAAACATCTTACAAACTTGAAAACATTTTTAAAAGATCAAATCTTTGTATACATTCTTACGAACGAGAATAATTACAAAGTTTGCCTAAACAAATGGCTTCTTTACAAAATACTTTCAAAAACCACACACAGCATAATTTCAAAAAAAAGCAAGTGATCTAGCAAGTAACTAAGAGCCCATGGAAAACCATGATGTACTCAAGCTTTAATTTATTAATATAACGTGTGTTTCCTTTTTGTCTAAAACAAATTTGAATCTTTAAAATCCTTAAAATCATTGCATATGCATTTACCATTCATCATGACATAAGAAGGTTTCTTGCAACAAGTCTCCTCATCTTTCTACTTTTTATTTTAGTAAGATGGATCTCGAGCAAAAGGTGAAGGACCTCCAAGCATAAAATGCTCAGTTTCAACATATGTTCTTAACTCTAGCCAAAGGACAAAAAGAGTTGAAGACCTTGCTAGTTGAAGAGAAAAAGAAGAAAACGAAGAAAATAACTGGAGTTCTAAACATTAGAAGAAGATTCGAAGGACAAGCAAGAAGGACCCTAGACTTTGCAACGTCATCTGGTGAGAAAGACAATCAAGATGGGAAAGACAAAGAAGCAGTGGTCCAGCCAGATTCAGAAGAGGAAGAGGAAGAATAAGATTATTCTGAAGAACAATATCCTCTAGCCGACGATAAGTATAAGCATCTGGAAGAATGGTTAAGCGCAATGGAAATCTAAAAAGTGTTTGGATTAGACTTTGAGGAATTGGGGTTAGTATATGGGATTGTCATCCCTCCAAAATTCAAAGCACTGGCGTTCTCCAAATATGACAGAGTTTCATGTCCCAAAATGCATCTCCGGTCCTATGTGAGAAAAATACAGCCACATACAGCTGAAAAAGATTTATGGGTACACTTCTTTCAAGACAGACTATCCGGAACTCAACTTGATTGGTTTTATTAGTTAGAAAGAGCCAATGTTCATAATTGGGAATATCTGGCCGCCGCCTTTTACAAACAATACCAATACAACGCTGATCTTGCGCCCACCCGTACTCAACTCCAGAGTATGGCCATGGCTTCAAGTGAAGGCTTTAAAGATTACGCGCAAAAATGGAGGGACTTAGCAGGAAGAGTCATGCCTCCCCTATCTGAAAGAGAGTTAGTAGACATGTTCTTGGGCACCTTGTCCGGTCCTTTATTCAATCACTTAATTGGGAGTTCATCGGCAGGTTTTACCGAATTGATATTAACCAGAGAAAGGGTGGAAGCCGGGATAAAGAATGGGAAGATTCAAAAATATGCATCCTCTGCTGCTGTAAGGAAACCATTCATTTGAAAGAAAGAAGTTGTTGTTGTATATCCTCAGAGAAATCAAGATAGGGTTGAACGCCGTCCAATAGTGGGGGCTGTCATGATTCTTAAACCCGCACCTGCTTAGCAAAGAAGCAACCAACCAAGAATGGAAAGACCAGTCAAACAGTTCACCTGAATTAATATGACATTGTCTCAAGTAGTGCCACATTTGTTAAGATCCAATCTAGTGACTTTGAAAGAAGCTCCAAAGAATCCTACACAACCTCTCCTCACTATCATCCTAATGCCTGTTGTGCATACCATTCTGAGAGTCCCGGACATGACACTAACAATTGTTGGGCTCTGAAGAACAAAGTACAAGACCTTATTGAAGCCAAAGAGATTGAATTCGATGCACTAGAAATTCCCAATGTTATTACAGCCCCTATGCCCAAGCAAGGCCGTGATGTCAACGCTGTTGAGGAAGATATGTTTGTTACTTCAGTTGATGAACTTGTGACCCCACTCCTGAATATCAAAACGAACTTGTTGAATGCCGGTGTATTCCTAGGCCGTGATGAAAGTTGTCATTTCTGTTTGTCCTCACCAACCAGCTGTCATTTGTTAAAAGCAGGCGTTCAATGCCTAATAGATGACAAGGAAATTTTGTTTGAGAAGACTTCTATTCCAACTGTTTCTTATAATGATGTTTCCATCATGAATATTTCCGCCAATTCTTCCAGGGCCTCCACCAAAAGACCCGTTAGAATTACATCAGCTCCTAAAGTAGCTCCATTGATAATTACAATGCCTGGACCAATCCCGTATTCGTCAGACAAAACCATCCCATGGAATTATGGAGGTGATGTCTACTACCACAGTATCAAGCAAGATTGGCCAGCTGCTGAAAGTTCAAGTTCTGAGAAAGTTGACTCTGATGTCAGTAATATTGCAGGGACTAGTAAGATAACCCGAAGTGGAAGGGTTTTCTCTCTAGAAATTGCTCATCCAAAAGTTATTTTTGGACCCGTAATCATTCCTATTACTGTTGCTCCTCCAAAGGTTATTCCCAGTCCTACAATCATCTATGCTAATACTCTTGTTGACAAAACTGTTACAATCCCTATTATCACCCCTACTGACATTCCTGATGCCGAGTCAACCGAGACTCGATTTAAAGTATTCTGGTTGAGCCTGTCCGGAAGAAGGCACAATCAATAGTTATCCCTGAGACCTCCCGAAAAGAGGCGGAAGAAATTTTGAAGATCGTAAAAAGAAGCGACTACAACGTAGTCAAGCAACTGGGGCAAACTCCACCAAATATTTCCATGCTGGCTTTATTACTATGTTCTGAGGCTCATGCAAAGGCCTTGGTAAAATTCCTCAAAACTACCCATGTACCCCAAGAAACATCTGTCGATCAGTTCCAAGACTGCGTAGCCAGCTTGACTGCAGATAATGGTTTAAGTTTTTCAGATGCTGATTTAACGCCAAGGGGGAGGAAGCATAACGAGGCATTGCATGTCTCATTTGAATGCAGGGGCACGACGTTGGATCATGTTTTGGTTGACACTGGTTCATCTCTGAATGTGTTGCCTAAAAAGGCTCTTGATAGGCTTGACTGTGAAGGATTAACCCTGAAACCTAGCAACATAGTAGTGAGGGCCTTCGACGGCTCAAAAAGCACGGTGCATGGGGAAGTGGACATCCCCATAAAAGTTGGAAACCAAACATTTGATTCAACTTTTTATGTAATGGATATTCTCCCTTCGTATTCCTGCTTATTAGGCCGACCGTGGATTCACAATGCTGGTGTTGTTACCTCTACGTTGCATCAAATGCTGAAATATAAAATTCAAGGGAAAGTCATCACCGTTCATGGAGAAGAAGAGTATATGGTCAGCCATCTAAATTCCTTTAGATATGTGGAATTAGATGGTGAATTTATTGAAACTCCATTCCAACACTTTGAAGAAGTCCCGCATACTGTGACAGTAACCATGGTTGTGTCTCAAGTCCCAAAGATTACAAGGCCTCCACTCAAGATGTCGTCTTTGAAATATTCCAAGGCAGTGATAGAAGAAGGTGGGTGCACTATTTGGGGCCAACTCCCAGATATCCCTTACAAATCTGAAAAATTTGGTTTGGGTTTCACTTCAGGAGCCCAGAAAGTTGTACGCCGCGCTCGTGCCAGAGGACCACCCTTGAAGATCAGCAACCGCAAAGTCAATGCAGTGGAGAATGATGAAGACAGCTATAACCTAGAGGATTGGATTTTCCCAACTGTCAGTGGAGGGCTCAGCAACTGGGAGGCTAGAGATTTTGTCCCGATCACATTTATCCAACAGTAATTTGTCTTTAAATTTTGTCAGACCTGTAATATTAAAACAATTCAGACTCTTAAAACCTTGTGTCTTACCCGAGGCACAATGGTCCATTTGTAAGGGTTATTATCTCATTTCCATATGACATCAATGAATCATGGACGTTTTTTCATACAAAATTTGTGCTCATTTTTTTTCTTTAATACATTTTAATTTCCTTCAAAGATAACTATACTCTTACACACACTCATGCTCACAATGCAGGTTTACATCCACTCAGGATCCCTTCGGTAACGATTCTGCTATGGCCTTCTGTGATTCTGAAAATCTAATCTACCAAGCCTAAGACGAAGGTGAGGAAGATTGTGAAGTACCAGGGAACTCGCCAAGTTACTACAAAAAGAAGAGAGGACCATTCAGCCCCATGAAGAACCAGTGGGCACAATTAACCTAGGTACCGAAGAATACAAAAGAGAAGTCAAAGTGGGTGCCAATCTAGAACCTAGTGTCAAAGAGTGTCTGATTCAGTTGTTGCATGATTATGTTGAAGTCTTTTCCTGGTGGTATAAAGACATGCCAGGACTTGATGCAGATATCGTAGTACATCGTCTACCTACAAAAGAGGACTGCCCACCCGTAAAACAAAAGGTACATCGAATGCGACCAGACATGTCAGAGAAGATTAAAGCGGAAGTCATGAAACAATTCAACACCGGATTCTTGGCTGTCACCTCCTATCCACAATGGGTTGCCAATGTTGTTCCCGTACCCAAAAAGGATGGCAAAGTGTGAATGTGCGTGGACTACAGATATTTGAATAGGGAAAGCCCTAAGGATGATTTCACACTTCCCCACTGTTGTACCCCAAAATTTTCCCTCCCATATTTCTCAAGACATGTCAAGAACAATCTCCAAGTGTTCAAGATGGCTCAAGAGTTGGACAGTCAAATCATCCCCTAAGGCAATCAATTCAAAATTAGGGTTTTGTGTTGCATCAAGGTCCTCACATCCAAATGACCTCAAGTTCTTCCCAATCTCCTAATATGTTCTTAAGTTCATCCATGTCAAATTTCAAGCCTTGCAGAGAAAGTTTGGTCAGTCAATTGCTCAAGAGGTCCAAAAATCGATTGTGCTAGGGCAAAAGTCAACTGTGACCTACAAACAGTCAAACCTCAAGTTTTTTTGTCAAAATTCTCATTTTTAAGGATAATTCATCATTTTATCAAGGGTTGATCATGATTCATCAAGGATTGCTCAAGATTCATCAAGATTCAAAAGTTGCTAAATTAGGGTTTTATAGGAAAAGTCAACTCAACTTTGACCAAGCATACCTTTATCATACTTTATGAGAAATGACCCATCCAAAGCTCATTTTGAAGAATATGAAATTTCCTACAATCCATATTCACACCCCAAGATCAAGAAATGCTCTCACAAAAAGTTACAAATTTGGACATTATAGGTCATTTTTGAAAGTCAACAAAAACACTTTTTTTACCAAAGCTAATAACTTCAGCATGGAATATCAAAATGAGATGAGACCAAAAGGGTTGTTTAGAGGAAATCTCAAGGTTTCTAAAAAGTCAAAGAACACTTCCAAAAGTTCAAAATTGAAGAGGTTATGCATTGTTGAAGTTGGGCATTTTTCCAAAAGTGCTAAAAGTCAACTATCTTCAAAACTCCAATTTTTGACAAAAGGGCCCACTTTTTTCCACTTGATTTGGTCTTATCACATCACACACGTGTCCTATCTTCAATTTCATGACCAATCATTTATTTTTCTATTTTATTTGGTTTTTATTGATTTAATTCATTTTAAATCAATATTAATTCAAATAAAATCCAAAAATTAATGGAATGAGATTTTTTTGATCATTACAGGTCTTCATTACCAAGATACACCTAATCAAATTCGTATCAAGCATTGTTGTGCACAAAAAATCATATTTGGTACAATTTTGGAAACTTTATCAATGGTGATCATATCAAATCTCAAAACCTTCAATGCACATGGATTCAAGCCCAAGTTTTAACCTAAATTCATTCCCTTATACACACACAAGCCAGGCATACAGAGACCACGACCTAAGCATTACAGAAACGACCAAACCATAACTGAAAAAAACCTTGAAAAGTTGGAGATTGAAATCCACATTGGAGGCGTTTTCAAAGCAAAATCTCCACATAGCTCTCTTGCCTGATATCCAGTGGAGCTAAAGCAATCAAAACCAGGCCTTGAGACCTCCTGAATAGCGCTGTAAGTGCCCACGAACATAGCTCTAAACATGGAATCGTGAATCCATGTTCTTGCATCGTTTTGCCATTTTCTTTGTACAATCATGCTTATAACGTCAAATTTCTAACATGTCTGCATTATTCAATTTTGTTTTCATGGCCTATAACCTTAGATCCGAAGCTAGGGTTCATGTTCTTGTTTTTTAGGCATTTTTGATACAGGCAAAATCAGGACAAATAACGACCATGGATGTGTTCAGGGAAGAGAGACGAACCCAATGATGGTCTTAGCTTGCATTTTTATGGCCTAGAACGAGTTTTGGAAGCAAGCCACTGATATTACTGCAGATAAAAATCCGCAGGTAATAAAACCAGAGATTTGTGAAGAAGACGACTACGCGTCCTCTTCCCATTGGCTCGTTCAAATGTTTAGCGCGTTTTTTTTTAATTCCCAGGCATATTAAATATTTTCAATATATTATTTGTTTTGTATTCCATTAACAAATAGGCAGCATGGCTCAGTTGGTGGAAGCGTGAGTGGAAAACCCCTTGGGACCTGGGTTCGAATCCCAGGTCCCCCAAAACATTTATTTGATTTTTCTCCAGGCAATTGTATGCAGCATCATAAGCGTGGTTTACCATACGCTTGCAATCTCAACGCGCCAGATGGCCTTCAGGACAAATCTGGTGGCCAGGAATGAGGGACCATCATATGCCCAAGTCAACAAGCGCACACTGGATGGGAAAAGTCAAAACAGGCTTGGATGTTTGTAAATAAATATTAATTAATTGACTTAGTTTTAAATAGGTTTAAGCATTTAATATTTTTGCAATAAATTAAAACTAACATAGAATTAGGTTTTTAATAATTTTTTATTTTATTCCCTCATATATAAAAAACCCAAAAAATATTTTTATTAATTAATTAATTTAATTATTAACTTAGACTTAATTTTTAATTCAAAAAATAAGCCAAAATCTTTTCTTTAATAAAAAAAAGGGTCAAAACCCTAATAAATATTCCGACTTAATCTTCTCGCACGCGATCTATATTTCCAATATTGTAATTGCTTCCAGTATGTAATAAATTTTTTAGGACTTTAATTTATTTATCGCTTTCTTTTACTTTCCGCAATTTAAACTAAAGGGTTTGTCTTTGGCGATGTAAATATCTGACGCCTTGTAATAGCTTAGATTTAATTCCCGCAATTTAATTTCTGCACAATATACAATGTTAAATGTTTGATAATAGGGAATGCTTGACAAGATCAAATGTATGAACTTAAAATCAACTTAGATCACCATTAACATGTACAAAGATAACATAACCGAAATAACACACTCGCACATGCGCACTCTTAGGGTACACCTCACTTGGTTGCCTTCGAACGTGGTCATTGAGTATAGGAAGTTTTAGAGGTCGTCCTCTTGTCCAAAGATCATAGTTGCCTCGAAACGGTTGCCTCGGTAAAATGATCTAAGACATTAGGGTTACCGCTAAGGCGTCTTAACATTGCTTTAGTGACCACACGTCCCTTAATCGAATTGACCCGAAAACTCCAACGACGGTGCTACCTACTCATCCATAGTGAGATAGCGTCGTCTAAAGGACATTTGCACAGATTAATTCCTTTTTTTGAGTAGGTAGATGGTTCTTAAGTACTTGCTCTTTCAAAACAAAATAAAACTTTTCGCACTTACACTCCTTTCAAACCCACAAACACAAAGAAAAGCAGATTTTGAAAATACTTTGAGCAAGTACCTAAGAGCCCGTGGATAACCACAGATAGAAAGGGTGCTAACACCTTCCCTTTCTATAATCTACCTCCCGGACCCGAGAAACATCTCGAAAAAAGGAATTTTTCTGTGCTTTTTTTCCTTTCCTTGTTGGATAAAATAAAAGTCGGTGGCGACTCTTGCTTACTACGACATTTTGCAAAAACAAACGCAAAACACAAACCAGCATTCCAAAACAGCCAGTTCTCATTCCCACCGATCACACCCACATTGATATTCTAGTTGACAATACGGCACAACACAAAGTGTTTTCCTTCATGGACGGTTTCTCAGGCTACAACCAAATCAAAATGGCGCCTGAGGACATGGAGAAAACAACCTTTGTCACACAGTGGGTCACATTCTGCTACAAGGTTATGGCATTCGGGTTGAAGAACGTTGGATAAACCTATCAGCGTTCCATGGTAGCTCTATTTCACGATATGATACATCACGAAATAGAGGTCTATATGGACGACATGATACCCAGATCTCAAACAGAAGAAGAGCATCTTGATCATTTACAGAAACTGTTTGAGAGGTTAAAGAAATACAAGCTGAGGTTGAACCCAAATAAATGCACATTTGGAGTAAGGTCCGGTAAACTCCTGGGCTTTGTTGTCAGTAATAAAGGTATTGGGGTAGATCCTGCCAAGGTGAAAGTGATACAAGAGATTCCTGCTCCTCATACTGAGAAGGAAGTCAGAGGATTCTTGGGACGGTTAAACTACATTTCCAGATTCATTTCTCACCTGACAGCTACTTGTGAACCAATCTTCAAATTACTGAAGAAAGATCAAGTAGTCAAATGGAATGATGAGTGTCAAACTTCCTTTGATAAGATCAAAGAGTACCTGCAAGAGCCTCCTGTTTTAATGCCACCAGTCGAGGGAAGACCATTGATCATGTATCTAACTGTTTTGGAAAATTCAATGGGGTGTGTTCTAGGGAAGCATGACGAGTATGCCCGAAAAGAGCATGCTATTTATTACCTGAGTAAAAATTTTACCGATTGTGAAACAAGATATTCACTGATCAAGAAAACTTGGTGCACTCTGGCATGGGCTGCTCGCCGGCTAAGACAGTATATGATGATCCATACTACCTTATTGATATCTAAAATGGATCCAATAAAATACATCTTCGAGAAACCTGCCCTCTCTAGGAGAATAACGAGATGGCAGATGATCCTGACAGAATATGACATACAATATACTACCCAGAAAGCAATAAAGGGCAGTGTACTAGCTGATCACCTTGCTCATCAAGTTGTGGATGACTACCAGTCCATGAAGTTCGAATTCCCAGATGAAGACATCATGATGGTAAATAACTGGGAAGAATTCAGACCATATGACGGACCTGAACAAGGATCCCGATGGACCCTGGTTTTTGATGGGGCATCCAACGCACTTGGCAATGGTATTGGTGCTGTACTCACATCTCTTGAAGGATGTCATACCCCTTTTACGACAAGACTCTGCTTCAATTATACAAATAACATGGCAGAATACGAAGTGTGCATTTTTGGTCTTAAATTGCCATAGATTTGGGGATCAAATCCTTAAATGTATTCAGAGATTCAGCTTTGGTTATCAGCCAGATCAAAGGGGAATGAGACACCAAACACCCTAACCTTATCCCTTACAAAGAACATGTGTTGACGTTGATCCCACATTTTGAGAAGATTACCTTCGAGCATTTCCCGCAAGAAGAAAATCAGCTAGCGGACGCACTAGCCATAATGTCATCCATGTTTAAACTTAAATGGGATAACGAGGCTCCCCAGATCACCATTGAACAAATGGATGAACCAGCTAACTGTCATGAGATTAATACTGAAGAAGTAGTGGACCAGCCTTGGTTTCACGAAGTCAAGAGGTATCTCGAGGCTCAAGAATATCTGAAAGGAGCTTCAGTCAATGATATGAAGTTCTTAAGGAGATTATCTTCTAAATTCTTCCTTAGTAATGGAATTCTCTACAAACGCAACCATGACTCTGTGTTACTTCGATGTGTAGACAAGGTTGAAGCAGAAAAGATCATGGCTGAGTTACATGAAGGCACTTTTGGAACCCATTCTAGTGGACATACGATGGCAAAGAAAATCATACGGGAAGGCTATTACTGGTCTACCATGGAAGTGGATTGCTATCAACACTCTCGAACCTGCCACAAGTGTCAGATCTATGCTGACAAGGTGCACGTACCCCCCGGTTCCTCTGAATGTCTTGACGGCTCCTTGGCCCTTTGCTATGTGGGGCATCGATATGATTGGGGAAATCAAGCCAACAACCTCTAATGTACACCACTTCATCTTAGTGGCCATTAACTATTTTATAAAGTGGGTTGAGGCGGTCTCTTTCACTTCTGTTACAAAGAATGTTTTCACCCGGTTCATCAAGCAGAATCTCATTTGTCGTTACGGTGTCCCAGAGAGGATCATCACATACAATGGTACAAATCTAAACAATACTATGATCATCGCCCTGTGTGAGCAATTCAAGATCCAGCATCACAATTCTTCCCCTTACCAGCCAAAGATGAATGGTGTTGTCGAAGCCGCAAATAAGAATATCAAAAAGATCATACAGAAAATGACAGTCACATACAAAGACTGGCATGAGATGCTACCATTCACTATCCACGGTTATCGTAGCACAGTGCGTACATCAACCGGGGCAACACCCTACTCTCTACTATATGGCATGGAGGTTGTCTTGCCTATTGAGGTCCAGATCCCTTCTCTGAGAATTATGAAGGATGCAGGGCTGAATGAAGATGATTGGATCCATACTCGGCTTGATCAACTAAACTTGATTGATGAGAAAAGGCTTACTGTTGTCTGTCATGGTCAAATGTATCAAAAACGGATGATCAAGGCTTTCTACAAAAAGGTCATACGCCAAGTGTATTAAGTCGGGGATCTGGTGATCAAACGTATCATACTTCCGCAAGGTGATCCCAGGGGAAAATGGACTCCTACATACGAAGGACCTTTTATGATCAAGATCATATTCTCTGGTGGAGCAATGATCTTGACCACCATGGATGACGACGACCTGTCGCACCTTGTGAACGCGGACATAGTCAAAAGATACTACACGTAAGAGACCCTCTAGGTTGACACATCTAGGAAAAATAAGGGAATCCCGACGAACCAAAAAGGTTCGTGCAAAAATTAGGGATAAAACAAAAAAATATGTACACCCGGCAAGCCAAAAACCCGAAAGGGCGGCTTGGGCAGAAAAGGGTATCCCAGTGGACTGAAAACCCGAAAGGGAGGTCCAGGAAAAAGTTAGGAAATTAAAGCGTACGACTATGTCCCGTTGGATCACCTTTATCGACGACCCTTGGCTTCAACTGACAAACTCAAAGGTTCTGATCAACTTAATCAGCTTCGGACAAGGCAACAAATAGATAAGATGTTCAAAGACACGAAGGCTATAGCAGAATGGGGACCCCATTGGATTATTTCACATAGGTATCTTTTCTTTGTATCAAATTTTCATTTTTTACAACAACATTCTCTTACTAGAATGTTTGTTTCATTTTACAAAATTACTTACTCAAAGTCAATACAAAGATATCCCTTTGAAAGTGCAAAACTATCTGTTTTCTTTACTCTTGTGTTTTGTTTACAAAAAGGTCCAATGATTTATTTTTGAACATATGCATTTGAACATAATCATTGTTTACAAATAGAAAGACAACCACTGATGGCTTCAAGAGATAGGGAAATATCTCCAAGTTGTTTCCATAAAAAACCCCACAGTATGCAGTTTAATCTCCAGCAGAACAAACTTCCAGTTATCACTCCCCGGTAGAAGTCGCCTATTTATTCAGGATTCCCCAACAGGATTTTACAAGCAGTATACGGAATTTCCCTTTCAACGGAGTTTATTTCTCTAAGCAGAAGTTCATCAACACTTCAACTTCACAACCTGAAGACTTACACTCCATATCCTCAGCGACAGTCAGGGATTTATTTTCCCCTATCCAACAAGCAGTGCAGAAGATTAGCTCACGTGCGCATACATCGCATCCATATATCATAAACATAGATAACACGAATACATGTATCAAAATATCATTACACCATGCATCTCATACGACATGACATTGCATATTAGCTAACATCTTACCCTTTTCAGGATAAGGTTAATCAATAGCTACCATTAACAATGTTAAAAAGTTTTTAGATACAGTTCAGATACGCTCCAAACACGGATACCATTTTGATACTCATTCAGATTTAGTCTTTAGATACAGTTCAGATACCCTCCATACACGGACGCCATTCTAATACTCATTCAGATTCAACTTTCAAATACAGTTCAGATACGCTCTAGACACGAACACCATTCTGATACTCATTCAGATTCAATCTTCAGATACAGTTCAGATACGCTCCAGACACGGATGCCTTTCTGATACTCATTCAGATTCAACTTTTAGATACAGTTCAGATATGCTCCAGACACAGACAACATTCTAATACTCATTCAGATTCAACTTTCAGAATCAGTACAAATATGCTCCAGAAACGGATTCCATTCTGATACTCATTCAGATTCTCTTTCAGATACAGTTCAGATACGCTCCAGACATGGACGCCATTCTAATACTCATTCAAAGTCTATTTTAGATACAGTTCAAATACACTCCAAACACGGATGCCATCCTGATACTCATTCAGATTCAGTTCTCAGATACAGTACATATATGCTCCAGATACGGACGCCATTCTGATGCTCATTCCGATTCTCTTTCAAATTCAGTTCAACAATCACTATTGGATGGCATCTACAAGCCCATCTCCAACAACTTTCCATCATCCCTCCAAATGGAATCTTTAAGACCATTCCATATACCATCAATCATCACATCACCGAGTGCAAATTTCTGGGCACTCTAATGTCCAATCGTCTTCCACCTTCGAGTCACGAATGGCAAAACTCGCCAATCTAACTCTTCAGGCTAAAGAAGATTGAACAGGGGCAGCTGTTGTACCCTAAAATTTTCCCTCTCACTTATCAATAATTTTCTCACAAGATCTCCTTGGGCTCAAGACTGCACTAGGGTTTGATCAGCTCAAGACACCTCCTTAAACACTGATAACCAAAATTAGGGTTTGAGATTGCACAGGGATATTTGAAATTCCAATTCCCCATATGACTTTCATGGATCATTATGGACCCTCAAGATTACTCATGTCAAGTTTCAAGCTTTGGATCACCTTTTTGCTCAGTCAAATGAGCAGTTGACCTAAAAATCAACTATATTGGGTAAAAAGTCAACCATGGCCAATTTACAGTCAAACTTCATAATTTTTTATCCACGTCAACATTATAAACTCATATGTATCATTTGATCAAGTTTGGACCACAATTCCTCAAGAAATTTGATCAAATCTTCAAAAGGGCAAAATGGTTAAAATTAGGGTTTTGACTAGGACAGGGCAATTTCTGATTTTTGACCTAGCAAATGATCAATTGGTTTAAGGCATGATCTCAAGATTCCAATTTCATCATTTTGACCTAATTACATGGCTCAAAACATTGCTCAAGTCTAATGGATTGACAGATGAATTTTCAGTCAACTGATCAAAAGTCAACTGTATATTGAAAAGTCAAACTTTGACTTTTTGGTCAAAATCAAATGCCAAAAATTACAATTCATCAAAGCATGTCAAAATATAAAACTTATTCATCAAGAAATCAAAAATTCAAGATTTCATTTTGAAAAGTTAAAATTTCTAAACTTAGAAATTTTTCTAAGTGTTGGAAAATTCTTATTTTTTCACAACTTTGAGCAAAATTTTCACCATGATGCATGAGGATTTAGAAGAAACATAAAAAATGAAAGTTGTAGATCACCATGAAATCTACAACTTTTATTTACACAACTCCTTTTAAAAGTTATTATATATCAAGTTATAATTTTAAGAACACATGGTCATGAAACAAAACACTTAGTGAAATTTTGCCCTAATTTCGTCAGGATTTTGACCTAACTTCATGGCACTTTTTCATATAGTTCTAAGGGGAATATTCAAAAGTGATTCAAATATGGGTTGTAGAGAACATTACAAGCTTTCCAAAATGTCAAAGAAATCCTTGAGATCATTTTTGAGTAGGGAGAATAGAAGAGATGAAGTTAGGGTTTATCACTTGAATTACAAGTCATTTTGTGATGAACCAAATTCAAAATTCAAAGTTATGCTGCATAACCTCTACTTTTCATGCCTCAAACTTGTTATGCACTACATATTTAATTGCTGGCACAGCTGTTAGAGGTATCATTTCAAGCATTCAATGCAAGGTCATGCTTTATATCCATTTTGGGAAGAAAGTGCACATTGCCATTTTGATAAAGTGACTTTTTGCACAAAACTTGTTCTTGAGCCTTGCACTTGTTCTCTTCTGATCATACATGTCTCATAACACAAGAGAAATGGTTTAGACACTTACAATCACCCAGCCCATGCTTGTACTTCACATTGAAACTTGTTTTCTCATTTTTCTTGAAAATCAAGTAACCTAGCAATTAGCTAAAAACTTGTACTTCTGACTTTCCGAACCACTCAAGACTCTTTGCTTATAGATACACAAGCCATTTTCCACAAAACACACGCATGCTTGACCCTTAAAAACACCAAGAGCTCAGAACTGCATCACATACCTCCATTGTTGCCTAACCTGACAAAAAGTTTGAAACTCACATCTCCCTCGTGCGTTTTCAAGCCTTTTGGTCCCTAAAGTTTCTTAACATCATTTAGAACTCATCCCACACCCTGTTACAAGACTATAACACAATTAACACAATCCTCCATTTTCAAAAATAGAGCTTTGCACTTGGACTTCTCCAGAACTCCTTAGGCACTTTCAGCTCAAGCTAAGCATCCCATTAGCTTCCTGGGAACTTGAGGAAGCTAACCCAATCATTGGAACTCACTGAAAGTTGCTCAAACTCCAAACTCGATACCCTCTTGCAAGGTAAGTTTTCTAACTTTGGAACTCTTCATACAGGCATCATCAATGATTTATTTGTGAATGAAAAATATAGATATCATTGCCCTAAAGCTAACAATATCCATAGTTTTCATTAATTTTAATTGAGCTTACAGAATTTTAAGATTGAAGTTTCTGAGATTTTTAGGGTTCAGATTAGGGCCATTAAAATTCATGCTTATCTTTGATCTATAATTCTATTGCTTTGCATTTCTGAAATCGTGAGGAAATTTGCTACAAGTTTCCTGTTTACAGTTTTCATTTTTGTTGAGATTTGAATGAGTTACAGAGGCTCTGGCTGGGCGTGAGGTTGAAGATGAAGTCTGGGCCATGGACTTGTTTACTATCATGTATTTGTTGTTTTGATTATATAAACGAATGTATAGCCACCCCAGTGGTAGAAGCGCGCTCCTGTGACTTGAGGGACTTGGGTTCGAGCCCTAGTGGTACCCTTTTGATTTTTTTTCATATTTTTCCTATTCTGACTTTTTTGGAGAAGCGCTGGGCCTCCTCCTTGGGCCTTATTGTTTTTTTTTTTTACTTTCTATCCCCCTGTTTCACTTACACAGCCCCTGGCCCTTTTTTATTTCTTTTTCTTATTTTTATTTATTTATTTTCTTAAATATTTTATCTAATATTAAAAAATCATAAAAAATACAAAAATATTAGACTTATATTTTAACATAGTTTATTTATTTTTTCTCAATAAAAATTATTTTTATTTAATCATACTTTATTTATTTCACTAATTGTTTTTGTAAATTTAATTAAAAATTAGGGTTTTAGTTATTTTATTTACACCATTTAAATATATTATTTTTAAAAATATAAAAAAGACCAAAAATATTTTATAATACTATAAATTATTTTTAAGACAAAAAATACCAAAAAATGTTCTTCTTACAAACTTAATTTCTTTTTTATCAATTAATAGATTAGGGTTTTATTTAATTTCTTTTTCTAGTAAATTTAGGCTTTATTTTTAATTAATTATTTTCTTTTAGTTAATTAAGTTAAAACCAAAACCCCTTTTCTCTAAAAAAAAATCCAAACAAAATATTCAATTTCTTCACATTTACATTCTTGTATATTTATTCATTTTGTACATTTATTTATTCAATTCTTGTACCAATTCAATATGGTTGTAATAGATTTAGTTAGTTTTATTTTCTTGCAATCCCCATTTATAATTTGTACACCCCCCTCCCACAAGTATTATAATAGCGTAGTAATTTTAAATTCCGCAATTTATCGCTTTATATGCAAATGCTAGTAATTAGGGTTTGTATGGAAAGACTAAAACTAATACTTAGAAAACCCTAATCAAAGATAAAATCAAGCATGAAAACAATACACTTGCACACAAGCACACCCTAGGGTAAATCCACTTGGTTGCCTTACAAAATGGCCATATTACACATGTGAGGTATCTTAGCAAAAACAAGCAAAAAGCAAGATCATAGTCCCTCGATAATGCTATCTATGTTGCTTTTCAAATGATCTTAGTCCCTAAAAAGAGAATGCTAAGATACCTTGCAACATTGATAATCATGGTTATACGATGATCCACGCCCGTCCCGTTTACATCCAAAAATAGGGTTACTTACTAAATCAATGGTAAGATAACAATGTCAAAGGAAAATTTAATGAACAAGAAAGACTTTTGAGTAGGTAGAACGCTCCTAATTACTTGCTCCATTTCAAAACAAAACATCCTTTCTATTTTTCAAAACAAACACCTACACTTTCAAAACATCTTACAAACTTGAAAACATTTTCAAAAGATCAACATCTTTGTATACATTCTTAGGAACGAGAATCATTACAAAGTTTTCCTAAACAAATGGCCTCTTTACAAAATACTTTCAAAAACCACACAAAACACAATTTCAAACAAAAGCAAGTGATCTAGAAAGTAAATAAGAGCCCATGGAAAACCATGGATGAAAAGGGTGCTAATACCTTCCCTTTCCATAATCTACCCCCCCGAACTCAAGAAATAATCTCAAAGGTATTTCCTCTTCTTTTTCACCTTTCCTTTTGGATAAAAGAAAAGTCTGTGGCGACTCTTGCTAATCGTAACATTTGTGATCAAACGCAAAACCTTCAAGTCAGTTCTCCCACCGTATCACAAGGGGCGAGGGGATTTATTTTCCTATAACCAATGCCTTCAAAAGACCAAAACACGACAACTTGAGTCAAGGGCTATGACCCACTCTATATGGTGAGCTTGACTCTCGTAGAAGGACCTTCAAACGATACGAAAGTTATTCAGTCAAAGTCGCAATTCAACTCCTAACATCTTCTTGTCTTTATCCCGCGAGATCCTTGAAAACATTTGCATATCATACATGTCATTGCATAACAGGTACTCTAGGTACAAGCTTCTTATCCCTTCATTGTTTATTTAAGCAAGAAGAAATGGCTCTTGAACAAACAATCAAAGACCTTCAAGCTCAAAATGCTCAGTTCCAACAAATATTCCTGGCTCTGACCCAGGGGAAAGAAGACCTGAAAGCTTTTATCGTCACAGAGAAGACTAAGAAGGAAAAGAAACCAGTTCGTGTTTTGAGTGTGGGAAGAAGAAGACCAGATAACAGAGCTCTAGATTTCGCAACCCCATCAAAGAAAAGGGGTAATCAAAAGGAAGATGACGAGGAATCAGAGGAAGGAGACAACAATCCAGCGTCTGAAGAAGATGAAACTGACTATTCCGAGGAGCAATATCCTCCTGCTGATGATAAATACAAACGGCTGGAGGATCGACTCAATGCCATGGAGATCCAAAGGGTGCCCGATCTGGATTTTGAAGAATTAGGCTTGGTTCCAGGGGTGGTCATGTCACCTAAGTTAAAGGTCCCTATCTTTGCAAAATATGACAGTGTTTCCTGTCCCAAGCTTCACTTGGGGTCATATGTCAGAAAGATCCAGCCTCACACTGCTGACCGGGAGCTATGGGTCCATTTCTTACAAGAAAGTTTGGCTGGAAGTCAATTGGATTGGTTCTATCATCTAGAAGGAACTGAAATCCATACCTGGGAAGACTTGGCTATTGCTTTCTACAAGCAATACCAATACAACACTGACCTAGCACCAACTTGAGTGCAACTGCAGGATATGTCCATGAGCTCAAGAGAAGGGTTCAAGGAATATCCGCAGAAATGGAGGGATCTAGTTGGCAGGGTACAACATCCTCTGAATGATCGGGAAATGGTCAACATGTTCATGGGAACTCTGACAGGCCCGTTCTTTAATCTGCTGATTGAGAGTTCCTCATCCGGGTTCACAGAGATGGTTATGACTGGAGAAAAGATTGAAAGTGGTATCAAGAGTGGGAAGATCCCAATGGATGCATCTTCTAATTCTGAGAAGAATCCATTTACTGGTAAGAGGGAAGCCAATGCTATGTATGTCCAGAAGGGTACCACCAATCTGTAGGGGTAATGCTGGTCTCTAATTCGGCACACGTGCAACGACCACAAGAATATGGTAATCAGCAAAGGCAAGTCAAGCCTAAGAGACAGTTTACAAAGATCAACATGCCAATGTCTCAAGCATTACAACACATGTTGAAGATGAATTTGATTATGTTGATAGGACCTCATCCAAACCCTAAGACTTCTGCTCCTACCTATAATCCTGATGCAAGGTGTGCCTATCATTCTGGAAGTCCTGGGCACGATACTAACGATTGTTGGGCACTGAAATACAAGATTCAAAATATGATTGACGCAAAGGAGAATGAGTTTGACCCTCCTGAAACTCCCAACGTGATCACTGCTCCCATGCCAAATCATGGCCAGAATTGAGAGCATTTTTGTTCATTTGAATTCTCAAGTTGTATTTTCTTTGTTTGTTCAAACAATTATTATCATGTCAAACTTTGTTATTTCATTAATGCATTGCACATGTTTGTCTTGAATTAATTTGTTTTCATTATGCTTAAACTTCTTTCTTACTTCCTTTTTGTGATATTCAACTCTTGATTAAAAGCTCTAAGCCTTTAGAGGTAGGATGACGAGAAAGATACCACAATCTCTACAATATGCTTTTGAACAGACCCCACTGACGATGTACAGGCGTTGTTTCAAATCCCAAACAGTAGCGTTATAAGGAAGATAATCCCTAGTCAACCCCTTTGAGCCTAAGAAGTAGGAGTTTTCTTTTCACACAAATTAAAACCCTTAATCATAAACTGGGGCAGGGTAGTTTTCTCAGTTAATTTAGATATGCATCCAGTCGCAAGCTTTCCCTTCATACACGACAAATAGTTTAGAAGATGCTCTCCAAAATATGGTGATGGTTCCACATAATCATTAAGAACAGGAAGTCATTATCTATCAAAATAAAAGCCCATTAAGTCAAAACCTATGAAGGAGACTTAAGAAAAAAACTAGGGCATCCCGCTGGCTGTAATCACAAAAGAAACAGTTCAGGAAAAAGACAGGGATAGAAAAATCAAAAAGGAAAGAGGTCCTACAAATCCTCAACAAAAATAAAAGGTCACAAAAATGACTTCCTTCTCAAATAAATGTTCAATTTCTAAACCATCACTGGAATATCGGGGCCAACATTCCAAAACTCAAATGGGATTCGAAATTCCCAATTAACTGAGCATATGACTGAAGAACATCACGAAGAACAGGTGGGTACAAATAAAGTTTGAGCCTTTATCCTTTGTTTCTTAAACCGTGAACCAGGCCACGTTACAACCCTTAAAAGTCCTAGCTGAAGCATGGGTTAGTTCGAGAGCATACTGTTACAAAGGTATCCTGACTCCTGTAAGGCTTGCTACAAATCCTGAGTTGATATCACACTCTTACAAAATTTGTTTGTTTTACTAAAAAATGAATTTTCAAATTTCAAGACAGACATAAGTTTTGCATTCTTTAAATGACATTGTTTGCATATGGTTAATTGTTCAAATGGAAGAGAAATTCACACAATGAATATTCTGTGAATGAAGACCCCCTCAATGGACAGAATCACCTCAGACGGAAAAAAACATTCCCAATAATAAGCCTTTCATAATCAAGGGGTATGACATGGTGTCTAATCTGGGGAAGTCAAGCCAATATGCAAAAAATATCTCCAAAAATGTTGAATAGCCAGGAGCAGATCTCCATCTGAATCACTCGAGGGCTGTTACATTGATCGGGGATTCCAACAGAAAATCACTATGAAATTTGAATCTTTGGTACCACCAAATTGCTTGTCTATGCCAGTAGTATCAGACGGTGTCAGTATCATGTCTTTGAATCCTTCCATGACAGTTCTTAGAAAAGATACTTAGGAAATTCAAGACTATCATAAACTTGATCGAACATCAGGTGCACCAGATTCATCCTGAAGCAGCCCCACATAGGCTCCCACGTATGAAAGGGCACATGCAATCACATAAACATTTTCTAGAATTTCTACAACACTTGTTGTCATAGACGGTGACAACTCTCCATATCTTATGAGCGCGGACATAGTCAGAAAATACTCTGCATGAAAAAAACCTGCTAGGTTGACATGCCTATGAAAAATTAAGGGCATCCCGGTGAACCAAAAGAGTTCAGGCAAAAATTAGGGATATATACAAAAAAATTGTATACCCGGCAAGTCGAAAACCTGAAAAGGCGGCTTGAGCATAAAAGGTATCCCGGTGGACTGAAAACCCGAAAGGGCGGTCCAGAAAAAAGTTAGGGATTAAAAACGTACGACTATGTCCCGTCATCTTGTCATTTGTTTATCAGTAGAAGACTTATCATCCTGATCAACATTTACAAAGCACCCCAGGAGTTGGGATGACACTCAAACCATCCACAAAGACTCCGCAGGTACTTTCTCCAGTAGGTACAGAGGCAGGGGTATACTACTAAAAGTCGCTACCATATCCTCAGCTTACAACTTAGTGATGTTATATGTTCTTGTATCCCCGGCGGAACAATAATTTCTAACTATTGCTCCGACATCAGGTTTTCCCCGGTAAAGTCGTCAAACTTCTCAGGATTCCCCAATAGGATTTCACAAAATCCCCAGGCATTGCACAAAGCTTTCCTTCCCCAACAGAGTTTATTTCTCTAACAACGGAAGACCTACATTCTTCATCACCAGCTGCAATCATGGATTTATTTTCCCTAATTCAACAGTGTTGTAATGGAACATCTGATACATTCACATATTGCATTCATACATCATTCTACAAACGTCATAGCATCTGCTGTACAAATGCATAAATCCCAATCTCGTTTATTTTGAGAACACCATTACACAATGCATTTCATACATCATGACATTGCATACAGCTAACACTTTACCTTTTCAAGAAATATCAATCAACATATATTTATCATCAATAATTTTCAACAGGTCCAGGATTAGCTCCTGAAACAAAACAGAGTAATTATCTGTGCGAGCAAATACAACTTTGTACGGGCTCTTCATAAAGCAATCTTACACGGGTTTCTTCTGACTTCTAAATACAGCTTTATATGGGCTCTTCATGAAGCAATCTTACATGGTTTCCTTCTCCCTCCTTTTGAAGTTTAACACTGACTCATCCCGAAGCAACCCTACCCAAGTTCCTTCTCACAATCTCCAGATGCAGTTTTACACGGACTCATCCAGAGGCAACCCTACCCAAGTTCCTTTTCTTGAATTTCCAGATGCAGTTTTACACGGACTCATCCTGAGACAACCCTACCCAGGTTCCTTCTCTTGAATTTCCAGATGTAGTTTTACATGGACTCATCCTGAGGCAACCCTACCCAAGTTCCTTCTCTTGAATTTCCAAATGTAGTTTTACACTGACTCATCCTGAGGCAACCCTACCCAAGTTCCTTCTCTTGAATTTCCAGATGCAGTTTTACACGGACTCATCCTGAAGCAACCCTACCCAGGTTCCTTCTCACAATCTCCAGATGCAGTTTTACACAGACTCACCCTAAGGCAACCCTACCCAGGATCCTTCTCTTGAATTTCCAGAAGTAGTTTTACACAGACTCATCCCGAGGCAATCCTACACAGGTTCCTTCTCACAATTTCCAAATGCAGTTTTATACAGACTCATCCTGAGGCAACCTTACCAAAGTTCCTTCTTACAATTTCCAGATACACTTTTACCCGGACTCATCCTGAAGCTGCCCTACCCAGACTCCCTCTCATATATATCCTAAAACATCCCTATCCAGGTTCCTTTTCATACACTTCCATATGAAGTCTTACCCGGACTCATACTGAAATAGTCCTACACAGGTTTCTTCTGATACATTTCCAGATAGTAGTTAATTATTCTCCCCAACAAATTACTGTGAAGCCTGGATTTCAACCAGAAAACAACAAACTTTCATCTCTCCAATCCAGAGATAACCCCTCAATAGAGCCATGGACAACTGAAGTTCCTAGATTCTATTCCCCAGAGAGTTTTCCTGAAATAGGAAAACAACAGAAATCAACATCCCCCAGTGGACTCCTCCTCAGACAATAGGAACAAGAATCCCCATAAAGAGACCTCTTATGAAGTCAACATCTACTCTTGATGGAATCTTTAAGCCCATCTCTGACGACTCTCCGTCATATTCTCTGGATGGCATCTTTAAGCCCATCTCTGATGACCTTCAGTCATCTTCTCCAAATGGCATCTGTAAGCCCATTCCCGACGTCATCAACCATTAGTATTACTTCATGCGAGTGCAAATTTCTGGGCACTCTAGTGTTCAATCATCTTCCACCTTCAGATTACGAAAGGAAGATAAGCCAATCTAAATCCTCAGGTTTAAGAAGATTGAATAGGGGAAGCTGTTGTACCCCAAAATTTTTCCTCCCATTTTTTACTCAAAGCATGCTCAAGGTTGACCAAGAATTGACTAGACTTCTCCTCTTAAGGCAATGAACCTCTAATTAGAGTTACAATTTTCATAAAGATGTTTGAACTTCAAAGGTCTCAAATTTTTCCATGGTCCTAATATGCCTTCAAGTTTTTCCATGCCAAGGTTCATGCCTTGCACAACAAGTTTGCTTAGACAATTGCTCAAATGCTTGAAAATCAATTGTACTAGTTCAAAAGTCAACTATGGTCTATATACAATCAAACTTCAAGATTTTTGGTCAACATCAACATTTTGAAGTGTTATCCATCATTTGATCAAGGGTTGATCATGATTCCTCAAGAAATGCTCTCAATTTATCAAAAGTCAAGAATTGCTAAATTAGGGTTTCTATAGGAAAAGTCAACCAAATTTGACCAGGCATAACTTTCACATGCTTCATCCATTTTCCCCAACCAAAGCTCATATTAAAGATAATCTCATTCCCTAAAACTTCTCTTCAGCCTTAGAGTCCAAGAAATGCACCATTTGAAAGATACAAGCTCATACATTACTGGTCATTTTCAGAAAGTCAACAAAAGCCACTTTTTTACAAGACCTTTTACATCAAGATAAAATCTTCAAATACAAAAATTTATCAAAATAGGGATTGAAGTAGACATCTTAGGATTTCCAAAAAGTCATAGGTCATCATCATGAGATAAAAATTGAGCAAGTTATGGCTTTCCCAAATTTGGAAAATTTGAGAAATTTCAAGATTGTTGCATTGGGCAAATTAGAAGTTTTAATGCAAGGGCTCATTTTCTTGGATTTCAAACATCTTCCTAAGATTATAGAAGACCCCTAAAACCATTTTTGCATAGTCTTGATTTTATTTTCATTTTATATTAATTTTATTTAATTAAAAATCAAATAAATCAAAATTATTGCAAAATATATGGACCATTATCATTTGGGCTTGGTTTGATGCATGGAGAGGCCCCAAATTTTGTGTACAGTAAGACCAACATGTCTACATTCATGAAAATTTGAAAAATGGACAAAATCCCATGCTTTTGGCCAAAGTTATAATTTTGCATTCATGGTTTTGAAACCACATAATCATGTTTGTTATTGCCCTTGTTTCTTTGTCTCCTCATTACTCTCTATATAAACAAGCCATTAGCAAGCTCCAAGGACAGACAGGCAGCCTGGAAATCCTCTGAAAATTTTGCAAATAAAACATCAAAGTTATCAAGTTCGGATTTCAGTTTCCAGCCTTCCTTAGTCCAAACCAATGATCCTAATCCACTCCTGGAGGTCCCTTGAAGCGTTTATCATCGTTACCAAGCCTTGAAGCTTTATAAAACCTCACAACCAGCCCTCACAGTTTGCTCATTTTCTCAAAATCACTTTGCTCGAATTATGTAATACTAATCCATTTTGACCATGCATTTTTATTTATTTGAGTTTTTAGAAGCTCCTGGCATAGATGGATTGTAGTTTTAGTGCAGGAATCGTATGTTGCCATTGTTAGGGTTTACACCTTCAAATTGGGGTTTCTTGGAATAGCCAAAATTAGGCCCATCCAAGGGTACCATTGTGTTCAGGAGATTGAGGCCGATCAATTCATGGCCTCACTCTAAATTTATTTTGCGTATTATGGATTTTTTGATTTGCAGGTGCTATAGTGATAAACAAAAACTGTCACTATAGGTCTCACTATCTAAAACGACAGAGGGTGGAAGAAGACAATGCGTGGCAGCCTCCAATTGGCTTTTATGAATCAGCACGCGCATTTTTTTTATTTCTCCAATGTTGACGTTTTTTCCTTATATTATATTATTATTCTATTTTAAGTAATGAATGGACAGGTAGCACAATTGGTAAAGCAGTGCGCATGTGGGAGAGAGTGTTGTACCCCAATTTTTGCCCCTAAGATCCCTTCATCATACCATGTTGATTCAATCACAACAAGATCACCTTAGGATTCTTGGTTCCCCTCCCTATCTTTAGCTTTGCTCTTTGAGGAATCACCAAGCACCTTGACTTGTTTTCTTTTGTGATCATGAATGCTTTGTCTTGATTTTCTTTTAATTAATAAAATGAAATGTTGTTTTGTCTTGCTTGTTACTTATGTAGGTAAAGGCAATGAGATTCAGCAAGTTGCACCATGGGTTCATGAGTTTATTTCCATTCCCTAGTCAATAAAGCTTGAGAAGTTCAAACCTCACCATGAGATTTTTTTGGAAGAGATGGCATGGCAAGGTTATTTTGGTTCACCATATTTCAAAATTATCAAATTTATTCAAAAATGCAAAGGGATTAATTGGAGAAGTTGTCATGCTTGGACAAGGCTTTGTTCCCATTGGTCACGAATGCATATTTCTCTCAATTCTTAAGATATGGAAGTGGTTTTGGTGACTACGAGTTCTCATTTTCATACTCAACAACTTATATTTACAAAGCATTTGTTTTGGTATAAGAAATTTGTTCAAAATTGTCAAAGTTCCTCAAGGCATTTTTCTTGATCTATGAGCTAGGGTTTTGAACTTCAAAGAAGCATATCTTGCTCATCTTTTTGTATTTTTGAGTGATTCTAAATACATCCTTCTCTTCAAAGGGTTATAAACAAATCCCTTAAAAATTTCCAAGGAGTTTTCATTTGGAAGAAGCTTGATGATGAAGAAAGATTACAAGTCCTCCAGATGAATCCCCAATTTCTCATGTGTGACTTCAAAAGATCATAACTTGGTCAATTTTTATCACCTTGAGCCCACTCGTTTTCCACAATGATCTTGAAGGTGTGAAATGTATGCCTTATTTTATGTGAAAAATGAGAAAATGGATGGAAGATGCCCTAAGGATACAAACAATTATAGGTCATTTCATGATTTGTTTCCAACTTTAAAAATTCATAACTCTCTCAATTTTTGGATATTTTGAATGGTTCAAGTTTCAAAATTTCATTCAAGAGGTCTATTTCTTGCCATATTTTTTGGTCAAGAGCAAATTCCAAGTGGAAGGCCATGTTTGGATGCAAAACATTATAGGTCACTTTTGAAGAAAAATTTGAAATATTTCTAAGTATGGAAAGTCAACCTTTTTTCCCCAACTTTGAGTCAATGCAACTTTTAGCTCAAACATCCATTTGATTCCATTCTTTTTCCAATGCAAAGCTTGTAACCCCATCTTTATAAAGCATCAAGAATAATGCCTTAAGACCCCTTGAGCTAAGAATGCCATTGGATTGAACTTGGTAACTTGGAAATGATGTTTCTTCATAAGTCAGAATTTGAAATTAATGTTTTAGCCTCTAAACATCAAATTAGCACACATTTGTGATCTAAACATGTTTAACTGAGTTGCCAAAGTGGATTAGAGCCTTAAAACGCAAGGAATGGGTGAGTTTTGATGGAAATCATATCACACTTTGCTCGTGTATCAGGTTCACACGATTTCCCTCCAAACTTCATCATTTCACATGCTTGAACATTCCATTTGATTCCCTATAAATAGAGGGCCATCCCCCATTCATTTCCTAAAGTTTTGAGAGCCAAAAACACTTTGTCAAAACCTCACACGAGCTTGAAATTTTTGAAATCAGTTTCTGAGATTCCAGCCTTTTCCTCCAAAATTCTTTGCACATACATTTTTCTTAAGCATCATACAAACTCTCCAGCACTTAAACCAAGCAAAACGAGCCATAATCCAAGCTACAGAAGTCCAGTTTCAGAGCTTCTTTCTTGAACTTCGAAAAGGTAGAATTCTCCATCATTTGGATCCAAATAAAGCACTAACATGTTCTACTCCTTCTCCTGATTCTAGTGCTTCTTACCATTTTTAAATCCATTGAGAATTGAGAGAGAAATCTCAAATTGAAGGTGCTCGCTATTTTTTGGGTTTTGATTCATATCTCTTTGCATACTGGTTTGGGATCCTAATTTTACCGTTTGAAGGATCTCACAAAATCTCCATTGCAGGGTGGCTAGAGGTTGAAGACGATGACATGTCTCGTCTCAGCCAATGATAACGTGTCAAACGTTTTAATTTCATTGGTTGCCTTTTTTCTGATTCTCTGTGCATCCCACTAAGGTCTATATCAAGCACAGCACATCTGGTCCATTGGATTAGCTTACTAATGTGTTTTGACTATGATCTGATGGTCTATATCTTTTTGGTTTTATTTTATTTTCTGATTTTTATATTTTAATTGATTTAATTTTAAAAAATTCATAACTCTTTTATTTTTTATCCAAAAATTATGAAATAATTCACAAAAATACTTTGAATTATTTCTGATCTCATGACTATATTTTCACATTTTTATTTTGACATTTGATATTTTTTATATTTTTTGCATTATTTGCTTCCTTTTAATTACTTTAAAAATGCTTTCTGGCATTTTTTTAATTCTAAAAAATTTCCTAAATATCATTTTGCATATTTCTGACTTTTTGAAAATTTTATGGAATTTCATATTAATGTTTACTATTTTTGACATATTTTCTTTTTGTTTGAACAATTTTAATTAATTTTAAAATAGTTTCTGATTTTTAAAAATTGCCAAAAATTTCATAAAAATATTTGAGTCCTTTTCTGATTTTTCTATGGCCTTACTTAATTTTTATTGATTAATTTGAATATAGTTGATATTTTTATTTCTTATTTCTATTTTAAAACCTTTTTTAATGTATATATTAAATGCAATATTATTTTGTGATTATTTTCTGACTGACTTGAGTTGAATTTTTATTATAAACTTTATTAACATCATTGGATCTAGAGTGTTGAGTCTAACTCCACAAAAATGGATGAATGATTTTAATAATAGGTTGATTTAAATTTAATTCAAATGTGGTTCGTATATTCTTCCCCATCCCTCTCCATCGCATCCCTTTCTTATTGCACTAAGTGTTATTGGAGCATGATCTCTATATCATGTCTCAAAACAAATGGTGCATAGATTTCTATTGAACAGTCTCAAAATAGATGTGAATTCTATATAAGTCGCCTTACGATTGCTTAACATAGCGCTAAATTTTGATCCAATACCCTTGAGATTCATTGTGTGGAGGCTTTGGTCCTACTAATCCTATAATGGATCTATAACACTTTTGGTCAACGCGGATCACTTAAACATCGTTGATCATTAAATGGTACTTTTAAGGATTCCAAATGGATATATACTTGACAAAAATCAAATGCAACTTGTTGTGTGGAGGCTTTGGTCCTACCAATCCTCTAATGAGTTCCAAATGCAAGTTTCAAGATGATTATCCAACTAACCACTAATCACTAATAATTGATTTTACCTTTTGTTTTTACTTTATGCCCCCTTTATTTTTTTTATGCTTTATACACCATTTATTTTTAAGCATTTACATTTCATGCTATCTTCATCTTTTCTCACTTGAGCCTTTTCTTTTTTTCTTCTACGACACTTAATAATCAACATAAACCATAAAAAAATTTAATGGTACTTGGACTATTTGGATATTATCCTTGGCATTATGGAGTATTGGACTTCTTGGACTTAGGAATAGAAACATTGGTCTATATTGGAGACCTTGTGACCTTAATTGATATTTTGTCTGGAGTTCTTGAGGTTGACATCAAGACATTGGGTTGTTTGTTTGTCTTTGTATGCAGGTTATTGTGATTACATTCTTTGTTTGTAATCTGGAATTTACAAGTATATAGCCGTTACTCTGCCCAATTTTTTGTGAAGACTTAATACACATGAAGTTTGGTTCTCTCAAGAGGTCTAGTATCTTTGCTTTCTTGGTTTCAATCCAAAGAATGGGAATTCTATCTTGGCTCATAATGTCAAGTATTGGTTTCTTGTTGGTTAGATGGTTCTTATCCCTAGCTTTTACCTTATGCATTAGGATAGTGTTTTCTTCTCCTCCCATCTTCTTTAATTTTAAAAAATCTTCTCCCTTCTTTTGAAAACTCTTCTTGTTTTTAAACTTGAACCGCTTTCATAATAAACTTGGACTTAGGTCCATGCATTTTCAAACATTTTCATGAATAAACTTCAATCAACATTAATAATACCTTAACATTTTTTGTGAGAAGATTAAAAACCAATCAATCTCATTCAAACTATTTTGCCATCTTGGCTTTCATATCAAACTTTTCTCAAAAGATTAGGCTCTTGTCAATCCTTGTAGTGATGCAAACAACTATACTTCTACAATATGTAGTAAAGACGGATATTTTCCACTTAGGTGTTAAGTGAGGCATTATTGATTTTAAAATCCAAGCCATATCCTCCACTTTGAGATGATGCAAATTCTCCTTTCTCATGATTGTGGATAGTAAGTATGTTTTCCACACGGACAATGACGATGATGTCTTATCTCATAAAATTAACCAACACACTTGCATTTTAAATTTTTTAAAGAGGAACTACGTGTACCCTGATCCCCTATTGCACAGAAGGTGGTACGTAGGCACTAAAGGATCGCAACCTCGGCGGGTGAAAAAATCATAAAAAATATATATTTCTTTTCTCACCTCCACCATCTATTTTTAAACAACATTTTATAGCCAAAATATACAGATTTTACAAAGAGGTTCCTTAGGAGTACCACAGATGTTTTGGGTGCTAATACCTTCCCTTTGCATAACCAACCCCCTTACCTTGAATCTTTCCCCCTCTTTTTGGGTTACTCGCTCTTTTCCCATTCCTGTGGAAACAATAAAGCACGGCGGCCACTTTTATTTTGATATGTATAAGTCTAGTCAATCTAATGGCTTAGTCTTAAACATTTCTACCGCTACATAAAAAATGGCGACTTCACTGGAGAAAGAATGACCTCTTGCTGGTCCATCCCTAAGTGGGTTGAGCCTATCTTTGTTTATATCTGTATATGTGCTATTGTTATTTATGTGTTATATTATTTCTTCTATATATGTTTGTTTGGATTTTCCTGATTTTCAGGGTGCTTGGTGATTACTCATAAGTCCTATACCCGAACTTGGGCAAAATTTAAGATAGGACGGGGGGTATAGCCATGTTAACTTTGAGGGTGTAATCCCAAAAAAGGAGGCATGAGATCTCCCACTCAGTGGAGGCCCCTTTGACTGTAGTGTTATTTACCGAGTAATTGAGAAGACGTATTGCTTTCGACCCGGGAGCCTGCTGAAGCTGAGGACCGTAGAATACCAAACCCATCTTGGCCTTTTAGGTGTAGTGCGGAAGCTAGGACAGAGTAATCCATAAATAGTTGTCACGCGATACTACACTCAGACGAGTCTTTCTTGAGAATATTACTAATTACCGAGTTAATCGAGAAGTTGGTAATATCCAAAGGAAGGATGTAGACTCTGGGAACCTTTAGAACCTTGTTCGGCAGGTGATAACTTTTAGAACATACCTTATGGGTAGTACCTTCAACCTCATGACCGTAACGTTGAACCTATGAACCCTATATGTATGATCTTGTGTGTGATTGTTGCATCATGCATCCATGCACTCATAAGCATCTTTTGAAGAAATCTTATTTCAAGGGATTTAAGAGTGGACCATTTGTGAATATCTCAGGTACTTTTTAACCATGGATTCTGGAAAAAGAAAGATCAGGAAGTACAGTTTCAAAGATCCTAAGATAGATGAGTTGATCAGTCTAATTCCCGAGATCGATTGTCCTGCAGATTTTTGGAAGAAGTATGGATCCATCATTCCTCTCATGAAGCTTAGGATGAAAGAGGGTTTCCTCTCGACCTTGGTCCATTTCTATGATCCATTGTATCATTGTTTTACTTTTCCCGACTACCAGTTGATGCCTACGCTGGAGGAGTGTTCTTATCTGTTGGATTTACCTATTACCGATCGTGTTCCTTTTACTAGTTTGGGGGATGGGCCAAAATCACATGAGATTGCCACTTTGATTCATCTAGGGAAGTCTGAGGCGGAAGCCCATATGACTACTAAAGGAGGAATTAGAGGATTATCGGGCCAATTCTTATTGGAGAAAGCTCGTTACTTTTCCAGGATGAAGAGTACAGTCGCTTTTGAGGCCATCTTTGCTCTACTTGCTTACGGGTTGTTCTTATTTTCTAATGTGGACAAGTTTGTTGACATTAATGCTCTCAGGATCTTCATGATTGGAAACCAAATTCCTACATTGATGGGTGATGCTTATTACTCTATTCATCTTTGGAATTCCTATCATGGAGGGATGATTATCTGTTGCACGCCTTTGTTGTACCGATGGTTTATCTCTCATATGCCTCAGTCTAATGCTTTTTGGGATGTCAAGAAGGAACCTCGTTGGGCTCCTAAGATCATGGCACTTACTCACTCAGATATTGATTGGTATCATCGAGCTTACCAGGATATAAAGATTGTTGACAGTTGCGGTAGTTTCCCTAATGTACCTCTTCTTAGTACAAAGGGAGGAATCAACTACAACCCTGTTCTTGCACGACGACAGCTTGGTTATCCGATGAGGGATAAACCAAATAGTATTCATTTGAGTAGTTTCTTTCTGAAGGAGGGAGAAAACCATAGGGAAGCTAAGGAGCAGATTGTGAAGGCCTGGCATCACATTCATAAGAAGAGTAGGAAAGAATTGGGACCTAGGGGTGATGTTTCTTTGGAGCCATATCTTCAGTGGGTTCAAGTGAGATCTATTCAGTTGAAGATGCCGTATTCCTGGGAAACACCTATGCTTAATTTATTTGTGAAGACCACTCCTCCCTTATTGGATGATCTAGAAGAGTTGCAGCTTGCTTTGGTCAGGATGCAGCAGGAAAAGGATGCTTGGAAGAATAAGTGCCAAACTATAGAGATTTCCTATAGAGCAGACTTGAAGGAGAAAGACGACTTGATTGAGATCCTTGAGAGACGGGCTGTAGAGACCATGGAGAAGAAAGGGGATTTATTTTCTCCTAAGCCTCAGTCAGATGCTAGTTGCTCACTTCCTGATTCAGGAGATTAGAAGGAGGTTACCACCAGGTATGCGGAAGAAAACCAGAGGTTGAAGGCTCAGATTACCAGGCTTACAGGGAAGCGCCAGCGTATAGAGTGATCTCCATCAGCTTTGCTTCTTAGGGTTTTAGACTTTATTTTTATCTTATACTTGGAATCATTAAGACTTGTAACCTATTTTGAAGCTATTATAATAAAAAAGTTCAGTATTTTCAAACGCGTTATTACTTTGATATTTGCAATATGTCCATAAACTTTAAATACCTTGAAATACTAAATAACAAAATAAAATCATGTGCATTGCATATCATGCATCATATTGCACATATTTCTTGCATTTGTTATGCATATCCAGGTGTCTTACCAAGCTAATTTACTTTGTTCAGCAAGCTGACTCACCACTACAACACTCGGGCTAATTTCAGAAGGAAGATGGACAACCTAGAACAAGAGAATCACGAGCTGCGCGAGGAGGTTTCTGCTTTGAAGGCCGGCATGGCCAATCTTACTGCTCTGATGGAATCTCCGGTGGCTGCTCAGAATCAACCACCGAGTGTTCAACCTCAACCAACAAGGGTTACTATTGAAGCTCCGGATGTTCCTGTATCTGCCACTCCAGCTGTTGTTCAGAATTTCATGCCTCAAGGTTACCCATGGGGAATGCCAGAGAATTTTGCACCTGAAGGTTTCAACCTTGGTCCTCAAGATACTCCAATTGTTCAGACTATTGTTACTCCTGCACCTCCTGTGGTGCATGTTCCTGGTAAACCTCCTTCGATGAATATGATTCCATTTGTTAACGATGATGTGTGTCGTCCTTTCCCTCCACCAAGTGAAGACTTGGGTCTTTATGACAAAATGGATGATTTTCAAGAGCAGTTTGACAAGATGCAGAGGGAGATGAAGGCCCTCAGGGGAAAGAGTTATTTGGGAAGAATGTGAATGAATTATGCTTAGTCCCAGATGTTAAGATACCTGCTACGTTTAAGGTCCCGGAGCTTGAGAAGTACAAGGGAAACACTTGCCCTCGTGCTCATCTGGTGATGTATATAAGGAGAATATTTACCCATACTGATGATGAGCGTCTGCTGATTCACTTTTTCAAGATAGTTTGATCGGCGCTGCGCTGAAGTGGTATATGAGTTTGGACAGTGTCAACATCCATACTTTCAATGACTTGGGAGAAGCGTTCGTCAAACAATACAAGTACAATATGGACATGGCGCCTAACCGTGATCAACTCTGGGCCATGGTTCAGAAAGACAGGGAATCATTCAAAGGATATGCACAGAGATGGCGTGAGGTAGCTGCCCAAGTGATTCCTCCCATGGAAGAGAAGGAGATGACTAAGAATTTCTTGAAAAATTTGGGTGCTTTCTACTACGAGAGGATGGTAGTGAATGCGACAAGTGACTTTACTGAAATGGTAGGCATGGGTATCCACTTAGAAGGGGCTGTGAGAGAGGGCCGTTTAACAAGAAGTGAAGGATCTGGAGGTGTGAAGAAGCCATCTTATGGGTTTACCAAGAAGAATAAAGGGGATGCAAATGTTGTCATGCAAGAGAGGAGGGTTAATACTCCTAGAAGGAATTATCAGCGTCATCAGCAAGTCGTCTCAGTTACTCCAGTTGAGGGTGTAGCTCTAACTACTGTTGCTTATCAGATACCACCCCAGCAAGGGAATCAAGGGTATAATCAGATAAGGGAGAGTTATGACCCTATTCCTATAAGCTATACGGAGTTACTACCGACATTGATTCAGAAGAAGTTGGTTCAGACCCGACCATCTCCCGCTGTACCATCACCATTGCCTTGGTATTATGAGGCAGACCAAACATGTGCTTTTCATCAAGGAGCACCAGGGTATAATGTTGAGAATTGTTATCCTTTGAAGACTGAGGTGCATAAATTGGTGAAGTCTGGTATTATATCTTTCAAGGATGTGGGCCCTAATGTGAAAGACAATCCTCTGCCCAAGCATGGAGGAGCAAATGCTGTAAATATGGTGGCCGGTTGTCCAGGAGACTTCCAGATTTTTGACATTCATCTGGTTAGAGGAGATTTGGTGAAAATGCATGCAGACCTTTATGAATTTAGCTACTATATGCATGACCATTCCGGTTGTGCTATTTGCAGTACAAACATACAAGGTTGCGACAAGATAAAGGCTGATTTGTAGGAGATGATGGATGAGGGCCTCATCCATATAATCAGGCCTAGGGAAGAGTATGAAGAGGAGGTGAATATGGTTTCTGGATGTCCCAGAGAGTTCAGAATTTTTGATGTGGAGTATTTGAATGAGGATCTAGTACAATCGTGAAGAAAGGGGTCCACTTGTTGTTGGACAATGGAACTATCAAGGTTACAGGTCAAAGGGATGATTACCATGAAGTTGATATGGTTGAGGTTTATTTGGTTGAAGAAGAGTCGGATGAAGAGTATGCCTCTGTAGAGGAGTACTTCCCCTCGGATGAAGATTTCTTTTTTAGAGATGACTCAATAATGACTGATTGTGTTGAAGAAGGAGTAAACGTTATTGTGCCTTTTTTTTGGTGCACCTGCCCATTTTGAAGTTGAGTATTATAGCAAGCCAGTTGTTACCCCATTGGTGATTAGTTTTCCGGGTCATGTCCCCTACAAATCAGATAAGGCTGAACCCTACAAGTATAACGCTACAATCTTGGAGGATGGTGTGGAAGTTCCCATCCAGCCAATGCCTGATGTTGGAAATATTGCTGAGAATAGTAGAGTGACCCGCAGCGGTCGTGTGTTTGCACCAATTGTTCAAGAAAATGTTAGTGCTGGAAAGAAAATTGATGAGAACGTTGAACCCAAGAAGGTTACGGGTGAATATAGTGGAGCTACGTTAGAGAAAGAAGTGGATGATATTTTGAAGATAATCAAGATGAGCGACTACAGAATTATAGATCAGCTACTACAGACTCCTTCAAAAATATCTATCTTGGCTTTGTTGATGATCTCCTCTACTCACAGAGAATCTCTGATGAGGGTACTGGATCAAGCTTTTATGGAGAGTGACATGCCTATAGACCAATTCAGCAGTGTAGTAGGGAACATCACGTCATGTAATAACCTGAGTTTCTGCGACGATGAATTTCCAGATGAAGGAAGGAATCACAACCTAGCCTTCTATATATCTATGAATTGCAAGAATGATTCACTATCCAATGTGCTGATTGATAATGGATCCGCTTGGAACATTATATCGAGGAGCACTCTTATGAAGTAGAAATATCAAGGAACACCTATGCGCTCGAGTGGCATCATTGTGAAAGCATTTGATGGATCAAGGAAATCTGTTATTGGTGAAGTGGACTTACCTATTCATATAGGACCACATCTGTTTCAGATAAATTTCTAGGTCATGGACATTGTACCCACTTATAGCTGCTTGTTGGGACGGCCGTATATTCATGAGGCAGAGGTTGTCACTTCAACTTTACACCAGAAACTGAAATTTGTACGTGAAGGGAAAGTAGTGATCATAAATGGGGAACATGCATTATTGATATCTCATTTGTCTTCTTTCAATATTGTGGAGGCGGATGAAGCTGCTGTTGGGACTCAGTTCCAAGCTTGATCTATATACAACATAAGAGGAAATGAGAATTCTATGGTTTCGCTCAAGGATGCGCAGTAGATTATGCGCAAGGATCATAGTGAAGTATGGGGACAAATTGTGAATCCACCTGTAAACAAGAACAGGGCCAGCTTGGGGTTCTCTTTCAAGAATGATAAAGGTAAGAGCATGAAGCTGAAGTCTGTTGCAGGCCAGTATCAAGACATTTTCCATAGCGGGGCTTATCTTCATCCAACTGTTTCCGGGATTAATGCCATTGTGGAAGATGAAGAAGAGCAGGAAATGCCAAATTACGTTACGCACGGAGTTAGGGTTCAGAACTGGATCACCATTGATGTTCCCTCTTGCATACATGTTTCAAAGTGATTTGATTTGTTAATCTGTTTGAAAAGCTTTCACTCTGCGCAAGATGGAAGTATTAATGTTGCAGGGCTTATCTGTTTGCTGTGACTTTTAAAATCAATAATAAAAGTGGTCTTTGTTTCCCAAAATTGTGTCTTTATTTTCGGCTTTTTCTTGGAAAATGGTAATCAGAAAAAAAAACTTTCAAAATAAATAATAACAGAAAATTTTTTTTGCACGATCACTTGTTATATGTGTCAGTTTCTAAATACAATCATAAATCATATGTGCAGATTAATTAAAAAACCCGTTGAATGCAATTACCCTGCACCCTCTCCCAATTTTGAATGTCCTATGTATGGGGCCGAAGAAGAAGACTATGATGAGATTCTAGAAGAGGTCTCACGGTTTCTTGAGCGCGAGGAAAATGCCATTCAGCCATATAAAGAGCCATTAGAAATGATCAATTTGGGTTCAGAAAAAGACCCGAAAGAGGTCAAGATCAGAGCATTGTTGCATCCTGATGTGAAGAGCAGGATGATTGAGTTGTTGAAAGAGTATGTGGATATTTTTTCTTGGTATTATCAAGATATGCCTGGTCTAGATACAGATATTATAGAGCACCGTTTGCCGTTGAAGCCAGAGTGTCTTCCAATCAAGCAGAAGTTGAGAAGAACTCAACCAGATATGGCAGTAAGGATCAAAGAGGAGGTTCTAAAGCAGATTAATGTCGGTTTCCTTGTGACGTCAGTGTATCCTCAATGGATCGCCAATATTTTCCCAGTGCCAAAAAAGGATGAAAAAGTCTGCATGTGCGTAGATTGCAGAGATCTAAATAAAGCTAGTCCAAAAGATGATTTTCCATTGCCACACATTGATATGTTAGTGGATAGCACAACAAAATTAAAATTTTTCTCATTCATGGACGAATTTTACGGTTATAATCAAATAAGAATGGCTCTAGAGGACATGGAAAAAACAACGTTCATTACACCCTGGGGAACATTCTGTTACAGAGTGATGCCCTTCGGGTTGAAGAACGCTAGTGTAACATACCAGAGCGCTATGACAACCCTATTCCATGATCTGATGCACAAGGAAATCGAGGTATATGTTGATGACATGATTGCTAAATCCCAGACAAAAGAAGTGCATATAGAAGATTTGTTGAAGGTTTTTCAGCGTTTGAGGAAGTATCGTCTCCGCTTGAATCCAAATAAATGTACCTTCGGTGTTCGATCGGGGAAATTGTTGGGTTTCATTGTTAGCCAGAAAAGAATTGAAGTTGACCCTGATAAAGTAAAAGCAATTCAAGAGATGCCAACACCAAGAACTGAAAATCAAGTCAGAGGGTTCCTCGGGCGTTTGAATTATATTTCCATATTCATTTCCCACATGACTGCAACATGTGAACTGATCTTTAAGTTGTTAAAGAAAGATCAAGGTTGTGTGTGGACAGATGACTGCCAAAGGGCATTTGAAAGTATTAAAGAATATCTTCTTGAACCTCCTATATTGCTCCCTCTTGTCGAAGGAAGACCATTGATTATGTATCTGACAGTGTTAGATAATTCCATGGGTTGTATTCTGGGACAACAAGATGAAACAGGGAAGAAAGAATATGCCATTTATTATCTCAGTAAAAAGTTTACTGATTATGAGTCGCGGTATTTCATGCTGGAAAAGAAATGTTATGCTCTGGCTTGGGCGACAAAATGTTTGCAACAATATATGTTGAATCACACCACTTGGTTAATCTCTAAGATGGATCCAATCAAGTGCATTTTTGAAAAGCATGCTCTTACTGGGAGAATTGCCTGCTGGAAGATGTTGTTATCTGAATATGACATCAAATATCGCAGTCAAAAAGCTATTAAAAGCAGTGTGTTGGCAGATTATCTTGCTCACCAACCTGTGGAGGATCATCAGTCTGTGGAGTATGAATTTCCCGATGAGGATGTGATGTTCCTGAAAGTGAAAGATTGTGATAAACTATTGCCTGAGGAAGGTCCTGATCATAAATCTCGTTGGAGAATGATATTTGATGGAGCTGTGAATGCTTAAGGTAAAGTAATTGGTGTCGTGATTGTCACTCCCCATGGATCGCACATTCCTTTTACTGCAAGGTTGACATTTAATTATACTAATAATATGGCAGAATATGAGGCTTGCATCATGGGTCTCGAGGAAGCTATTGATCTCAGAATTAAAATTCTAGATGTGTATGGTGATTCAACTTTGGTAATAAATCAGATTAAAGGAGAATGGGATACTCGTCACCCCGACATGATCCCTTATAAAGATTATGCTAGAAGATTGTTAACCTTCTTTAACAAAGTTGAATTCCATCATATTCCAAGAGATGAAAATAAGATGGAGGATGCTCGGGCAACTCTGGATTCTATGTATCAAGTGAATACTTGGAATGATATACCTCGAATTATGGTTCGGCGACTGGATAGGCCCGCTCATCTGTTTACAACAGAAGAGGTAGCAGATGAGAAACCTTGGCATTATGATATCAAGCATTTGACTCCAGACTCAGGAATACCCGATTGGTGCTTCGAAGAAAGATAAAAAGACATTGAGAAGATTAGCTGGCAGTTTCTTTCTCAGTGAAAATGTGTTGTATAAGAGAAATTGTGACATGGTCTTGCTTAGATGCGTGGATCAACACGAAGAAGACATGTTGATGCATGATATTCATGAAGGTTCATTTGGAAATCATGCCAATTGACATTCGATGGCTAAAAAGATGCTAAGGGCATGATACTACTGGCTGACAATGGAATCTGATTGTTACAAATTTGCAAAGAAGTGCCATAAATGCAGGATTTATGCGGACAAGGTTCACGTGCCTCCGACACTTCTTAATGTGATCTCTTCCCCATGGGCTTTCTCTATGTGGGGTATTGACCTGATTGGGATGATAGAACCCAAAGCTTTGAATGGACACTGTTGTACCCCAAAATTTGCCCTCTCATATTATCAAGATTTTCTCACAAGACTCTTTGGACTCCAGACAGGATTAGGGTTTACTCAGCTCAAGACCTCATCTTGCACTGATGACCTGAAATTAGGGTTTGAGTTTGCACAAGGAATTTTGGACCATCAATGCTTAATGTGACTTTCATACACTATCTTGGACCCCTAGGATTGCTCATACCAAGTTTCAAGCCTTGAATCACATTTTTGCCCAGTCAATTGGACAGTTGACCTAAAAATCAACTGTATTGGGGAAAAAGTCAACCATGGCCAATTTACAGTCAAACTTCATAATTTTTTATCCACAACAACATTCTAGGCTCCTATGTGCCATTTTATAGAGTTTGGATCATAACTCCTCAAGAAATTTGATCAAATCATCAAAAGGGCAAAATGGTCAAAATTAGGGTTTTGACTGTGAAAGGGGAATTTCTGATTTTTAACCTAGCCAATGACCAATTGGGTTCAAGCATGACTTCAAGGACTCAATGGAATCATCTTAACCTAATCACATAGTTCAAAAAATCTCAAATGCATAGGATTGACAGATGAACTTTGCAGTCAACTGATCAAAAGTCAACTGTATACTGAAAAGTCAAACTTTGACTTTTTGGCCAAAATCAAGTGCCAAGGGTCATAATTCATCAATATATGTCAAAATATGAAACTTGTTGATCAAGTAAACCAATTTTGCAAATTAGGGTTTCAATTTGAAAAAATTTCATAACTTAGAAATATTCTAAGTTATAAAAATTTATTATTTTTTCCCAACTTTCCACAACTTTTTCACCATGATGCAATTGGATTCAAAGAAAACTTCCAACATGAAAGTTGTAGTCCTCCATGAAATCTACAACTCTGATTCACAAAGTTTTCCAAAAAGATGCTCGGATCTCAAGTTATGATTTTGTGAATAGGGGTCCATAAACTTTTTAACTTAGTGAAATTTTGCCCTAGTTTAGGCAGATTTTTGACATAACTTCATGGAAACCTTTCACCTAGTTCCAAGAGGTATCTCAAGTTGCATTTCAAAGATGGATTTTATATCATGTTACAAGATTTCCAAAATGTCCAAGAACTCCCCAAGATCATTTATGGTTAGGGAGAATCGAAGAAAAGAAAATGGCAATTTATCACTTTTGTTCAAGGCATTTCCACAATGTTACAAGTTGCAAATCAGTTTCAAACATGCTTGTACTTGGTATTACAGGTCCTAATCCTTTCTACACTCCATAATTGAATGCTCATTCAGTGGACAATGGCTTTATTCTGACCTATGGAGCTTTGCACAAAGAATTATTCCATTTATGGCATAAAGTTCTCAATACCATTTTCATAAAGCATACTTTTGCAAACTTTGCACTTCTTGAGCCATGGACCTGATCTATTAATGCAAACAAGATCCACAACATCAGGAAAAGTATACCAACTCCTTGCAGCCCTAGATCTAGCCTGTACAGGCCTTTGGCATTGTCACTTCCAACTTTCTTCAAAAGCAAGAAAACTTGCAAAAGTCAATAGAACTTGGATATCTGATAAAGAGAGGCCTTGACATTATTCTACACAACCTCAGAACCTTGTAACAAGCCAACACACGAATTGCTAACATCTCAAACACTCTCAAACACCAAAATCCCATTTTTCTGCCCAAACAGGGCATCCTTTGCAAATCACTTGCCAACTTGAAACTTGCTCGTGCGTTTTTTGTTTCAAGGCTTCAAACACATTCCATACCTCCTATCTAAACTCTCCAGGCCTTTGTCTTGCAACTGTAACCCCTGTTTCAAGGATCACCATTTTGATTTTGAGGGTTTGCAGGTTGACTTCTACATGGAGATTCAAGCATCTACAAGGCAAGCTGAGCATTGGAGAAGCTTGAGGGAACTTCAAGGAAGCTCACACGATCTTCAGGCCTCACTCAAAGTCCCCACATTGCCATATCCAAACTCAACTGAATAAGGTATTTGTCAAGTTTCTATCTCTCTATTTAGGCATCCTTAGGTCACGATTTGTGAAGCAAAAATGTAGTCCTTAACTTGCTTAAGCTGTACATATGCATAGTTTCCATTTATATTAACTGAGCTAAGAGTATTTGGTTTTTGAAGTTCATGAAAATTTTAGGTTAGAAATTAGGGCCACTGAAATTCTCCCTGGTTTCTTAGAGTTAGGTTTCAAGTCTTATATCATTGGAATCGTGATAAAAAATGCTACAAGTTTTATGTTGCAAGATTTTGTTTTTATGCACGTATGCAAGAGTTACAGGTTGAAGCACAAAAACACGCGCAGGAAGTGGACAGAGGACAGGGACGAAGCTGTCTTGGGCCTTGGCGCCTTTGGGCCTCTTGTTTTACTTCTCACACCCCCTGTTTTGCTTTTACACCCCCCTGACTTATTATTTTATATTTTTGTATTTTTCTTGCATATTTTTATTTTTTGTGCTTGCATTCATTTTTTCTAAATGATAAAAATACCCAAAAATATTTATTTTTATTTTTTTTTGCATTTTATTATATTTTTATTTTATTTTATTTACATAATAAATGGTTTATTAAGATTTTATACTTTATTTTCTTAAATAAAACTTCTAAATAATTTGAAAATGCTATACCTTTTATTTTATTATTTTTTCACATAAAAATAATTATTTTCACACATATTTTATTTTTTAATACTTGTAAATAATATTAATTATTATTTTTCTTGTACAAAATGAATAAAAGAATATTAGAAAGCAATATTTTCTTTTAAAACAAAACTAGGGTTTCCCCTTTCAAAAATAATAATATTATTTTTTCTTATTTTTAGGACTTAGATAATTTTATTTTCTCATACATAAAACAATTACAAAAACATTTTTTGCATATTTATATTTTATTGCATATTTAAATAATTGTTTATTTATTTATTGTACAATAAATTCAATTGGGTTGTAATAGTGAATTAGGATTTCATTTTGTGAAAATATCCCCATTCAAAACTTGTATCCTCCCTCCCATAATATTTTTGTAATAGCTTATATTTACTTTACGCAATTTATCGCATTATATGCATCTTTAGTAAATTAGGGTTTGTATGATAAGACAAAATCAAACAAAATAGAATGACCTAATTCAAGACAAACAAAATGCATGAAAAATGACAACACCTTGCACACAAGCACCTCTAGGGTTTCACCCACTTGGTTGCCTTAAAAAATGGCCATGGTATGCATGCTAGGTATCTTGGCAAAAGAATACAAACAAAAAGATCATAGTCCCTCGATGACGCTATCATAAGTTGCCTAAAAAACAAATGATCTTAGTCCCTCAAAACTTGCTAAATATACTTGGCAATATTGTTATCATGGTATTACGATGACCCACGCCCGTCCTGTTTAACATCTAAAGATAGGGTTATCTACCAAAACAATGGTAGGTTAACAATGTCAAAGGAATGAAAATGTACAAGAAAGACTTTTGAGTAGGTAGATAAGCTTCTAGTTGCTTGGTCAATTTGCAAACGATCCTTGCTATTTTCAAACAAACACACACATTTCAAAAACATTTCCAAACAACTTTCAAAACATTGAAACATTTGTCAAAAGACAAACATCTTCGTATACATTCTTACGAACGAGAATCATTACAAAGATTGCCTAAACGAAGGCCTCTTTTCAAAATACTTTCAAAACCATACAAAGCACCATTTCAAACAATTGTAAAGCAAAAGCAAGTGATCTAAAACAAGTAACTAAGAGCCCATGGAAAACCATGGATGAAAAGGGTGCTAGCACCTTCCCTTTTCATAATCTACCCCCCGAACTCAAAAACAATCTCAAAGGTATTTCCTGTGCTTTTTTACCTTTCCTTTTGGATAAAGAAAAGTCGGTGGCGACTCTTGCTAAACCGCAACATTTGCGAACACAAACACAAAACCTCAAGTCAGTTCTCCCACCGCATCACAAACACCGTTTCATCTTGGTAGCAATTTATTACTTCACCAAGTGGGTGGAGGCTGCTTCATATGTTAATGTCACTAAGAAAATGGTTGTACGCTTCATCAAGAATAATCTTATATGTCGGTATGGTGTGCCAAGCAGAATTATCACCGACAGTGGCTCGAATTTGAACAATAAAATGATGACAGAACTGTGTGAAGAATTCAAGATTGTCCATCACAACTCATCTCCATACAGGCCAAAGATGAATGGGGTTGTTAAAGTTGCTAATAAGAATATCAAGAAAATTATCCAGAAGATGGTTGTTACTTATAAAGATTGGCATGAAATGCTCCCTTTTGCTTTGCATGGATATCAAACATCTGTCCGCACTTCAACAGGAGCAACCTCGTTTTCCCTTGTGTATGGAATGGAAGTTGTACTCCCAGTCGAGGTTGAGATTCCATCTTTGTGTGTGATAAAGGAAATCGAGTTGTCAGAGGCTGAATGGTGAAGAGGAATACATGATTAGTCATCTAAACTCCTTCTGTTATGTGGAGTTGGATGGCGAATTCATAGAAACCCCTTTCCAACACTTTGAGGAAGTTTCTCAGGAAATAGCGGCGACCAAGACAGTGTCCTCAACCCCTGTGATCACAAGACCACCGCCTAGGATGTCGTCTCTCAAGGATGCTAGAGCAGTTGTAGAAGAAGGTGGATCCACAATCTGGGGGCAGCTTCCTGACTTTCCCTTCAAAGCAGACAAATGCGGCTTGGGGTTCACTTTGGCTGGTCAAAAGGTCGTGCGCTGCTCCCGTGCCGGAGGGCCACCTGTGAAGATCAACCACCGAGGGGTTAATGCGCTAGAGGACAGTGAAGAAGAGGGTAGCTTTGAAAACTGGATTTTCCCTACTATTGAAGGAGGGTTATGCAACTGGGAAGCAAAAGAATTTGTTCTGATTACTTTCATACGGTAGTAGTTTATCTTTTCCATTTATGTTGGATCTGTAATAATTCACAAACAATTCGTACTTTTTCAACCTTGTGTCTTACCCGAGGCACATAGGTCCATTTGTAAGGGTTCTTATTTTCATTTCATATGTCATTTTAATGAATCATGGACGCTTTTCATATATAAACCTTTTGTGCTCATTGTCTTTCTTTTACATTTTGTTTGTTTTAAGATGGCTATGTCCCTTACACACACCCACACTCACAAATGCATGTACCCTTCCATTCCGGAACCCATGGGTAACAATACTGCTATAACCTTCAGTGACTCTGAAGATCTGATCAACCAAGCTGAATACGAAGGTGAGGAAGATTGTGAGGTGCCAGGGGAATTGGCCAGACTTCTACAACAAGAAGAAAGAGCAATTCAGCCTCATGAAGAGCAGTTGGATACAATCAACTTGGTAACTGAGGATGAAAAAAAAGGAAATCAAGATAGGTGCCAATCTAGAGCCGAGTGTTAAGGAGCGCCTAATTCAGCTACTACATGATTATGTCGAAATCTTCGCCTGGTCATACGAAGACATGTCGGGAATCGATACAGACATTATGGTACACCGTCTCCCTACAAGAGAAGACTGTCCACCAGTTAAACAAAAGGTCCTCCACATGAGATCTGACATGTCCGAGAAGATCAAAGCAGAAGTTATGAAGCAGTTCAATGCTGGATTTCTGGCTGTTACTTCCTATCCATAATGGGTTGCTAACATTGTGCCCGTGTCTAAAAAGGACGGCAAAGTGAGAATGTGCGTGGATTATAGAGATTTAAATAGGGCCAGCCCTAAAGATGACTTTCCACTTCCGCAAATTGACATCCTGGTCGACAACACAACTCAACACAAAGTATTTTCTTTCATGGACGGATTCTCAGGCTATAACCAGATCAAAATGGCACCTGAGGACATGGAGAAAACTACTTTTGTTACACAGTGGGGTACGTTCTGCTATAAAGTGATGCCATTCGGACTGAAGAATGTCGAGGCAACCTATCAACACACCATGGTAGCTTTGTTTCATGACATGATACATCATGAGATAGAGGTCTATGTAGATGACGTGATAGCCCGATCACAAACTGAAGAAGAACACCTTGATCACTTGCAAAAGCTGTTTGTCAGGTTGAAGGAGTACAAGCTCAGACTGAATCCAAACAAGTGTACATTCGGAGTCCGGTCCGGTAAGCTCTTAGGTTTCATCGTCAACAACAAAGGCATTGAGGTTGATCCTTCCAAAGTCAAAGCTATACAAGAAATGCTTGCTCCTCGCACTGAGAAGGAGGTCAGAGGTTTCTTGGGACACCTAAACTACATTGCTAGGTTCATTTCTTACCTAACATCTACCTGTGAACCAATCTTCAAGCTTTTGAAGAAAGATCAGGTAGTTAAATGGATTGATGACTGTCAAATTGCTTTCGATAAAATCAAGGAGTATTTGCTAGAACCTCCTATCTTGATACCGCCCGTCGAAGGAAGACCACTAATCATGTATCTGACCGTCCTAGAGAATTCAATGAGGTGCGTACTGGGCCAACATAACGAGTCTGGCTGAAAAGAGCATGCCATTTATTACCTTAGCAAAAAGTTTACCGACTGTGAGACCTGATACTCACTGCTCGAGAAAACTTGTTGCGCTTTGGTATGGGCTGCTCGCCGGCTAAGGCAGTACATGTTGACTCATACCACTTTGCTAATATCTAAGATGGATCTGATCAAGTACATCTTTGAGAAGCCTGCTTTGTCTGGAAGAATAACTAGATGGCAGATGATCCTAACGGAATACGACATACAGTACACGACCCAAAAAGCTATAAAGGGGAGTGTACTAGCTGACCATCTGGCTCATCAAGCTGTCGAAGATTACCAATCCATGAGGTTCGACTTCCCTGACGAGGACATCATGACATTGGACAATGTTAAAGATTTCAGACCATATGAAGGACTTGAACAAGGATCCTGATGGACCCTGTATTTTGATGGTGCATCTAATGCACTTGGCAACGGTGTCGGCGCGGTACTCATCTCTCCAGAAGGTTGCCATACACCTTTCACTGTCCTACTTTGCTTCAACTGTACGAACAACATGGCAGAGTATGAAGCTTGCATCTTTGGACTCAAGGCTGCCATAGACTTGGGAATCAAATCTTTGACTGTGTTTGGGGACTCAGCTTTGGTTATCAGTCAGATCAAAGGAGAGTGGGATACTAAGCATCCAAACCTCATCCCTTACAAAGAACATGTCTAGACATTGTTACTACATTTTGAGCAGATTACCTTCGAGCACTTCCCGCGAGAAGAAAATTAGCTAGCGGATGTTCTAGCTACAATGTCATCTATGTTTAAACTTGATTGGGACAATGAGGCTCCCCAAATCACCATTGAACGGATGGACGAACCTGCACATTGTCACGAGATTAACACCGAAGAAGTAGTGGACCAGTCGTGGTTTCACGAAGTCAAAAGGTATCTCGAGGCTCAAGAATACCCTGAACAAGCTTCATTCAACGACAAAAAGTTCTTAAGGAGGTTCTCGGCAAAGTTCTTCTTGAGTAATGACATCCTGTACAAGCGCAATCATGATTTTGTTCTGCTCCGTTGTATGGACAAAGCTGAAGCTGAAAAGATCATGGCTGATTTGCATGAGGGTACCTTCGGCACTCACTCTAGCGGGCATACAATGGCTAAGAAGATTCTACGGGCAGGCTATTACTGGTCTACCATGGAAGCTGACTGCTATCACCACTCCTGGACTTGTCACAAATGTCAAATCTATGCCGACAAGGTACACGTGCCTCCAGTTCCTCTAAATGTCCTAACAGCTCCTTGGCCATTCGCTATGTGGGGAATCGACATGATTGGAGAGATCAAGCCTACAACATCCAATGGACAATGCTTCATCCTGGTGGCCATTGACTATTTCACCAAGTGGGTCGAAGCAGCTTCCTTTGCATCCGTTACTAAGAATGTGGTTGCCCGCTTCATCAAGCAGAACCTTATTTACCGGTACGATATCCCCGAAAGGATCATCACTGATAACGGTACAAACCTTAACAACACTATGATCACCTCTTTGTGCGAGCAGTTCAAGATTCAACATCACAATTCATCCCCCTATCGGCCAAAGATGAATGGTGTGGTTGAAGCTGCTAACAAAAATATCAAGAAGATCATACAAAAGATGACAGTCACCTACATGGACTGGCATGAAATGTTACCGTTTGCTCTTCACGGGTACCGTGCCACAGCACATACATCAACTGGGGAAACACCCTATTTCTTGGTATATGGCATGGAAGTTGTTTTACCTATCGAGGTTCAGATTCCCTCCTTGAGAATCATGAAAGATATTGGTTTGAGTGAAGACGATTGGATTCAGATCCGGCTTGATCAACTTAACTTGATTGATGAAAAGTGACTTACTGTTGTTTGCCACGGTCAGACTTATCAAAAACGGATGATCAAGGCTTTCAACAAGAAATTCAAACGCCAAACATATCAAGTCGGGGATCTTGTAATCAAGCGCGTTATCTTGCCACAAAGTGATCCCAGGGGAAAATGGACTCCTACCTACGAAGGACCATTTGTAATCAAGAACATCTTTTCTGGTGGGGCAATGATCTTAACCACCATGGACGATGATGACCTGCCGCACCCTGCGAACGCAGACATAGTCAAAAGATACTACACATAAATGACCCACTAGGTTGACACACCTAGGCAAAAAAAGGGCATCCCGGTGAATCGAAAACCTGTAAGGGCGGTTCAGGAAAAAATTAGGGATAAAACAAAAAAAATCTGTACACCCGGCAAGTTGAAAACCTGAAAGGGCGACTTGGGCAAAAAAGGGTTTCCCGGTGGACTGAAAACCCGAAAGGGCGGTCCAGGCAAAAGTTAGGGAATTAAAGCGTATGAATATGTCTCGTCAGATCACTTTAAGGATAATCTCTTCACTGACAAACTCTGAGCTTCTGATCAATCCAATCACCTTCGGACGAAGCAGCAGATGGACAAGATATTCAGAGTTACGAAGGCTATAGCGGAATGGGAACCCCATGGGATTTTTTCACACATAGCTATCTTTCTTTGTATAAAATTTTTCTTACTTTTATGACACCATCCTCTTACTAGGATGCCTGTCTTCTTTGTACAAAACACTTGCTCAAAGTTAATACAAAGATGTCTCTTTCAAAGTGCAAAAACTATTTGTCTTTTTCTTTTATACTTGTGTTTTTATTTGCAAAAACGTCCAATGGTTCATTGATGAACATATGCATTTGAATATAATTACTATTTACAAATAAATAGGATGGAAAGGAAAAATTACTGAAAAACTGAAAGGATAGAAAAACGTCTTTAGACTATTCCAGGAACATCCTCTGCAGTACATCATCTAGATCCCTAGCGGAGCCAAAACCTTGAAATACATGTCCCTAGTGGAGCTAAATTTCAAACCCTTAATCCACCATCAGAGTTAAAACTTCAAACTCCCAACCCCAACAGAGCAAAAACTTTGAGTTACAGATCCCCAGCGGAGTAGAAACCTTCATCCCCAGTCGAGTCAAGACTTCTAATCCCCAGCGGAAACCCTCCAGTTTCCCCATCTCCCCAGCAAGTTGTCTTGAAGCCTGGAGATCAACCAGATAACAGTTAAACTTTTGTCTCTCCCCAACCTAGGATAACTTTCCAGTAGAGTGACAGACGACCGAAAACTCCTGAACTTACTCTCCAGCAGTAAGCCTTATTCCCCATAGAGTTTTTACTCCTCAGCATGAAGTCACCAATCTTTCATGGCTCCCCAGCAGATTGAAGATTCTCATTCTCATTTCCCCAGTGAAGTCGCTGAAGTTTTCATTGCTCCTCAATAGAATGAAGATTCTCATTCTTAGTTCCCCGCAGAAGTCATCAGAGTATTCCCTATTCCCCAATCGAGTAAGGATTCCCATGGTGTAACCCCCAGTAGAAGTCATCAAAGTTCTCTGGATTCTCCAAGCAGATTTCTCAAGCAGTTCGGCATTACTCTCACAACAGATTTTGTCAATACTCCAACTTCAAGACATGAAGGATCCTCACATCCCCATAGAAGTTGTCAAAGATTTTTAATCTCCAACAGTCACCAAGGATTTCTCATCCTCAGCAATCAAAGATTTTGAATCTCCAGCAGGGTCAAGGATTTATTTTCCCCGACAACAGTCAAGGGTTTCATTATCCCCAGTTGTCAAGGATTTATTTTCCTCAGCAAGACAGCTAATCAGCTTACATGCACATACATTACATTCATACATCATAAACATTGATAAAGCACATTTATTGCATCATACATTTCATGCAATATAACTTTGTGTTTCAGCTAACATTTTACCCTTTTCAGGTTAAGATTAACAAGCTACCATTAACAGTATATAATCATGATACAGTACAGATACACTTCAGACAAGGAAGTCATTGTGTTGCTCATTCAGATCTCAGATACAGTACATATACACTCCATACACGGAAGTCATTCTGTCAATTATTCAGATTTCAGATCCAGTTCAGATACGCTCCAGACACTGATGCCATTCTGGCCCTCATTTAAGATTCAGCAATCATGATACAGTATGGATACACTCCAGACACGAAAGTTATTATGTTGCTCATTAAGATTCAGATCTCAGATACAGCTTAGATACGCTCCAAATGCGGATGCTTTTCTATTACTCATTCAGATTTAAAACTTCAGATACAGTCCAGATACGCTCCAGACACGGTTGCCATTCTGTCACCTATTCTGATTTTCCCCAACTCAGAGACGCTCCAGACACAGATTCTATTCTATAGCTTATTCAGATTCAACATTCAGATACAGCTTGGATACGCTCCAGATACTGATGTTATTCCTTTGCTCATTTAGATGCAGTCTCCAGATATAATTCAGATACGTTCCAGACGCGGATACCATTCTGATACTTATTCTTCTGACTTACAACTTACAACTCAGCAAACATTCTTGGATGGCATCTTTAAGCCCATCTCCTAAAAGATTCTATCACATCTCCAAATGGCATCTTTGAGCCCATTCCCTCAACTACACTTTGGCGAGTGCAAATTTACGGGCACTCTAGTGTCCAATCATCTTTTACCTTTGAGTCACGAACGACAAATTCTCCAATCTAACTCTTCAGGTTCAAGAAGATTGAACAGGGGCAGCTCTTGTACCCCAAAAATTTTCCCTCTCATATTATCAGGATTTTCTCACAAGACTCTTTGGACTCCAGACAGGATTAGGGTTTACTCAGCTCAAGACCTCATCTTGCACTAATGACCTGAAATTAGGGTTTGAGTTTGCACAAGGAATTTTGGACCATCAATGCTTAATGTGACTTTCATACACTATCTTGGACCCCTAGGATTGCTCATACCAAGTTTCAAGCCTTGAATCACATTTTTGCCCAGTCAATTGGACAGTTGACCTAAAAATCAGCTTTATTGGGGAAAAAGTCAACCATGGCCAATTTACAGTCAAACTTCATAATTCTTTATCCACAACAACATTCTAGGCTCCTATGTCCAATTTTATCAAGTTTGGATCACAACTCCTCAAGAAATTTGATCAAATCATCAAAAGGGCAAAATGGTCAAAATTAGGGTTTTGACTGAGAAAGGGCAATTTCTGATTTTTAACCTAGCCAATGGCCAATTGGGTTCAAGCATGACTTCAAGGACTAAATGGAATCATATTGACCTAATCACATAGTTCAAAAGATCTCAAATGCATAGGATTGACAGCTGAATTTTGCAGTCAACTGATCAAAAGTCAATTGTACACTGAAAAGTCAAACTTTGACTATTTGGCCAAAATCAAGTGCCAAGGGTCATAATTCATAAATATATGTCAAAATATGAAACTTGTTGATCAAGAAAACCAATTTTTCAAATTAGGGTTTCAATTTGAAAAATTTTCATAACATAGAAATTTTTTAAGTTATAAAAATTTCTTATTTTTTCCCAACTTTCCACAACTTTTTCACCATGATGCAATTGGATTCAAAGAAAACTTCCAACATGAAAGTTGTATTCCTCCATGAAATATACAACTTTGATTCACAAAGATTTCGAAAAACATTCTTGTATCTCAAGTTATGATTTTGTGAATAGGGGTCCATAAACTTTTTAACTTAGTGAAATGTTGCCCTAGTTTAGGAAGATTTTTGACATAACTTCATGGAAACTTTTCACCTAGTTCAAAGAGGTATCTCAAGTTGCATTTCAAAGATGGATTTTAGATCATGTTAGAAGCTTTCCAAAATGTCCAAGAACTCTCCAAGATCATTTATGGTTAGGGAGAATCGAAGAAAAGAAAATGGCAATTTATCACTTTTGTTCAAGGCATTTCCACAATGTTGCAAGTTGCAAATCAGTTTCAAACATGCTTGTACTTGGTATTACAGGTCCTAATCCTTTATACACTCCATAATTGAATGCTAATTCAGTGGACAATGGCTTTATTCTGACCTATGGAGCTTTGCACAAAGAATTATTCCATTTATGGCATAAAGTTCTCAATACCATTTTCATAAAGCATACTTTTGCAAACTTTGCATTTCTTGAGCCAAGGACCTGATCAGTTGTTGTAAACAAGATCCACAAACATCAGGCAAAGTATACCAACTCCTTGCAGCCCTAGAGCTAGCCTGTACAGGCCTTTGGCATTGTCACTTCCAACTTTCTTCAAAAGCAAGCAACCTTGCAAAAGTCAATAGAACTTGGATATCTGATAAAGAGAGGCCTTGGCATTATTCTACACAACCTCAGAACCTTGTAGTAAGCCAATACACGAATTGCTAACATCTCAAACACTCTCAAACACCAAAATCCCATTTTTCTGCCCAAACAGGGCATCCTCTGCAAATCACTTGCCAACTTGAAACTTGCTCGTGCGTTTTTTGTTTCAAGGCTTCAAACACATTCCATACCTCCTATCTAAACTCTCTAGGCCTTTGTCTTGCGACTGTAACCCCTGTTTCAAGGATCACCATTTTCATTTTGAAGGTTTACAGGTTGACTTCTACAGGGAGATTCAAGCATCTACAAGGCAAGCTGAGCATCGGAGAAGCTTGAGGGAACTTCAAGGAAGCTCACACGATCTTCAGGCCTCACTCAAACTCCCCACATTTCCATATCCAAACTAAACTGAACAAAGTATTTGTCAAGTTTCTATCTCTCTATTTAGGCATCCTTAGGTCACGATTTGTGAAGCAAAAATGTAGTCCTTAACTTGCTTAAGCTGTACATATGCATAGTTTCCATTTATATTAACTGAGCTAAGAGTATTTGGTTTTTGAAGTTCATGAAAATTTTAGGTTATAAATTAGGGCCACTGAAATTCTCCCTGGTTTCTTAGAGTTAGGTTTCAAGTCTTATATCATTGGAATCGTGATAAAAAATGCTACAAGTTTTATGTTGCAAGATTTTGTTTTTATGCACGTATGCAAGAGTTACAGGTTGAAGCACAAAAACACGCGCAGGAAGTGGACAGAGGACAGGGACGAAGCTGTCCTGGGCCTTGGCGCCTTTGGGCCTCTTGTTTTACTTCTCACACCCCCTGTTTTGCTTTTACACCCCCCTGACTTATTATTTTATATTTTTGTATTTTTCTTGCATATTTTTATTTTTTGTGCTTGCATTCATTTTTTCTAAATGATAAAAATACCCAAAAATATTTTCTTTATTTTTTTGCATTTTATTTATTTATTTTTTTTTTTTTACATAATAAATAGTTTATTAAGATTTTATACTTTATTTTCTTAAATAAAACTTGTAAATAATTTGAAAATGCTATACATTTTATTTTATTATTTTTTCACATAAAAATAATTATTTACACACATATTTTATTTTTTAATACTTGTAAATAATATTAATTATTATTTTTCTTGTACAAAATGAATAAAAGAATATTAGAAAGCAATATTTTCTTTTAAAACAAAACTAGGGTTTCCCCTTTCAAAAATAATAATATTATTTTTTCTTATTTTTAGGACTTAGATAATTTTATTTTCTCATACATAAAACAATTACAAAAACATTTTTTGCATATTTATATTTTATTGCATATTTAAATAATTGTTTATTTATTTATTATACAATAAATTCAATTGGGTTGTAATAGTGAATTAGGGTTTTATTTTGTGAAAATATCCCCATTCAAAACTTGTATCCCCCCTCCCATAATATTTTTGTAATAGCTTATATTTACTTTACGCAATTTATCACATTATATGCATCTTTAGTAAATTAGAGTTTGTATGATAAGACAAAATCAAACAAAATAGAATGACCTAATTCAAGACAAACAAAATGCATGAAAAATGACAACACCTTGCACACAAGCACCTCTAGGGTTTCACCCACTTGGTTGCCTTAAAAAATGGCCATGGTATGCATTCTAGGTATCTTGGCAAAACAATACAAACAAAAAGATCATAGTCCCTCGATGACGCTATCATAAGTTGCCTAAAAAACAAATGATCTTAGTCCCTCAAAACTTGCTAAATATACTTGGCAATATTGTTATCATGGTAATACGATGACCCACGCCCGTCCCGTTTAACATCCAAAGATAGGGTTATCTACCAAAACAATGGTAGGTTAACAATGTCAAAGGAATAAAAATGTACAAGAAAGACTTTTGAGTAGGTAGATAAGCTTCTAGTTACTTGGTCAATTTGCAAACGATCCTTGCTATTTTCAAACAAAAACGCACATTTCAAAAACATTTCCAAACAACTTTCAAATTATTGAAACATTTTTCAAAAGACAAACATCTTCGTATACATTTTTACGAACGAGAATCATTACAAAGATTGCCTAAACGAAGGCCTCTTTTCAAAATACTTTCAAAACCATACAAAGCACCATTTCAAACAATTGTAAAGCAAAAGCAAGTGATCTAAAACAAGTAACTAAGAGCCCATGGAAAACCATGGATGAAAAGGGTGCTAGCACCTTCCCTTTTCATAATCTACCCCCCGAACTCAAAAACAATCTCAAAGGTCTTTCCTGTGCTTTTTTACCTTTCCTTTTGCATAAAAGAAAAGTCGGTGGCGACTCTTGCTAAACTGCAACATTTGCAAACACAAACACAAAACCTCAAGTCAGTTCTCCCACCGCATCACAGACACCATTTCATCTTGATAGCAATTGATTACTTCACCAAGTGGGTGAAGGCTGCTTCATATGCTAATGTCAATAAGCAAATGATTGTGCGCTTCATTAAGAATAATCTTATATGTCGGTATGGTGTGCCAAGCAGAATTATCACCGATAGTGGCTCGAATCTAAACAATAAAATGATGACAGAAATGTGTGAAGAATTCAAGATTGTCCATCACAACTCATCTCCGTACATGCCAAATATGAATGGGGTTGTTAAAGCTGCTAATAAGAATATCAAGAAAATTATCCAGAAGATGGTTGTTACTTATAAATATTGGCATGAAATGCTCCCTTTTGCTTTGCATGGATATCAAACATATGTCCGCACTTCAACAGGAGCAACCCCATTTTCCCTTGTGTATGGAATGGAAGTTGTACTCCCAGTCGAGGTTGAGATTCTATCTTTGTGTGTGATGATCGAAATCGAGTTGTCAGAGGCTGAATGGGTCCAAAATAGGTTTGACCAATTGAATTTGATCGAAGAAAAGAGAATGACAGCTTTGCGTCATGGACAATTATATTAGAAGAGGATGAAGAAAGCTTTTGATAAGAAGGTCAAACCTCGTGAATTCATAGAAGGCGACCTTGTGCTCAGGAAGATCATGTCTTTCAACGCTGATTCTATGGGCAAGTGGACTCCCAATTTTGAAGGCCCGTATGTTGTCAAGAAAGCCTTCTCTGGCAGTGCATTAATTCTTGAAACTATGGATGGCGAGGAGTTCCCACGTCCCATGAATGTTGATGCAGTCAAGAAATACTTCGCCTAAAGAAATAAAAGAACAGCTCGCTAAGTTGAAAACCCGAAAGGGCGGCTTAGGAGAAAAAGAGCGTCTCGGTAGGCCGAAAACCCAAAAGGGCGGTCTAGGAAAAACCCAGAGACATAAACAGAATAAATTTCCCGCTAAGTTGAAAACCCGCAAGGGAAAATTAGGCAAAAGTTAGGGACTTTCTTGGCAAGTAACTACATCAGACAAGACTTGATTGTTGGAGAAACAATCTTCTTGGATCCTCATCATACTTCAACAGAAGTTACTGCTCAGGATTTCAAAAGTTGTTAGAGGGGATATTGGTTATTGTATCTCAATGTATCTTGTCCATTATATATTACCATTTTCCTAACTTTGTAATCATCCATGGAGTCTCGCCATTCACAGACTACCATTCTATTAATGAAATTTGAGATTTTACCCAATTCTTTATAATTCTTATTTTATATAGCTTGCAAAGACTCCATTTATTATTGATAATAACTTTCAAAGCGAAAAGATTAAATAACAAAATTGATTTTCAAAAAGAATTTACAATTTACTGTTACTTTAAAATTTGTGACGCAAGAGAAATAACAAAAGTGGTGATCACAGGAATGGACAAACTCCAGTTGTTTCCCGGAGAAATTTTTGCTCAAGATGTTTTGTAGCATAGGGTTTGCAACTCCAGTGTCCCCGGTGAAGTTGTGATCCATTTTCCTATTTTCTTAGTTTGCATGATATGAAGATTCAATCCCAGATTCCTCCAGTAAAAGAATTCGTTTGTTTAATAGAGTTTCTTTCTTCCCAAAGAAGTTGGTACAGTAATCACTCTCGAAGAACGCATGCCTCTGTTTTCCCCGGTGAAGAATGTATATTGATTTTTTTTCTTTTTCCTTTGTGAATGTGGTGTTGACCTCCCCAATGAAGTCAGCACTAATTCCCCAGTGAATGTTTTGATGATTTGATGTCTGTTGGCCCTACTTGAAATTGATTTTTCCAAATCCCCAATAGATGTGTTACTTTTGAAAACATTTGTTTCTCCGTTGAAGTCTGAGTGCTTTTCCCTGGTGAAACCGGGAGAAAGATGTTATATCCCTGAATCTATATCTTTTTTTGTTTAGTTACTTGGATTTGTTTGCTTCCGGATTACGTTTCTCCCCAAGGAAGTTAAACCAGACAATGGGTTTTGTTTCCTCAGTTGGCGCTTACTTTTTCTTGGATTGTTCATCTTGGATGTAATTTGGCCGAGTGTTGATTGTGCCCAAGTTGGTTTTTCCTGTTTACTCCCAGTGTTATATATCTGTTTTGTCAGCATACGCGTGATAAACACTCATACATTCATACATACATCATGCATAGCTAAAATTGGCAAATCATCGCTCATTCACGTTCATTAAAATTTTGTTGACATATTACCCTGTTTTGCAGATGTTTTGTTGTCCTATCTCCAATAGAGTGTTGGACTTAAGCAGAAAGCATATATCCTTTCAATTTCCCCACTGAGTTATCCATCGTGGAAGATTTTTGCTTCATCCTTCTTGTACAACTCTTTGTATGGATGATTTAGGGTTCCCTCTTGAGTTTATTTCTCAAAGGATGTATTTTGGACGACGGTTTCGTTCCAGTTTATTTCTGGTTTAAATCTTTAATCCTCAACAACTTTAATACTTATGATATCTACAGACTTCGAGCCTCAGTTTGAAATGTGCATTTATTTTACACAAGAAGACTTTATTTCCTCAGCAGAAATATATTGGCATCTCCCTAGGAAGTCATATTTCTTTCCCCAGGAAGTCATATTGCTTTCCCCAGAAAGTCATGTTTATAATCCTTCCTATAACGGCAAGCAGTAGGTCTCTTTATTTGAGCAACTCATACTTCCCCGTAAAAGTCGACGTTACTTTTTTGCTATCTTCTCTAAGAGTGGATAGTTTGCAGTTCGTTGTCAAATTACTCCCGCAGATGGAAAGACTTCGAATATCACAGAGACATTTCATTGTGAAATCTTTGCAAATGGTAGTCTCTTTATTTGTGAAATCTTCCGATATCTTTTTGCTACCTTCAGTGAAAGTTGGTAGTTCATCGTCAGTGAACGGAGGTACTATGATATATTCTATTTCTACCTTCAGTGAAAGGTGGTAGGTCACCTTCAGTGAAAGTTGGTGATTTTTATCTTTTTTCTACCTTCAGTGAACGTTGGTAGTTCACTGTCAGTGAATGGCAGTGTGATGATATTTTTTGTTCTCTCTACCTTCAGTGAAAGTTGGTAGTTCATCGTCAGTAAACATCGATGATTTCTTCTATCTACCTTCAGTAAACATTGGTAGCTCACCGTCAGTAAACGTCGGTGTTGTTATTTCTCTCCTCTTTCTACCCTCAGTGAACGTTGGTAGTTTTGCCTTCAGTAGGAGTTAGTGTATCCTTTGACCATTTTACCATTCTCTCTGAGTCAGGTCTGTTGATTCACCAGTGATTTATTTTCCTAGTCTAGTTTCTCTTTTGATTCTATATTTTCTCTGCTACATCCCTAGTGGTGTTTTGCGTCTCCTTGGTTTTGTTCATATGCATTCATGCTCATAAGCACCGCATGGCATCTTAGGGCCAAAAATAAGGTTTGTTTTATATTTAAGTATCTTCGATCGCGTCGACACAAAGATTTTTAACCTTCGTATCTCCGGATAGAAGAAACTTAAATAAGGGCAGCTGTTGTACCCCAATTTTTGCCCCTAAGATCCCTTCACCATGCCATGTTGATTCAATCACAACAAGATCGCCTTAGGATTATTGGTTCCCCTCCCTATCTTTAGCTTTGCTCTTTGAGGAATCACCAAGCACCTTGGCTTGTTTTCTTTTGTGATCATGAATGATTTGTCTTTATTTTCTTTTAATTAATAAAATGCAATGTTGGTTTGTCTTACTTGTTACTTATGTAGGTAAAGGCAATGAGATTCAGCAAGTTGCACCATGGGTTCATGAGTTTATTTCCATGCCATAGTTAATAAAGCTTGAGAATTTCAAACCTCACCCCGGGATTTGTTTTAGAAGAGATGGCATGGAAGGTTATTTTGGTTCACCATATTTCAAAATTATCAAATTGATTCAAAAATGCAAAGGGATTAATTGGAGAAATTGTCATGCTTGGACAAGGCTTTGTTCCCATTGGTGACAAATGCATATTTCTCTAAATTATTAAGATATGGAAGTGGTTTTGGTGACTACGATTTCTCATTTTCATCCTCGACAGCTTCTATTTACAAAGCATTTGTTTTGGTACAAGAAATGTGTTCAAAATTGTCAAAGTTCCTCAAGGCATTTTTCTTGATCTAGGAACTTGGGTTTTGAACTTCAAAGAAGCATATCTTGCTCATCTTTTGGTATTTTTGAGTGATTCTAAATACATACTTATCTTCAAAGGGTTATCAACAAATAACTTCAAAATTTCCAAGGAGTTTTCATGTGGAAGAAGCTTGATGATGAAGAAAGATTACGAGTCCTCAAGATGAACCCCCAATTTCTCATGTGTGACTTCAAAAGATCATAACTTGGTCAATTTTTATCACCTTGAGCCCATTATTTTTCCACAATTATCTTAAAGATGTGAAATTTATGCCTTCTTTTATGTGCAAAATGAGAAAATGGATGAAAGATGCCCTAAGGATACAAACGATTATAGGTCATTTCATGATTTTTTGCGAACTTCAACAATTCATAACTCTCTCAATTTTTGGATATTTTGAATGGTTCAAGTTTCAAAAAGTCATTCAAGAGGTCTATTTCATTCCATCTTTTTTGGTCAAGAGAAAATTCAATGTGGAAGGCCATGTTTGGATGCAAAACATTATAGGTTACTTTTTAAGAAACATTTGAAATATTTCTAAGTATGGAAAGTCAACCTTTTTTCCCCAACTTTGACTCAATGCAACTTTCAGCTCAAACATTCATTTGATTCCATTCTTTTTCCATTGCAAAGCTTGTAACCCCATCTTTCTAAAGCATCAAGAATCATGCCTTAAGACCCCTTGAGCTGAGAATACCATTGGATTGAACTTGGTAACTTGGAACTGAAGTTTCTTCATAAGTCAAACTTTGAAATTAATGTTTTGGCCTCTAAACATCAAATTAGCACGCGTTTGTGATCTAAACATGTTTAACCAAGTTGCCAAAGTGGATTAGAGCCTCAAAACGTAAGGAATGGATGAGTTTTGATGGAAATCAAATCACACTTTGCTCGTGTATCAGGTTCACACAATTTCCCTCCAAACTTAATCATTTCACACGCTTGAACATTCCATTTGATTCCTTATAAATAGAGGGTCATCCCTCATTCATTTCCTAAAGCTTTGAGAGCCAAAAACACTCTGTCAAAACCTCACACGAGCTTGAAATTTTTGAAATCAGTTTCTGAGATTCCAGCCTTTTCCTCCAAAAATCTGTGCACATTCATCTTCCTTAAGCATCATACAAACTCTCCAGCACTTAAACCGAGCAAAACGAGCCATAGCACAAGCTACAAAAGTCCAGTTTCAGAGCTTCTTTCTAGAACATCAAAAAGGTAGAATTCTCCATCATTTGGATCCAAATAAAACACTAACTTGTTCTACTCCTTCTCCTGATTCTAGTGCTTCTTACAATTTTTAAATCCATTGAGAATTGAGAGAGAACTCTCAAATTGAAGGTGCTCGCTATTTTCTGGGTTTTTGATTCTTATCTCTTTGCATACTTTATATAAATTTGGCGCGATGGTGGTGTTAGTATCGTCTTGAAGAGACGAATCCAATGATACATGCATGGGATCCTAATTTTTCCGTTTGAAGGATCTCACAAAATCTCCATTGCAGGGCGGCTGGAGGTTGAAGACGATGACATGTCTCGTCTCAACCAATGATAGTGTGCCAAGCGTTTTAATTTCATTAGTTGCCTTTTTCTGATTCCCTGCGCATTCCACTAAGGTCCATATCAAGCACAGCGCGTCTGGTCCATTGGATTAGCTTATTAACGCGTTTTAACTATGATCTGATGGTCCATATCTTTTTGGTTTTATTTTATTTTCTGATTTTTATATTTTAATTGATTTAATTTTCAAAAATTCATATCTCTTTTATTTTTTATCCAAAAATTATAAAAAATTCACTAAAATACTTTGAATTATTTCTGATCTCATGATTATATTTTCACATTTTTATTTTGATATTTGATATTTTTCATATTTTTTGCATTATTTTCTTCCTTTTAATTACTTTAAAAATGTTTTTTGACATTTTTTTAATTTTAAAAAATTTCCTAAATATCATTTTGCATATTTCTGACTTTTTGGAAATTTTATGGAATTTTATTTAATGTTTACTATTTTTGACCTATTTTCTTTTTGTTTGAACAATTTTAATTAATTTTAAAATAGTTTCTTACTTTTAAAAATTGCCAAAAATTTCATAAAAATATTTGAGTCCATTTCTGATTTTTCTATGGCCTTAATTAATTTTTCTTCATTAATTTGAATATAGTTGGTATTTTTATTTCTTATTTCTATTTTAAAACCTTTTTTTAATGTATATATTAAATGCAATATTATTTTGTGATTATTTTCTGGCTGACTTGGGTTGAATTTTGATCATGAACTTTATTAACATCATTGAATTTATAGTGTTGAGTCTAACTCCACAAAAATGGATGAATGATTTTAATAGTAGTTTGATTTATATTTAATTCAAATGTGGTTTGTATATCCTTCCTCATCCCTCTTCATCTCATCCCTGTCTTATTGCACTAAGTGTTATTGGAGCATGACCTCTATATCATGTCTCAAAATAAATGATGCATAAATTGATATTGACCGGCCTTAAAATAGGTGCGACTTCTATATAACTCCACTTACGATTGCTTAACATAGCGTTAAATTTTCTCCTGATTCGGATAAATGATCATTCGTGGCCCAAACCTATGTTTGCAAGCCCAGGTATGTTAATTTGATCCCTTTGATCCAATAACCTTGAGATTCATTGTGTGGAGGCTTTGGTTCTACCAATCCTATAATGGATCTACAACATTTTTGGTCAACACGGATCACTTAAACTTTGTTGATCATTAAATGGTACTTTTGAGGACTCCAAATGGATGATATACTTGACAAAAAGCAAATGCAACTTGTTGTGTGGAGGCTTTGGTCCTACCAATCCTCTAATGAGTTCCAAATATAAGTTTCAAGATGATCATCCAACTAACCACTAATCACTAATAATTGATTTTACATTTTGTTTTTACTTTATGCCCCTTTATTTTTTTATGCTTTATGCACCATTTATTTTTAAGCATTTACATTTCATGTTATCTTCATCTTTGTTCACTTGAGCCTTTTCTTTTTTTCTTCTAAGTCACCTAATAATCAACATAAACCATAAAAAAATTTAATGGTACTTGGACTATTTGGATACTATCCTTGGCATTATGGAGTATTAGACTTCTTGGACTTAGGAATAGAAACCTTGGCCTATATTGGAGACCTTGTGATCTTAATTGATATTTTGTCTGGAGTTCTTGAGGTTGACCTCAAGACATTGGGTTGTTTGTTTGTCTTTGTGTGCAGGTTATTGTGATTACATTCTTTGTTTGTAATCTGGAATTTACCCGTATACAGCCGTTGCTCTGTCCAATTTTTTGTGAAGACTTAATACACTTTAAGTTTGGTTCTCTCAAGAGGTCTAATATCTTTGCTTGCTTGGTTTCAATCCAAAGAATGGGAATTCTATCTTGGCTCATAATGTCAAGTATTGGCTTCTTGTTGGTTAGATGGTTCCTATCCCTAGCTTTTACCTTATGCTTTAGATAGTCTCTTCTTCTCCTCCCATCTTCTTTAATTTTAAAAAATCTTCTCCCTCCTTTTGAAAACTCTTCTTGTTTTTAAACTTGAACCGCTTTCATAATAAACATGGACATAGGTCCATGTATTTTCAAACATTTTCATGAATAAACTTAAATCAACATTAATCATACCTTGACATTTTTTGTGAGAAGATTAAAAATCAATCAATCTCATTCAAACTATTTTGCCATCTTGGCTTTCATATCAAACTTTTCTCAAAAGATTAGGCTCTTGTCAATCCTTGTAGTGATGCAAACAACTATAGTTCTACAATATGTAGTAAAGAGGGATATTTTCCACTTGGGTGTTGAGTGAGGCATTTTTTATTTTAAAATCCAAGCTATATCCTCCACTTTGAGATGATGCAAATTCTCTTTTCTCATGATTATGGATAGTAAGTATGTTTTCCACACGGATAATGACGATGATGTCTTATCTCATAAAATTAACTAACACACTTGCATTTTAAATTTTTTAAAGAGGAACTACGTGTACCCTGATCCCTTATTGCACGGAAGGTGGTACGTAGGCACTAAAGGTTCATAACCGCGGCGGGTGCAAAAACCATAAAAAATATATATTTCTATTCTCACCTCCACCATCTATTTTTAAACAACATTTTATAGCCAAAATATACAGATTTTACAAAGAGGTTCATGCGGAGTACCACAAATGTTTAGGGTGCTAATACCTTCCCTTTGCATAACCAACCCTCTTACCTTGAATATTTCCCCCTCTTTTTGGGTTACTCGCTCTTTTTCCATTCCTTTGGAAACAATAAAGCACGGTGGTGATTTTTATTTTGATCTGTATAAGTCTAGTCAATCTAATGGCTTAGTCTTAAATATTTCTACCGCTACAGAGAGGACCTGAGTTCGAGTCCCAGGTCCAGCATTTTATATTTTCTAAATTATTTCATGCAGATCCCATGCTTCAAATGGCCAACAGTATACCATACGCCTTCATTTTGTAACCACTAGATCATGAGTGATCTAGATCCAAGGGTTTGAGCTTGCATGTCCAGCATAGGCCACCAAGGTGATCAGACTTCAATGGATCCAATGACAGGCCTGGGATCTCTTCAGCTTTGGGCCCAACGCAATTTCACTTTCAGCACCCCCATTTTTCTAATCATCTCAGGCCCATTTAGCATATTTTTTGTATTGTTTTATTTTTTATTTATTTTCTTTACTTAATTAAACAGTTAATAATGATAAAAAAAAACTCACAAAAAAATATTTTAGGCTTAGACTTTTAATTAAATAATTAATTCCTGAAATTAATTAATTAATTAACTTCAACGCTTTTTTTTTCAAATTTAAAATAAATTAGACTTAGGTTTGATTTTATTTGTTAAAGTATTTTTCATGTCATAATAAAATAAATAACCAAAAAAACTTAGATTTTAATTTTTTTTAATTTTATTTTTCTAATTTAAATTTTAGGTATTAATTAACTTAGTTATTTTCTAAATAAATAAAAAATAAACAAAAAGATTTTCTTACTAGGTTTTTAGACGTAGTTTTAACTTTCGCGCATTATTTATTTTCTTTCGTATTCTTACATTATTGTACCCTGTAACCGGGTTGTAATAGATTAATTAAGATTTACCGCTTTATTTATTTTTCTTCCCCCAAATTCCTTTATATTGTAAATTCTCCTCCCCAAAGCCATGTAATAGTTTAGATCTATACTTCCCGCACTTTATTTTTTGTACATATCAACTGTTAGTAATTAGGCGTGTATGGAAAGACTAATAATCAAAAGTTAGCAAACCTAATAACACAAGATAAATACTTGAACCAAATCAATTGCACACGCGCACCTCTTGGGTATCCCACTTCGGTTGCTTTTGGAAAATGGTCACAATTCTCGAAATTTGAGAAGTTTTAGTGGTTGTCCTCTAGTTTGAAAGATCACAAGTCCCTCGATGATCCTCTCGATGTTGCCTCAGTTAAAAATAATCTTATAACTTTAGGACAGTTACTAAAATTCCTTGCCAAGTTTCCTTCGTGACCGTAACGTCCCTTCGAATGTCCCTAATACATCCAACAATAGGGCTACCTACTCACTAATAGTAGGATATCATTGTCTAAAGGATATGAGGAAAAGAACGACCCCTTTCGAGTACAAAGTAGATAGCTGTTAGAAGTTTGCTCAAAAATATCTTTGCACTTACACAAATTCTACTTTCCAAAAACATTTCAAAACACTTTCAAAAACATTCTCTTTGTCAACAATCTTGAGGACTGATACAAGAGTTATCATAAAGCGAATCGTTGCACTAAGGTATTTTCAAAACATTTTCAAACACACAAAGCACATAGGTATTTTAAAATAAGCAAACCTCTAAGAGCCCGTAGATAACTATGGATGGAAAGGGTGCTAACACCTTCCCTTTCCATAATCTACCCCCCTTACTCAGAAAACTTTCGAAAAGGTATTTTTCTGTTCATTTCACCCTTTCCTTAATTTGGATAAAATAAAAGCCAGTGGCGACTCTTGCTTACGGCAACATTTGCGAATACAAACGCAAAACCAGTATTCAATAGTGGGTTTTGCCACCGTATCACAATAGGCACTAAAGGTTCGCAACCGCGGAAGGTGAAAAAATTATTAAAAAAAAAATACTTCTTTTCCTATCTCCACCATCTATTTTGTATACACCTTTTATAGCCAAAATACACAGATTTTCAAAGAGGTTCCTGCAGAGTACCGTAGATGTTTAGGGTGCTAATATCTTCCTCTTACCTAACCAACCCCCGTGCCTAGATTCTCTCCCCCTCTTTTTTGGGTTTATTTGCTCTTTTCTAATTTTATTTGGAAACAATGGCTTAGTATCAACATTTCTACCGCTACATCAGGAAGAGAGATTTTTTTTAGATTTCTTACCCTATAACCTGAAACCCCTATTTATACAAATGGTGATGCATTCTAGACTACACAAATGTGTTGCTGTAATAAGAACCCTCTAAATATGTCGGTAAAATCTCGACTGTTGAAAAAACTTGAATATATAACCTACCAAAAATTTCAGTATAACTCAAATTTCCGATACTGCCACGTAAATTTGAATTTTTCAGTTTATGAGAAATTTCAAATGCACTACCAGAAATTATTCGTATCTCATCAAGGGCAAAACTGGAATACATAAAGTTGGAGGGTGGAGAGTTTAATTTAGGGGGTGGCATGTTAATTTCTCACTATAATATGATACAATTTAATTAATTTAATTAAGACAACCACGATATATGTTTTCATTCATTTAACAAGATTATAACCGCTGAAATTCAACCCCATTTTTAACAAATTCAAAACTGAACTCATTAGTTTTAAAACAAAAAAATTATAAATATTTTAAGTTAAAATATTATAAATATTTTATAATATATTTTCATATTAATTTAAATATTCTATAGGATTTCTTTGTATCTTAGAGTATCTCAAGGTATCTTTAAGTATATATAAATTAATATAAGAGATATTTGTAATATTACAATATTAATGAACAGATTCGTGAACTAAATCGACCAAATCCGATACTCACAAGTCGTTCTGACCAAATCTGCCACTTGCGAAGTATAACATCCACCTTGTTATTTTCTACTTTTTGACAATATTGAAATATGTTTTCTTGCTCTTTCTTCACTTAAATGTTTTAAGACATACTTCTACAATCTCCACATTAACTTCAAAACTATGGTGATGTCAACTTATCCATCATCCATATTACTGATTGTTGTACCCCAAAATTTTCCCTCTTATTTTTTATTCAAGATACTATCCTAGGTCTTCTCGAATACTCAATTTGGCTCAAAAGTTTGATCATACAGATTCTCTTCCTAGGCAGTAAGTCAACGATTAGGGTTTGACGTTTCTCAAAGAAAATTGATTCTTCAAGGTTTCAAATGGTCTTCATAGATCTTCATGTCTCCTCAAGGATGTTCATGCCGAGTTTCGAACCTCACATCATAAGTTTGCTCAATCAATGGTTCAGACGACTGAAAATGATTCCATTAACCCAAAAGTTGACCTTTTGCGAGACCAAGTTCAAGCGATTGTAACTTCTTCATTATTCGATATTTTTGAGCGGTTCTTCTTGCGTATGACTCTCCTCGATGTTATCTCCAATTTCTCTTCACAAATCAAGAGATGATTACGTGTAGAAGATCACCAAATTTGAATGCGTTAGAAGTCACTTTGTGGATTTTGACCTAATCTTAAATAACTGTCGCCTGATTTCTAAGAATTGTGATTTCCTTAAACTACGATATCTTGAGACGATCATTTCTGCATATGGTCATAAATGATGTTGCACACGAGTTTATCTTCAAAGATAAAAAAAATTATGTTGGGAAGACTTTGAAAGTTATCGAATCATCGCAAGTCATTTGTTTGATTTCAAGTGTTCTTAATCACCATCGTTTTTGAAATTTGTTAATTCTATAAGGTTGATGATTGTTCTCAAAGCATCATTTGTTTGGCAATGAAGTTCCATTTTAATCGAGTATGGTGCGCGAGTTCATTTTGAATGCAAATTTGGTTTAGACAAGAGTTGAAGATTAAGACTGTCATGGCTTTGGGTTTGAGTTAACCAAGTTAGAATTGAATTCTTAAACATTTATTTTGTTTAGAAATTTGATTGGAGTACAAGGCGCATTGGTTTATTTGATCATTTTTTGATTGCTTTAAGTTCAAGTTACCAAACCAAGATGTTTTATTCAAAGCATTCAATTGAGAATTGCAAAGTTTAAATAAATTTAGGATTGGTACGACAAATTACAAATTTATTCAAGGTTTTGTGTTCATTACATCACAAATAAAATAAAATTATACATTTTTCCTTTGTTTACAAAGAATCACAATGTTTTCTTTGACTACAAAGAGAGAAATTTATTTTGTTTCTTCAAGTACCCATTACTTCATCTTCAAGCAATCCTCGCTTTCCATCCACGCCTCATGTTCATGAAACAAAGAAGAGAAAGTTAGCAATTCAAGCAAAGTGATGTGTAAAGAAGAGAAAAAGAATTCATCATTAGGGTTTGTATGTGGAATCAGATTTAAAGTTTGTTTTGTTTTAATCATAGTCCATCTTCTCCTATCTTGAAAATCACAAGGTTTGGGCCTTGGTTCACAAAAAGGGAAAAGAAAATTTGCAAACACTTTCTACTATAAAAATAGCATAAAGCCCAAAACTACCAAAATATGCAAGTTGCAACAAGAAGCAGCAAACTGCTACACAAAATAGGCTGTAATGCAAAACCAGCAAGCAGCGCAAGCAAACAAAACAAAGGCAGGATGTTGCAAAATATAGTAGCAAGTCCAAGGATGCAAAGCAGTAGCAACACAGCAACAAGTCAAAGCTGCCAAACACAACAAGCCAAGGAAAGGTTGTCCAAAACATGCAACAAATATAGCAGCAGATCAAACAACAACAAAATATACAAACAGAACAGCAGGTCAAGCCTCTAACATAAAGCAAACAGCAGGCAACAGATAAAAACAAGCAAAACACACCCTAGTGGCCAAAATTGTCCAGTAACAACAAGTAAAACCAAATAGTCAGCAGTATTTCATTCAAAACAAATAGCAAGCTTGCTCAAAAAACAAGTTATTATCATTTTCCTGAAATCATACAAACCCTTGAGAATTTTTCATAGAAAGAAAAGCATAGTAGCCTTATATTTTCATTTAAGATAAAGAGAAAAAAGAATAGGCTTGAAAAGATGTCACCTAGCAATAACAGTCCCCAAACCAGTATAAGCCTGCCCACAACCTGTTGCACTTTCTGTCCAAATAGTCCAAGTACAAGAGTCTACAGGCTGCTATACAATAGTCCAAAAACATGTAGCCCAGCATTTGCACACAAATAGCAATATGAAAACTGCACTTAAAAGGCAGAAATCAGCATTCCAAAATAGTTCAAAACTCAACAAATCCCCCCCCCCCACTTTTTACCCTGTTTTCACTATAATACGAAGGGCTGTTTTCAAAAATTAAGGGGAGAGAGGGCAAGACAATATACAAACCAAGAGTAAAAAGCCAGAAAAACCAAACCAAGATACCAAAACCAGCGAGAGATAACCAAAACCATAACATTCACTTCAGCCAGAATTTGTTACAACTCTCAACAATTATCCACAAACCCATAGCAACCTCACTGTAATACCCCAAAATCAACCTTAAAACCTTCATACCTCTACACTATCATTCTTCAACATCACTCCACAAACCAAAAAACTGATTTCAACACTCACCTTACAACCACCAATCCATCTCACAGCCCTCAAACAAGATCATACCTGTAATTTCACGATAACTTCAACACCACTTTCATCAACCTTGTAGCTTTGCAACAATTCAGTAGAAATAGAATGAAACACATCAATGTTCACAGACTCACAAAAGTAAAAGAATGCAGATTGAATAAATGAAGGAATTAAATATCTTACCTAAAGGCTTGAATCCGACTCGTTCGAAACTGGATTAACACAAAGACTTCACTCAGCAAGTCAATCTCAGTAATAGACATAATCAGAGTATAGTCAATTGAGTAAAAACATACTTGAGTTGATTAGTCCATGTTTTTGACTCCATTGACAGTGATCACAAAGAACTACTGGTAAGCTTCAAACCTCTTTTTATCTGGGTCTTCACTCGTAATTTTTTATTGCTTTATTGTTGAATAAGCTTCTGCAAGTTTGAACCCTAAGATTTTGTAACTCCAACATGTGCCAAACATACTTAACTAAACATTAGATCCTACTTTTTCTTCAATGTTTTAAACAAAATTAAAGGATGAAGGTGATAAGAGCTTACCGAGTTTGAAATAGATGAAGTAATAATCCCAAACAGACTCGAGTCGACTATGAAACACGAAACCCCACACCAAAGTCCGATTTTCCAGCTAAGAACAAAAGTCGAGACAAAAGTAAGTGTCTGGTTGTTGAGGTTGTTACCGCGGGATTAGAAGCTCCCATCAATAGTTAAGTGTGGAATCGTGAGAAGAAGAGAATGATAAACGAGTGTGAGAGCAGAGGAAGGGCATACCGATTGGTACAAAATCGTGAGAGGCCTAAGAGATTTTTTTTAGTGGCTGTCCCTTTTGCGTTTAGGGTTTCGCAACCCTCCTTCTACCTTCTTCATTGGATCTGGGTTATGGGCTTGGCTTTAAAGCCCAACCCAATCATCCTTATACCTTTTCATTTCACTTGGAAAGGGAACAAACAGAAGGATTGGTGTAGTGTAGTGGTAATGCAGTCTCGTTACAACCTTGGGGTTCTGAGTTCGACCCCTGCTAGGACCTTTTTCTATTTTTCTTGATTTCATTATTTGATGGCAAAGCTAGTTTAAGTTTTAATTATTGAGAGTTCAAATAAAAATACATATATTTATTTAGTTTAGGCTTTGTGAATAATTAACCTTTAGTTAACATTTTTGAAATTGTTTTATTTTCTTCATAATAAACTAAAATTCCAAAAAAAAATATAGAATAGGATTTTATTTTCTTTTTATATTTTCTCGCAAACATAAAATACCAAAAAATATTATTTATTCCAATTAATTTTACTTTAATAGTTTGTTTAATTTAATTAATTATTTATTTTTAATTTGATTGGTTGTATAAATTGTTATTTAGACTTTTAATCGCATTGTCGATTCGATCCATCCCCATTTGTAAATTTGTACTCCCCATTCCCAAAAAGCTCTGTAATAGCGTAGAATTTTATATTTTCACAATTTACTGTTTTCTCTTTACTGTATAGTAAATAGGAGTGCATGGCAAGATTCAAAATCAATCGCTAGATAACCTAATTTCAAAGACAAAATAACTTGAATCAAAACACTTTGCACACGCGCACCTCTAGGGTAACCTCGCTCATTGCCTCGGGAATACAGTCATGTCCCTCGAATATGGGACGCTTTAGCAAAGACCCTTCGATAAAAAAGTTCGTAGTCCCTCGATGTTGCCTTCGGTAAAAATATCTAGTCCCTTACGAGAAATTGCTAAAGCGTCTCACAAGTTGCCTTCTATGACTGTATAAATGTCCCGTGCCTGTCCCTTCATATCCAACAATGGGGTTTCTTACCAAATCAATGGTAAGATAGCAACATCTAAAGGAGGAAAAGAACATTTAAGACCTTTCGAGTAGGTAGATTCGCTCTTAGTTGCTCGCTTGCTCACAAAAAAACATTTTTATACCAACACTTTAACTTTGAAACATTTTCAAAAGACAAAATACTTTGTACGCATTCTGATAGAGACGAGAACCATTACAAAAACATCTTTTCAAAATCACCTTCAAAAAATACACTACACAAACACTTCTTTGAACTATTTTTCGAAACAACACTTTGTATGCGTTCTTATAGAGACGAGAACCATTTAAAAGACATTTTCAAAATACTTTCAAAACTCACAACACAAAAGCATAACTTTTAAACAAAGAAAGTGATCTAGCGAGCAACTAAGAGCCCATGGAAAACCATGGATGAAATGGGTGCTAACACCTTCCCTTTTCATAATCTACCCCATGAACTCAAGAAAACATCTCTAAAGGTCTTTCCTGTGGTTTTTTACCTCTCCTTTTGGGTAAAAGAAAATTTGGTGCAACTCTTGTTATCCTCACAATTGCGATCAAACGCAAATACCCGAGTCAGTTCAGCCACTGTATTAAAAAACTGACGACTCTGCTGGGGAAAATTCTTAAAGTGGGGTTACCTTAGGGCTAGATCGCATTTACTTGCTTTCATTGTTTGACTTGTATGTTTTACATTATGGTTCTTTGCTTGAGTTTGAATCCTCTTCCCAGATTTGGGATACCTTATAGGTAAGTAGTAATACGTTATGGAAACTGTGTGGGGTATACCGATATGGTCTAAGCAATAGCTACGTTAGTGCGACATATTTATGGGTACCGGTAGCCCTTGAGTAGTCAATGAGAATACGGGGCCACTGAGTGATGTCATGAAGCACTAATGAACTTTTAGAACCTTTACTTGACCGACTTGGCCATTAGGACGTAGTGAGATGACCGGCTTTGGTGCAGTCTAAAGTTGGTAGATACTCGATACTACACTCATTAAGGTTTGGTTTTTTGGGATATTTCGGTCGCCATTAAAGAGGCTTGTGTTGAAACAATGACCAAGGAAATAAACTAGTAATATTGAGCTCCTTAGAAACCGGTTACTATTGCTAGGACAGGTTTTAAGCCAACTAAACTTCAAGAGGGTACTTACCTATAAAACTCCATGCAAGCCTAAACCTAAGGACTTGTTTCCTTTGTTTGTGTATATTTACTTGTACATAACATCATGAACATCATAACATCATACTCATACTCACTAACCATTTCAAGGAGTTCTAGGATTTATCTTTGTTTCTGTTTTGTAGGACATGTATTCTATCCGCAGTAAAACCATTCAAGTCAACCTCGTAAGGATTCCTCCTCAACTCAAAGAGTTAGCATCAAGGATTCCTAAGAATTATAGATTCACCGAAAGACATGGTCGTCTCCTAAACCTGGTTACCTCCAAAACTCATGAAGATATGTTGAAGGTGATCTTCCAATTCTTTGATCCTCTACACCATTGCTTCACATTCCCCGATTATCAACTTATGCCAACTTTGGAAGAATTCTCCAAACTCTTAAGGATTCCCATTCTCAATCAACTATCTTTCAATGGTACAGAAAGAGATCCAAAACCAGAAGAGATTGCTCAAGCTCTACATATGCAACCATCTGATATCATAACTAATTAGGAAACAAGGAGTGGTGTCAAAGGTTTCTTAGCTAAGTTCTTGTTTGAGAAAGCCCAAAGTTGTTGGAATTCCTTGGACTTTCAAGATTTTGAAGAGATTATAGCTCTCCTCATCTATGGGATGGTTTTGTTTCTGAATCCTTAGCAACTCATAGATGTGAACTCCGTCAAAATCTTCATAACTCGCAACCCGGTGCCTACTTTGCTAGGAGACACCCTTCATTATTTTCACACCCGCACTATGAGGAAAAGAGGTATCCTTATTTGTTGCACTCCTATCTTGGCAAGATGGTTTATTTTGCATCTTCCCCAATCTGTATTAAGAAACGAGCAAGGTTCAAGGTGGTCTCAAAGGTTGATGACGCTCAAAGATTCAGACATCCATTGGTGTTCCTGATCTATAGAGAATGTTATCACCGCCGACCATTGTGGAGAGTTCCCTAATGTACCCTTACTTGGCATTAAGGGAGGTATCACCTATAACCCCTGTTTGGCTCTAAGACAGTTTGGTTATGCCTGAAGGGATGGTCCACGTGAGATGTTGATTCAAGGGTTAGTATTCGACTATGAAAGTGACAATCAAGGTCATCGCCAGAGGTTTATCCGAGCTTGGAGAATGTTGAACAAGGTAGATAGAAAGACATTGGCGCGCAAGAATTCCATTCCTCTTGAGCCTTACCTCAAATGGGTACGGGCTCGTGCTCAAAGTCTTATGATGCCTTACCGCTCCATTCTCCCGGTGATCATAGATCCTGTTGTGGAAGGAGATGTTCCTTACACCATCCTGCATCTTGACATGCCCACCTCTCTTGAAGAATTACAAAGAGATTAGATACAACTCAAGGGAGAGCGAGACACTTTCAAAGCTCAATTCTAAACTAGCGAGAAGAAGGTTTTGGAACTCACTAAGCAACTTCATGAGGAGCGGAGCCTGAATGCCTACATAGCACCAAAGAGGATGCATACAACCTTTTTATCTTAGAGTTTTTGTATTTTTTTGCCCAAAGAGGCATTGATGTACTCAAGCTTTAAATTATTAATATAACGTGTGTTTCCTTTTTTTTATAAAACAAATTTGAATCTCTAAAAATACTTGAAATCATTGCATACGTGTGATACGGTGGGAGAACTGACTTGGGATTTTGCGTTTGTGTTCGCATTTGTTCGGTTTAGCAAGAGTCGCCACCGACTTTTTATTTTATCCTAAGGAAAGGTCAAAAAGCACAGGAAAGACCTTTGAGATGTTTTCTTGGGTTCGGGGGGTAGATTATGAAAAGGGAAGGTGCTAGCACCCTTTTCATCCATGGTTTTCCATGGGCTCTTAGTTACTTGTTTTTAGATCACTTGCCTTTGCTTTTCAATTGTTTGAAATGGTGCTTTGTGTGTGTGGTTTTTGAAAATGCTTTGAAAAAGAAGCCTTGTCTAGGAAACCTTTGTAATGATTCTTGTTTGAATATATACAAAGGTGTGTGTCTTTTTGAAAAGATATTTCAATGTTTTGAAAGTTGTTTTGAAATTGTTTTGAAGTTGTTTTGAAGTTGTGTTGTGAAGTGTGTTTGAAAATGGCAAGGATGTTTTGCAAGCTTTTGATCAAGTAACTAAGAGTTTTCTACCCTATTTTACTCAAAGATCTTTCTTATGTTTTTAACCCTTTTTAACAGTGTTGTTTCACCATTGTATTTGATGAACAACCTTGTGTTAGGATGTTAAACGGGTTAGGCGCGGGTCATCGTATACAATCATTGAAAGCAACTTGTGAGACGCTCTAGCAATTTTTTAAGGGACGAGATCGTTTTATCGGAGGCAACATCGAGGGACTACGATCTTTGTTTATCGAAGGGGCATTTGCTAGAGTGTCTCATACTCGAGGGACATGATTGCATTTTCCGAGGCAACAAGCGAGGTTACCCTAGAGGTGCAAGTGTGCATTGTGTTTGTCATTTTCATGCATTTGTCTTGTATTAGGTTATCTAACGATCGATTTTGGATCTTCGCATACAAACCCTAATTACTATGCAGTATATTGAAAGCGATAAATTGCGGGAATTTAAAGTTTAAGTTATTACAAATGAGTATCCGGGAATGGGTGTACAATTATTTACAAATGGGGATGAGTCTTATCAGAATAATAATATCCAAATATGTGTTACAACCAAATCGAACTATCGCAATTCAATGTAAAAATTATAACAAAATTGTAAGATAAAGAAAATCAAAGAAATATGAGATGCATGTATTTATTTACAAATGAACAAACAAAATTTAACCTAATGAAGATTAAGTGTTATTATTATTGTGTTTTTTATGAATTATGTAAATAAAGAGTTTTAAAGAAAAGAAAAATTATTTAAGTTAATGTTTAAGATTATTTATGTATTTTTATTAAAGGTAATAATTATTTAAAAAGAAAACCAAATCAAAACAAAATTTTAATACATTAATTCTATTATTAACAAAAGTAATGAAAATAATTTATTTAAAATGAAAACAAAATAAAAAAAAAGATTTGGTTTAAAAAATAGAAAAATGGGCTTTTAAAGAGATAATTGGGGGTTCATGGGCCCAAAATGGAAAAAAGAAATAAAAGAGCAGAAATGGATGAAATGGGGGGGGGTGCGTGTTCAATGGGCTTAAGCGTTTTGTTTGGGGCGAAGGCCCAATTGCTGTTGCACAAAGTTTTGTTAGGGTTGATGTTTGGTGTACTCAGAATTAGGGTTTGTCAGCTTTTGCTTCAACGGCGCCACTCCTGCTTCTCTCGTTCTCTTCGTCTTTCTCAAGCCAAAACACTGATTTCTCCTTCCATGGGCCCTAGCCACCGGAGCGTTGCCTCCCACTTCTCTCATCTTCACAATGGTCCATGTTGTTTTGTTTGAATGGTACGCATGGTTATCCTTAATGTTTTAGGGTTTCACAGTTATGTTTTCGTTTCGCTTGATTATTACATGCATGTTCTAATCCATGGTTTTTGATGTTTGATGTGTAGTAAAATAGGGTTGAGAACAAGCTTACCTTGAATGTTTTGCTTCTGAAAAGTGGGAGAGGGAGGGTGAGCTGGCCGGTGGCGCTCCCAGGAGGCTAGGCGGAGGGAGGAGAAATGATGATTGCTTTGGCTTCTGGTATTTTTTTGTTGTTCTTTTGATTTGTCTGATGATGAACGTGTTTCTGAAGCTTTATCTACTTCTGAATCTTTTCCTTTCTCGTTGTTGAATATTGTTGATGATGATTCTGAAAACTTGAATATTGATGATGATGGTACTTTTGTTGAAATTTTTGAAAACCTTTTCCTTTCTCCTTGTTGATGATGAGTATTTTCTGAAACTTTATTTTGCTTGATTTTCTCTTCCTCTCTCTTTTGGCCCTGATTGCTTGATAATGATGATTCTGAAAATTATTTCACTTCGGAATCTCTTCCTTTCTTCTTGTTGATGATGAGTATTTAGCTTCTGAAACTCTATATTGTTTGAACTGAGCTTGAGTAAGCTAGTTTATTGCTGTGAGTTTGAGTTTGTTAAGCTAGTTTTGTTGCAATAAGTTTTGTGTTTAGGCCTCTGCAGGTTAGGGAGTTGCAGTTTTGGTAAGTATTCTGCAGTTTTGGAAACAGGCTTAAGTGTTTGTAATGCAGGTTTGATTAGTTTTTGTGGGCTGGTTTTGGGCTTACAGGTTTGCCATTGGTTTTGAGCTTTATGTGCAGGTTTTGTAGTTTGTGCCTTGATAGCAGGTTTATTGACTTTAGCTAACAGGTCTGTTGCGTTGAGCGAGCAGGTTGGTGGTGTTGAGATGCAGTTTTGGTAGTTTGTGCCTTGATAGCAGGTTTGTAATTTGTAAGGCAGGCTTGTGATTTTTGCAAGTAGGTTTAACAGTTATGAAATGCAGATTTGGGTTTGGCCTAAGTGTTTGTAATGCAGGTTTGAGTTGTTTTGGCTCAATGTTTTCTCTCCCCCCTCTGACTGTTATGCAGGCCTGCTCTTTTATATCTTTTTGTTTCTTTTATCACTTGAAAAACTTGCCTTTTTCCAAAACTGCAAACTCTTTTTCACTCAAAGGTCCTCTCTCTCCCTCTCTCTCCTAAGCATTTTTGCTTATAATATTTTATTCTGAAAAGTCTGCTGGCTAGAAAATGATGATGGCTAGGACAAGCTCTTGCTTGTAACTTGGTTCATCTCTCTGCATTGTGTACCTGCTGCATCTCTGTATTGTGTACTTTGTTTACATATTTTCTGCATTGTACTTTTGCCTTTTGCACCTAGTTGGCTTGCAACTTAGTTTGACATGCTTGGTTACTGCATTGTAGTTAGCTTGCCTATGCTTATCTTACTGACTTGGTTGACTAATGCACTTTGAAACTCAGTTTGCAGTACCCTTTGCTTTGCAACTTGCCTATGTTTTTGCATTTTGAGTTAATTGTATGCTTGCAATTTATCCCTTTTTTATTTTTCTCTCTGTGAACCGAGAAGAGCGATCTTCTTGTGATTTGCAGAGAGGAAAATAAAATATGATGAACATAGCATTTCTGATTCCGGTCGGCAGACTTTAATGATGATTTTTCTTTTTATCTGCTTAAAAATTCTTTTCAGTTAATTGCGCTGATTTCTTTTTCTTCTGTCTTTTGCAGGTAAGTACCAGTTGGATAATGGAGGACGCAGTAAAAAGTCCAAGATCTCAAGAGATTAGGCTTAGATTTATTTTTCATTTATTGTAAACAAATATTATCCTAAACATTATAAGTTGTAATCTTACAATATTCGAATAAATTTGTAACCATATTTGAAGTAAATAAAAGTCTTTATCAAAAGAAAATTCTACTGTCCAATATCTTTTCCATCTTTCCTTTATATTTATTTAATTATTTAAGATTCTTAAATCAAAATAATTGAAACTGTGTCTCAATAATTCTAATCCAGATGAAATAAATAATCAACAAACTTTGCAGTCTCGCAACCTTACATCAATCACAATATGTGTAGTATTCCAAATAACATATGCGTTGTACAGTTAAACAAACAAGCATTCCATAAACCTTTCACTCCACTGATCAAACAAATGCCTTAATGTTCCAAACAAAAGTCTCAGCTCTTATCCCAGATAATTAGGTTTTGAGAAACAACCAGTAATCTTGAACGAGGGTGTAACAGTTAACTGAATTTTTGAGGATTCAGTTTCTTCTGAGAAATACGAGCGAAAACCCTAATCCTGGATTACTGCCAAAGAAAGATCCGTCTGATCGATTCCTGAGTCAATCTTAACAAATTAGAGAAAACCCTATTTCTGGATTGACTGATAAAGAAAAGTCTGTTTGACCGATTCTCGAGCCAATCTTAAAAATCAGAGAAAACCTTGGGGTTGTGTTTTCTTTTGAAAAAGGGAGGGCAAATTTTGGGGTACAACAGTTGCCCCTGTTCAATCTTCTTGAACCTGAAGAGTTAGATTGGCAATTTTGCCGTTCGCGACTCGAAGGTAAAAGATGATTGGACACTAGAGTGCCCATAAATTTGCACTCGTCGAAGCGTAGTTGAGGGAATGGGCTTAAAGATGCCATTTGGAGATGTGACAGAATCTTGTCGAAGATGGGCTTAAAGATGCCATCCAAGAATGTTTGTCGAACTGTATGTTGTAAGTGAGAGGGTGAGTATCAGAAAGGTATCCGTGTTTGGAATATCTCTGAGCTGGGGGTCTGAATAAGCAATAGATTAGCATCCGTGTTTGGAGCTTCCGTAAACTGTTTTCAGCGAGCTGAATCTGAACAAGTGATAGGTTGACATCCATGTTCGGAAGCACCCGTAAACTGTTTTCATGATTCTGGAGTTGAACAAGCAATAGATTAACATCCGTGTTGGGAAGCATCCGTAAACTGTTTTCAGAAGTTGAGGTTGAATAGGAAACGAATTAACATCCATGTTGGGAAGCATCCGTAAACTGTTTTCAAAAGTTGAATTTGAACAAGTGATAGATTAACATCCGTGTTTGGAGAATCCGTAAACTGCTTTCATGATTCCGAAATTGAAGTTTGCTAATCTTATCCTGAAAAGGGTAAAATATTAGCTGAAACACAAAGTTATGTTGCATGAAATGTATGATTCAATATATGTGTTATGTCAATGTTTATGATATGTGAATGCGATGAATGCGCATGTAAGCTGATTAGCCGTCTTGCTGAGGAAAATAAATCCTGGATAGCTGGAGATAGTAAAATATTTGACTGCTGTCGGGGAAAATAAATCCCTGACTGCTGCTGGGGATTGAAAATCCCTTGATCGTTGAAAATGAGAAGTCCTGGGACCACTGTTGAAGAGTATGCGTGTCTTCAAACTTTTTGACAACCTCTGCGGGGAGAAGTTATACTGCCAGGGAAAGTCAGGAGTTTGGGTTGTATGCCAATCTACTAGGGATTCTGGTTTTGAGGTGATCCTCGCCGGGGAATATCTGAAAACTCTATGGAGAAATGAGAATGAGAATCTTCATTCTGCTAGGGGAATTGGTGTTGAGGAGCCAAGAACAAGAATCTTCGATCTGCACGGGATTTGAAATTCTGACAAATTCATGCTGAGAGTAAAGAAAGCTTCGGAGAATCAAGGATGAAAGTCTTGATTTTGTTGGGGAGTAAGAACTCTGTGGGGAATAGCCATACTGTTGCGGAGTGGCTATCCTGTTGGAGAGTAAAAACTCAGGACTCTGGGAAAAGCTTATTCCTGTCTGGAAGAAGTTCAGGTTTAGGTTGTACGCCACTTTGAGAATGAGAATCTTCATTCTGTCGGGAATATCAGAAATTCAGGTGTTATACCACTTTGAGAATGAGAATCTTCATTCTGTCGGGAATATCAGGTTACATGGGTTATATGCCACTTCGAGAATGAGAATCTTCATTCTGTCGGGAATATCAGGAGGTTGGGAGTATGCCAATCTAATGATAATCTTCATTCAGGCGTTTGGATCAGGAGGTTGGGAGAATACCAATATCTTGAGGTTTCAAGGATGAGAATCTTCATTCTGTTAACGGTATCAGGAGCTTGGGAGTATACCATTCTCTTGAGGTTTCAAGGATGAGAATCTCCATTCTGTTAACGATATCAGGAGCTTGAGAGTATACCAATCTCTTGAGGTTTCAAGGATGAGGATCTTCATTCTATTAACGGTATCAGGAGCTTGGGAGTATACCAATCTCTTGAGGTTTCAAGGATGAGAATCTTCATTCTGTTAATGGTATCAGGAGCTTGGGAGTATACCAATCTCTTGAGGTTTCAAGGATGAGAATCTTCATTCTGTTAACGGTATCAGGAGCTTGGGAGTATACCAATCTCTTGAGGTTTCAAGGATGAGAATCTTCATTCTTGAGAGAAACAAAATTTTAGGAGCTTCATTTGTCCATTATTCTGCTGGTGAGTTGTTTCCGTTTGAGATTTAAGAACTTGTCAGGAATTCAACTGAAGTAAAAGCTTTGTCGAAATTTAGGAACTTGTCCATAATTCGACTGAAGAAAAGCTTTGTCGCTTGAATTTGATTGTACCTTTCCTAAAAGGTAAAGGTTAGTGGCATATATCAAACAATGATGTTCTCAAAATAAATGAGATCGCGTTGCATGATGTCCTGATGCACGGAAGTGTAATGTTTTTCAAGACGACCTTTCGCTGGGGAAAATAAATCCCGAGTTGATGAAGGAGAAAAGAGTTGGATTCTTTATCTCTGGTAGTGAAGAAAACCAGAATAAATTGCTGGGAGATTTATCTGAAATATCAAAAACCCGGAAGATCTTCCATTGGCATAAGAATCAGGGAGATCTTAGTGTCGATCTGACCAAAACAGAGAGGGTCTTGGATTAATTTTGACTCAACCGGATGATAGAGGAATCTTCGACGACCATAACTTCCAACAGGTGATGAAGGAATCTTCGACGACCGTAACTTCCAACAGGTGATGAAGGAATCTTCGACGACCGTAACTTTCAATAGGTGATGAAGAAATCTTCGACGACCGTAACTTCCAACAGGTGATGAAGGAATTTTTGACGACCGTAACTTCCAACAGGTGATGAAGGAATTTTTGACGACCGTAACTTCCAACAGGTGATGAAGGAATTTTTGACGACCGTAACTTCCAACAGGTGATGAAGGAATTTTTGACGACCGTAACTTCCAACAGGTGATGAAGGAATTTTTGACGACCGTAACTTCCAACAGGTGATGAAGGAATTTTTGACGACCGTAACTTCCAACAGGTGATGAAGGAATATTTTGACGACCGTAACTTCCAACAGGTGATGAAGGAATCTTTGACGATCGTAACTTCCAACAGGTGATGAAGGAATGTTCGACGACCGTAACTTCCAACAGGTGATGAAGGAATTTTTGACGACCGTACAATCTGTGTATGTTATGAATGTTATTGAAATGTAATTTTGTTTTGGAGAATAAATCCTTGACAAGTGTTGGGGAAATAAACCCATGACTGCTGGTCCTGCGAGAGAAGTGATGAACTTCTCGAAGATGCTTGAATTCCTCTTCAGAAGGACTTTAGAGAGATTCGTCACTGCCCCTAGTATCAGATGTTTGTGGTATTGCCAGGAAACTTGGACTGTACGTAACTCTTTGATGAGATTGACGTTTTAATGCCCCAAGTGATGATGATGGAGGCTTTCCCCAGGTTAAACTGTAATTGAGAGATTTCTTGAAATCTTGACTGGACTGCCCCAGGTTTAGTGGATTTTGAAAGATTTGTTGAAATATTGACTGGACTGCCCCAAGTTTAATGGACTTTGAAAGATTTGTTGAAATCTTGACTGGACTGCCCCAGGTTTGCCATGTCAGGTCCCCTTTTGTTGATAGGAGATTTTTGCAATGGAAGTGTCATCCCACTTGAAGTGATTTTGTTCACTGAGAGAGCTTTCGTTCATCGGAACATTCACTGTGTGAATTTATTTGCTGTCAAACAAATTACCATATGCAAACAACGATACTCAAATAATGCAAAGTTTATGATTGTCTTGAAATTTTGAAAAATGTGTTTTTTAGCAGAAAACTTTTATAAGACAAATTCATCTCAAGATTTAGAGCAAAGCCTTACAGGAGTTAGGATACCTTTTGTAACAGTATGCTTTTGGACTAACCCATGCTTTAATTAGGACTTTTGAAGGGTTGTAACGTGGCTTGGTTCACGGTTTTAAGAAACAAAGGATAAAGGCCCAAAGTATATTTGTATCCACCCGCTCTTCATGGTGTTCTTCAATCTTAAACTAAGTTAATTGTGCGTCGAACTCTATTTGAGTTTGGAACGACGTTTTGGTGATGGTTCACACAAGCTGAATTTGTTGGAAGGCAGTCATTTTTTGCAACATTTTCCATGTTGTTGAGGATTTATAACGACCTCTTTCTTTTGATTCATTATCCCTAACTTTTGCCTGATTGTTCCTGTTTTCGAGATTACAGTCAGCGGGATACCCCAGCTTTCTTAAGCCTCCTTTGTAGGTTTTTGGCTCAGTGGGCTTTTTTCTTTTGAGAGATAACGAATGCCTATGAGATAAGGAACCATCACTGTCTTTTGGTTCCAAAGGAATGTTTTTGATGTCATTCGTTGTATTATGAACTGAGAGTTTGCGACTTCAATGCGCATATTTTTGAATTAACTGAGAGACTACCCTGCCCCAGGTTTAATCAAAGGTTTCAATTTGTGTTTAAAACAGAAAACTTATAACTTCTTTGGCTCGAAGGGGTTGACTAGGGATTATCTTCCTTATAACTCCAGTGTTTAGGGTTTGAAAGAAACGCATGTACATCGTCAGCAAGGTCTGTTCAAAAGCATACTGTATGAGATTATGGCATTTTCGTCATCCTCCCTCTAAAGGCTTGTAGATTTTTGCAAGAGTTAAATGTCATACAGAAAGTAGAAGCATAGTTCAAGAATAGTGAAAACAAATGGATGAATTCAAGACAAACATATGCAATGCATTAATGAAACAGAGTTTGACATCAACAGATAATTGTTTGAATAACAAAAGAAATTACAACTTGAAAATTCAAATGAAACAAAAGTCTCTTAGTTTGAACTAGTCATTTAAGGTGGAGAACCCTTAGTGGAAGATTTTCATATGACCATCTTGTGTGAACTCCAGAGTTGTTTCTTTAACCAGATCTTGAATTTTGTTTCTCAATGCCCAACAAATATCGGTGTCATGCCCAGGACTGTTGGAATGATACGCACATCTCGCATTTGGATTGTACCCTGGGGAGGCTGTTTTGGGACGCTGAGGGGGGTCCCTTAGTACAATCAGCTGGACTTCCAACAAGCGTTGCAGCACTTGGGATAACGGCATGTTAATCTCGGTGGAGTGTTTTGCAGATGTATTTTGCTCACGCCGACCATCTTGTTGACGCTGGCGAGGTTGTTGTTGGGCTTGTGACCCTGAAGCAAGTTGGGGAGCCTTTCCCTTGTATTCTTGTCTCAAAGGAGGTTGAATGATGACTTGATCTTCAACCCTAGTTATTTGCCCCACTTGGTTATCTTGAAGAAGTTTGTTGACGAGAACCCTGAGCTCTTCTTGTCTTTGAGCCAGCTCTTGAATGAGAGCCATCTGGCCCACCAGCTGTCCCATCATCTGGATCTTCATTGTTGCCAGCTTAATATGTAGCTCTTCCAATTGAACATTCCTGACGCCGCCTGGATTTCCTAGGACCATGCCCCTTGTGAGGAGAGCTTTCACTTCTTCTTGCCCCTGGGACAGGTTTAAGAACATTTCTTGAAGTTGTGCGTTTTGAGCCTGGATATCTTCGGCAGTTCTCTCTAGAGCCATCTTTACTGAAATAAACAGTAGGAGAATAAGGAAACCTAAAAGGGAAAACCTGTCATGATATAATGCATGATATATGGATGCATGTTTTCAAGGATCTTGTGGGGTAAACACAAGAAAATGTTAGAGGTTGAACTTCGATCAACATCTTTGACTGGAGAACTTTGTATCGATGGATGTCTTTCCACGAGAATTAAGCTCACCGTGTCGAGTGGGTCATAGCCCTCGATTCAAGTTGTTGCACTTGATCTTTGACGGCGTTTGTTTAGAGGAAAATGAAACCTCTTGCCCTCTGGTAGACGTCTGGTTCAACGTGACCCTGCATCAAAGACCCTCGAGATCCTTGAAATGGTTATTGAAAATGCTATGGTATGATGTTATGATGTTATGTACAGGTATGAAAAAGCAAGTGTATATACAGGTAATCATATTCATACAAAGCAGACAAGTCCTTAGGTTTAGGCTTGCATGGGGTTTGTAGGTAAGTACCCTCTTTGAAGTTAGTTGGCTCAACCTGTCCTAGAAATAGCAATCGGGTTCTAAGGAGCTCAATCTCATTGGATTATTTTATGTGTTCATTGTTTTGGTTTAGCCACTTAACTGGCGACCAAAATATTCCAAGAAAACAATCCTCAATGAGTGTAGTATCGAGTATCTACCAACTTCGGACTGCACAAAAGTCGGTCACCTCACTATCCCTAATAAGGCCAAGATGGTCAAGTAAGGTTCTAAAAGTTCGTTAGTGCTTCATGACATCACTCAGCGACCCCATATTCTCTTTGATTGACTCAAAGGCTACCGGTACCCACAAATATGTCGCACTAACGTAGCCACTGCTTCAACCATGTCGGTATACCCCGCACAGTTCCCTCACAGTTTATTGCTACTTACCTTAAAGGTGTCCCCAAATCCGGGTGTAGGATTTAAAACAAACCCAAGCAAGGAACCAAAAAGTAAAGCAATCAAAGCAATCAAGGTAAGCATGTAAAGGTGATCTAAACCCTAAGGTAACCCCACTTTTATTTTCATTTCCCCAGCAGAGTTGCCAGTTCTATGATACGGCGGGAGAACTGACTTGGGATTTTGCGTTTGTGTTCGCATTTGTTCGGTTTAGCAAGAGTCGCCGCCGACTTTTTATTTTATCCTAAGGAAAGGTCAAAAAGCACAGGAAAGACCTTTGAGATGTTTTCTTGGGTTCGGGGGGTAGATTATGAAAAGGGAATGTGCTAGCACCCTTTTCATCTATGGTTTTCCATGTGCTCTTAGTTACTTGTTTTTAGATCACTTGCCTTTGCTTTTCAATTGTTTGAAATGGTGCTTTGTGTGTGTGGTTTTTGAAAATGCTTTGAAAAAGAAGCCTTGCCTAGGCAACCTTTTTAATGATTCTTGTTTGAATATATACAAAGGTGTGTGTCTTTTTGAAAAGATATTTCAATATTTTGAAAGTTGTTTTGAAATTGTTTTGAAGTTGTGTTGTAAAGTGTGTTTGAAAATGGCAAGGATGTTTTGCAAGCTTTTGATCAAGTAAATAAGAGTTGTCTACCCTATTTTACTCAAAGATCTTTCTTATGTTTTTAACCCTTTTTAATAGTGTTGTTTCACCATTGTATTTGATGAACAACCTTGTGTTAGGATGTTAAACGGGACAGGTGCGGGTCATCGTATACAATCAATGAAAGCAACTTGTGAGACGCTCTAGCAATTTTGTAAGGGACGAGATCGTTTTATCGGAGGCAACATCGAGGGTCATCGAGGGACTACGGTCTTTGTTTATCGAAGGGGCATTTGCTAGAGTGTCTCATACTCGAGGGACATGATTGCATTTTCCAAGGCAACAAGCGAGGTTACCCTAGAGGTGCAAGTGTGCATTGTTTTTGTCATTTTCATGAATTTGTCTTGTATTAGGTTATCTAACGATTGATTTTGGATCTTCGCATACAAACCCTAATTACTATACAGTATATTGAAAGCGATAAATTGCGGGAATTTAAAGTCTAAGTTATTACAAATGAGTATCCGAGGATGGGGGTACAATTATTTACAAATGGGAATGAGTCTTATCAGAATAATAATGTCCAAATATGTGTTACAACCAAATCGAACTTTCGCAATTCAATGTAAAAATTATAACAAAATTGTAAGATAAAGAAAATCAAAGAAATATGAGATGCATGTATTTATTTACAATTGAACAAACAAAATTTAACCTAGTGAAGATTAAGTGTTATTATTATTGTGTTTTTTATGAATTATGTAAATAAAGAGTTTTAAAGAAAAGAAAAATTATTTAAGTTAATGTTTAAGATTATTTATGTATTTTTATTAAAGGTAATAATTATTTAAAAAGAAAACCAAATCAAAACAAAATTTTAATACATTAATTCTATTATTAACAAAAGTAATGAAAAGAATTTATTTAAAATGAAAACAAAATAAAAAAAGATTTGGTTTAAAAAATAGAAAAATGGGCTTTTAAAGAGATAATTGGGGGTTCATGGGCCCAAAATGGAAAAAAGAAATAAAAGAGCAGAAATGGATGAAATGGGGGGGGGTGCATGTTCAGTGGGCTTAAGCGTTTTGTTTGGGGCGAAGGCCCAATTGCTGTTGCACAAAGTTTTGTTAGGGTTGATGTTTGGTGTACTCAGAATTAGGGTTTGTCAGCTTTTGCTTCAACGGAGCCGCTCCTGCTTCTCTCGTTCTCTTCGTCTTTCTCAAGCCAAAACACTGATTTCTCCTTCCAAGGGCCCTAGCCACCGGAGCGTTGCCTCCCACTTCTCTCATCTTCACAGCGGTCCATGTTGTTTTGTTTGAACGGTACGCATGGTTATCCTTAATGTTTTAGGGTTTCACAGTTATGTTTTTGTTTCGCTTGATTATTACATGCATGTTCTAATCCATGGTTTTTGATGTTTTATGTGTAGTAAAAAGGGTTGAGAATAAGCTTACCTTGAATGTTTTGCTTCTGAAAAGTGGGAGAGGGAGGGTGAGTTGGCCGGTGGCGCTCCCAGGAGGCTAGGCGGAGGGAGGAGAAATGATGATTGCTTTGGCTTTTGGTATTTTTTTTGTTGTTCTTTTGATTTGTCTGATGATGAACGTGTTTCTAAAGCTTTATCTACTTCTGAATCTTTTCCTTTCTCGTTGCTGAATATTATTGATGATGATTCTGAAAACTTGAATATTGGTGATGATGGTACTTTTGTTGAAGTTTCTGAAAACCTTTTCCTTTCTCCTTGTTGATGATGAGTATTTTCTAAAACTTGCTTGCTTCGTTGATATTGTTAATGATGAGTATTTTCTGAAACTTTATTTTGCTTGATTTTCTCTTCCTCTCTCTTTTGGCCCTGATTGCTTGATAATGATGATTCTGAAAACTATTTCACTTCTGAATCTCTTCCTTTCTTCTTGTTGATGATGAGTATTTAGCTTCTGAAACTCTATATTGTTTGAACTGAGCCTGAGTAAGCTAGTTTGTTGTTGTGAGTTTGAGTTTGTTAAGCTAGTTTTGTTGCAGTAAGTTTTGTGTTTAGGCCTCTGCAGGTTAGGGAGTTGCAGTTATGCAAACTTGCTTGTTTTTTGGGTTTTACAGTTTTGAGATGCAGTTTTGGTAAGTATTCTGCAGTTTTGGAAACAGGATTGAGTGTTTGTAATGCAGGTTTGTCTAGTTTTTGTGGGCTGGTTTTGGGCTTACAGGTTTGCCATTGGTTATGAGCTTTATGTGCAGGTTTTGTAGTTTGTTCCTTGATAGCAGGTTTATTGACTTGAGCCAACAGGTTTGTTGCCTTGAGCGAGCAGGTTGGTGGTGTTGAGATGCAGTTTTGGTAGTTTGTGCCTTGATAGCAGGTTTGTAATTTGTAAGGCAGGCTTGTGATTTTTGCAAGTAGGTTTAACAGTTATGAAATGCAGACTTGGGTTTGGCCTGAGTGTTTGTAATGCAGGTATGAGTTGTTTTGGCTCAATGTTTTCTCTCCCCCCTCTGACTGTTATGCAGGCCTGCTCTTTTATATCTTTTTGTTTCTTTTATCACTTGAAAAACCCGCCTTTTTCCAAAACTGCAAACTCTTTTTCACTCAAAGGTCATCTCTCTCCCTCTCTCTCCTAAGCATTTTTGCTTATAATATTTTATTCTGAAAAGTCTGCTGGCCAGAAAATGATGATGGCTAGGACAAGCTCTTGCTTGTAACTTGGTTCATCTCTCTGCATTGTGTACCTGCTGCATCTCTGTACTGTGTACTTTGTTTACATATTTTATGCATTGTACTTTTGCCTTTTGCACCTAGTTGGCTTGCAACTTAGTTTGACATGCTTGGTTACTGAATTATAGTTAGCTTGCCTATGCTTTCCTTGCTGACTTGGTTGACTAATGCAGTTTGAAACTCAGTTTGCATTACCCTTTGCTTTGCAACTTGCCTATGTTTTTGCATTTTGAGTTAATTGTATGCTTGCAATTTATCCCTTTTTTATTTTTCTCTCTGGGAACCGAGAAGAGCGATCTTCTTGTGATTTGCAGAGAGGAAAATAAAATATGATGAACATAGCATTTCTGATTCCGGCCGGTAGACTTTAATGATGATTTTTCTTTTTATCTGCTTGAAAATTCTTTTCAGTTAATTGCGCTGATTTCTTTTTCTTCTGTATTTTACAGGTAAGTACCAGTTGGATAATGGAGGACGCAGTAAAAAGTCCAAGATCTCAAGAGATTAGGCTTAGATTTATTTTTCATTTATTGTAAACAAATATTATCCTAAATATTATAAGTTGTAATCTTACAATATTCGAATAAATTTGTAACCATATTTGAAGTAAATAAAAGTCTTTATCAAAAGAAAATTCTACTGTCCAATATCTTTTCCATATTTCCCTTATATTTATTTAATTATTTAAGACTCTTAAATCAAAATAATTGAAACTGTGTCTCAATAATTCTAATCCAGATGAAATAAATAATCAACAAACTTTGCAGTCTCGCAACCTTACATCAATCACAATATGCGTAGTATTCCAAATAACATATGTGTTGTACAGTTAAACAAACAAGCATTCCATAAACCTTTCACTCCACTAATCAAACAAATGCCTTAATGTTCCAAACAAAAGTCTAAGCTTTTATCCCAGATAATTAGGTTTTGAGAAACAACCAGTAATCTTGAACGAGCATGTAATAGTTAACTGAATTTCTGAGGATTCAGTTTCTTCTGAGAAATACGAGCGAAAACCTTAATCCTGGATTACTGCCAAAGAAAGATCTGTCTGATCGATTCCTGAGTCAATCTTAACAAATTATAGAAAACCCTAATTCTGGATTGACTGATAAAGAAAAGTCTGTTTGACCGATTCTCGAGCCAATCTTAAAAGTCAGAGAAAACCCTGGGGTTGTGATTTCTTGTGAAAAAGGGAGGGAAAATTTTGGGGTACAACAATATGCATTTACCATTCATCATAACATAAGCAGGTTTCTTGCAACAAGTCTCCTCATCTTTCTACTGTTTATTTCAGCAAGATGGATCTCGAGCAGACGATGAAGGACCTCCAAGCACAAAATGCCCTGTTTCAACAGATGTTCTTAACTCTAGCCAAAGGACAAGAAGAGTTGAACACCTTGCTGGTTAAAAATAAAAAGAAGAAAATAACCAGAGTTCTAAATATGGGAAGAAGATTTCAAGGACAAGCAAGAAGGACCCTAGACTTTGCAACGTCATCTGGTGAGAAATACAATCAAGATGGGAAAGGCAAGGAAGCAGTTGCCCAGCCAGATTCAGAAGAGGAGGAGGAAGAAGAAGATTATTCTAAAGAACAATATCCTCTGGCCGACGACAAGTATAAGCATCTGGAGGAACGGTTAAGTGCAATGGAAATTCAAAAAGTTCCTGGACTGGACTTTGAGGAGTTGGGGTTAGTATCTGGGGTTGTCATTCCTCCAAAATTCAAGGCACCGGTGTTCGCCAAATATGACGGAGTTTTGTGTCCCAAAATGCATCTCCGGTCCTATGAGAGGAAAATACAGCTTCACAATGCAGACAAGGATTTATGGGTACACTTCTTTCAAGATAGCCTGTCTGGAACTCAGCTTGATTGATTTTATCAGCTAGAAAGAGACAATGTTCATAATTGGGAAGATCTTGCCGCTTCCTTTTACAAACAATACCAATACAACAAAGACCTTGCTCCCACCCGTACTCAACTCCAGAGTATGGCCATGGTTTCAAGTGAATGCTTCAAAGACTACGCTAAAAAATGGAGGGACTTAGCAGGAAGAGTCCAACCTCCCCTATCTGAAAGAGAGTTTATAGAGATGTTTTTGGGCACCCTGTATGGTCCTTTGTTTAATCACTTGATTGGGATTTCCTCGGCAGGTTTTACCGAATTGATATTGACCGGAGAAAGAGTGGAAGTCGGGATAAAGAGTGGGAAGATTCAAAAAGCCACATCCTTTGTGGCTGTAAGAAAACCATTTATAGGGAAGAAGGAGGTTGTTGTTGTATATCCTCAGAGAAATCAAGATAAAGCTGAGCGCCGACCAATGGTGGAGGCTGTCATGATTCCTAAGCCTGCACCTGCTCAGTAAAGAAGCAACTAGCCAAGAACAGAAATACCAGTCAGACAGTTCACCCGAATTAATATGACACTATCTCAAGTATTGCCACATTTGTTAAGATCCAATCTAGTGACTTTGAAAGAAGCTCCAAAGAATCCTAACACAACCTCTCCTCATTATCATTCTAATGCCCGCTGTGCATACCATTCTGAGAGTCCTGACCATGACACTAATAACTATTGGGCTCTGAAAAACAAGGTACAAGACCTTCTTGAAGCCAAAGAGATTGAATTCGATACGCCAGAGATTCCCAATGTTATCACTGCCCCTATGCCCAAGCACGGTCGTGATGTCATTTCTATTGAGGATGATATGTTTGTTACTTTAGTTGATGAACTTGTGACCCCAATCCTGACTATCAAAAAGAATTTGTTGAATGCCGGTGTATTCCTGGGCTACAATGAAAGCTGTCATTTCTGTTTATCCTGACCAACCAGCTGTCATTTGTTAAAAGCAGACGTTCAACGCCTAATGGATGACAAGGAGATTTTGTTCGAGAAGACTTCTATTCCAATCATTTCTTATAATGATGTTTCCATAGTGACCATTTCCGCCAATTCTTTCAAGGTCTCCACCAAAAAAGACCTGTTAGAATTACATCAGTTCCTAAAGTAGATCCATTGATAATTACAATGCCTGGACCAATCCCGTATTCGTCAGACAAAACCGTCCCATGGAATTATGGAGGTGATGTCTACTATCATGGTATCAAGCAAGATTGGCCAGCTGCTGAAAATTCATGTTCTTAGAAAGTTGACTCTGATATCAGTAACATCGCAGGGACTAGAAAGATAACCCAAAGTGGAAGGGTATTCTCTAAAGAAATTGCTCCTCCGAAATTTATTTCTGGACCTGTAAACATTCTTGTTGTTGTTACTCCTCCAAAGGCTATTCCCAGTCCTGCAATCATCTCTGCTGATACCCCTATTGACAAAACTGTTGCAGTCCATGTTATCATCCCTACTGACATTCCTACTGCCGAGTCAACCGAGACTCGAGGCAAAGGTATTCTGGTTGAGCTTGTCCGGGCGAAGGCACAATCAGTAGTTATCCCTAAGACCTCCCGAAAAGAGATGGAGGAAATTCTAAAGATTATAAAAAGAAGCGACTACAACATATTCGAACAACTGGGGAAAACTCCATAAAAAATTTCCATGTTGGCTTTATTGTTATGTTCTAAGGCTCATGCAAAGGCCTTGGTAAAATTACTTAAAACTGCCCATGTACCCCAAGAAACATCTTCCGATCAGTTCCAAGACTGTGTATCCAGCTTGACCGCAGATAATGGTTTAGGTTTTTTGAATGTTGATTTAACGCCAAGGGGGAGGAAGCATAACGAGGCATTGCATGTCTCAGTCGAATGCAAGGGCATGACTTTGGCTCATGTCTTGGTTGATACCGGTTAGTCTCTGAATGTGTTGCATAAAAAGGCTCTTGATAGGCTTGACTGTGAAGGATTGGCCTTGAAACGTAGCAATATAGTGGTGAGGGCCTTCAATGGTTCAAAAAGGATAGTGCTTGGGGAGGTGGACATCCCCATAAAGTTGGAATCTAAACATTTGATTCAACTATTTATGTAATGGATATTCGCCCTTCATATTCCTGCTTGTTGGGCCGACCATGGATTCACAATACTGGTGTCATTACCTCTACGTTGCATCGAATGCTGAAATATCCAACTCAAGGGAAAATCGTCACTGTTCATGGAGAAGAATAGTATAGGGTCAGTCATCTAAATTTCTTCAGATATGTGGAATTAGATGGTGAATTTATTGAAACTCCATTCCAACACTTTGAAGAAGTCCCGCAAACTGTGGCAGTAACCAAGGTTGTTTCTCAAGTCCCAAATATTACAAGAACTCCGCTAAAGATATCGTCTTTGAAAGATGCCAAGGCAGTGATCGAAGAAGGTGGGTGCACTATTTGGGGCCAACTCCTAGATATCCCATACAAATCTGAAAATTTTGGTTTGGGTTTCACTTCAGGAGCCCAGAAAGTTATACGTTGTGCTCGTGTTGGAGGACCACCCTTGAAGATCAGCAACCACAGAGTCAATGCAGTGGCAGATGATGAAGACAGCTATGACCTGGAGGATTGGATTTTCCCAACTGTCAACGGAGGGCTCAGCAACTGGGAAACTAGAGATTTTGTCCCAATCACTTTTATCCAACAGTAATTTGTCTTTAAATTTTGTCGGACCTGTAATATTAAACAATTCAGACTCTTAAAACCTTGTGTCTTACCCGAGGCACAATGGACCATTTGTAAGGGTTTGTTACCTCATTTCCATATGTCATCAATGAATCATGGACGTTTTTGCATACAAACTTTGTGCTCATTGTTTTTCTTTTTTACATTTTCATTTCTTTTAAAGATAGATATACTCTTACACATACTCACATTCAAAATGCATATCTACATCCATTCGGGATCCCATGGGTAACGATTATTCTATGGCCTTCTGTGACTCTGAAAATCTAATATACCAAGCCGAAGACGAAGGTGAGGAAGATTGTGAAGTGCCAGGGGAACTCGCCAGGTTACTACAGTAAGAAGAGAGGACCATACATCCCCACGAAGAACCAGTGGACACAATTAACCTAGGTACCGAAGAAGACAAGAGAGAAGTCAAGATGGGTGCCAATCTAGAACCCAGTGTCAAAGAGCGTCTGATTCAGTTGCTACATGATTATGTTGAGGTCTTTGCCTAGTCGTACAAAGACATGCCAGGACTGGATGCAGATATCGTGGTACATCGTCTACCAACGAAAGAAGACTGCCCACCGGTAAAACAAAAGGTATGTCGCATGCGACCAAACATGTCAGAGAAGATTAAGGCAGAAGTCATGAAACAATTCAACGCCAGATTCTTGGTTGTCACCTCCTATCCGCAATGGGTCTCCAATGTTGTTCCCGTGCCTAAAAAGGACAGAAAGGTACGAATGTGCATGGACTACAGAGATTTGAATAGGGCAAGCCCTAAGGATGATTTCCCACTTCCCCACATTGATATTCTAGTTGACAATACGGCACAACACAAAGTGTTTTTCTTCATGGGCGGTTTCTCAGGCTACAACCAAATCAAAATGGCGTCTGAGGACATGGAGAAAACAACCTTTGTCACACAATGGGGCACATTTTGCTACAAGGTTATGCCGTTCGGGCTGAAGAACGCTGGGGCAACCTATTAGCGTGCCATGCTAGCTCTATTTCACGATATGATACATCACGAAATAGAGGTCTATGTGGACGACATGATAGCCAGATCTCAAATAGAGGAAGAGCATCTTGGTCATTTGCAGAAATTATTTGAGAGGCTAAAAAAATACAAGCTAAGGTTGAAACCAAATAAATGCACATTTGGAGTGAGGTCCGATAAACTCTTAGGCTTTGTCGTTAGCGGTAGAGGTATTGAAGTAGATCCTGCCAAGGTGAAAGCAATACAAGAAATACATGCTCCTAGTACCGAGAAGGAAGTCAGAGGATTCTTGGGACGGTTAAACTACATTTCCAGATTCATTTCTCACCTGACAGCTACTTGTGAACCAATCTTCAAATTACTGAAGAAAGATCAAGTAGTCAAATGGAATGATGAGTGCCAAACTGCCTTTGACAAGATCAAATAATACTTACAAGAGCCTCATGTTTTGATGCCACCAGTCGAGGGAAGACCATTGATCATGTATCTAACTGTTTTGGAAAATTAAATTGGGTGTGTGTTGGGGCTGCATGATGAGTCTGGCCGAAAAGAGCATGCTATTTATTACCTGAGCAAAAAGTTTACCGACTGTGAAACCAGATATTCACTACTCGAGAAAACTTGCTGCGCTCTGGAATGGGCTGCTCGCCGGCTAAGACAGTATATGCTGACCCATACTACCTTATTGATATCTAAGATGGATCCAATAAAATACATCTTCGAGAAGCCTGCCCTCTCTGGGAGGTTAGCAAGATGGCAGATGATCCTGACAGAATATGACATCCAGTACACTACCCAAAAAGCAATAAAGGGCGGTGTACTAGCTGATCACCTTGCTCACCATGATGTGGATGACTACTAGTCCATGAAGTTCGAATTCCCAGATGAAGACATCATGATGGTAAACAACTGTGAAGAACTCAGACCATATGACATACCTGAACAAGGATCCCGATGGACCCTGGTCTTTGATGGGGCATCCAACGCACTCGGAAATGGTATTAGTGCTATACTTATGTCCCATGAAGGATGTCATACTCCCTTTACTGCAAGACTCTGCTTCAATTGTACAAATTACATGGCATAATATGAAGCGTGCATTTTTGGTCTCAAAGCTACGATAGATTTGGGGATCAAATCCTTAAATGTATTCGGAGATTCAGCTTTGGTCATCAGCCAAATCAAAGGGGAATGGGACACCAAACACCCTAACCTTATCCCATACAAAGAACATGTGTTGACATTGATTCCACATTTTAAGAAGATCACCTTTGAGCATTTCCCGTGAGAAGAAAATCAACTAGCAGATGCGCTAGCCACAATGTCATCCATGTTTAAACTCAAATGGGATAATGAGGCTCCCCAGATCACCATTGAACGAACGAACGAACCAGCTCACTGTCACGAGATCAATACTGAAGAAGTAGTGGACCATCCTTGGTTCCACGAAGTCAAGAGGTATCTCGAGGCTCAAGAATATCCAGAAGAAACTTCAGTCAATGATAAGAAGTTATTAAGGAGATTCTCTTCTAAGTTCTTCCTTAGTAATGGCGTTCTCTACAAACGCAACCATGACTCTGTTTTGCTCCGTTGTGTAGACAAGGTTGAGGCAGAAAAGATCATGGTTTATCTACATGAAGGCACTTTTGGCACCCATTCCAGTGGGCATACGATGGCAAAGAAAATTCTACGGGCAGGTTATTACTGGTCTGCTATGGAAGCAGATTGCTATCAACACTCTCGAACCTGCCTTAAGTGTCAGATCTATGATGACAAGGTACACGTGCCTCTGGTTCCTTTAAATGTCTTGACGGCTCCTTGGCCTTTTGCTATGTGGGGCTTCGATATGATTGAGGTAATCAAACCAACAGCCTCTAATGGACACTGCTTCATCTTAGTGTCCATTGATTATTTCACAAAATGGGTTGAGGCGGCCTCTTTCACTTCCGTTACCAAGAATATTGTAGCCCGGTTCATTAAACAGAATCTCATATGTCGATATGGTATCTTGGAGAGGATTATCACAGATAATGGTACGAATCTAAACAATACTATGATCACTGCGTTGTGCGTGAAATTCAAGATCCAGCACCACAATTCTTCCCCTTACCGGCCAAAGATTAATGGTGCTGTCGAAGCCGTAAATAAGAACATCAAAAAGATCATACAGAAAATGACCGTCACATACAAAGACTGGCATGAGATGCTACCATTCGCTCTCCACGGTTATCGTACCACGGCGCACACATCAACCGGGGCAACACCTTACTCTCTAGTATACGACATGGAAGCTGTCTTGCCTATTGAGGTCCAGATCCCTTCTCTGAGAATCATGAAGGATGTGTGTCTGAACGAAAACGATTGGATCCAGACTCGACTTGATCAACTGAACTTAATTGATGAGAAAAGGCTTACTGTTGTCTGTCATGGTCAAATGTATCAAAAACGGATGATCAAGGCTTTCAACAAAAAGATCAGACGCCAAGTGTATCAAGTCGGGGATTTAGTGATCAAGCGCATCATACTACTGCAAGGTGATCCCAGGGGAAAATGGACTCCTACATACGAAGGACCATTTGTAATCAAAAACATATTCTCTGGAGGAGCCATGATCTTAACTACTATGGATGGTGACGGCCTACCACATCCTTTGAACGCGGACATAGTCAAAAGATACTACGCATAAGAGACCCGCTAGGTTGACACACCTAGGAAAAATAAGGGCATCCCGATGAACCAAAAAGGTTCGGGAAAAAATTATGGATAAAACAAAAAAAAATTGTACGGCCGGCAAGTTGAAAACCCGAAAGGGCGACTTGGGAAAAAAGGGTATCCTGGTGGGCTGAAAACCCGAAAGGGCAGTCCAGGCAAAAGTTAGGGAATTAAAGCATATGACTATGTCCCGTTGGATCACCTTACGGACAACCTACAAACTCAATGGTTCTGATCAATCCAATCAGCTTCGGACAAGGCAACAAATAGATAAGATGCTCAGAGACATGAAGGCTATAGCATAATGGGAACCCCATGAGATTATTTCACATAGCTATCTTTTATTTGTATCAATTTTTTATTCTTTTTGCAACGACATTCTCTTACTAGAATGTTTGTCTCATTGTACAAAACAAATATTTACTCGAGTCAATACAAAGATATTCCTTTGACAGTGCAAAACTATATGTTTTTCTTTACTCTTGTGTTTTGTTTACAAAAACGTCCAGTGATTTATATTTGAGCATATGCATTTGAACGTAAATACTATTTACAAATGAACAAAAATAAAGACGATCACTAATGACTTTAAGAAGTAGGGAAATATCTCTAAGCTATTCTATAAAATCCCTCGTAGTGTGCAATTTAATCCCCAGCGGAACAAAACTTCCAGTTATCACTCCCCGGAAGAAGTCGCCAAATTTCTCGGTATTCCCCAACGGGTCTACAAACAATGCACAACGTTCTACTTTTAACGACAGAGTTTTTTTCTCTAAGTGGAAACTCATCAACACTTCAACTTCACAAACATGAAGACTTACACTCTATATTCCCAGCAGCAGACATGGATTTATTTTCCCCAATCCAACAACATTACAGCAGATTAGCTCACATAAGCGTAAATCGCGTCCATATATCACAAATATCGATGACACGAATGCATATATCACAATCTCATTGTACCATGCATTTCATACATCATGACATTGCATACAGCTAACGTTTTACCCTTTGCAGGGTAAGGTTAATCAATGACTATCATCAACAAATCAGAGATTAATACCTGAAGCAGGCCGAGGACAATTGTCTACACGACCAGTTGAACTTTCAGATACAATTCAGATACGCTCCAGATATGGATGCCATCCTGATACTCATTCAGATTCACCTTTCAGATACAGTTCAGATACGATCCAGATATGGATGCCATCCTAATACTCATTCAGATTCAGCTTTCAGATAGAGTTCAGATATGCTCCAGATATGGATGCCATCCTGATACTCATTCAGATTCATCTTTCATATACATTTCAGATATGCTCCAGATACAGATTCCATCCTGATACTCATTCAGATTCAGCATTCAGATACAGTTCAAGTACGCTCCAGATACGGATGTCATCCTGATACTCATTTAGATTCAGCTTTCAGATGCAGTTCAGATACGCTCCAGATACGGATTCCATCCTGATACTCATTCAGATTCATCTTTCAGATACAGTTCTAATACGCTCCAGATACGGATGTCATCCTGATACTCATTCAGATTCAGCTTTCAGATACAGTTCAGATACGAATGCCATCCTGATACGCATTCGGATTCAGCTTTCAGATACACTCCAGATACGAATGCCATCCTGATACTCATTCAGATTCAGCTTTCAGATACAGTTCAAATACGCTCTAGATATGGATGCCATCCTGATACTCATTCAGATTCAGCTTTCAGATACAATTCAGATACGCTCCAGATACGGATGACATCCTGATACTCATTGAGATTCAGCTTTCAGATACAATTCAAATACGCTCCAAATGCGGATGCCATCCTGATACTCATTCAGATTGAGCTTTTAGATACAGTTCAGATACGCTTCAGACACAGATTCCATCCAGATACTCATTCAGATTCAGCTTTCAGATATAGTTCAGATACGCTCTAGATACGGATGCCATCCTTATACTCATTCAGATTCAGCTTTCAGATACAGTTCAGATACGCTCCAGATATGGATGCCATCCTGATACTCATTCAGATTTAGCTTTCAGATACAGTTCAGATACGCTCTAGATACGGATGCCATCTTGATACTCATTCAGATTCAGCTTTCAGATACAATTCAGATATGCTCCATATACGGATGCCATCCTGATACTCATTCAGATTCATCTTTCAGATACAGTTCAGATACGCTCCAGATGCGGATGCCATCCTGATATTCATTCAGATTCAGCTTTCAGATACAGTTCAGATATGCTCCAGATACAGATGCCTTCCTGATACTCATTCAGATTCGGCTTTCAGATACAGTTCAGATACGCTCTAGATATGGATGTCATACTGATACTCATTTAGATTCAGCTTTCATATACATTTCAGATACGCTTCAGACACGGATGCCATCCTAATACTCATTCAGATTCAGCTTTCAGATACAGTCTATATACGCTCCAGATACGGATGCCATCCTGACACTTATTCAGATTTAGCTTTCAGATACATTTCATATACGCTCCAGATACGAATGCCATCCTTATTCTCATTCAGATTCAGCTTTCAGATATAGTTCATATACGCTCCAGATACGTATCCCATCCTGATACTCATTCAGATTCAGCTTTCAGATACAGTTCAGATGCGCTCTAGATACGGATGCCATCCTGATACTCATTCAAATTCAGGCTTTCCTTTCGAAGCAACCCTAGTATATAGGTTCCTTCTCCCTTATCTCCAGACAACAGTTTACAACCCTATAAGACTTGGACCCGACCAGGTATGGTCGATTTCACATTTCCCCAGTTGAAGTCGAACTCGGACTTGGTATGATTTCTGTCAACAATCACCTTTGAATGGCATCTTTAAGCCCATCTCTAACAAATTTTTGTCATCTCTCCAAATGGCATCTTTAAGCCCATTTCCAACAACTCTCCTTCATCTCTCCAAATGGCATCTTTAAGCCCATTTCCAACAACTTTCTGTTATCTCTCCAAGTGGCATCTTTAAACCCATTCCTTACACAATCAACCAACACATCACCGAGTGAAAATTTCTGGGTACTCTAGTGTTCAATCATTTTCCACTTTCAAGCTACGAACGACAAACATGTCGATCTCACTTTTTAGGTTTAAGAAGATTGAACAGGGGCAGCTGTTGTACCCCAAAATTTGCCCTCTCATTTTTTATTCAAGATACTATCCTAGGTCTTCTCGAATACTCAATTTGGTTCAGAAGTTTGATCAGACAGATTCTTTTCCTAGGCAGTAAGTCAATGATTAAGGTTTGACATTTCTCAAAGAAAATTGATTCTTTAAGGTTTCAAATGGTCTTCTTAGATATTCATGTCTCCTCAAGGATGTTCATGCCGAGTTTCGAACCTTGCATCCCAAGTTTGCTCAGTCAATGGTTCAGACGACTGAAAATGACTCCATTAACCCAAAAGCTGACCTTTTACGAGACCAAGTTCAAGCGACCGTAACTTCTTCATTATTCGATATTTTTGAGCGGTTCTTCTTGTGTATGACTCTCCTTGATGTTATCTCCAATTTCTCTTCACAAATCAAGAGTTGATTACATGTAGAAGATCACCAAATTCGAATGCGTTAGAAGTCACTTCATGGATTTTAACCTAATCTTAAATAATTGTCGCCTGATTTCTAAGAATTGTAATTTCCTCAAACTACAAGATCTTGAGACGATCATTTCTGCATATGGTCATAAGTGATGTTGCACATGAGTTTATCTTCAAAGATCAAAAGAAAATTGCATTGGGAAGACTTTGAAAGTTATCGAATCATCACAAGTCATTTGTTTGATTTCAAGTGTTCTTAATCACCATCGTTTTTGAAATTTGTTAATTCTATAAGGTTGATGATTGTTCTCAAAGAATCATTTGTTTGGCAATGAAGTTCCATTTTAATCGAGTATGGTGCGCGAGTTCATTTTGAATGAAAATTTGGTTTGGACAAGAGTTGAAGATTAAGACTGTCATGGCTTTGGGTTTGAGTTAACCAAGTTAGAATTGAATTCTTAAACATTTATTTTGTTTAGAAATTTGATTGGAGTACAAGGCGCATTGGTTTATTAGATCATTTTTTGATTGCTTGAAGTTCAAGTTACCAAACCAAGATGTTTTATTCAAAGCATTCAATTGATAATTGCAAAGTTTAAATAAATTCAGGATTGGTACGACAAATTACAAATTTATTCAAGGTCTTGTGTTAATTACATCACAAATGAAATAAAATTACACATGTTTGCTTTGTTTACAAAGAATCACAACGTTTGCTTTGACTACAAAGAGATAAATTTATTTTGTTTCTTCAAGTCTCCATTACTTCATCTTCAAGCAATCCTCGCTTGCCATCCATGCCTCATGTTCTTGAAACAAAGAAGAGAAAGTTAGCAATTCAAGCAAAGTGATGTGTAAAGAAGAGAAAAAGAATTCATCATTAGGGTTTGTATGTGGAATCAGATTTAAAGTTTGTTTTGTTTTAATCATCGTCCATCTTCTCCTATCTTGCAATACACAAGGTTTGGGCCTTGGTTCACAAAAAGGGAAAATAAAATTTGCAAACACTTTCTACTGCAAAAATAGCATAAAGCAAAAAACTACCAAAATATGCAAGCTGCAACAAGCAGCAGCAAACTGCTACACAAAACAGGCTGTAATGCAAAACTAGCAAGCAACACAAGCAAACAAAACAAAGGCAGGATGCTGTAAAATATAGCAGCAAGTCCAAGGCTGCAAAGCAGCAGTAACACAACAACAAGTCAAAGTTGCCAAGCACAACAAGCCAAGGAAAGGTTGTCCAAAACATGCAGCAAATATAGCAGCAGATCAAACAACAACAAAATATACGAACAGAACAGCAGCCCAAGGCTGCAACATAAAGCAAACAGCAGGCAGCAGATAAAAACAAGCAAAATATAGCCAAATGGCCAAAACTGTCCAGCAACAGTAAGTAAAACCAAATAGTCAGCAGTATTTCATTCAAAAAAATAGCAAGCTTGCTCAACAAACAAGTTATCATCATTTTCCTGAAATCATACAAACCCTTTAGAATTTTTCATAGAAAGAAAAGCATAGTAGCCTTATATTTTCATTGAAGATAAAGAGAAAAAAGAATAGGCTTGAAAAGATGTCACCTAGCAATAATAGTCCCCAAACCAGCAAAAGCCTGCCCACAACCTGCTTCACTTTCTGTCCAAACAGTCCAAGTACAAGAGTCCACAGGCTGCTATACAACAGTCCAAAAACCCGTAGCCAAACATTTGCACACAAATAGCAATATGAAAACTGCACTCAAAAGGCAGCATGTCAGCATTCCAAAACAGTTCAAAACTCAACAAATTCCCCCCCACTTTTTACCATGTTTTCACTATAATACGAAGGGTTGTTTTCACAAATTAAGGGGAGAGAAGGCAAGACAATATACAAACCAAGAGCAAAAAACCAGAAAAAACCAAACCAAGATAACAGAACCAGCGAGAGATAACCAAAACCATAACATTCACTTCAGCCAGAATTTGTTACAACTTTCAACAATTATCCACAAACCTATAGAAACCTCACTGTAATACTCCCTCTGCTAAAATCAACCTTAAAACCTTCATACCTCTACACTATCATTCTTCAACATCACTCCACAAACCGACAAACTGATTTCAACACTCACATTACAACCACCAATCCATCTCACAGCCCTCAAACAACATCATACCTGCAATTTAACGATAACTTGAACACCACTTTCATCAACCTTGTAGCTTTGCAACAATTCAGTAGAAATAGAATGCAACACATCAATGTTCACAGACTCGCAGTAGTAAAAGAAGTCAGATTGAAGAAAAGAAGGAATTAAATATCTTACCTAAAGGTCTGAATCCGACTCGTTCGAAACTAGATTAGCACAAAGACTTCACTCAACAAGTCAATCTCAGTAACAGACATAATCAGAGTATAGTCAATCGAGTAAAAACATACTTGAGTTGATTAGTCCGAGTTTCTGACACCATTGACAGCGATCACGAAGAACTACCGGTAAGCTTTAAACCTCTTTTTATCTTGGTCTTCACTCGTAATTTTTATTGCTTTATTGTTGAATAAGGTTCTGCAAGTTTGAACCATAAGATTTTGTAACTCCAACATGTGCCAAACATACTTAACTGAACATTAGATCCTACTTTTTCTTCACTATTTTAAACAAAATTAAGGGATGAAGGTGAGAAGAGCTTACCGAGTTTGAAATAGCTGATGCAAAAATCACAAACAGACTCGAGTCGACTATGAAACCCGAAACCCCACACCAAAATCCAATTTTCAAGCTGAGAACAAAAGTCGAGACAAAAGTAAGTTTCTGGTTGTTGAGGTTGTTACCGCGGGATTAGAAGCTCCCATCAATAGTTATGTGCGGAATCGTGAGAAGAAGAGAATGATAAACGAGTGTGAGATCAGAGGAAAGGCATATCGATTAGTACAAAATCGTGAGAGGCCTAAGAGATTTTTTCAGTGGCTGTCCCTTTTGCGTTTAGGGTTTCACAACCCTCCTTCTACCTTCTCCATTGGATCTGGGTTATGGGCTTGGCTTTAAAGCCCAACCCAATCATCCTTATACCTTTTCATTTCACTTGGAAAGGGAACAAACAGAAGGAATGGTGTAGTGTAGTGGTAATGCAGTCTCGTTACAACCTTTGGGTTCTGAGTTCGACCCCTGCTAGGATCTTTTTCTATTTTTCTTGATTTCATTATTTGATGGCAAAGCTAGTTTAAGTTTTAATTATTGAGAGTTCAAATAAAAATACATATATTTATTTAGTTTAGGCTTTGTGAATAATTAACCTTTAGTTAACATTTTTGAAATTGTTTTAGTTTCTTCATAATAAACTAAAATTCCAAAGAAATATAGAATAGGATTTTATTTTCTTTTTATATTTTCTCGCAAACATAAAATACTAAAAAATATTATTTTTTCCAAATAATTTTACTTTAGTAGTTTGTTTACTTTAATTAATTATTTATTTTTAATTCGATTGGGTTGTATTGATTGTTATTTAGACTTTTAATCGCATTGTCGATTCGATCCATCCCCATTTGTAAATTTGTATTCCCCATTTCCAAAAAGCTCTGTAATAGCGTAGAATTTTAAAATTTCGCAATTTACTATTTTCTTTTTATTGTATAGTAAATAGGAGTACATGGCAAGATTCAAAATCAATCGCTAGATAACCTAATTTCAAAGACAAAATAACTTGAATCAAAACACTTTGCACACGCGCACCTCTAGGGTAACCTCGCTCGTTGCCTCGGGAATACAGTCATGTCCCTCGAATATGGGACCCTTTAGAAAATACCCTTCGATAAAAAAGATTGTAGTCCCTCGATGTTGCCATCGGTAAAACGATCTAGTCCCTTACGAGAAATTGCTAAAGCGTATCACAAGTTCCCTTCTATGATTGTACAAACGTCCTGCGCCTGTCCCTTCACATCCAACGATGGGGCTTCTTACCAAATCAATGGTAAGATAGCAACATCTAAAGGAGGAAAAGAACATTTAAGACCTTTCGAGTAGGTAGATTTGCTCTTAGTTGCTCGCTTGCTCAGGACAAAAACATTTTTATACCAACACTTTCACTTTGAAACATTTTCAAAAGACAAAATACTTTGTACGCATTCTGATAGAGACGAGAACCATTACAAAAACATCTTTTCAAAATCACCTTCAAAAAACACACTACACAAACACCTCTTTGAACTATTTTTCGAAACAACACTTTGTATGCGTTCTTATAGAGACGAGAACCATTACAAAGACATTTCCAAAATACTTTCAAAACTCATAACACAAAAGCATAACTTTTAAACAAAGCAAGTAATCTAGCGAGCAACTAAGAGCCCATGGAAAACAATGGATGAAAGGGGTGCTAACACCTTCCCTTTTCATAATCTACCCCCCGAACTCAAGAAAACATCTCTAAAGGTCTTTCCTGTGCTTTTTTACCTTTCCTTTTGGATAAAAGAAAAGTCGGTGGCAACTCTTGCTATCTGCACAATTGCAGTCAAACGCAAATACCCGAGTCAGTTCTCCCACCGTATCACACTGATATCTACCATGTTAACTCATTATGAAACAAGCTTGATAAAATCCAAGTTGCACTTAAATCTTGATCTTTCCACTTGCTTCCAATGAAATTTTCCTTCTTGGGTAATCTGAAAAACCCACAAACACGTTCTTCAACCATCTTTGACTTTTATTTTCAAAGGAATCCTTGAGATCCCTATTTTTTAGTTTTGTAACCATCTTTACCCCATTCTAAGTATAACATCCAAGTCTGGCATAATCACCTCTTTGAGATGTACGATCTTCCTCATTTTCTTATCATAAGTCAAATGATAATCAAAGGCCTATATAATCGTTCCTTCACTAGTACAAGTATCCATAATAGGAAACGCTACCTTAAATTGAGTCTTATCTGTCATAATTTCTAAATGATTCATCTCTGGGTCTTTACTTTTCTTCACATGATGAAACTTAGTGAAAGTAATACATTTGATTAATCAAATTTGATCCTTCAGATTCCACTCCTAAAAACGCATAACCCTCTCAACCTCTTGGGTAGCCATTGATTACATAATCTATAGCTTTACAATCAAGGTAAATTAACTTAATTTGTGAAATAGGCCAAACTTTGGCAAACTTCAAATAAGGGCATTTTTCGAATTTCCTACTACAAACTACCATAAGCTTTTATAAGTTTACTTATGTAATGGACACCTGTCAAGTAAGTAAGTTACTTTTGCATCAACCTTACCCTAGAAACTCAATGCTAACTCAGTGGTAACATATGTTTTATCTTATGTCTTTTACAAAACTAATTAAAGTGTTATGAAATAGCCTTCAGATGTCCACCATTCCTTGAACTAAAATACTGCAGTTTATTATCATCGTGAGAGTCTTCACTAGAATATGATGAATGGATAATAAAATCGGAACCTTCTAAAGTATATAGGCCACCTATTTTATACCTTATTAACTATAATCATTCCACCATGTAAAATCTTCAACACCTTGTGTTCAACTTTAGTGCAATATCTAAGATCATCAAACATGCTTATGGATAACAAATGTCGCTTGTCGCCAGACCTATGGAACATACCTCATATTGTGAAGTAGAAACTTATGATCATCGAACAATTTAAGGTTGACCGTACCAATACCATAAACCTTGCAAGCCTTGTTGTCACCAAGCAGAACTACTTCACCTTGCTCCAACTTCAAATTCTTGAAGTATTATTTTCTTTGACACATTTGATAAGAGAAACCCAAGTCCATGATGCAATTGTCCTCAGTCTCCAAATTCGACATCACTAGTGCACCAACACTCACATAACTATTATCATCTTGGGAAATTACAATCTGAACATAATCATCATTGTCCATCCTCTTGGGAAAATTCCTCATGAAGTGGTCGATTTTTGGACAAGTAAAAGATTTCTCCTTTAACTTGTCAAACCTCTTTGATTTTAACATCTCTATACACATATTTCCTTTTCTTGAGACACTCAAGTCTTCACCATTATCATCTATTTTCAAATATAGAGTTGTTGTTTTAGACACAACTTGTAAGTTAGAGACTTGATCATATATAATGATTTAAGTTTTTCCCAAATCAAATTGTAATCTTCTCCCTAACGACTTTCCTTAGACTATTATCCCTGAGGCACAAAATAATATCATTTTTGGCCTTATCGATCATCTCGATCTTCTCTTCTTGTGTTGGAAGTGTAGGAATCAATGAAGAAGTGAAAAACACAAGAAGGGGGGTTGAATTGTAAAAACTTGAAATCAATTGCAGTCAACACGGTATTTTTATCCTGGTTCGTTTGATCTCAAACTACTCCAGTCCACCCGTCAAGGTGATTTCGCCTCTCTCCAACGAGGTCTTAATCCACTATATTCAACTGAATATTACAACTGCTTTAACAACTACTAAAGCCTTCTTGAGTCAAACCACAAACCGATTTCTCAAGGTAATACTTTCTTACAGATAAATGAAATCTAAGTGTGTTGAATGTTTTCTACAAAAACTGTTTATCACAACTGTGATACTACACACGTTAAGCTTATGAGAACTAGAGTGCTAAAATAATTGAGTAAAGAATTTGAGAGCTTTAGCAAACTGAGAGTGAGGAAGATGATGAATAGCTTTAGGCGTGTATAGTGTTGTAGAGCATTAGCCAATTCAATCTTCACTGACTTGTTTATATAGCATTGGAAAAAGGTACGTTGGAGTCAGTTAATTCCATTTTAATGCCAATAACATTCTTTCCAAATTGAGAAGATCTTGTCTGGAATAATGTCGTTGATAATAAATAGTCTTGAATGCACAGTACCGTTGCCACTAAAACGTGTTCTGGCTTTGGCTTATTCTGACGCTGCTAGATGCTGATGAATTATTGTTGTCTTGATCAGAGTTCAGATTGTTACGCGCAGATCTGTTCATCAAGCTTCAGCGTAAGCACATGTTGATCTTCTGATTCTGGCATCTGATATAACATCCTCTGATGCTGATGTTGATATTCCATCTTCTGATGCTGATGATGATATTCTCTTGCTGATACCCATCAGAGTTTCTGTAAAACAGAATGTAATTTTTAGGTAGCATATATGTCTTACATGAATCATACAATTAATATATTTTTGCATTTTGTTATCATCAAAACTTAAACTTAGGGTAGTAGATTCAAACTTTGTTCTAACAATCTCCCCCTTTTTGATGATGACAAAAACTAGATTTTTTCAATTGAAGATTAACGTGAAAAGTATCAGAGATAACCAAATAATAAATTGTATCATAATTAAATAGGAAGTTATCAAAGATAAGAGGATAAGGGATAAAGAGATATCAGAGTTTAGATCGAAAATACTCCCCCTGAATTTATTACTTCCCTTTTTAATTCCAAGAGTTCTTCAGGATCAGATCTTTATTGACTTTCTTTGAACATCAGAACATCAGAGCTTCAGTGTATCAGAGATGATTAACTTCTTGTACCTGTAGGCTTATGCAAAACAGAAAACATTCAAGTATATCAGAGTGTTAGAATGTTTGAGACTTTTTGTCTCAGTAATCCGTTATTGAAAAATATCATTCTTTTTCTCCCCCTTTTTGTCAGCAATCAAAAAGTGTAAGTAATATAAGCTAAAACAATCAGAGCAGAAAAACTGTTATATTTAATTCAAAGCTTAGAAGAGAGTACAGAAAACATGGAAAGAAAACAATGAAAACATCATGAATAAAAAACTAAGGTTGGGGTGGAAAGCGTGTGAATAGAGCTTCTAGCATGTTCTTAATCTGATCAGCAGTTTCCTTCTGCTGATGCACCATGCTGACAACTGTATCAATCTTGCCATCTTGCACATCCATCCTTTCCTTCATCCTCTGATCATTCTCATCCATTCTTTGCTGCAGACGAATATCATTCTGCTTCAGCTCTTCAAGAGTCTGCCTGTCCAAAGCAGCTTGAGAGACATCAGAAACAGGATGCTTCTGAGAGCTTTCTGCAACATCTTCTGCTTGACTAACCTCTTCAGCTTGAATTGTCTGATCTTCTGCTGGCTGCACTTTTGAAGCTGGACGCTTTTTAGACCATGGATCACTATCCAGAAGTAGCACTTCCTCCTTCAGCAGCTGACTTTCAGCTTCCTTCAGCAGCTTGCTGAAGTTCTGTTGAGCCTGTTCATAATTGATGTCTTGCAGCTTGAGGGCTTCAGCGCGTACCCACATTCTGAATTGTGTCCAGAGTTGGTATGAGGCAGCGGGATCAATCATTCCAGGACAAACCTGCTTTAGAGAAGCAATCCAATTCTGCAAGCCTGTTTCAAAATTCAAAATGCCAGCACCAACATCTAGTTGTTTGGGTTTGGGAATGGCTATTTTATTTTTGAGGTCAGCAAGACGGTCAAGGATTGTTAAATCGATGAAGGTCTTGCTGTGGTCTTCTGTATTTTGTTTGGGAGATGGAGTGGGAGAGTCAGAAATGATAATTGGACTATTTGGAGTATTTGGAGGGGTAGTTTCTGGTGAGGATGGCAGTTGGGGTATGTTTACAGTTGTACCACATCGCAGTTGAATTGCCAAGGGTTGAGGTTCATAGGATTGAGGAGAATGAGGTTCAGGGGTTTTAGGTTCAGGTGATGGAGTTTTAGAGTGTTGAAACTCAGGTTGTGGAGATGGTGGTTGAGGTGAAGGTGGATGAAGTTCTGGTTGTGGAGAGGGAGGTGGAATTTCTGGTTTTCGAGAGGGAGGTGGAATTTCTGGTTCCTCTGGTATTGGAGATAGTGTAGTTGCTGGTTGTGGTGAATGGGGAGGTTCTGGTTGAGTGTTTGGATTTTCTGAGAGGGGGGCGGAAGAACGTTGATCAATTTCAGAAAGAACTTTATCAAGTTCTGATTCTGTTGATGTTGTGGGTTTTGGATTTTTGGTGCGGGATCTCCTGAGAGTTAGTGACTCAGAAGGGTCAGCCTCTGGTTCGGTGTCATCAATGGTTGGTATGGGGATTGGGAGTTCATGTGAAGCTGGGATTGGGATTGATGTTGGAATAGTAGAAGAATTTAAAACATTAACAGCAGATAGATTACCTCTCTTCTTAGGGGTCTGCTGGGATGGTCCTTCTGAAGTAGCCTTTCTCTTCTTTGTCTTCTTCACAGTAACTTCTGGATTTTGCTGGTGTAGATCTTTAATGTTCAGAGTGGGATCTGTGCCATCAGCCTTGCAAGCATCCAAGTATCTGAGAACAATGACTGGTTTAGAGTCAATCTCAGAGAATATTGGAAAGTCGTCCAGAGGGACTCTTCTACTGGTGATGTCATCCAGAGGAGTGACGCTGGGCTCCTTTCTGATATTCTCTATCAGTTTCATTTTCTTCAGATTCTTGGCATTCAGAGGCTTGCCAACAGTAGGTTTAATAGAGCTTACTTCCTGTGCTTCTGTAAGGTGTTCAATCAGCCTATTCTCAGTTAGAATATCTGATATTAACCTGCCAAACGGTATCCAATCCCTTTTTGTCCTTTCTTCTTCTCTTGTCTCCTTGACGCTGGTCCTGAGGTGATTAAACAGAAGATGAGCCAAGTTAATCTTTACCTTCTGATTAATAAAATAGATCAGAAACTGCTGATCTATGTTTATATAATCAGGAGAGCTTGTGGGCTTCCTGTGATTGAAGCACCCCAGAATAATCTTCGCCCATATTCTGTGCTGATCCTTCAAGTCTCTGATTTTGCTGCTGGGAACCCCATGGGTGAAAATCTCTCTTGCAATGACAGCAGCATCTGAGCATCTTTCTGCCATGTCGATACAGCGGATACCACCACCAGTCTATCCAATCAATTTTGCAATGTGATCCTCAGTGATCACAATCTTCTTTCCCATGATATAGGAGGTAACTTGATGTGTTGATGAAGACGCATGAATCCAGAATTCTTTGACCAATACTGGGAACGTTGGACCAACCAACCTATCAAAGTATCTCTCCCATCCTTGTGCCCTAACTTCTTCTGTCAAATCGAATCCACTTTCTTTCAGACTGGTGAAGTCAACAATCAGTTCAGACAGAACCTCCAAGTTCTTCACTGGTGTAAGGAGCGTTCTGAAGGGAATTTGGTATTGTTCAGATGAAGCCTCCTTCTGAGAACCTGCAGAAACATTGCTAGAGGTTGCCATGTTCACACTTAGGGTTTCTTTTAGAAAAGCTTGAAAAAGGGTTTCTTTTGAAAAAGATGAACACACAAGTAAGAATGCAGAGAAAATATTTGGATGATTGTAAGAAACGGTAAAAGTTTAATGAATGATGTTAATGTGCTTAAATAGATTTCAAAATGAGTTTTGAAAATGTAAACGGTTTTAAGAAAGAGAATTAATTCATGATTACAGTTTAACTCATGATTACACGCATTTAATGTTTGCTGATTTTGGGGGATTTGAGAAAGATACTTGGAACGGTTACCAGACATGTGTCTCAATGCATCCAATCAGCGTTTTGCTTTCTCAGAAGCGTGCACGCGTGTTCTGCTTCAGAGATTTGCTGATGATTGGATGACACTTATTTGATTTAGTGATCAGCACGTCTATCCTTGAGCTGAAACGCTCAGATCTTTAAGAATAGAATCTGATACAATCTGCATGTCTATCTTTCTGAAAGAAGATTGATCAGAAGTTCACAGTAAAAAGAAAACACATTCTGAAGGTTAATATATAAAATTAAAACATTTTCACTTTGGGCAGAGCTTCATGCTGAGATGTTTCAGAATGAAGTTGAACCTATCTTCAGAAAGTGGTTTAGTGAAGATATCAGCCCATTGATGGTCTGTATCAATAAATTTTAAGTTCAAAATTCCTTTCTGAATATAGTCCCTAATGAAGTGATGTTTTATTTCTATATGATTAGCCCTAGAATGCAAAATAGGATTTTTACTTAAGCAAATGGCATAAGTATTGTCACAGAGTATAGGGATGTTACTCTCAAAAATCTGGAAGTCTTCAAGCTGACTTTTCATCCAGAGCATTTGTGTGTTGCATCCAGCTGCTGCTATGTACTCAGCTTCTGCTGTTGATAGTGCAATTATGGATTGCCTTTTGCTGGACCAAGAGATCAGATTTTCTCCCAGAAACTGGCAGCTTCCAGAAGTACTTTTACGCTCTACTCTGTCTCCAGTAAAGTCAGCATCGCAGTAGCCTACTAAGCTGTAATCACTAGATTTTCTATAAAATAGACCCAGATTAGTAGTACCTTTCAGATACTTGAAAATTCGCTTAACAGCTGTTAAGTGAGATTCTCTAGGATCTGATTGGAATCTAGCACAAATACATACGCTGAATAAAATATCAGGCCTTGAAGCCGTCAGATAAAGGAGAGAACCAATCATACCTCTGTAGACCTTCTGTTCTACCTTTTTGCTTACCTCTTCTCTTTCCAGAATGCACGTGGGATGCATTGGAATCTTTGATGACTTACATTCTGAGAGGTCAAATTTCTTCAGAAGTTCTCTGACATATTTGCTCTGATGAATGTAAGTTCCCTCAGGATTTTGATTGATCTGAATTCCCAGAAAGAATTTCAGTTCTCCCATGAGGCTCATCTCAAATTCTGCCTGCATACACTTAGCAAATTTTCTTCCAAGAGAAGGATTAGTAGATCCAAAAATAATATCATCAACATAAATTTGGCAAACTAAGATGTCATTCTTAACTGACTTACAGAATAAGGTAGTGTCCACCTTCCCTCTGGTGAATTCTTTTTCTAACAAAAAGTTACTTAGTCTTTCATATCAAGCTCTGGGAGCTTGTTTCAGACCATATAGTGACTTCTTTAGTTTGAAAACATATTCTGGATTTTTTGTACTTTCAAAACCAGGGGGTTGGTGCACATAAACCTCTTCTTCTATATAACCATTTAAGAATGCACTCTTGACATCCATCTGATACAGAGTGATGCCTTTATTAACAGCAAACGAAATTAAAAGTCTGATAGATTCTAACCTGGCGACTGGAGCAAAGGTTTCTGTATAGTTTATCCCCTCTTGCTGACTATAACCTTGTGCTACCAGTCGTGCTTTGTTTCTGATAACTTCACCTTGTTCGTTCAGCTTATTTCTGAACACCCATCTTGTTCCAATGACGTTGAATCCTTTTGGTCTGGGAACAAGACCCCATACGTCATTTCTGGTGAATTGATTCAGCTCTTCTTGCATTGCTAGAATCCAGTCGTTGTCCAGAAGTGCTTCATCAATTGAGGAAGGTTCAATCAGAGAAACAAGTCCCATGAGGGATTCTTCAGAGTTTCTGAAGCTGGCTCTTGTTCTGATTGGATCTTCCTTTCTTCCAAAGATAGTTTCTTCTGGGTGATCCAAGCTTCTTCTGGGTAGTCTCTTATGAGGTTGGTCAACAGATGTTGTTGGATTGCTAGCAGTGCTCCTTTCAGATGTTGAAGGGGTGTCTTTGTTGAGAGCTTCTGATGACTTGTCTTCAGAACCTGTAAATTCAACTTCCATACCTGCAAAAACTTCATTCTGCTTTGACTTTTCAGAGTCAAGCTTATCATCAAAACGAACACTGATTGATTCTTCCACAATCTGTGTTTCTGTATTGTATACTCTGTACCCTCTTGAGCGTTCAGAGTATCCTAACATAATACACTTCTGTGCTTTAGAGTCAAACTTGTTCAAATAATTTTTTGTATTTAACATAAAACAAGTACATCCAAATGGATGAAAATATGAAATGTTGGGCTTTCTGTTCTTCCACAATTCATATGGAGTCTTTTCCAGAATAGGTCTTATGGAGATTCTATTCTGAATGTAGCACGCTGTGTTTATTGCCTCTGCCCAGAAGATCTTAGCAACGTTTGTCTCATTGATCATGGTTCTGGCCATTTCTTGCAATGTTCTGTTCTTTCGTTCTACAACTCCATTTTGTTAGGGAGTTCTAGGACAAGAGAAATCATACAGAATGCCTCTGTCATTAAAGAATGACTCAAAATCTTTGTTTGCAAACTCTCCACCATGATCACTTCTGACTTTAACGATTCTAAGATCCTTTTCATTCTGAACTTGGTTACAGAAGGTAACAAACACAGAGTGTGACTCGTCCTTGTGTCTTAAGAACTTTACCCATGTCCATCTGCTATAGTCATCTACGATTACTAACCCATACTTCTTGCCACTGACTGAAGCAGTTTTAACTGGTCCAAATAAGTCAATGTGCAGAAGTTCTAATGGCTTAGAGGTAGAAACAACATTTTTAGATTTGAAAGAAGGTTTTGCAAACTTGCCTTTCTGACATGCTTCACACAGAGCATCTGAATTGAACTTCAGATTAGGAAGTCCTCTGACCAGATTGAGTTTGTTAATCTGAGATATTCTTCTCATACTAACATGCCCCAATCTTCTATGCCATATCCATTGCTCGTTGTTAACAGACAGAAGACACTTTACATTCTGACTTTTCAGTTCAGAAAGTTTGATTTTATAAATGTTGTTTTTCCTCTTTCCATTAAATAGGATAGTCCCATCTTTCTGACTAACAGCTTTACATGATTTTTGATTAAAGATTATATCATAACCGTTATCACTTAATTGACTTATGGATAACAGATTATGCATTAATCCATCTACTAGCAGAACATTATTTATAGAGGGAAGATTTCCATTACCTACAGTTCCAGAGCCAATGATCTTTCCCCTCTGATTGCCTCCAAAACCAACGTGGCCTCCAGGCTTAAGTTCCAGGCTTTGGAACATATGCCTTCTTCCCGTCATGTGTCACGAGCAGCCAGAGTCCAGGTACCATGACTGGTGTTTCCGATTTGCTGCTAAAGATATCTGCAACATGTATTATTTTATCCTTAGGTACCCAGATTTTCTTGGGTCCTGATTTGTTAGATTTACCAAAACTCTGGTTGAATTTTGGTTTCACAGAATACTTGCTACTAGTATATTTAATATCATGTGTGTGACCATACACAAAATGTGAGTTTAGAGGAGTGTGTTTAATAGTTAAATCCATGGCATTCTTTGGTGTAGGTACCTTACCTTGGTATCTTATTCCCTTTCTGCCGTTTCTGCTAACTCCATAGATCATTGAAGTCATTTTGCTTCTATCTATGCTTTTAGCAAGGAACTTCTGAAAACTATGATCATACTCCTTGATGATCTCATCAGCGCTGCTGGGAGTTTCAGAAATTGTTTCCTTCTGAGAGTTTTGTAAAACATTTTCTAACTTTGAAATTTTATTTTTCAGCTCAGAATTTTCCAATTTAAGACTCTCAGTCTTATCAGAGTCAGATTCAAGATTCCTTTTCAGGTTTCTGAATTTAACTCTAATCTGTTGGTACCTTTCCAGAATTTTGTTAAGGCTTTCAGCAAGTTCAGCCTTAGTAAAATTAATTGCAAAGTCAGGAAATATCTCTTAAGTGTCTGATTCTGAGTCTGATTCAGAAGCTTCACTGTCTTCTGAAATGTTGGCCACGAGAGCTATGTTTGCTCTCTCATCATCTGATTTTGAGTCAGCTTCAGACGAGTCAGAGTCATCCCATGTAGCCATGAGACTTTTCTTCTTTTCTCTTCCAAACTTCTTTTTGGGCTTTTCCCTCTGAAGCTTTGGGCAGTCACTCTTGTAGTGTCCTTGCTCATTGCATTCATAGCAGATGATGTCCTTGGTGTTTGGCTTTCTGCTTCCTGAGGAGCCTTCAGATCTTCTGTATCCAGAGGAAGAATCTGACCTTCTGTATCTGGAAGAGGACTCATTCTGATCAGATCTTCTGGGATTCCTGAACTTCCTTTGCCTCTGCTTCCATAGTTGGTTCACTCTTCTGGAGAGGAGGGAAAGTTCGTCTTCTTCTGATGAGGATCCATCAGATGTTTCTTCAAGTGCCTGTAAAACTTTAGACTCAGATTTTTTGTTAGATTTTAGTGCTAAAGGCTTACCTTGCTTCTGAGGTTCATCAGCTTCCAGCTCTATCTCGTGACTTCTGAGGGAGCTGATAAGTTCCTCCAGAGAAATTTTGTTGAGATCTTTAGCTAGCTTCAGCGCTGTAACCATTGGCCTCCACTGTTTTGGCAAGCTTCTGATGATCTTCTTGACATGATCAGCAATATATTATCCTTTGTCCAGAACCTTGAGACCAACCACCAGAATTTGGAATCTTGAGAATATTGTTTCAATGGATTCACTTTCTTCCATTTTGAATGCCTCATACTTCTGAATGAGCGCAAGAGCTTTAGTTTCTTTGACCTGAATGTTGCCTTCATGCGTCATTCTGAGTGAGTCAAACATGTTCTTTGTTGTGTCTCTGTTAGAGATCTTTTCATATTCAGCGTAAGAGATGGCGCTGAGAAGAATGGTTCTGGCCTTGTGGTGATTTTTGAAGTCACGCTTTTGTTGATCAGACATTGCTTTCCTGTCAATCTTCTGACCGCTTGCACTCACTGGGTGCGTGTATCCATCTGTCACCATGTCCCACAGATCAGCATCATGTGCCAGAAAGAAGCTTTCAATTCTGTCTTTCCAGTAATCAAAATTTTCTCCATCAAAGACTGGAGGTTTTCCGCTGAATCTGTCTCTGTCTTTATTGTTGTCATTGCTGGTGTGTTGATATGTTCCTGCCATTGTGTTTTTCTGACGCTGGATCTTGTACTGACACGGTTAAGTGTTTTAGCTCAGAACCAGGCGCTCTGATGCCAATTGAAGAAGTGAAAAACACAAGAAGGGGGGTTGAATTGTAAAAACTTGAAATCAATTGCAGTCAACACGGTATTTTTATCCTGGTTCGTTTGATCTCAAACTACTCCAGTCCACCCGTCAAGGTGATTTCGCCTCTCTCCAACGAGGTCTTAATCCACTATATTCAACTGAATATTACAACTGCTTTAACAACTGCTAAAGCCTTCTTGAGTCAAACCACAAACCGGTTTCTCAAGGTAATACTTTCTTACAGATAAATGAAATCTAAGTGTGTTGAATGTTTTCTACAAAAACTGTTTATCACAACTGTGATACTACACACGTTAAGCTTATGAGAACTAGAGTGCTAAAATAATTGAGTAAAGAATTTGAGAGCTTTAGCAAACTGTGAGTGAGGAAGATGATGAATAGCTTTAGGCGTGTAGAGTGTTGTAGAGCATTAGCCAATTCAATCTTCACTGACTTGTTTATATAGCATTGGAAAAAGGTACGTTGGAGTCAGTTAATTCCGTTTCAATGCCAATAACATTCTTTCCAAATTGAGAAGATCTTGTCTGGAATAATGTCGTTGATAATAAATAGTCTTGAATGCACAATACCGTTGCCACTAAAACGTGTTCTGGCTTTGGCTTATTCTGACGCTGCTAGATGCTGATGAATTGTTGTTGTCTTGATCAGAGTTCAGATTGTTACGCGCAGATCTGTTCATCAAGCTTCGGCGTAAGCACATGTTGATCTTCTGATTCTGGCATCTGATATAACATCCTCTGATGCTGATGTTGATATTCCATCTTCTGATGCTGATGATGATATTCTCTTGCTGATACCCATCAGAGTTTCTGTAAAACAGAATGTAATTTTTAGGTAGCATATATGTCTTACATGAATCATACAATTAATATATTTTTGCATTTTGTTATCATCAAAACTTAAACTTAGGGTAGTAGATTCAAACTTTGTTCTAACAATCAATGTATCACTCTTCAATGCTTCAATAAACTTCTCTTGAGTTAAAATTACTTATATTTTCACTTTCCACAATCCAAAGTTGTTGTCTCCAAAAAAAAATTCGATGTTCTATTTGCTCATAGTGCTCACTTGTAAACAATACCCCTTTTCTAACAGTGGGCGCCACTTATTTTGAAAATTTGATAGAATAATTAAAAACACTTCTAAAAAATTATTCAAAGTATAAACATATCAAGATTTTTGATGAATGAAGACAAAGAATAATGACAATCAAAACAAATGGTCTAAAGCAACACAATAATATGTCAATAGTGAAAACAAATCTACAACAAATTGCAAGAAGGAAAAAAGACAAAAAACACGATAACTTGTTTACTCAATTGATCAAAGGATATACTCTCAAGGAGATAACAACTCTCATATTCATTAGATTTCAAAAAATTGTTAGAAATGAGTTACAAGAAAATAGTAAAATCTATTTTCTATTCAAGTAATTTCATCTCTCGGACTCTTTATTTATTAATCACAAAATCCAAATATTTATAAGTGTTTCTCAAACCCCTTAAATACCTATAAATGTTGCATAAATTCCAAAAACTCTAAGAAATTTCTACTCTTGTCCATCTAAATTTATTGAGGATCTCTCCTCTTCTCTTTAGTTCTCGTTGTAAAGTTCAAAATATTGTTAAATAACAGAACGATATATATATATATATATATATATATATATATATATATATATATATATATATATATATATATATATATATATATATATATATATATATATATATATATATATATATATATATATATATATATATATATATATATATATAATTATTAAAATTTAATAAATCTTCAACATACCGAAAATTCACCCGCTTGATTTTAAAATAAAAAATTATAAATACTTTATAATATTTTAATTTAATAGAGATATAACATTAACCACATCTAGAACCATTATAACTAAATATTATTATCAGGATCGAACACGGATTTTTCAAAATAATTTATTCTTTAAAAGAGCTTATTAACCACTTGAATTCATTTGCTTAGTTCATAACCATTATAGACTCATGTCAACTAAAATTATAAAATACAGATATTACATTAATTATTTAAAAAAAAATATTATTAATTTATAAATATCAGTAAATTATTTATATTAATAAATAAATACAAATAAATATTGTTTTCATTGATTAAAATTTTAGACAAACAATTTACAATCATTTAATTCATTTTCTTTATTATAACCAGTAAAGAAAGTAGTATCGTGGGAATTTAATAACTTACTCGTTTTAGTGGTTAATGACATATTTATGTGTTTCAACCATGTTATAATTATGTTAAAATATTTTTCACTATTTATCTTCACTTACGGTGTTTGAATAGCAATATACCTCAACTGTAAATATATAATAAATAAAAAAAATTAAAATAAAAAAGACAAAAGAAAAAGTGTACTAGTAGTATTAAATAAGAGAGAGATTATGAGAATAGAGTGAATAGTATATTGTTCCCTTAAATATATAATGTGATAATACTATGTTATGTGTGTTGTTGTATTGACGCGGGTTTCTGAATACTGTTCCTTTTCTTTCTCTCTCTTTCTGAACTGATATGGATGTTCAGAAATCTCACAACCATGAATTCAGTGTCCAATACTTGTTTCCATCTCCGACCCGTGTGTGCGCCTTTTGCATTCATATGTCTCCCTCGAAGTGGAATAGCTCAGAGAGAATAAACCTACATATAGTAGGTACAACTTAAATGCTGCTAAAAATATAACCTCTTTTACAATTAATACGACAAAAAAGTGACAAGAACTAGACAAAATTCAACATTACTAGTGTTGTTTTCCGTTTTGAAAAAATTACCACAAAGAAAAGTATAGAGATGAATCTCAGATCGGTTTGTTCTCTTTAATACATTTTACCGTGCTGTTAATAATCATGTATAGTTGAGTTTTGACAGCTGAAATATTGATATAATATTATATATAATTCAAGTTGTATAACCTAAGCTCAAGTTTAATTAGGGTTTGTTAACTTATTTAGTATATTATATAAATAGTCATAGTTTATATTATATTTGTATCATTCAAGTCAATAATAAAAATCTTATTTTCCTTTATTTTATTTTTGTCTCCTCACTAAAAGTGTCTCACGCACTAACAAATTGGTATCTAGAGCTCCAGTTAGATTTTGGATCGTATTTATAAAAATCACACGTCAGAGATCGTATTTCCGGAATTGTGGATTGTTGCCAATCAACCATTGCAAAGATGAATGGTACTAATGGCATTCTGTATTCTATTCTAACTCTTGACGGCAAGAATTGAATTCAATGGAGAAAACAAATGAAATCTTTGTTTACCTTTCATGAAATCCTAGAAGTGGTTACCGAAGACGTTTCTGCACTGGCTGCAAATGCAACCGACATACAGGAAACCGCCCACAACGAAGCCAAGAATAATGATTGCAAGGCTGCTTATTGCATTCAGACGAATATCGATGCATAGAACTTCGACAGAATCTCTCATGCTGAATCGGAGAAGAAGGCATTAGGTATTCTTATCAAGTACTATGAAGGAGGTGAGAAAGTCAAGGTTGTCAAGTTGCAGACCTTGCATCGACAATATGAATTGTTGTCGATGGGAGGAGACAGAAAGATTGCAGAGTATGTGCCGATGGTGCAAAAACTCGCCCATCTCATAAAGGGTTATGATGAAACTTTAACTGATAAGATGATAGTTGAAAAGGTAATGTGTATGTTGATATCTCACTTTGATCATATTATCGTAGCTATTCAAGAATCCAATCAACTTGAAACCGTAAAATTGGAAGATTTGGTTGGTTCGTTGGAAGCGCGTGAGATTAGGATTGTCGAAAGGAAATGAGTTCAAGACTCGATACAAGCTTTGCAGGCTCAGTCGTGAAAAAAGAATGGTGGTTCCAACAAATTCAAAGGAAAGTTCAACAAGACTTAGGGCAAGAAGTCTTGGTCGAATTCCCACAAGAATAAGGTCAATGAAAGGGATTCTGAATCCTTAAAAAGAGGAGGAGGAAACTATCAAAAGGACAAAGAAGATAAAAAAAGGTGTGTAGTGCTATAACTTTGAAAAGTGGGGTAACTTTACCAAAAATGTTGGTACATGAAAGACAAGGGATCGACATGCAAGGACAAAGGAGCAAACCTTGCACGCCAAGATTCAAATGATTCTGAAGGTATGTTAGTTATGGCTTCAGTTGCAAATGAATATATCGAATTCAAGATCTGGTTCCTCGACTTAGACTGCTCGAATCACATGAATGATTGAAAGAAATGGTTGGCAGAATTTAACAAGTCGAAGAAGAGCAAGGTAAAGCTTGCTGATAATAGTTCGTTGCAAGCAGAAGGTACATGCAACATAGTTTTTTAAATGAGTAATGGAGGGAAAACTATGATCAAAGATGTACTCTATGTACTTGGAATGAAGTGCAACTTGTTAAGTGTTGGACAAATGGTCGAAAAATGTTTCACAATTTTCATGAAAGTGGAGTTTTAAAATTGTTCAACACCCAGAACAATTTGGTTTTAAAATCTCCTATGTCAAAGAATAGGACATTTAAGACTATGATCAGTTCGACTGAAGTTACAATGTCTAAAAATTGTTATCGACCACAAGGATAGTTGGTTATGGCATTTGAGATTTGGACATTTGAACTTTCGATCACTCAACCAGCTGATTATTCAAGATATGGTAACTGGTATCCCAAGGCTTGAGATGTCCCAAAAACTTTATGAAGTTTGTTTAGTCAGAAAGCAATCCATAAATTCTTTTGTTTCGACTATACCAATGAGATCATCTTGTATACTCGAAGTGGTACATTCAGATGTATGTGGCTCATTCGAAGATCATACCATTGGTGGAAACATGTATTTATTTAGTTTGTCGATGAGTACAATCGAAATATGTGGATCTATGTGGTCAAGAGACATGAAGAAGTATTTGAAATCTTTAAGAGATTCAAGATACTTGTCGAAAACCAGAGTGAGAAGAGGATTAAAGTTCTGCGAACATATGAAGGTGGCGAATACACATCCAAGGTGTTTGAAGATTTATGTCCAGAATATGGTGTTGATCATGAGGTAACTGCTCTTTATACGCCTCAACATAATAGAATTACAGGAAGAAGAAACATAACCATATTGGATATGGCAAGATGCATGCTGAAGCAAAAGAATTTTCCAAAATCCTTATAGGGTGAAGTTATTTAGACCGTAGTTTATATTTTGAACAAGTGTCCTACCAAGATATTGAAAACAAGGTTCCCGAAGAGTGTGGAGTGGAAAACGACCATCAGTGAGTCATATAAAGGTGTTTGGCTCTATATGTTACAAGCATGTTCCTGGTGCGAGAAGAATGAAGCTTAATGACAAGAGTGAACTTATGATTCTGGTATGATATCATAAAACTGATTCACACAGGCTATTCAATCCAATCAATGAGAATATTATGTTGAGTCGAGACATTGGGATTGATGAAAATTCTGCCTGGGATTAGAGTTCTATTGATGAAATTAACAAGCCATTGATGAACTATAGTTTCAACGAAGAAACTGATAAAGTCAAATTCGAAGAAATTGCAAATATTCCAATCAAAGTCGAAGTCGAAGTAGCTGCTGTCATTCCCGACAATGTCGAAGTCGAAGAGGGTGTGGCTAGCACAAGCCAAAGACCTCAAAGAACTAGAGTTTTCCAACAAGCCTTCATGATTATGAAGTGGTTGGTGATGATTAAGTCACACCTGACGGAGAGTTAGTTCATTTTGCTTTACTTGTAGGTGATGAACCAATCAACTATAATGAGGCTTTACAGAATAAAAAATGGAAGTCTTCTATGGTCGAAGAGTTACATGAAATTGAAAGAAATAACATATGGGAGTTATTCGAATTGCCAGTACATATAAAAGCTATCGAAGTAAAGTGGGTATTCAAGTCGAAGCACAATGTTGATGGATCGATAGCAAGACATAAAGCAAGATTAGTAGCTTGAGGTTTTCTTCAAAGAGCAGGACTCGACTAATTTGAAGTATTTGCTCCAATAGTAAGATTGGAGATTGTTCGACTAGTGGTAGCCTTGGCATGCAACCAAGGTTGGTTGACATTTCATTTAGATGTGAAATCAGCATTTCTGAATGGTCCTTTAGATGAAGAGGTCTATATCACATAACCTCAAGGGTTTGTGATTCAAAAGGAAGCGAGTAAATTATATAAGTTGCTCAAAGCGCTCTATGGCCTCAAGCAGGAACCTAGGGCATGAAACAAAAAGATCGACTCATACTTAGTCGAATTGGGATTTATGAAATGTAAGTCTTTGTATGAAGTCTATGTTTAGGTTGTGGCACAAGATATAACAATCATCTGCTTATATATCAATGACTTGTTGGTAACTGGAAATAACTTGGAGAACTTATCGAAGTTCAAATAGCTGATGATGAGAGAATTTGGAATTTCGAATTTGAGAAAATTGTCTTATTTCCTAGGAATGGAATTTTAAATTTCGAAGCAAGGTATGGTGCTACATCAAAGGAAGTATGTCAAAGAGATACTCAAGAGATTCAGAATGGATGATTCGAATCATGTATTCTCACATGTCGAACCAAATGCGAAGTTGGAGAAGCATGGAGAGGAAGACAAAGTCAATGTAATTTTGTTCAAGAAAACTATGGAATCTCTGAGGTATGTATGCAACAGTCGAACTAATATTGGTTACGCAGTCGGATTAGTGAGTAGATACATGAGTGAACCAAGGTGTCACACATGAAGTTTGCAAGAAGAATTTTGAGATACTTAAAAGGATCGATAGACTATGAATTCTATTTCAGTAAGATTCTGAAGGCAAAGGAGCAACAATTACTTGTTTTTCTGATGTTGATTGGTGTGGATATAAGGAAGATAGAAGAAGCACAACTAAATATTTCTTTCAAGTATTTGGTGCCTCAATCTCATGGTGCTCGAAAAAGTAACCTATGGTGACATTATCATCGCGTGAAACTGAATATATAGCAGGATCTTATGTTACATGTCAAGCAATTTGGATCAGATTGGTACTTGAAGAAATTAAGATCGAAGTGAAGAAACCTCTTGTGTTGAAAATTGACAAAAATTCAGACATAAATCTGGCAAAGAATCCATTTCTACATGGAAGAAGTAAGCATATCGAAGCTAGATTTCACTTCTTGAGGGAAAAGGTAAAACAAGGTGAACTTGAAGTTAGGCATTGTTCAAGTGAAGCACAATTGAATGGCATTTTCACCAAAGGATTGAAAATCGACATATTCCTGAATTTGAGAAAGAAATTAGGAATAGTTCAGATTGATTATTTTTAGAGTATGTTTGACAACTTGGATTATGAGGAATATGTTGAAATATTTGATATAATATTAGATATAATCCAAGTTGTGTAACCTAATCCCAAGCCCAATTAGGGTTTGTTAGCCTACTTAGTGTATAAGTTAGGTGTATATAAATAGTCATAGTTTGTATCATTATTTTTATACCCATTCAAGTCAATAATATAAACCTTATTTCCTTTATTTTCTCTTTCTCTCCTCAAAAGTATCTCACGCACTAACATCGACGACGTCTTCAAGATAAAACAGCACATTAAAAAATACGATTATCATTTGCACTATAATGAATCATTCAAAGAGATGCACCTTCGGATGATATTAAAACCAGTCGTAGTATCTGGAATCAATCCAATCGTTGATGGCGCAGTAAGCCACTCGAAAAACATAAAAGAAAATTTATAGATGAAACAGAGCAGAGAGAGAAGAAAGAAGAGAGAAGAGAGAAGAGAGAATACGAATGTAGAATTTTGGAGTGCATAACAAGTGATGGAAGAGTCGTTATTTATAGTTGAGGATCTGACCCAATTGAAGAGAAAACCATGGGGGATGTGAAGTGGATCCGGCCCATTACTAGTAGTTACAAACTCGGTCAACAAGGAGACCAGAGACTTGGTACGCAAGGCTAAAAACACAGTCAACATTTAGATTTAGGCTAGTGATGACGTCATTAATTAATAATTTATAATAATTAAAAAATTAATTAATTCTTGCACACATAATTAATTAATTCTTGCACACATAATTAATTAATAATAATAAATAATTAACATACACCACACACAAAATTTAAGTAATAATAATAAATATTATTAAATAATTTTTTCTCCATTTCGGGACCCAAAATTTTTTGAATCAAAGCCTAAGCCCAAGATCGGACAGGACCGAGCCGAGCCGGCCCGAGCCGGTCGGCCAGACGAACAACGACGATGACGGGCGCGCGTGTGTAATGTTTCATGATAGTGTGTTCTCACTCAACCACAAAATTGGGTATCTCTTGGGAACCAACAAAAATTGTCAACTTGGAATATATAAAAACTACTAAAGTGTGCTCCCCTCCTATGTTGGACTTTAATGAACCTTTTCAAATTCACCAGCACACTCTAGTTCATACTTGTGCTCATTTATTGTCAACTTAATGATATTAATTTCTTCCAAGTCTCCACTCCAAGTAATCATCATACCAAGATTTCCAACAATACCCTACTTGAATTTAAAAGGTGATTTTAGAAGTGTAATACGGTGGGAGAACTGACTTGAGTGTTTTGCATTTTATCACAAATGTTGCGGTTAGCAAGAGTCACCACCGACTTTTCTTTTATCCAAAAAGGAAAGGCTGGAAAGACCTTTGAGATTATTTCTTGAGTTCGGGGGGTAGATTATGAAAAGGGAAGGTGTTAGCACCCTTTTCATCCATAGTTATCTATGGGCTCTTAGTTGCTTGCTAGATCACTTGCTTTTGTTTGAAAATATGCTTTGTGTGGTTTTTTGAAAGTATTTTGAAAAGGCGTCATTGTTTAGGCAAATTTTGTAATTGTTCTCGTTCGTAAGAACGTATACAAAGTGTTGAGCTTTTGAAAATGTTTCAAGTTTGGAAGATGTTTTGAAAGTGTTTTTTGAAAGTGTTTGGTGCTTGTTTTGAAGATAAGCAAAAGTGTTTGATTTGAAATTGAGCAAGCAACTAGGAATAATCTACCTACTCAAAAAGTCTTAGTTCATTTCTTCCTTTCCTTTGATATTGTCATCTCACCATTGATTTGGTAATAAGCCCTATCTTTGGATGTAAAGGGACGGGCGTGGGTCATCGTATAGCCATGATAGCAATATTGTGAGATATCTTAGCAATTCTCTTTGAGGGACTAATATCATTTTGAAAGGCAATATTGATAGCGTCATTGAGGGACTATGATCTTGTATTTTTGATTGCTTTTTGCTAAGATATCCCACATGTATAACATGGCCATTTTTGTAAGGCAACAAAGTGGATTTACCCTAAGGGTGTAAGTGTGAAAATGTGTTAATTTACATGCTTTGTTTAGCTTGGATTAGGGTTTGCTAACTTGTCGATTTTAATCTTTCCATACAAACCCTAATTTACTAGCATTTATATGAAGCGATAAATTGCGGAAAATAAAAATACTAAGCTATTGCATCATTAGGGGAGGAGGTTTACAAATTTACAAATGGCGATTTGCAAGAAAATTAAATCTAATTAACTATTACAATCATATTGAATATTATACAAAAATTGAAGATAAAATGCAAGAACACAAAATGGAAAAAGAAATGATTTTGTTTGATTTTATGAAAGGTTTTAACCTAAACCTAATTGAGAAAATAATTAATAAAAAATTAACTAAAATGAACTTAAACTAATTAAAGAAAAGAAATTAATTTAAAAATGATTTTTTAGGGTTTTTTATGGAAAGGTTTTAAATAATGAAAATAACATGAGAATTGATTAATTAAAAAGAAATCTAAGTTCTAAATTAATTTTTAATTTACAAGAAAATACTGTGATAATTAACCTAAGTCTAAACATTAATTATTATTAAAAGAATTAATTTGTTAAAAGAAAATATTTTGGTCTTTTTATTTTATGGAGAAAAATAAAATATTAATGAACATTATTAAATATGCAAATAAATAAATGAAATATATTTTTTTGGATTTTTATTAATAAAAATGATAATGATAATAATAATAATAATAAAAATAATAAAATTAATATGGAAAAATAAAATAAAATAAAGAAAAGAAAAATGAAAATATAAAAAAAAAGGCCAGGGGTGCAAACATAGTAAAGGAGGAGGGGGGGGGGGGGGGGGGGAGTCAGCAAACAAAATAAAAGCCCAATGTTTGGGGCCCAGACGCCTGTTCAAACAAAAAAAGGGAGAAAATATGAAAAATGCCCAAAAGGGTACCACTGGGGCTCGAACCCAGGTCCCTAAGGTAACAGGCGCGCGCTTTAACCACTGGGTTGGTGATACATTCGTTAGCTTAAACACAACAATAAATATATAACACAAGTCTTGCCCTGATTGTACTTCATCTTCAACTTCCAGCCAAAGGATTTCTAACTTACTCATTTTTCATCCATTCACAAAACTTCCAACATCAAACTTGTTAGAAATCTTCTTACGATTCTGAATATGTAAATAACTTAATCTAATTCTCAAAGATGAGCATGAATTTCTAACAGTACCAAATTTTGACCTAAATATTTTTAGAAGTTCAAATTCAAAATTCTCCCTACTCAAGCAACATAAATGAAATCTATGGACATGTTTAGTTTCAAGGCAATGATGTCTACATTTTATCTTCACAAGTGCAAGCCTAACAATGCCTAAATAATGAGATAGAAGTTCAAGAAAAATACCTCAAAACTGGAAATTGTGAAATGCGTTTGAGCTTGTTTCAAGTGATGGTGATGATCAAGTTAGCTTCCTTGAACCTCTAGGAAGCTAATGCAATGGCTGGCTTGAACTGAGAGTGACTGGAATGGTCTGGAGAAGTCCAACTGCAATGCTCTGTTTTTGGATATGGAAGTTGATGAAGATGATGTTACAGTCTAAAAACATGGATAGGGATAGTTTGTATTTGATGTGAGGAAGCTTTTGGAACTAAAAGCCCAAGAAACGCACGAGGGAAATGAAAGTTTGAAGTTCTTGGTCAGAATGTGCAACAATGGTGGTTTGTGATGCATTTCTGAGTTTGGGGGAGTTTGGGAGCTTGTATATTCGTGCGTTAGCTTGCAAACAACTTGTATAATCATATGGAAGAGGTTTGAGCACTTGATATAGTCAGAAGCACAAGATATAGAGTTATGGCTATGTTACTTGATTTTGAAGAAAAATGAAAACATGGTTTCAAGGCATAGTACAAGCATAGCCTGAGTTTATGGGAGGCTCTAGACATGTTGCTTTTGCCTTTGACATTGCTTGTGATCAGAAGGAAACAAGTTCAAAGCTCTATGCATTGGCTTTGTGAATAAAGCATCTTTACAAGAATGGAATGGTAACTTTGTGCCATAAATGGAAATGCAACTTAGATAATGGCTCAAGTGCTTGGATCAAAGCTCTAACAGCTGTGTAAACATTTAATTATGGAGTGACAAACAAGTTTGAGGCCTGTAAAGCAAAGATTATGCAGCCTAGCTATGATTTGGTCAAGTGTTCATCACAAATTCTGCCTTGTAAATCAAGAATGAAACCCTAACTTAATATCTTTGATTCTCTTAGCTCAAGCATGATCTTAATGAGTTCTTGGACATTTTGGAAAGCTTGTAACATTCTCTACAACCTCTATGTTGGTCATTTTTGAAAATTCCTCTTGGAACTATGCGAAAAATTGCCATGAAATTAGGTCAAAATCCTGCCTAAACTAGGGCAAAATTTCACTAAGTTTCCAAGTTTCATGAACATGTATTCACAAAATCATAACTTGAAATCCATGAATTTCTAGGAGAAGTTGTGTTCTATAATGTTTTACATCTCATTGAGATATACAACTTTCATGTTGAAGTTTCCTTTGAATCATCTTGCATCATGGTCACTTGACCAAATCAATGACTTGTTGGTAAACAACTTTAAGCCAATTTTTGAAAACACTGGAAAAAGTATCAGCACAAATCTCTTGTTGGTAAAGATATCAATGACTTGTTGGTAAACACTGGAAAAAGTATCAGCACAAATCTCTTGTTGATTTATACTAAAACTTTATGTTTTACCTGTGAGAAAAAGAGTCAGTAAAATGCAGATGTATGCATGATATTCACCAGATGTGGTATTATGCTAAATTCATTTTGTTTGTACATGCTATGATGTATGAATGTGAGATGTATGTTTTTATCCGGGAAAATAAATCCCTGACTGCTGCTGAGGAAATTCTGGGGGGTTGAATCCTTGATTGCCGTCGGGGATGAAGAATATACATATCTTCAAACTTTGTTGAAAGGATGCTTCTGCTGGGGAATATCTATTGAATGTTAGTTGTTATCTGGTCGGATCCAGGCTTAACAACTTGCTCAGAATGAGGAAGTCAACTGATATCTGGTCGGATATAGGCTTCACGGTAACTTACTGGGGAAGAGATAAAGTAACTCCTATCTGGTCAGATTCCAGGCTTTGCAGAAAATTTCTTGAAATTGAATAGCTATCTGGTCAGATCCAGGCTTCACAACAACTTGCTGGGGATAAACAAGTTAATTGTTATCTGGTCGGATCCAAGCTTTACAGTAACTTAAAGTGGCAACTATTATCTGGTCGGGTCCAGGTTTCATAATTTTTGGAAAGTTGTACTATTATCTGGTCGGGTCCAGGCTTCACAGTGTCTCTTTGGGGATCGCAGTTAATTGTTATCTGGTCGGGCTCTAGGTTTCATAATAACTTGCTGGAAAACTGATATCTGGTCGGGTACAGGCTTTGCAGATTTCTGAGGTTGATGAGATTAATTGTTATCAGGTCGGGTCCAGGTTTCACAAAAAACTGTTTGGGGATTTAGTTGTTATCTGGTCGGGTTCCAGGTTTTACAACGAATTTCTGAGGGTAATTTCTATTTGGTCGAGTCCAGGCTTCACAATAACTCGTTGGGGTAGAGGCAAACTCTACTGGGGAAAATAAGTCAAACCTTGGTCTGGTTGAGTCCAGGTTCTTCTATATTTTGAAGAGTTAAACTATTATCTGGTCGGGTCCAGGTTTCATAGTATTTGAAAGATTACACTATTATCTGGTCGAATCCAGGCTCTATAGTGACTCGAGAAGTTGACTATTATCTGGTCGGGTCCAGGCTTCATAGTAACTTGAAAATTTTGCTACTATCTGGTTGGATCCAGGCTTCATAGTATCCTTTGGAGATAGTAAAGGTTTTGTTGATGACTTTACCGGGGATTAGGGGTTGTGGCCCTATGATTTTCAATAGTCTGAAAAGCAAACTTAAGCTAGGGAATGTAGACTCAGTCATAGAGGACAAACTCAGCTTGGGGAGGTATATTCAGCTGGAGAAGATAGACCAAAGCGGGGGAATTTTGTACTTGGCTAGGGAGTTATACTACTCATTGTTTGTTGGGGAAATAAACCATGTTGATGAATACTTGATGAACTGCTGACGAGGCGAGTTCTTTGAGAAAGATATCCACGAGGCTTCTACTTGTAGGATAAACTTAGCTGGGGAAAGAGTTACCAAGAGATTTAGACTCTGGTTGGAGATTGGTCTATTGTGGCTGATCTGCGGGAGATAATGTTAATGAAATAACTCCGTGGAGATATTCCAATATACATTAAAGAGATGTTTGATGATGCTTAGCAGGTCACATGTGCCAAACAGTTTCAATTATGTTCATATGCATATGTTCGTTCAATTTTAGTCATTGGACAATTTTGCATTTAAAACAAAAACATAAATTTTACACTTCAAAGTATATTTGTATTGATATTTTGCTTATGAATAGGCGTTTTTGTACAAAGGGACGGAGATCTTAGTAAAAGGAAATCTTCGAAAGGGAAACAAAATCGAAAACAAAAACAAATATCCATGTGAAATAATCTCATTGCCTTTCAACTCTACTATTGCCCCATCATCTTCGAATGCGCCTTGCCGTTGACAGAAATTGATTGGGTTGATCTTGGACCGTTTGAACTCGGACTCTGGTGATAAAGTTAATTGTGGTGAATCCACGGGACATAGTCATATGCTTTCAATCCTTAAATTTTGCCTGGACCGCCCTTTCGGGTTTTCAGCCCACCAGGATACCCATTTTTGCCCAAGTCGCCCTTTCAGGTTTTCAACTTTCCGGGTGTACAATCTTTTGAATATATCCCTAATTATTTCCCAAACCTTTTGGTTTTTTGGGATGCCCTTATTTTGCCTAGGTGCATCAACCTAGCGGGTCATTTATGCATAGTATTTTTTTAACTATGTCTGCGTTTATGGGATATGGGAAGTCTTCACCATCCATGGTAGTCAGCATCATGGCACCGCCAGAGAACACTCTCTTGACAATAAATGGCCCTTCATAGGTGGGAGTCCATTTTCCTCTGGGGTTGCCTTGTGGTAGAATGATGCGCTTTATCACCAAGTCACCAACTTGATATACTCGAGGCTTAATCTTTTTGTTGAAAGCCTTGATCATCCATTTTTGGTACATCTGACCATGACAAACAACAGCCAATCGTTTTTCATCGATCAAGTTCAGCTGATCCAATCTCGTTTGAATCCACTCGTCTTCACCTAGGCCTTCCTCATTCATAATCCTCAGCGAGGGAATCTGAACTTCCACTGGAAGAACAACTTCCATGCCATAGACTAGAGAGAAGGGAGTTGCCCCGGTTGATATTCTAGCTGAAGTGAGGTAGCCATGTAGAGCAAACAGTAACATCTCATGCCAATCCTTATAGGTTACTACCATTTTCTACATAATCTTCTTGATATTTTTGTTGGCTGCTTCGACTGCGCCATTCATTTTCGGTCTATATGGAGAAGAATTGTGATGCTTGATCTTAAACTGAGTGCAAAGCTCAGTAATCATAACATTGTTAAGGTTAGTCCCAATGTCGGTGATGATCCTTTCGGAGATACCATAACAGAATATGAGGTTGTGTTTGATGAATTTGGCTACCATATTCTTGGTGACTGAGGTAAAAGAGGCGGCTTCGACCCACTTGGTGAAATAATCAATAGCGACCAAAATGAAGTGATGTCCGTTGGAAGCGGTCGGCTTGATTTCTCCATGAAGAAGTGAAAAACACAAGAAGGGGGGTTGAATTGTTAAAACTTGAAATCAAATGCAGATAACACGTTATTTTTATCCTGGTTCGTTTGATCTCAAACTACTCCAGTCCACCCGTCAAGGTGATTTCGCCTCTCTCCAACGAGGTCTTAATCCACTATATTCAACTGAATACACAACTGCTTTAACGACTGCTAAAGCCTTCTTGAGTCTAACCACAGACTGGTTTCTCAAGGAAATTCTTTTACAGATAAATGAACAAATGTGCCTTTGATGTTTTCTAAGAAAAACTATATATCACAATTGTGATAATACACAATATTAAGCTTGGATAATACTAGATTGCTAGAGCTATAGAGTAAGCGCTTGAGAACTTTAGCAAACTGGATGAGTGAGAACGTGAAGATGATTAGCTTATGCGTATGTGCGTGTGTAAGGATTAACCATTTCTTTTCTCACAGATTTGTTTATATAGCCTTGGAATAGATATGTTGCTGTCCATAATTCCATTTCAATGCTCATAACGTTCTTTCCTTTTTGAGAAGATCTTTGTCTTGGAATAAATCCGTTGGTAATTAATCTTCCTTGAATGCAGTAACGTTGACACTTCAGAATGTTCTGCTTAATGAAAATCAGAGTGTTCTTGGCTTTAGCTTATTCTGGCGCTTCTGAATGCTGATGACATGATTAGGATCTTGATCAGAGTCAGAGTATGTTAAGCGCAGATTCTGTTCATCAGGCTTCAGCGTAAGCACATGTTTTGATCTTCTGGTACTGACATATCTTCTCATGCTGATGTTGATATTGATATTCTGATGCTGATTCCATCAGAGTTTCCTGCGAATACACAGCATAATTTTGAGTAGCACATATGTCTTATATAAATCTCATAATTCATTTAATCTTGTATTTTGTTATCATCAAAACTCTAACTGAGGGTTGTAGAATCAAACTATGTTCTAACAATCTCCCCCTTTTTGATGATGACAAAAACCAGATTTTTTCAATTAAAATAAAATGATGAAAGTATCAGAGTTTAAGAATAAAGAGGAAACGGTATAAGAGATAATCAGATAATGAGTAAAAAGTATCAGAGCTAAGAGGGTAAGGAATAAAAAGTATCAGAGTAATGATGAGAAAAACTCCCCCTGAGTTGATTATTTCCTTTTGATTCCTTGAGACCTTGAGCATCAGAACTTTACTGAACTTTCTTGGAGCATCAGAATTTTACTGAACTTTCTTGGAGCATCAGAATTTTACTTTATCAGAGTTCATCAGATTCTTGTACCTGTAAGCTTTTCAGAACAAAGAAATTCAAATATATAAGAATGTTAGAATGTTTGAGACTTTTGTCTCAGTAATCCGTTATTGAAAAATATCATTCTTTCTCCCCCTTTTTGTCAGTTATCAAAAAGCGCGAATAATCAGAGTTAAAATGATCAGAGTAAAAACACGTTTGTATTAAAACAGAAGCAATGATAGTTTAGAACAAGTAAAAATATTACAGACAAACATGTAAAGAAAACAAGGAAAACACAAGAAAATTTCTTAGAAGAAGGAGGAAGTCGTGTGAACAGAGCTTCCAACATGCTCTTGATTTGCTCGTTGGTTTCCTGTTGCTTAGATACCATGTTTGCTATAGAGTCAATCTTGATATCCTGCTTGTCCATCCGTTCATTCATCAGCATATCTGATCTCTTCAAATCCTCCAGAGCCTGCCTATCAAGAGAGGAAGCTTAAGGATCTTCAGATACAGGCTGCTTCTCAGAGCTTTCTGTAGTTTCTTCTGCTTGACCCAAGTCTTTAGCTTGAAGTATCTGTTCTTCTGCAGGTTTAACTTTAGATGTTTGACACTTTTCAGACCAAGGCGCAATGTCCAGATGGAGAACTTCTTCCTTCAGCAGCTTGCTCAGAACTGGACCTTCCATTTCCTTCAGCAGATTGTTGAAGTTCTGTTGAGCCTGTCCATAGCTCTGGTCTTGCAACTTGAAGGTTTCAGCGCAAACCCATCTTCTGAATTGAGTCCAGAGGAGGTCTGATACAGCAGGATCAACCACTTCCAGACTTGCTTGTTTCAAAGAAGTGATCCACTTCTGCATATTTGTTTCAAAGAAGTGATCCACTTCTGCATATTTGTTTCAAAGTTCAAAATGCTGGAACCAACATCTGGTTGTTTTGGTTTAGGGATGGTAGTTTTCTGGTTTATTGCAGCAAGTCGTTCAAGGACTGTTAGATCAATGACTGTCTTGCTGTGGTTTTCTGTATTTTTCTTAGGTGAGGGAGTGGGAGAGTCAGAAATGACGATTGGACTAGATGGGGTATTTGGTGGAGTTGTTTCTGGTGAAGAGGGAAGTTGAGACATATTAACAGTAGTACCACAGGGCAATTGAATGGCCAAAGGTTGTGGTTCAGGAGATTCAGAGGTTTGAGCCTCAGAGTTTTGAGTCTCAGGTTGTGGAGATTGTGTATGTTGAGGAGAGGGTGGATTACTTTCTGGTTGAGGAGAGGAAGGTTGTGGGATTTCTGGTTCTGGTATGGGAGAGAGTGGAGTTTCTGGTATTGGTGAGAGTGGGATGTCAGGTTGTGGAGAAATGGGAATTTCTGGTTGTGGATTTGGATTGTCTGTTTCGGGAGCGGAAGAGTGTTGTTCTATATCAGAAAGAACTTGTGCAAGTTCTGGTTCTGGTATGGTTGCAGTGTTTGGATTTTGTGGTTTGGAGCGGGATCTTCTGAGAGTTAATAACTCAGAAGGGTCAAAGTCAGTGTCAAAATCTTCAAAGGTTTGGGGTGTTGGGATTTCAGATGGAGCTGGAATAGATGTGGAAACAGCAGTTGAATCTAAAACAGTTACAGAAATAGGATTACCTCTTTTCTTTGGAGTCTGTTGTGATGATCCTTCTGGAGCAGCTTTTCTCTTCTTAGTCTTCTTCAGAACAACCTCTGGTGCCTTCTGCTGAAGATCTTGAATATTTAGATTGGGTGTTATACCATCAGCTTTACAAGCATCCAAATATCTCAGAATGATTTGAGGCTTGGAGTCAATCTCTAAGAACATAGGAAAGTCGTCCAGAGGGACTCTTCTGCTGGAGATTTCAGCAAAAGGAGTGACGTTGGGCTCCTTCTTAATGTTCTCTATCAGCTTCATCTTCTTCAGATTCTTGGCATTCAGCTGCTTGCCAACAGAAGGTTCCAGGGTGCTGATCTCTTGTGCCTCTGTCAAATGTTCAATCAGCCTATTCTCAGTCAGAATATCTGATATCAATCTTCCCAAGGGTATCCAATCCCTTTTAGTGTGTTCATCTTCTCTTGTCTCCTTGACGCTTGTTCTCAGATGGTTGAACAGAAGATGAGCTAGATTAATCTTTACCCTCTGAGAAATAAAATAGATCAGAAACTGCTGATCTATGTTTATGTAATCAGGAGAGCTGGTAGGCTTCCTGTGGTTGAAACAGCCCAGAATAATCTTTGCCCAAATTCTGTGCTTATCTTTCAAATCCCTTATCTTGCTGGAGGGAAGCCCCAACATGAAAATTTCCCTTGCTATAACAGCAACATCTGAACACCTCTCTGCCATATCAATACAGCGAATACCACCACCATTGTAGCCAATCAGTCTTGCAACCAGGTCTTCAGTAATCACAATCTTCTTCCCCATGATGTAATAAGCGACTTGGTGATTTGAGGAAGAGGCGTGAATCCAGAATTCCTTTACTAGAATAGGAAAAGTTGGACCCACCATCCTGTCGAAATATTTCTCCCATCCTTGAGCTTGAATCTCTTCTGATAAATCAAAACCATTTTCCTTGAGACTGTTGAAAACCACTATAATCTCTGACAGAACTTCAAGGTTCTGGACTGGAGTGAGAAGTGTTCTGAGAGGAACCTCATATTTCTCAGATGATGCATCTTTCTGGGAGCCTGAAGAGAGATTGCTGGAAGACGCCATGTTCACACGAGTTTTTGAGAAGGAAATTGAAGGGGTTTTCTTGAGAAGGAAGAACACCAACACAGAAATCAGAAATATGATTGAAAACGAAAGTAAGGGTAAAAGTGTGTGAATGGTGTGAAGTGTTTAAATAGATTTCGAAAAAGTTTTTGAAAACATAAACGCTTAAGAAAGAGAAATAAATCATGATTATTAGCATTTAATGTTAGCTGATTTTAGGGGATTTCAGAAAGATACTTAAACGGTTACCCATGACATGTGTCTCAATGCAACCAATCGGCGCTTTGCCTTTTCAAAAGCGTGAACGCGTGTTCAGCCTCAGGAAATAGCTGATGACTGCATGACAGTTGTTTGCTTGAGTGAACAGTACATCTATCCTTGAACTGAAGCGCTCAGATCTTCATGGATAGATTCTGATACAATCTGTATTTCTAAAATTATGAAGGAGGATTAATCAGAAGTTCACAGAAATAAACACAATTCTGAAGGTTAATATATAAAATTAAAACAGTTTTATTCTGGATAGAGCTTCATGCTGAGATGATTCAGAATGAAGTTGAACCTATCTTCAGAAAGTGGTTTTGTAAAAATATCAGCGCATTGATGGTCTGTATCAATAAATTTTAAGTTTAAAATTCCTTTCTGAATATAGTCCCTAATAAAATGATGTTTTATTTCTATATGCTTAGCCCTAGAATGCAAAATTGGATTTTTACTTAAGCAAATAGCAGAGATGTTATCACAGAGGATAGGAATGTTACTCTCAAAAATCTGGAAGTCCTCAAGTTGACTTTTCATCCAGAGCATTTGTGTGCTGCATCCAGCTGCTGCTATGTATTCAGCTTCTGCTGTTGATAGAGCAATTGTGGATTGTCTTTTGCTGGACCATGAGATCAGATTTTCTCCCAGAAACTGGCAGCTTCCAGAAGTGCTTTTACGTTCTACTCTGTCTCCAGCAAAGTCAGCATCACAGTAACCTACTAAGCTGTAATCACTAGATTTTCTATAAAACAAACCCAGATTAGTAGTACCTTTCAGATACTTGAAAATTCGCTTAACTGCTGTTAAGTGAGATTCTCTAGGATCTGATTGGAATCTTGCACAAATGAATACACTGAATAAAATATCAGGCCTTGAGGCTGTCAGATAAAGAAGAGAACCAATCATACCTCTGCAGACCTTCTGTTCTACCTTTTTGCTTACCTCTTCTCTTTCCAGAATGCATGTGGGATGCATTGGAATCTTTGATGGCTTACATTCTGAGAGATCCAATTTCTTCAGAAGTTCTCTGACATATTTGCTCTGATGATGTAAGTTCCTTCTGGGGTTTGATTGATCTAAACGCCCAGAAAGAATTTCAGTTCCCCCATTAGGCTCATCTCAAATTTTGCCTGCATACACTTAGCAAACTTTCTTCCCAGAGAAGATTTAGTAGATCCAAAAATAATATCATCAAAATAAATCTGGAAGACTAAAATGTCATTCTTAATTGTCTTACAGAATAAGGTTGTTTCCACCTTCCCTCTGGTGAATTCCTTTTCTAACAGGAAGTTACTTAGTATTTAATACCAAGCTCTGGGATCTTGTTTCAGACCATACAGTGACTTCTTTAGTTTGAAAACATATTCTGGATTTTTTGAACTTTCAAAACCAGGGGGTTGGTGCACATATACCTCTTCTTCTATATAGCCATTTAAGAATGCACTCTTAACATCCATCTGATACAGAGTGATGCGTTTATTAACAGCAAAAGAAATTAAAAGTCTGATAGATTCTAACCTGGCGATTGGAGCAAAGGTTTCTGTATAGTCTATCCCCTATTGCTTACTATAACCTTATGCTACCAATCGTGCCTTGTTTCTGATGACTTCACCTTGTTCATTCAGTTTGTTTCTGAACACCCATTTTGTTCCAATGACGTTGAATCCTTTTGGTTTAGGAACTAGATCCCATACGTCATTCCTTGTGAATTGATTCAGCTCCTCTTGCATTGCTAGAATCCAGTCATTGTCCAGAAGTGCTTCATCAATTGAAGATGGTTCAATCAGAGAGATAAGTCCCATGAGGGATTCTTCAGAGTTTCTGAAGCTGGCTCTTGTTCTGATTGGATCTTCCTTTCTTCCTCGGATTGTTTCCTCTGGGTGATCCATACTGCTTCTGGATGGTCTTTTCTGAGGTAGATCAACAGAAGATGCTGGATTGCTTGCAGTGCCTCTTTCTGATGTTGAGGGAGTGTCTCTGTTAAGAGCTTCTGATGACTTGTCTTCAGTACTTGTGAATTCAACTTCCATACCTGCAAGTAATTCATTATGCTTTGACTTTTGAGAGTCAAGCTTATCATCAAAACGAACACTGATTGATTCTTCCACAATCTGTGTTTCTGTATTGTATACTCTGTACCCTCTTGAGCATTCAGAGTATCCTAACATAATACACTTCTGTGCTTTAGAGTCAAACTTGTTCAATAATTTTTAGTATTCAAAATAAAACAAGTACATCCAAATGGATGAAAATATGAAATGTTGGGCTTTCTGTTCTTCCACAATTCATATGGAGTCTTTTCCAGAATAGGTCTTATGGAGATTCTATTCTTAATGTAGCACGCTGTGTTTATCGCCTCTTCCCAGAAGATCTTAGCAACGTTAGTCTCGTTGATCATGGTTCTGGACATTTCTTGCAATGTTCTGTTCTTTCGTTCTACAACTCCATTTTGCTGGGGAGTTCTAGGACAAGAGAAAACATGCAAAATGCCTTTGTCATTAAAAAATGATTCAAAATCTTTGTTTTCAACCTCTCCACCATGATCACTTCTGACTTTGACGATTCTAAGATCCTTTTCATTCTGAACTTGGTTACAGAAGGTGACAAACACAGAGTGTGACTCTTCCTTGTGTCTTAAGAACTTTACCCATGTCCATCTGCTATAGTCATCTACGATTACTAACCCATACTTCTTGCCACTGACTGAAGCAGTTTTAACTGGTCCAAATAAGTCAATGTGCAGAAGTTCTAATGGCTTAGAGGTGGAAACAACGTTTTTATATTTGAAAGCTGGTTTTGCAAACTTGCCTTTCTGACATGCTTCACACAGAGCATCTGAATTGAACTTCAGGTTAGGAAGTCCTCTGACCAGATTGAGTTTGTTAATCTGAGATATTCTTCTCATACTAACATGCCCCAATCTTCTGTGCCAGATCCATTGCTCGTTGTTAACAGACAGAAGACACTTTACATTCTGACTTTTCAGTTCAGAAAGTTTTATTTTGTAAATGTTGTTTCTCCTCTTTCCATTAAATAGGATAGTCCCATCTTTCTGACTAACAGCTTTACATGAATTTTGATTAAATATTATATCATAACCGTTATCACTTAATTGACTTATGGATAACAGGTTATACATTAATCCATCTACTAATAAAACATTACTTATAGAGGGAATATTTCTGTTACCTACTGTTCCAGAGCCAATGATCTTTCCCCTCTGATTGCCTCCAAAGCCTACGTGGCCTCCAGGCTTAAGTTCCAGGCTTTGGAACATATGCCTTCTTCCCATCATGTGTTGTGAGCAGCCAGAGTCCAGGTACCATGACTGGTGTTTCTGCTTTGCTGCTAAAGATATCTGCAACATGTATTATTTTATCCTTAGGTACCCATATTTTCTTGGGTCCTGATTTGTTATTTTTACCAAAACTCTGGTTGAATTTTGGTTTGACAGAATAGTTACTACTAGTATATTTGATGTCATGTGTGTGCCCATATACAAAGTGTGAATTAAGTGGAGTTCGTTTAATAACTAAATCCATGGCATTCTTTGGTGTAGGTACCTTACCTTGGTATCCTATTCCTTTTCTGCCATTTCTGCTAACTTCATAGATCATTGAAGCCATCTTGCTTCTATCTATGCTTTTAGCTAGAAACTTCTGAAAGCTATGATCATACTCCTTGATGATCTCATCAGCACTACTGGGAGTTTCAGGAATTGTTTCCTTCTAAGAGTTTTGCAATAGATTTTCTAATTTTGAAAATTTGTTTTTCAACTCAGAATTCTCCAATTTGAGACTCTCAGTTTTATCAGAGTCAGAAGCAAGATCCCTTTTCAGGTTTCTGAATTTGACTCTGATCTGCTGATATCTTTCCAGAATCTCATTAAGGCTTTCATCAAGTTCAGCCTTAGTAAAGTTAATAGCAAAGTCGGGAAATACCTCTTCTGTGTCTGATTCAGAGTCTGATTCAAAAGCTTCACTGTCTTCTGTTATGTTTGCCATGAGAGCTATGTTTGCTCTCTCATCATCTGATTCTGAGTCAGCTTCAGATGTGTCAGAGTCATCCCATGTAGCCATGAGACTTTTCTTCTTTTCCTTGCCAAACTTCTTCTTGGGCTTTTCCCTCTAAAGCTTTGGGCAATCACTCTTGTAGTGTCCTTTCTCGTTACATTCATAGCAGATGATGTCTTTGTTGTTTGGCTTTCTGCTTCCTGAAGAACCTTCAGATCTTCTGTATCCAGAGGAGGATTCTAACCATCTGTATCTGGAGGAGGATTCATTTTGATTCTCTGATCTTCTGGGATTCCTGAACTTCCTTTGCATCTGCTTCCATAGTTGGTTCACCCTTCTGGAGAGGAGAGACAGTTCATCTTCTTATGATGAGGACCCATCAGAGGTTTCTTCTACAGCCTGCAAAACCTTGGAGTCAGATTTTCTGTTAGATTTTAAAGCTAAAGGCTTACCTTGCTTTTGAGGTTCATCAGCTTCTAGCTCTATCTCGTGACTTCTGAGGGAGCTGACAAGTTCCTCCAGAGAAATTTTGTTGAGATCCTTAGCTAGCTTCAGCGCTGTGACCATTGGCCTCCACTGTTTTGGCAAGCTTCTGATGATCTTCTTAACATGATCAGCAGTAGAATACCCTTTGTCCAGAACTTTGAGACCAGCAACCTGAATTTGAAATCTTGAGAACATTGTTTCAATAGATTCACTTTCTTCCATCTTGAATGCCTCATACTTCTGAATGAGCGCAAGAGCTTTAGTTTCTTTAACTTGAAGGTTGCCTTCATGCGTCATTCTCAGAGAGTCAAACATATTCTTTGCAGTGTCTCTGTTTGATATCTTTTCATATTCAGAGTAAGAGATAGCATTGAGAAGAATTGTTCTGGCCTTGTGATAGTTTTTGAAATCACGCTTTTGTTGATCAGACATTGATTTCCTGTCAATCTTCTGACCATTTGCATTCACTGGGTGCGTGTATCCATCAGTCACCATATCCCACAGATCAGCATCATGGGCTAGAAAGAAGCTTTCAATTCTGTCTTTCCAGTAATCAAAGTTCTCTCCATCAAAGACTGGAGGTTTGCCACTGAATCTGTCTCTTTCTTCATTGTTGTCATTGCTGATGTTTTGATGTGTTCCTGCCATAGTGTTTTTTAACGCTGGATCTTGTACTGACACGGTTAAGTGTTATAAGCTCAGAACCAGGCGCTCTGATGCCAATTGAAGAAGTGAAAAACACAAGAAGGGGGGTTGAATTGTTAAAACTTGAAATCAAATGTAGACAACACGTTATTTTTATCCTGGTTCGTTTGATCTCAAACTACTCCAGTCCACCCGTCAAGGTGATTTCGCCTCTCTCTAACGAGGTCTTAATCCACTATATTCAACTGAATACACAACTGCTTTAACGACTGCTAAAGCCTTCTTGAGTCTAACCACAGACCGGTTTCACAAGGAAATTCTTTTACAGATAAATGAACAAATGTGCGTTTGATGTTTTCTAAGAAAAACTATATATCACAATTGTGATAATACACAATATTAAGCTTGGATAATACTAGATTGCTAGAGCTATAGAGTAAGCGCTTGAGAACTTTAGAAAACTGGATGAGTGAGAACGTGAAGATGATTAGCTTATGCGTATGTGCGTGTGTAAGGATTAGCCATTTCTTTTCTCACAAATTTGTTTATATAGCCTTGGAATAGATACGTTGCTGTCCATAATTCCATTTCAATGCTCATAACGTTCTTTCCTTTTTGAGAAGATCTTTGTCTTGGAATAAAGCCGTTGGTAATTAATCTGCCTTGAATGCAGTAACATTGACACTTCAGAATGTTCTGCTTAATGAAAATCATAGTGTTCTTGGCTTTAGCTTATTCTGGCGCTTCTGAATGCTGATGACATGATTAGGATCTTGATCAGAGTCAGAGTATGTTAAGTGCAGATTATGTTCATCAGGCTTCAGCGTAAGCACATGTTTTGATCTTCTGGTACTGACATATCTTCTCATGCTGATGTTGATATTGATATTCTGATGCCGATTCCATCAGAGTTTCCTGCGAATACACATCATAATTTTGAGTAGCACATATGTCTTATATAAATCTCATAATTCATTTAATCTTGTATTTTGTTATCATCAAAACTCTAACTGAGGGTTGTAGAATCAAACTATGTTCTAACACTCCAATCATATCAATGCCCCACATTGAAAATGGCCACGAAGCGGGCATGACGTTCAGAGGGATAGGAGGCACATGGACCTTGTCAGCATAGATTTGGCATTTGTGACAAGTCCTCGAGTGTTTATGGTAATCAGTCTCTATTGTTGACCAATAGTAGTCAACTCTCAAGATCTTCTTGGCCATTGTATGTCCACTTGAGTGAGTACCAAAGATTCCATCGTGTATGTCTTCCATGATTTCCTCTTCCTCCTTCTTATCCACGCATCAGAGTAGAGTGGAGTCATGGTTGCATTTGTACAATATTCTGTTACTTAAGAAGAATTTAGCTGAAAATCTTTGTAAGAACTTCTTGTCATTGATAGATGCTCCCTCGGGATACTCTTCTGCTTCAAGGTATCTCATCACCTCATGGTACCAAGGCTTTTCCGCGTCAGTGTCAAGCTCACAGCAATGTGAAGGTTCGTCAAATCTATCAATTGTAATTATAGGGGCCTCGTTATCCCATCTGACCTTGAACATTGAAGACATGGTTTCCAAAGCGTCAACCAACTGATTTTCTTCCCTAGGGAAGTGCTTAAAGGTGATCTCTTCGAAGTAAGGAATTAGGGATAGCACAAGTTCCTTGTAAGGGATGAGATTAGGGTGCTTAGTGTCTAAATCTCCTTTTACTTGGCTGATAACTAGAGTGGAATCCCCAAACACATTCAACTGCTTGATCCTCAAGTCAATCGCATCTTTCAGACCCAAAATGCATGCTTCATACTCGGCCATATTGTTCGTGCAATCGAGGCATAATATGGTAGTGAAAAGAGTGTGGCAACCTTCAGGAGAGATGATCACAATGCCAATTTTGTTACCTAAGGCGTTGGAAGCCCCATCGAAGACCATAGTCCATCGGGATGCTTGTTCAGGTCCGTCATACGGTCCAGGTTTCGCACTGTCGGTTATTAGCATGATGTTCTCGTCAGGGAAGTCGAAGTTCATAGACTGATAATCATCCATATCTAGATGGGCCAAATGATCTGCTAGTACGCTTCCTTTGATGGCCTTTTGTGTAGCATATTGAATGTCGTACTCAGTCAAGATCATTTTCCATTTGGCTATCCATCCGAAAGGGCAGGTTTCTCGAAGATGTACTTGATTGGGTCCATCTTAGAAATCAACAAAGTGGTATGAGTCAACATGTACTGTCTTAGCCGACGAGCAACCCATGCTAGAGCACAACAAGTTTTACCGAGAAGTGGATATTTGGTTTCACAGTCGGTAAACTTTTTGCTCAGGTAATAAATAGCATGCTCTTTTCGGCCAGACTCGTCATGTTGGCCCAAAACACACCCCATAGAGTTCTCTAGTACTGTCAAGTACATGATCAAAGGTCTTCCTTTAACTGGAGGCATGAGAATAGGAGGTTCTTGTAGATATTCTTTGATTTTGTCAAAGGCAGCTTGGCATTCATTTTTCCATCTGACTACCTGATCTTTCTTCAAGAGCTTAAAGATTAGCTCACAAGTAGCAGTCAAGTGAGATATGAAACGAGCAATGTAATTGAGACGACCCAGTAATCCTTTAAATTCCTTTTCAGAATGAGGGACTGGAATTTCTTGGATGGCCTTTACCTTGGCAGGGTCAACTTCAATGACTTTATTACTGACAACAAAACCTAGAAGCTTTCCAGATCGTACTCCAAACGTGCACTTGTTAGGGTTCAACCTCAATTTGTACTTTTTCATCCTTTCAAATAGTTTGTACAGGTGATCGAGATGTTCTTCTTCAGTTTGTGATCTGGCAATCATATCATCCATATATACCTCTATTTCATGATGAATCATGTCATGAAACAAAGCTACCATAGCTCTTTGATATGTTGCCCCTGCATTCTTCAATCTGAATGGCATGACCTTGTAGCAAAAGGTGCCCCACTGTGTAACGAAAGTAGTCTTCTCCATGTCTTTGGGAGCCATCCTTATCTGATTATAACCTGAGAAGCCATCCATGAATGAGAAGACTTTATGCTGAGCAGTATTATCAACTAAGACGTCAATGTGTGGTAGAGGGAAGTCATCCTTGGGACTTGCCCTATTCAGATCCATATAGTCTACGCACATGCAAACATTTCCATCTTTCTTCGGTACTGGCACCGCATTAGCAACCTATTGGGGATAGGATGTCACAGCTAGGAACCCTGTATCAAACTGTTTCATTACTTCATCTTTGATCTTCTCAGACCTATCTGGCCTCATGCGACGGACCTTTTGTTTAACGGGAGGATAGTCTTCTTTTGTTGGCAGACGATGAACTATGATGTCGATATCCAACCCTGGCATATCTTCATAAGATCAAGCAAATACTTCCATATAATCATGCAACATCTGAACCAACCTGCTCTTGACAATATCCTCTAAGTTAGCGCCGATCTTGATTTCCTTCTTATCTGCCTCAGTACCCAGATTGATGACTTCAACTGACTCTTCGTGCGGCTGAATAGCTTTTTCCTCTTGTAACAGAAGTCTGGCTAGTTATCCTGGTATTTCACAATCTTCCTCTCCTTCGTCTTCGGCTTGCTTGATCGGGCATTCAAAGTCATGGTCGGCAATAGTAGAGTCAATGGCAATAGGATCCAGAGTGGATGAGGACCTGTAAGAAGGTGTGTGTGTGTGTGCATGTAAGATACATGGCTATTTTTGAAAATGTATTTGAAAGAAAATAAAGATAATGAACACAAATATTTGAATGCAAAAGAGTCCAATGTACTGAAATGATCATATGATTAGATGAACATAAATAAAACCCTTGACAAATAGACCAAAGTGCCCCGGGCCAGGAACATGGCTTAAAAGTCATTGTTAAATATTACAGACAAAATGTTCTTGAATTGAAAGAAGAGCAATAACAAGTAGATTACTCCTCAATGAAGGAGATGGGAACAAAGTCCTTTTCATGCCAATTCTTCAACTCCGTTGTAGTTGGATACACCCAATCTTCAAATGCAGCTTCTTCATCCGAATCACCCACATTATTGACTTCATGGCTTCCAATGCGGAGAGGTCACTTTCCAGCACGAGCACGCCTCACTTCCTTCTGAGCTTTGACGGTGAAGCCCAAACCAAACTTGGCCGCTTAAAAGGGATATCGAGGAGTTTCCCCCAAGTATCATAGTTTCCTTCTTCAATTGCCGCCGGACATCTTTGATCGAAACCATTTTTGGTACGACTTTAATAGCTTCGGATTCATCAAAGGAACATTTGGTAGCAGTGATCATTGGTGGTACAACCTCAAAGGCCTGACACGGGGTCTCAATGAATTCTCCATCCATCTCTATGTACTTGAAAGAGTTAAGGTGGCTCACCATAAACTCTTCCTCACCACAGACGGTGACTATTCTTCCCTTGATTGGATATTTGAGTTTCTGATGGAGAGTTAAGGTTACTGCCCCAGCTTTATGGATCCACGGGCGACCCAACAGACAAGAATAGGCATGACGGATGTCCATAATGTAGAAGGTGGAGTTGAAGATTTGTGATCCTACCTTGATTGGAAGATCTACTTCCCCATGAACAGTCCTCTTTGATCCATCGAACGCCCTTACAATGATATCACTTGGCTTCAAGATTAAACCTTCATAATCTAGACGGTCTAATTACCCCTTGGGTAATACATTCAGAGAAGAACCAGTGTCGACTAGAACATGTGCTAAGGTGGTCCCTTTGCACTCGACAGAAACATGTAAAGCTTTATTGTGGTTCTTCCCTAACAGTGTCAAGTCAGCATCTGAAAATCCCAAGCCATTATCAGCCGTCAGGCTAGCCACGCAATTCTCAAATTGGTCTGTCGTCGTCTCATGGGGGACATGAGCCTTTTTCAGGAATTTGATTAATATCCGAGCATGGGCATCGGAACAAAGCAGCAATGACAACATTGAAATCCTAGAAGGGGTTTGCCCCAACTGTTCCACAATCTTGAAGTCGCTTCTTTTTATGATCTACAAGATCTCGTCCATCTCACGAGCGGAGGGCTCTCCATCAGCAACATCCTTGGAGGGTATTTCTGTTACGATTGGCTCAACTACCTTTTCCTTCCCTCTTGTATCGGTACTTGGCTTGGCAGCAGTAATGCGGATGGGCGTCTTTGTAACAACTGGTGGTGAGATATTGGATGAAAATATTCTCCCAGTTCTAGTTACTTTGCTTGAGCTAGCTATGTTACCAACATTGTCATCTTTTTCTTCTTCGATCCAAGCGTCTTGTTTAATCCCATGATAGAACACCTCAGCACCATAATTCCATGGTACTGCCTTGTTTGAAGAGTAGGGAATTGGTCCGGGATTGGTAATTATTAAGGGAGCAACAGTGGGTTTATTTGAAATCCTAATAGGACCTTTGGAGGTGATCCTAAGAGGCTTGTTTGAGATGGTAATAATGGAGAGGTCTTCACATTTGTTAATCAAACTTTTGGCAAGTGAGGTCTTCTTAAATAGAATTTAATGGCTATCCATCAGGCGTTGAATGCCTTTCTTCAGCCCTTCACATCCATTGAGTTGTCTTGTACAACACACACAGTCTTTTACACAGCCAGAGAAGATCCCAACTTTCAACAGATTGTTTTTGATTATATTCAGCGGAGTAGTCAATTCTTCAATAGAGGCAAAAAAATTGTATCTTCGACAGCATTAACACTCTTGTCATGCTTCGGCATTGGAGGAGGATCAAACTCAATAGTTTTGTTATCGATCAAATCCTGAATTTTGTTCTTCAAGTCCAAGCACTGATCAGTCTCGTACCCGGGGCTGCTTGAGTGGTAAGCACATTTAGCGTTCGGATTATACTTTGGCGAAGAGGTATCTGGGTTGGCAGGTGGGTCGCGCAATGTCACTAAATTAGCCTTTAGCAAATGTTGAAGGGCTTGAGACAGTGACATGCCTAACCTCGTAAATTGTCTTCTTGGAGTTTTAAAGCGTTAATGATTTGCAGATGGTCTTGGAGTAGGAGTTGGATTGGAGATTCGGACAACATTGATAGACGGATGATCATTCTTCTTGGTACGAGCCCTTGCCCCGTACACAGCATTGACTTCCTTCTTTGCAGAAAAAGGTTTCTTGATAAGATTGGAAGTGGAGGTAGATGCCACAGAGATCTTCCCACTTTTGATGCTGCTTTCAACCCTTTCACCGATTAAGATTAATTCGGTGAAACCAGAAGAAGAGCAGCCAACCAACAGATTAAAGAAAGGACCAGATAGAGTGCCCATGAACATGTCGATGTTCTCCCTATCAGTCAAGGGTGGTTGAACCCCACTGGCGAGGTCTCTCCACTTTTGTGCATATTCCTTAAATCCTTCATTCTTTCCCATGGTCATATCTTGTAATTGAACCCTTGTTGGCGCCAAGTCGGTGTTATACTGATACTGATGGTAGAAGGCGGTAGATAAATCCTCCCAAGAATTGATACGGGATCCATCCAACTGATAAAACCATTCAAGTTGTGTTCCAGCCAAGCTCTCTTGGAAAAAGTGAACCCAAAGCTTCTTATCAGCAGTGTGCGATTGTATCTTGCGAACATAAGATTTCAATTGGAGTTTTTGACAAGAAACTCCATCATACTTTGCAAAGACTAGTATTTTGAATTTGTGGGGAATGACTACCCCAGAGATCAAACCCAAATCATAAAAATCTAAACCGGGGACGGCTTGGATTTCAACAACTTTCAACCTGTCTTCTTACTGCTTATATTTGATATCGATGGGTGGATACTTCTCGTCAAAATAATCATCATCAGATACTTGATCATTAACATAGTCAACTTGAGTACTCTTGACCTCACCAATCTGGTTCTCGTCCTCTTCATATGAGTCTCCTCCTACTGGGATTTGACGGACTGTCTCCTTGAACCTTCTACCCATGTTGAGTAGAGCTTTCTTCTTGGGATTCTTCTTAACTTCCAACAAAGCTATCATGTCTTGCTGCCCCTTGGCTAGGGCCAATAGAGTCTCTTGGAATTGAGATTTTTGGGCTTGGAGATCCTTCACAGTTTTCTCAAGATCCATCTTGCTGAAATAAATAGTAGAAAGATAAGGAAACCTGTTATGCGAAAACCTGGAATGTTATGATGCATGGAATATGTATATGCAAATGATTTCAAGGATTAATGAGATTTAAATTTGTATAGACAAAAGAATGAACAAACATCAATTTTCATTAAACAAAAACAAGAAAGATTACATAATGCCTCTTGGGCTTACAAAATAACTTTCTAAGATAAAAAGACCGAACACATCCTCTTCGGTGCGAGATAGGCGTTCACACTTTGCTCTTCTTGTAGCTGCTTCGTAAGCTCCAAGACCCTCTTCTCACTAGCATAGAATTGAGCTTCGAAAGTATCTCGTTCCTCCTTCAGCTGAATCCAACCCTTTTGTAAGTCTTCGAGAGAGGTAGGCATGTCGGGATGGAGGATAGTGTAGGGAACATCTCCTTTAACCACATGCTCCATGATGACTGGTAAGATGGAGGGATAAGGCATCACAAGTTTCTGAGCACGAGCTCGCACCCATTTAAGGTAAGGCTGGAGGGGAATGGAATTCTTGTGTCCTAGTGTCTTGCTATCCACCTTGTTCACCATCCTCCATGCTCGGATAAACCTCTGACAGTAACCTTGATTATCATTCTCGTAGTCGAATACCACTCCTTGGATAAGCATCTCATGTGGACCATCCCTTCGGGCGTAATCAAACTATCGTAAGGCTAAGCAGGGGTTGTAAGTGATAGCTCCTCTAATGCCAAGCAAGGGTACATTAGGGAATTCTCCATAACGGTCGATGATAGTAACATTCTCCAAAGATCGGGAACACCAATGAATATCTGAATGTCTGAGCATCATCAACCTATGGGACCACCTTGAACCTTGCTCATTTTTCAACACAGATTGGGGAAGATGCGAAATAAACCATCTTTCCAAGAGAGGAGTGCAACACATGAGTATACCTCTCTTCCTCATAGTGCGAGAGTGAAAAGAATGTAGGATGTCTCCTAACAAAGTAGGCACCGAGTTACGAGACATGAAGATTTTGACAGTGTTTACATCTATGAGTTGGTGAGGATTTGGAAACAAAACCGTCCCATAGATGAGAAGATCCATAATTTCCTCAAAAGCTTATAAGTCCAAGGAGTTCCAACAATCTTGAGCTTTCTCAAACCAAAACTTGGCCAAGAAACCTTTGACACCACTCCTTGTTTCCCAATTAGTTGTGATATCAGATTGTTTCAAGTGTAGGTGTTGTACCCCAAAATTTTCCCTCTCACTTATCAAGAATTTTGCTCACAAGATCTCCTTGGGCTCAAGACTGCACTAGGGTTGATCAGCTCAAGACAACTCCTTAAGCATTAATGACCAAAATTAGGGTTTGAGATTGCACAAGGATTTTTGAACTTCCAATTCCCCATATGACTTTCATGGATCATTATGGACCCCCAAGATCACTCATGTCAAATTTCAAGCCTTGGATCACCCTTTTGCTCAGTCAATTGAGCAGTTGACCTAAAAATCAACTATGTTGGGGGAAAAGTCAACTATGGCCAATTTACAGTCAAACTTCATAATTTTTTATCCACATCAACATTTTAAAAACATATGTATCATTTGATCAAGTTTGGACCATAATTCTTCAAGAAATTTGATCAAATCTTCAAAAGGGCAAAATGGTCAAAATTAGGGTTTTGACTGGGAAAAGGCAATTTCTGATTTCTGACCTAGAAAATGATCAATTGGTTTAAGGAATGATCTCAAGAGTCCAATTGCATCATTTTTACCTAATGACATGGCTCAAAACATTGCAAGTCCAATAGATTGACAGATGAATTTTTCAGTCAACTGATCAAAAGTCAAATGTATACTAAAAAGTCAAACTTTGACTTTTTGGTCAAATTCAAATGCCAAAGATTACAATTCATCAAAGCATGTAAAAATATAAAAATTATTCATCAAGAAATCCAAAATTCAAAGTTTCATTTTGAAAAGTGTAAATTTCTAAACTTAGAAATTTTTCAAAGTGTTGGAAATTTCTTTTTTTTCCACAACTTTGAGCAAAGTTTTCACCATGATGCAAGATGATTCTTGAGAAACTTCCAACATGAAAGTTGTAGATCTCCATGAAATCTAAAATTTTTATTTACACAACTTCTTCCAAAAGTGCTTGGATCTCAAGTTATAATTTTAAGAATATATGGTCATGAAACAAAACACTTAGTGAAATTTTGCCCTAATTTGGTCAGGATTTTGACCCAACTTCATGGCACTTTTTCATATAGTTTCAAGGGGAATATTAAAAATCAATTAAAATATGGGTTTTAGATCACATTTCAATCTTTCAAAAATGTCCAAGAACTCCTTGAGATCATTTTTGAGCAGGGAGAATCGAAGAGATGAAGTTAGGGTTTTATCACTTGAATTACAAGGCATTTTGTGATGAACAAAATTCAAATTCAAAGTTGTGCTGCATAAAATCTACTTTGAAGGCCTCAAACTTGTTAGTCACTCCATAATTAATTTCTTACACAGCTGTTAGAGGTCTCATTTTAAGCATTCAATGCAAGGCCATGCTTTATATCCATTTTGGGAAGAAAGTGCACATTGCCATTTTGATAAAGTGACTTTTTGCACAAAACTTGTTCTTGAGTCTTGCACTTATTCTCTTCTGATCATACAAGTCCTATAACTCTTAAGAAACTTGTTAGACACTTACAATCTCTCAGTCCATGCTTGTACCTTTTCTTGAAACTTGTTTTCCCATTTTTCTTGAAAATCAAGTAACCTAGCAATTAGCTGAAAACTTGTACTTCTGATTGTCCAAAGCTCTCAAACTCTTTTGTTTATACATACACAAACCATTTTCCACAAAACACGAATGCTTAAGCCCTCAAACACTTTGAAATCAGAACTTGCACCAAAAACCTCCATTACTTGTCATTTCTGACCTTGAACTTCAAATACACAATCCACTCGTGCGTTTTCACTTTTAATCAATCACAAAGCTTTTATAACTCATATAGAGGCTATCCAAACCCTTATTACACAAATGTAACACCATTTGCACCATCCTCCATTTTCAAATACAGGGGTCTGCAAGTGGACTTCTCTAGAACTCCTCAGCCACTTCCAGCTCAAGCTAAGCATCCCTTTAGTTTCCTGGGAACTTGAGGAAGCTAGCCCAATCATTGGAACTCACTGAAAGATGCTCAAACTCCAAACCTGATACCCTCTTGCAAGGTGAGTTTTCTAAATTTGGAACTTTTCATACAAGCATCATCAATGATTTATTTATGAATGAAACATGTAGATATCACTGCCCTAAAGCTAACCATGTTCATAGATTTCATTAATTTTGTTTGAGCTTAGATAATTTTAAGATTGAAATTTCTGAGATTTTTAGGGTTTAGACTAGGGTCAATGAAATTCATGTTTGTCTTTGATCTATAGCTTTAATGCTTTACATTTCTGAAATCGTGATGAAATTTACTATAAGTTTCATGTTTACAGTTTTCATTTTTGTTGAGAAATAAACAAGTTACAGTTGGTCTGGCTGGAGGTTGAAGAAGAAGTGTAAATCAGGGCGCGTTTTGTATCATATATTTATTGTTTTGCTTATGTTAACGGATGTATAGCCACCCTAGTGATAGAAGCGCGCTCCTGTAACCTTTGGACTTGGGTTCGAGCCCCAGTGGTACCCTTTTGATTTTTTTTACATTGTTTTGCATTCTGACCTTTTTTTTGCAAGCGTTGGGCCTCCTTGGGCCTTGTTTTTTTTTTTGTTTTTGCTTGCTAACCCCCCTGATTCATTTACACACTCCTGGCCCAGTTTTATTTTCTTTTCCTATTTTTTATTTATTTGTTTTCTTAAATATTTTTTTAATATTAAAAAAATCATAAAAATGTATAAAAATAGTAGATTTGTATTTTAACATAGTTTATTTATTTTTTCTCACAAAAAAATTATTTCATTTAATCAATACTTTATTTATTTTACTAATTATCTTTGTAAATTTAATTAAAAATAGGTTTTTAGTTATTTTCTTTTACACCAATTAAAATATAGTATTTTAATATAAAAAAAGGCCAAAAATATTTTATAATACCATAAATTATTTTCAAGACAAAAATACAAAAAAAAAAATACTTTTCTTAAACTTAATTTCTTTTTAATCAATTAAAAACTAGGGTTTTTATTTAGATTCTTTTTTCTAGTAAATTTAAATTCCACTTTTAATTAAATTACTTTTATTTAGTTAATTAGGTTAAATCAAAATCCCTTTTCTCTAAAAAAATCCAAACAAAAATATCTTTTTTCTTCACATTGGCATTCTTGTATATTTATTCATTATGTACATTATTTATTTCAATTCTTGTACAAATTCAATATGGTTGTAATAGATTAATTAGGTATATTTTCTTGCAATCCCCATTTATAATTTGTACACCCCTCCCACAAGTATTGTAATAGCATAGTAATTTTAAATTCCACAATTTATCGCTTTATATACAATTGCTAGTAATTAGGGTTTGTATGGAAAGACTAAAACCAATCAAATAGAAAAACCTAATCAAAGACAAAATCAATCATGAAAACAATACACTTGCACACAAGCACCCCCTAGGGTAAATCCACTTGGTTGCATTTACAAAATGGTCATATTACACATGTGAGGTATCTTAGCAAAAACAAGCAAAAATATAAGATCATAGTCCCTCGATGACGCTATATAAGTTGCCTTTCAAATGATCTTAGTCCCTAAAAAAGAATGCTAAGATACCTTGCAACATTGCTAATCATGGTTATACGATGACCCACGCCCGTCCCATTTACATCCAAAGATAGGGTTACTTGCCAAATCAATGGTAAGATAACAATGTCAAAGGAAAAAGAAAATGAACATGAAAGACTTTTGAGTATACATTCTTGCTAATTTCAAAAACATCCTTGCTATTTTCAAAAACAAACACCTACACTTTCAAAACCTCTTACAAAATTGAAAACATTTCTAAAAGATCAAACATCTTTGTATACATTCTTACGAACGAGAATCATTACAAAGATTGCCTAAACAATGGCCTCTTTACAAAATACTTTCAAAAACCACACAAAGAAAAATTTCAAACAAAAGCAAGTGATCTAGAAAGTAACTAAGATCCCATGGAAAATCATGGATGAAAAGGGTGCTAATACCTTCCCTTTTCATAATCTACCCCCCGAACTCAAGAAATAATCTCTAAGGTCTTTCCTGTGCTTTTTCATCTTACCTTTTGGATAAAAGAAAAGTCGGTGGCGACTCTTGCTAACCGCAACATTTGCGATTAAACGTAAAACCTTCAAGTCAGTTCTTCCACCATACCACAGAACTGGCGAATCTGTTGGGGATATTCTAAAAGTGGGGTTACCTTAGGGTTAGATCACATTTACTTGCTTTCATTGTTTGACTTGTATGCTTTACATTATGGTTCTTTGTTTGGGTTTGAATTCTCTACCCGGATTTGGGATTCCTTATAGGTAAGTAGCAATACGTTATGGAAACTGATCGGGGTATACCGACATGGTCTAAGCAATAGCTACGTTAGTGCGACATATTTATGGGTATCGGTAGCCCTTGAGTTAATCAAGGAGAATACGGGGCCGCTGAGTGATGTCATGAAGCATTAATGAACTTTTAGAACCTTTACTTGACCAACTTGGCCTTTAGGACGTAGTGAGATGACCGACTTTGGTTCAGTCTGAAGTTGGTAGATACTCGATACTACACTCATTGAGGTTTGATTTTTTGGGATATTTCGGTCGCCATTAAAGAGGCTTGTCCTGAAACAATGACCAAGGAAACAAACCAGTGATATTGAGCTCCTTAGAACCCGGTTACTATTGCTAGGACAAGTTGAGCCAACTAAACTTCAAGAGGGTACTTACCTATGAGACTCCATGCAAGCCTAAACCTAAGGACTTGTTTGCTTTGTTTGTATATTCATACTTGTACATAACATCACGAACATCATAACATCATATTCATTCACTAACCATTTCAAGGATCTTGGGATTTATCTTTGTTCTGTTTTGTAGGACATGGATTCTATTCACAGGAAAATCATTCAAGTCAACCTTGTAATGATCCCTCCTCAACTTAAGGAGCTAGCATCAAGGATTCTTGAAAATTCTCCATTCACTGAGAGACAGGGTCGCCTACTCAACTTGGTCACCTCCAACACTGATGAAGACATGATGAAGGTGCTCTTTCAGTTCTTTGATCCTTTACACCATTGCTTCACATTTCCCGATTATCAACTTGTGCCAACTTTGGAAGAATTCTCCCAACTCTTGAGGATTCCCATTCTCAATCAACCACCTTTCAACGGTACGGAAAGAGACCCAAAGCCAGAAGAGATTGCTCAAGCTCTACAGTTGCAGTCATCTGATATCACAACTAATTGAGAAACAAGGAGTGGTGTCAAGGGTTTCCTAGCAAAGTTCTTGTTTGAGAAAGCCCGAAACTGTTGGAACTCCTTGGAATTGCAAGCCTTTGAGGAAATTGTGGCTCTCCTCATCTATGGTATGGTTTTGTTCCCAAATCCTGACCAACTCATAGATGTGAATACCGTCAAGATCTTCATGTCTCGTAACCCAGTGCCTACTTTGCTAGGGGACATCCTACATTCTTTTCACACTCGCACTATGAGGAAAAGAGGTGTCCTTATGTGTTTCACTCCTCTCTTAGCAAGATGGTTTATTTCGCATCTTCCCTAATCTATATTGAAGAACGAGCAAGGTTCAAGGTGGTCACAAAGGTTGATGACACTCAAACATTCAGAGATTCATTGGTGTTCCCGATCCCTAGAGAATGTTACTATTGTCGGCCGTTGTGGAGAATTCCCTAATGTACCCTTACTTGGCATTAGGGGAGGTATCACCTACAACCCCTGCTTAGCCTTAAGACAGTTTGGTTATGCCCGAAGGGATGGCCCACATGAGATGCTCATTCAAGGTTTGGTATTTGACTACGAGAACAACGACCAAGGTCTTCGCCAGAGGTTTATCCGAGCTTGGAGGATGTTGAACAAGGTAGATAGCAAGACATTGCGGCATAGGAATTCCATCCCTCTTGAGCCTTACCTCAAATGGGTACGAACTCGGGCTCAAAGTCTTATGATGCCTTATCCCTCCATTCTCCCGATAATCATTGAGCCTGTTATGGAAGGAGATGTTCAATACACTATCCTACATCCTGACATGGCCACCTCTCTTGAAGACTTACAAAGAGATTGGATACAACTCAAGAGGGAGCGAGATAACTTCGAAGCCCAATTCTACGCCAGCGAGAAGAAGGTTTTGGAACTCACTAAGCAACTTCATGAGGAGCAGACTCTGAATGCCTACATCGCACCAAAGAGGATGCATACCACCTTTATATCTTAGAGATTTTCTATTATTTTTCCCAAAGAGGCATTGATGTACTCAGGCTTTAATTTATTAATATAACGTGTGTTTCCTTTTTGTCTAAAGCAAATTTGAATCTTTAAATCCTTGAAATCATTGCATATGCATTTACCATTCATCATAACATAAGAAGGTTTCTTGCAACAAGTCTCCTCATATTTCTACTGTTTATTTCAGTAAGATGGATCTCGAGCAAACGATGAAGGACCTCCAAGCTCAAAATGCCCAGTTTCGACAGATGTTCTTAACTCTAGCCAAAGGACAAGAAGAGTTGAAGACCTTGCTGGTTGAAGAGAAAAAGAAGAAAAAGAAAATAACTGGGGTTCTGAACATGGGAAGAAGATTCCAAGGGCAAGCAAGAAGGAATTTAGACTTTGCTACGTTATCTGGTGAGAAAGACAATCGAGATGGGAAAGGCAAGGAAGCAGTTGTTCAGCCAGATTTAGAAGAGGAAGAGGAAGAAGAAGATTATTCCAAAGAACAATATCCTCCAGTCGACGACAAGTATAAGCATCTAGAAGAACGGTTAAGTGCAATGGAAATCCAAAAAGTGCCTGGATTGGACTTTGAGGAGTTGGGGTTAGTATCTGGCATAGTCATTCCTCCAAAATTCAAAGCACCGGTGTTCGCCAAATATGATGGGGTTTCATGTCCCAAAATGCATCTCTGGTCCTATGTGAGGAAAATCCAGCCTCATACCGCTGACAAGGATTTATGGGTACACTTCTTCCAAGACAGTCTGTCTGGAACTCAACTTGATTGGTTTTATCAGTTAGAAAGATCCAATGTTCATAACTGGGAAGATCTGGCCACTGCCTTTTACAAACAATACCAATACAACGCTGATCTTGCGCTCGCCCATACTCAACTCCAGAGTATGACCATGGTTTCAAGTGAGGGCTTCAAATACTATGCGCAAAAATGGAGGGACTTAGCAGGAAGAGTCCATCCTCCCCTATCTGAAAGAGAGTTATTTAATATGTTTTTGGGCACCTTGTCCGGACCTTTCTTCAATCACTTAATTGGGAGTTCATCAGCAGGATTTACTAAATTGATATTGACCGGAGAAAGAGTAGAGGCCTGGATAAAGAACGGGAAAATTCAAAAAGATGCATCCTCTGCTGCTGTAAGGAAACCCTTCATCAGAAAGAAAGAAGTCGTTGATGTATATCCTCAGAGAAATCAAGATAGGGCTGAACTCCATCCAATGATGGAGGCTGCCATGATTCCTAAACCTGTGCCGACTCAGCAAAGAAGCAACCAGCCAAGAACGTAAAGACCAGTCAGACAATTCACTCGAATTAATATGACACTATCTCAAGTATTGCCACATTTGTTTAGATCCAACTTAGTGACTTTAAAAGAAGCTCCAAAGAATCCTAACACAACCTCTTCTCACTATCATCCTAATGCTCGCTGTGCATACCATTCTGAGAGTCCCGACCATGACACTAAAAACTATTGGGCTCTAAAGAACAAATTACAAGACCTTCTTGAAGCCAAAGAGATTGAATTCAACGTGCCAGAAAAGCCCAATGTCATTACTGCCCCTATGCCCAAACACGGTCGTGATGTCAACGCCGTCGAGGAAGATATGTTTGTTACTTCAGTTGATGAACTTGTAACCCCACTCCTGACTATTAAAGAGAATTTGTTGAATGCCAGTGTTTTCCCGGGCTGTGATGAAAGTTGTCATTTTTGTTTGTCCTCACCAACCAACTGTCCTTTTTTGAAAGCAGGCATTCAGTGCCTGATAGATAATAAGGAAATTTTGTTTGAAAATACTTATGTTCCAACTGTTTCTTATAAGGATGTTTCCATCGTGACCATTTCCGACAATTCTTCCAGGGTCTCCACCAAAAGACCCGTTAGAATTACATCAATTTCTAAAGTGGCTCCGTTGATAATTACAATTCCTTGACCAATCCCGTATTCGTCAGACAAAACCGTCTCATGGAATTATGGAGGTGATGTCTACTTCCACAGTATCAAGCAAGATTGGCCAGCTGTTGAAAATTCAAGTTCTGAGAAAGTTGACTCCGATATCAGTAATTTCGCAGGCACTAGCAAGATCACTTGAAGTTGAAGGGTTTTCTCTCCAGAAATTACTCCTCCAAAAGCTATTTCTGGATCTGTAATCATTCCTGTTATTGTTTTTCCTCCAAAGGCTATTCCCAGTCCTACAATCATCTGTGTTAATACTCCTGTTGACAAAACTGTTACAATCCTTGTTATCACCCCTACTGACATTCATGTTGCCGAGTCAACCGAGACTCGAGGTAAAGGTATTCTGGTTGAGCCTGTCTGGACGAAGGCACAATCAGTAGCTATCCCTGAGACCTCCCGGAAAGAGATGGAGGAAATTCTAAAGATCATAAAAAGAAGCGACTACAATGTAGTCGAGCAACTGCGACAAACTCCATCAAAAATTTCCATGCTGGCTTTATTATTATGTTCTGAGGCTCATGCAAAGGTCTTGGTAAAATTCCTGAAAACTGCCCATGTACCCCAAGAAACATTTGTCGATCAGTTCCAAGACTGCATAGCCAGCTTGACCGCAGATAATGGTTTAGGTTTTCCGGATGCTGATTTAATGCCAAGAGGGAGGAAGCACAATAAGGACTTACATGTCTCAGTCGAATCCAAAGGCACGACCTTGGCTCATGTTTTGGTGGACACTGGTTTGTCTCTGAATGTGTTGCCTAAAAAGGCTCTTGATAGGCTTGACTGTGAGGGATTGACATTGAAACCGAGCAAAATAGTAGTGAGAGTCTTCGACGGCTCAAAAAGGACGGTACATGGGGAAGTAGACATCCCCATAAAAGTTGGAACCCAAAATTTTGATTCAACTTTTTATGTAATGGATATTCACCCCTCATATTCCTGCTGGTGTCGTTACCTCTACATTGCATCAAATGCTGAAATATCCAAGTCAGGGGAAGATCATCACTGTTCATGGAGAAGAAGAGTATATGGTTAGCCATCTAAATTCCTTCAGATATGTGAAATTAGATGGTGAATTTATTGAAATTCCATTCTATCATTTTGAAGAAGTCCCACAGACTGTGGCAGTAACCAAGGTTGTGTCTCAAGTTCCCAATATTACAAGGCCTCCGCTCAAGATGTCATCTTTGAAGTATGCCAAGGCAGTGATAGAAGAAGGTGGGTGCACTATTTGGGGTCAACTCCCAGATATCCCATACAAATCTGACAAATTTGGTCTGGGTTTCACTTCAGGTGCCCAAAAAGTTGTACGCTGCGCTCGTGCCAGAGGACCACCTTGAAGATCAACAACCGCGAAGTCAATGCAGTAGAGGATGATGAAGATAGCTATGACTTAGAGTATTGGATTTTCCCAACTGTTAGTGGAGGACTCGGAAATTGGGAAGCTAGAGATTTCGTCCTGATCACATTTATCCCATAGTAATTTGTCTTTACATTTTGTTGGATCTGTAATATTAAAACAATTCAGACTCTTAAAACCTTGTGTCTTACCCGAGGCACAATGGTCCATTTGTAAGGGTTATTATCTCATTTCCATATGACATCAATGAATCATGGACGTTTTTGCATACAAACTTTGTGCTTATTGTTTTTCTTTTTACATTTGTATCCTTTTCAAAGATAGCTATACTCTTACACACACTCACAATGCAGGTCTACATCCATTCGGGATCCCATGGGTAACGATTCTACTATGGCTTTCTGTGATTCTGAAAATTTAATCTACCAAGCCGAATACTAAGGTGAGGAAGATTGCGAAGTACCAGGAGAACTCGCCAGGTTACTACAACAAGAAGAGAGGACCATTCAGCCCACGAATAGCCAGTGGATACAATTAACCTAGGTACCGAAGAAGGCAAAAGAGAAGTTAAGGTGGGTGCCAATCTGGAACCCAATGTCAAAGAGCGTCTGATTCAGTTGCTACACGATTATGTTGAAGTCTTTGCCTGTTCGTAGGAAGACATGCCAGGACTTGATGCAGATATTGTGGTACATCGTCTACCAACAAAAGAAGATTGTCCACCGGTGAAATAAAAGGTTCGTCGCATACGACCAGACATATCAGAGAAGATTAAAGGAGAAGTCATGAAACAATTCAACACCGGATTCTTGGCCGTCACCTCTTATCCGCAATGGGTTGTCAATTTTGTTCCCGTGCCTAAAAAGGACGGCAAATTGCGAATATGCATGAACTACAGAGATTTGAATAGGGCAATCCCTAAGGATGATTTCCCACTACCCCACATTGATGTTCTAGTTGACAATACATCACAACATAAAGTGTTTTCTTTCATAGACGATTTCTCAGGCTACAACCAAATCAAAATGGCGCTTGAGGACATGGAGAAAACAACCTTTGTCACACAATGGGGCACATTTTGCTACAAGGTTATGCTATTCGGTCTGAAGAATGTTGGGGCAACCTATCAACATACCATGGTAGCTCTATTTCACGACATGATACATCACAAAATAGAGGTCTATGTGGACGACATGATAGCTAGATCTCAAACAGAGGAAGAGCATCTTGATCATTTACAGAAACTATTTGAAAAGAAATACAAGCTGAGGTTGAACCCAAATAAATGCACCTTTGGGGTGAGGTGTGGTAAACTCCTAGGCTTTGTCATCAGCAATAAAGGTATTGAGGTGGATCCTGCCAAGGTGAAAGCAATACAAGAGATGCCTTCTCCTCATACCGAGAAGGAAGTCAAAGGATTCTTGGGACATTTAAACTACATTGCCAAATTCATTTCTCACCTGACAACTACTTGTGAACCAATCTTCAAATTACTGAAGAAAGATCAAGTAGTCAAATGGAACGATGAGTGCCAAACTGCCTTTGACAAGATCAAAGAGTACCTACAAGAGCCTTCTGTTTTGATGCCACCAGTCGAGGGAAGACCATTAATCATGTGTCTGACTATTTTGGAAAATTCAATGGGGTGTGTGTTGGGGCAACATGACGAGTCTGGCCAAAAAGAGCACGCTATTTATTACCTGAGCAAAAAGTTTACCGACTGTGAAACAAGATATTCATTGCTCGAGAAAACTTGTTGCGCTCTGGCATGGGCTGCTCGTCGACTAAGACAATATATGCTGACTCATACTACCTTATTGATATCCAAAATGGATCCAATAAAATACATCTTCGAGAAGCCTACCCTTTCTAGGAGAATACCGAGATGGCAGATGATTCTGACAGAATATGACATACAGTATACTACCCAAAAATAAATAAAGGGAAGTGTACTAGCTGATCACCTTGCTCACCAAGCTGTGGATGACTACCAGTCCATAAAGTTCGAATTCCCAGATGAAGACCTCATGATGGTAAACAACTGTGAAGAATTCAGACCATATGACGAACCTGAACAAGGATCCCGATGGACCCTGGTGTGATGCGGTGGGAGAACTGACTTGAGGTTTTGCGTGTTATCGCAAATGTTGCGGTTAGCAAGAGTCGCCACCGACTTTTCTTTTATCCAAAAGGAAAGGTGAAAAAGCACAGGAAAGACCTTTGAGATTATTTATTGAGTTCGGGGGGTAGATTATGAAAAGGGAAGGTATTAACACCCTTTTCATCCATGGTTTTCCATGGGCTCTTAGTTACTTGTTTAGATCACTTGCTTTTGTTTGTTTGAAATTGTGTTTGGTGTGGTTTTGAAAGTATTTTGTAAAAGAGGCCATTCGTTTAGGCGATCTTTGTAATGATTCTCGTTCGTAAGAATGTATACCAAGATGTTTGTCTTTTGAAAATGTTTTCAATGAGTGTAAGATGTTTTTGAAATGTGTGTGTGTTTGTTTTGAAAATAGCAAGGATTGTTATTTGAAACGGAGCAAGTAACTAGAAGCTATCTACCTACTCAAATGTCTTTCTTATGTACTTTCTATTCCTTTGACATTGTTATCTTACCATTGATTTGGTAAGCAACCCTATCTTTGGATGTAAACGGGACGGGCGTGGGTCATCGTATAACCATGATTAGCAATGTTTGCAAAGTATCTTAGCATTTGGAGGGACCAAGGTCACTTTATAAGGCAACTTTTGAATGGCGTCATCGAGGGACTATGATCTTTATGTTTGTTTTGTTTTGCCAAGATACTTCGCATGTGTAACATGGCCATTTTTGTTTTAGGTAACCAAGTGGGGAAACCCTAAGGGTGCTTGTGTGCAAGTGTATCATTTTCATGCTTTGATTTTGTATTTTGGGTTTTCTATTTTGCTTGTTTTTTTCTTATCATATAAACCCTAATTACTAATCATGGCATATAAAGCGATAAATTGCGTAATGTAAATATTTCTAAGCTATTAAAACAATTTATGGGAGGGGGGAATACAAATTTGAATGAGGATTTGCAAGAATATAAACCTAAATAAATTATTACAACCAAATCGAATTTGTACGAATTAAGATAAATACAATACAATATTTAAAATGAAATTCAATGTACATGCAAAAGGATTTTTGTGTCTTGTTTTTATGTAAAAGAAAATTTAAATCTAAACCTAAAAGGATAAGGTAAAGGAATTAATTTTTAAAGGGGTTTTAACCCTAATTTTTATTTAAAAGAAAATAAAGTTTTTATATATACTATTTTATATATTTTCTTGTATAACAATAATAAATAATATTGTAATGAAATATATAAAAATTTATATACTCAAAAATAAGCATTTATAAGTATGAAATAAAAAATAAATTAAACTAAATATATTTAATTATATTTACAACTTTATTAAGAAAATGAATTATATCCTATTAAAATAAAATGTATTTTATGTGAGGAATAATAAAAAAATAAAATAAAAGTATAATATCATTAATTTATATTTTTGGGATTTTTATATATTAGAGAAAATATTTAAAATATTAAAGGTGAAAGTAAAACAAAATATATAAAAATAAATTAAAAATGCAAAGAGTTAGCAAGGGGGGTGATATAGTAGAACTGGTGGGAAGATGCTAGCAAAAATTCCTGGCCCAACAGACCAAGCCCAATCTGCAAAAAAATGTGAAAATGGAAAAGAAAAAGAGTGAAAAATAACAAAAGTAGCGCGCAGGTTCGAACCCATGACATGGGTCTCACCAGCGCGCTACTTTTCCACTGGGGTGGCTATACTTCCATTGTCTTCAGTGAAACAAAAATAACATATTCCAAAACGCGCCCTTGCCCTGTTTCATCTTCTTCCTCAAGCTTTGGCCAGACACCCTGTAACTTTCTCATACTTCCATGAAAATAAAAACTTATAACATAAAAATTGTAGTACTTGAACTCACGATTCCAACCATATAAGCTATGTAATCTATTAATCAAAGAACAAAGAGAATTTTAATAGCCCTAAATTCTAACCTAATATTTTCAGAAATTTCAAGTTCCAAATTCTCTCAGCATAAGTAAAATCAATGCAAGATAATGGTATGTACAACTTCGTTATGATGAGGACTACATTTTTTATTCACAAATCGTGGCCTAAGGTTGCTTGTACAAGGAGATAGAGTTTGAAATTTTACCTCCTTCAGTTGGAATCATGAAATGAACTTGGGTGAGTTTGAGGGAGGCCTGATGCTTGCTTGAGCTTCCTTGAACTTCCCTGGATGTATCCCAACCCTTGCCTTGCTCTGAAAGTAGCTGGAATTCCTTGGCCAAGTCAAACTGCAAGCTCTAAAGTCAACAATGGTAGATGGTGAAGGAGTGATTACAGAACATGGATGATGGCCTGGATTGACTAGGTATCAAGTATGTAAGGTGTTTGAATGATCCAAACTCAAAACGCACGAGCCAAATGGAAGATGGAGGTGTTTGTGCAGAAACTGTAGGTTTGAACAGGTTTTTGATGTTTTTCAGCTTGGGAGTATTTCAGGTCCTTTCCAATCGTGTTATATGTTGCATAATGTTTGTGTATTAGTATGGAAATGGTCTTAGGTCAGCTTCCCAACAGATCTGCAAATGCTAGCCTTTTTGCCAACTTTCTTGTACTTGAAGAAAAGTGATAAGATCCAAGCTTCACATGCTTGTACCAGCTTGCTTAGGGTTGGTATGAGTTTGTAAAACTTACTTTAGACCTGTGAGATTTGTATGCACCAAGGGGACAGGTCCAAAGCTCAAAATTGTAAAGTTTGCAAAAGTTGCTCTTTTTCAAAATGGCAATGGAACCTTTTTGCCATAAATGGAATTACAAGTTGGATAAAGGTTCAAAAGCATGGATCAAAGCTTTATCAACTGAGTAAGCATTTAATTAAGGAGTGTGGAACAAGGTTAGGACCTGTACAGCATGAATTAGCCAGCATAGGATTTATTTGCAACTTTGTTCTTCATGAAATGGTTTGGACAAAAAGTGAGAAATTTCCATCTTCATCTCTTCGATTCTCCCTACTCAAAAATGATCTTGAGGAGTTCGTGGACATTTTGAAAAGCTTGAAATGTGCTCTATAATTCATCTTTGAAATGAATTTTGAGATACCTCTTGGAACTAGGTGAAAAGTTGCCATGAAGTTGGGTCCAAAACCTGCCTAAATTAGGACAAAATTTCACTAAGTTAACAAGTTCATGACCATGTATTCACAAATTTATATCTTGAGATCAAAGCATCTTTAGGGAAAAGTTTGTGAAGCAAAGTTGTATATTTCATGTAGGTCTACAACTTTCATGTTGGGTACTTTCCTTGAATCAATATGCATCATAGTGAAAAAGTGGTGTAAAGTTGAGGAAAAATAAGAAAATTTTCTATACTTAAAAAATTTCTAAGTTAGAAAAATTTCAAATTCAAAACCCTAATTTTCAAATTTGGTTTTCTTAATGAACAAGTTTCACATTTGGAAATGTTTTGATGAATTATGACCCTTGGTACTTGATTTTGACCAAAAAGTCAAGGTTTGACTTTTCAGTGTACAGTTGACTGCAAATTTCATCTATCAATCCAATGAACTTGAGATGTTTTGAGCCATGTAATTAAGTCAAGATGATGCCATTGAATCCTTGAAATCATTCCTTAACTCAATTGGTCATTTTCTAGGTTAAAAAAAATCAGAAATTGCCCTTTCTTAGTCAAAACCCTAATTTTGACCGTTTTGCCCTTTTTGTGATTTGACCAAATTTCTTGAGGAATTGTAATCCAAACTTGATCAAATGGTACATATGAGTCTAAAATGTTGATGTTGATAAATAATTATGAAGTTTGACTGTAAATTGGCCATGGTTGACTTTTTCCCCAATACAGCTGATTTTTTAGGTCAATTGTCAAATTGCCTGATCAAAAATATGGTTCAAGGCTTGAAACTTGTCATGAGTGATCTTAGGGGTCCATAATAGTCCATGAAAGTCATATGAAGCATTTATAGTCCAAAAATCCTTGTGCAAACTCAAACCCTAATTTTGGGTTATCAGTGCAAGAAGATATGCCTTGAGCTGACCAAACCTTAATTCAGTCTTGAGTCAAAGAAACCTTGCGAGAAAAATCTTGATATATGAGAGGGAAAATTTTGGGGTACAACACCTGGTTTTTGATGGGGAATCTAATGCACTCGGCAATGGTATAGGTGTCGTACTCATATCTCCTGAAGGATGTCATACTCCCTTTACGGCAAGACTCTGCTTCAATTGTACAAATAACATGGCAGAATACGAAGCGTGCATCTTTGGTCTCAAAGCCGCCATAGATTTGGGGATCAAATCCTTAAATGTATTCATAGATTCAGCTTTGGTCATCATGCAGATCAAAGGGGAATGGGATACCAAGAACCCCAACCTTATCCCTTACAAATAACATGTGCTGACATTGATCCCACATTTTGAGAAGATTACCTTCGAGCATTTCCCGCGAGAAGAAAATCAGCTAGCAGACGCACTAGCCACAATGTCATCCATGTTTAAACTTAAATGGGATAACGAAGCTCCCCAGATCACCATTGAATGAATGGACAAACCAGCTCAATGTCACAAAATTAATACTGAAGAAGTAGTGGACCAGACTTGGTTTCATGAAGTCAAGAGGTATCTCGAGGTTCAAGAATATCCGGAAGGAGCTTCAGTCAATGATAAGAAGTTCTTAAGGAGATTCTCTACTAAGTTCTTCCTTAGTAATGGAATTCTCTACAAACGCAACCATGAATCTGTTTTGCTCCGTTGCCTAGACAAGGTTGAGGAAGAAAAGATCATGGCTGAGTTACATGAGGGCACTTTTGGCACCCATTCCAGTGGGCATACGATGGCAAAGAAGATCCTACGGGAAGGCTATTACTGGTATACCATGGAAGCAAATTGCTATCAACACTCTCGAACCTGCCACAAGTGTCAGGTTTATGCTGACAAGGTGCACGTACCTCCGGTTCCTCTGAATATCTTGACGGCTCCTTGAACCTTTTCTATGTGGGGCATCGATATGATTGGGGAAATCAAACCAACAACCTCCAATGGACACCGCTTAATCCTAGTGGCCATTGACTATTTTACAAAGTGGGTTGAGGCAGCCTCTTTTGCTTCCGTGACCAAGAATGTTGTATCCCGATTCATTAAACAGAATCTCATCTGCCGATATGGTATCCCGGAGAGGAACATCATAGACAATGGTAAGAATCTAAACAATACTATGATCACCGCCCTGTATGAGCAATTCAAGATCCGACATCACAATTCTTCCCCTTATCGACCAAAGATGAATGGTGATGTTGAAGCCGCAAATAAGAATATCAACAAGATCGTACAGAAAATGACAGTCACGTACAAAGACTGGCATGAGATGCTACCATTCGCTCACCATGGGTATCGTACCACAGCTCGCACATCAACCGGGGAAACACCCTACTATCTGGTATACGGCATGGAGGTTGTCTTGCCTATCGAGGTCCAGATCCCCTCTCTGAGAATTATGAAGGATGCAGGGCTGACTAAAGAAGACTGGATCCAGACTCGACTTAGTCAACTGAACTTGATTGATGAGAAAAGGCTTACCGCTATTTGTCATGGTCAAATGTATCAAAAACGAATGATCAAGGCTTTCAACAAAAAGGTCAGACGCCAAGTGTATCAAGTCGGCGACTTGGTGATCAAACGTATCATAATGCCGTAAGGTGATCCCAGGGGAAAATGGACTCCTACATACGAAGGACCATTTATAATCAAAAGCATATTCTCTGGTGGAGCAATGATCTTGACCACCATGGATGGTGACGACCTGCCACACCCTGTGAACGCAGACATAGTCAAAAGATATTGCGCATAAGAGACCCGCTAGGTTGACACACCTAGGCAAAACAAGGGCATCCCGGTAAACCAAAAAGGTTCGGGCAAAAATTAGGGACAAAACAAAAAAATCTGTACACCCGGCAAGTTGAAAACCCGAAAGGGAGACTTGGGTAAAAAAGGGTATCCCGGTGGACTGAAAACCCGAAATGGCGGTCCAGGCAAAAGTTAGGGAATTAAAGCGTATGACTATGTCCCGTTGGATCACCTTACGGACAACCTGCAAACTCGATGGTTTTGATCAATTCAATCAACTTCAGACAAGGCAACAAATAAACAAGATGCTCAGAGACACGAAGGCTATAGCAGAATGGGAACCCCTTGGGATTGTTGCACATATCTATCTTTTCTTTGTATCAAATTCTCATTTTTTACGATGACATTCTCTTACTAGAATGATTGTCTCATTGTACAAAAATACTTACTCAAAGTCAATACAAAGATATCCCTTTGAAAGTGCAAAACTATCTGTTTTTCTTTACTCTTGTGTTTTGTTTACAAAAACGTCCAATGATTTATTTTTGAATATATGCATTTGAACGTAATTACCGTTTACAAATGAACAAAATAGAAAGACAATCATTGATGGCTTTAAGAGATAGGGAAATCTCTCTAAGTTATTTCCATAAAGTCCCCTGCAGTGTGCAGTTTATTCCCCAACGGAACAAAGCTTCTAGTTATCAATCCCCAGTAGAAGTCGTCCAATTTCTCGGGATTCCCCAACAGGATTTTATAAGCAGTATACGACATTCCCCTTACAACAAAGTTTATTTCTCTAAGCGGAAATTCATCAACACTTCAACTTCACAACATGAAGACTTACACTCCATATCCTCAGCAGCAGTCAGGGATTTATTTTCCCTATCCAACAGTAGTGCAGTAGATTAGCTCACATACGCATACGTCGCATCCATATATCATGAACATTGATAACACGAATGCATATATCACAATCTCGTTGTACAATACATTTTATACATCATGACGTTGCTTACAGCTAATGTTTTACCCTTTTCAGGATAAGATTAGTCAATGGCTATCATCAACAAATTATAAAGGTCAGAGGTTGATACCTAAGACAAGCCAGGACAATTATCTACACGACCAATTGAAGCAATTCAGCACGAGTTCTTTAGATTCAACTTCGGATACAGTTCAGATACGCTCCAGACATGGATGCCATTCTGCTACTCATTCAGATTCAGCTTCTCAGATACAATTCAGATACACTCCAGACACGAATGTCATCCTGATACTTATTCAGATTCAACTTTCAGATACAGTTCAGATACGCTCCAGACACGGATACTATCTTGATACTCATTCAGATTCAGCTTTTCAGATACAGTTCAGATACGCTCCAGACACGGATGCCATCTTGATACTCATTCAGATTCAATTTTCAAATACAGTTCAGATACGCTCCAGACACGAATGCCATTCCGATACTCATTCAGATTCAACTTTCAGATACAATTCAGATATTCTCCAGACATGGATGCCATCCTGATACTCATTCAGATTCAGCTCTCAGATACAATTCAGATACGCTTCAGACACGGATGCCATTCTGATACTTATTCAGATTCAGCTCTCAGATACAGTTCAGAAACGCTTCAAACACAGACGCCATTCTGATACTCATTCAGTTTCAGCTTACAGATACAGTTCAACAATCATTTCTAGATGGCATCTGCAAGCCCATCTCCAACAACTTTCCATCATCCCTTCAAATGGCATCTTTATGCCCATTCCCTACACTATCAATCATCACATCACCGAGTGCAAATTTCTGGGCACTCTAGTGACCAATCATCTTCCACCTTCACGAATGGCAAAACTCACCAATCTAAATCTTCAGGTTTAAGAAGATTGAACAGGGGCAGATGTTGTACCCCAAAATTTTCCCTCTCACTTATCAAGAATTTTTCTCACAAGATCTCCTTGGGCTCAAGACTGCACTAGGGTTGATCAGCTCAAGACACCTCCTTAAGCACTAATGACCAAAATTAGGGTTTGAGATTGCACAAGGATTTTTGAACTTCCAATGCCCCATATGACTTTCATGGATCATTATGGACCCCCAATATCACTCATGTCAAATTTCAAGCCTTGGATCACACTTTTGCTCAGTCAATTGAACAGTTGACCTAAAAATCAGTTGTGTTGGGGAAAAAGTCAACTATGGCCAATTTACAGTCAAACTTCATAATTTTTGATCCACATCAACATTTTAAAATCATATGTATCATTTGATCAAGTTTGGACCACAATTCCTCAAGAAATTTGATCAAATCTTCAAAAGGGCAAAATGGTCAAAATTAGGGTTTTGATTGGGAAAAGGCAATTTCTGATTTTTGTACTAGCAAATGATCAATTGGTTTAAGGAATGATCTAAAGAGTCCAATTGCATCATTTTGACCTAATGACATGGCTCAAAACATTGCAAGTCCAATAGATTGACAGATGAATTTTTCAGTCAACTGATCAAAAGTCAACTGTATACTGAAAAGTCAAACTTTGACTTTTTGGTCAAATTCAAATGCCAAAGATTACAATTCATCAAAGCATGTCAAAATATGAAACTTATTTATCAAGAAATCCAAAATTCAAAGTTTCATTTTGAAAAGTGAAAATTTCTAAACTTAGAAATTTTTCTAAGTGTTGGAAATTTCTTATTTTTTCACAACTTTGAGCAAAATTTTCACCATGATGCAAGACGATTTAAGAGAAACTTCCAACATGAAAGTTGTAGATATCCATGAAATATACAACTTTTCTTTACACAACTTCTTCCAAAAGTACTTGGATCTCAAGTTATAATTTTAAGAATATGTGGTCATGAAACAAAACACTTAGTGAAATTTTGCCCTAATTTTGTCAGGATTTTGACCCAACTTCATGGCACTTTTTCATATAGTTCCAAGGGGAATCTTCAAAATAAATTTAAATATTGGTTGTAGAGCACATTTCAAGCTTTCCAAAATGTCCAAGAAATCCTTGAGATCATTTTTGAGCAGGGAGAAACGAAGAGATGAAGTTAGGGTTTTATCACTTGAATTACAAGGCATTTTGTGATGAACAAAATTCAAATTCAAAGTTATGCTGCATAAACTCTACTTTTAAGGCCTCAAACTTGTTAGGAACTCCATAAATAATTGCTTGCACAACTGTTAGAAGTCTCATTTCAAGCATTCAATGCAAGGTCATGTTTTATATCCATTTTGGGAAGAAAGTGCACATTGCCATTTTGATAAAGTGACTTTTTACACAAAACTTGTTCTTGAGCCTTGCACTTGTTCTCTTATGATCATACAAGTCCTATAACTCATAAGAAACTTGTTAGACACTTACAATCACTCATCCCATGCTTGTACCTCTTCTTGAAACTTGTTTTCCCATTTTTCTTGAAAATCAAGTAACCTAGCAATTAGCTGGAAACTTGTACTTCTGATTGTCCAAAGCTCTCAAACTCTTTTGTTTATACATACACAAACCATTTGCCATAAAACATGAATGCTTAAGCCCTCAAACACTTTGAAATCATAACTTGCACCAAAAACCTCCATTACTTGTCATTTCTGACCTTGAACTTCAAATACACAATCCAGTCGTGCGTTTTCACTTTTAATCAATCACAAATATTCTATAACTCATATAGAGGCTATCCAAACCCTTATTACACAACTGTAACACCATTTGCACCATCCTCCATTTTCAAAAACAGGGGTCTGCAAGTGGACTTCTCCAGAACTCCTCAGCCACTTCCAACTCAAGCTAAGCATCCCTTTAGCTTCCTGGGAACTTGAGGAAGCTAACCCAATAATTGGAACTCACTGAAAGCTGCTCAAACTCCAAACCTGATACCCTCTTGCAAGGTAAGTTTTCTAACTTTGGAACTTTTCATACAGGCATCATCAATGATTTATTTGTGAATGAAACATGTAGATATCATTGCCCTAAAGCTAACCATGTTCATAGTTTTCATTAATTTTGTTTGAGCTTAGAGAATTTTAAGATTGAAATTTCTGATATTTTTAGAGTTCAGATTAGGGCCAATGAAATTCATGTTTGTATTTTATCTATAGCTTTAATGCTTTACATTTCTGAAATTGTGAGGAAATTTGCTACAAGGTTCATGTTTACAGTTTTCATTTTTGTTGAGAAATGAACAAGTTACAGTTGGTCTGGATGGAGGTTGAAGATGAAGTGTAAATCAGGGCGCGTTTTGTATCATATATTTATTGTTTTGCTTATGTTAACGGATGTATAGCCACCCCAGTGGTAGAAGCGCGCGCCTGTAACCTTTGGGACCTAGGTTCGAGCCCCAGTGGTACCCTTTTGAATTTTTTTACATTGTTTTGCATTCTGACCTTTTTTTTTTGCAGGTGTTGGGCCTCCTCGGGCCTTGTTGTTTTTTTGTTTTTGCTTGCTAACCCCCTGTTTCATTTACACACCCCTAGCCCAATTTTATTTTATTTTCTTATTTTTTATTTATTTGTTTTCTTAAATATTTTTCTAATATTAAAAAAATAATAAAAAATATAAGAATAGTAGATTTGTATTTTGACATAGTTTACTTATTTTTTCTCACAAAAAATTATTTCATTTAATCAATACTTTATTTATTTTACTAATTATCTTTGTAAATTTAATTAAAAATAGGTTTTTAGTTATTTTCTTTTACACCAATTAAAATATAGTATTTTAATATAAAAAAGACCAATTATATTTTATAATACCATAAATTATTTTCACGACAAAAATACAAAACAATACTTTTCTTAAACTCAATTTCTTTTTAATCAATTAAAAACTAGGGTTTTTATTTAGATTCTTTTTTCTAGTAAATTTAAATTCCACTTTTAATTAAATTATTTTTCTTTAGTTAATTAGGTTAAATCAAAATCCCTTTTCTCTAAAAAAATCCAAACAAAATATCCATTTTCGTCACATTTGCATTCTTGTATATTTATTCATTATGTACATTATTTATTTCAATTCTTGTACAAATTCAATATGGTTGTAATAGATTAATTAGGTTTATTTTCTTGCAATCCCCATTTATAATTTGTACACCCCTCCCAAAAGTATTGTAATAGCATAGTAATTTTAAATTCCGCAATTTATCGCTTTATATACAATTGCTAGTAATTAGGATTTGTATGGAAAGACTAAAACCAATCAAATAGAAAACCCTAATCAAAGACAAAATCAATCATGAAAACAATACACTTTCACACAAGCACACCCTAGGGTAAATCCACTTGGTTGCCTTTACAAAATGGCCATATTACGCATGTGAGGTATCTTAGAAAAAACAAGAAAAAATATAAGATCATAGTCCCTCGATGATGCTATCTAAGTTGTCTTTCAAATGATATTAGTCCCTAAAAAATAATGCTAAGATACCTTGCAACATTGCTAATCATGGTTATACGATGACCCACGCCCGTCCCGTTTACATCCAAAGATAGGGTTACTTGTCAAATCAATGGTAAGATAACAATGTCAAAGGAAAAAGAAAATAAACATGAAATACTTTTTAGTAGGTAGAATGCTCCTAATTAATTTCTCAATTTCAAAACAAATTTTTCATTTGATCATAAATTTTGCGGTTAGCAAGAGTCGCCACCGACTTTTCTTTTATCCAAAAGGAAAGGTGAAAAAGCACAGGAAAGACCTTTGATATTTTTTCTTGAGTTCGGAGGGTAGATTATGAAAAGGGAAGGTATTAGAACCCTTTTCATCCATGGTTTTCCATGGGATCTTAGTTACTTGCTAGATCACTTGCTTTTGTTTGAAATTGTGCTTTGTGTGGTTTTGAAAGTATTTTGTAAAAGAGGCCTTTGTTTAGGCAATCTTTGTAATGATTCTTGTTCGTAAGAATGTATAAAAAGATGTTTGTATTTTTTGAAAATGTTTTCAATGTTTGTAAGATGTTTGAAAATGTGTGTTTATTTTGAAAATAGCAAGGATATTTGTTTTGAAATGGAGCAAGTAACTAGGAGTAATCTACCTACTCAAATGTCTTTCTTGTTCATTTTCTTTTCCTTTGACATTGTTATCTTACCATTGATTTGGTAAGCAACCCTATCTTTAGAGGTAAACGGGACGGGCATGGGTCATCGTATAGACATGATTAACAATATTGCAAAGTATCTTAGCATTTTTTGAGGGACTAAGATCATTTTTGTAAGGCAACTTTGAATAACGTCATCGAGGGTCCATGATCTTGTATTTGTTTGTTTTTGCTAAGACACTTTACATGCGTAATATGACCATTTTGTATAAGGCAACCAAGTGGGATAACCCTAAGGGTGTCTTGTGTGCAAGTGTTTCATTTTCATGCTTGATTTTGTCTTGGATTAGGGTTTTCTATTTGATGTATTATATCTTGCCATACAAACCCTAATTACTAACATGTTATGTAAAGCGATAAATTGCGAAATTTAAAGATTACTACGCTATTACAACATTTTGTGGGAGGAGGGTATACAATTGATGAATGGGGATTGCAATAATATAAACCTAATTAATTTATTACAACTAAATTGAATTTATACAAGTATTGGAATAAATAATGTACAAGATAATTTAAATATGCAAAGATATGTAAATGCAAAAGAAGATTTTGTTTTGTTCTTTTTATGTAAAAAAGTTTTAACCTAAGCCTAATAAACAAATCAAGATTAAACTTAAATTAATTAAGGAAGGAGATTATTATTTTTTTAGAAAAGATTTTGATTAAACTCGAATTCTAATTTATTAAAAGGAAATAAATTTCTTTAAGTATTTTTGTATTTTTGTATTGAAAATAATATATGATATTTATGAAGTATTTTGGTCTTTTTATATGTTAAAATAAATATTTAATAGGTATGAAGAAAAAATAAGTATTTAAACTAATTTTAATTTAATTCACAAGTTTAAATAAAAAAAGAAAGTATATAACTTTAAATAAAAATAAATATTGTTTCTGAGAAAATAAAATAAAATAAAACAAAAATATAATATTTATCATTTTTATATTTTTTATGATTTTTTATTATTAAGAAAATATATTTGATAAAATAAAAATAAAATAAAACAAATAGATAAAATATTTGGGCCAGGGGGGTTGAAAGCAAATGGGAGGCAGGAAGTTAGCAAAAAAAAACATAGGACCCAATATGCTGAAGCCCAATATGCAAGAGGACAAAAATGAAGCAAAATGTGAGAAAAATGCAAAAAGGCAGCGCCAAGGCTCGAACCCACGACCTAGGGCAATTTTGCGCGCTGCCTTGCCACTGGGGTGGCTGTACATCCGTTAGTGTAAATGAAAGAAAAAATACATAACATAGAACACTTTCTTGCCTTGTACTTCATCTTCAACCTTTGGCCAGCCGGACCCCCTGTAACTTTTTCATTTCTCAATAAAAATGGAAAGTGATAACATGAACATTATAGCATTTTACCTCACGATTCTAACCATGTGCATAACTAAATCTATAAGTCCAAGATCAGAGAGAATTTTGTTGGCCCTAATTCTTAACCAAATTTTTTCAGAAACTTCAAACTTAAAATTCTCTAAACTCAAGCCAAATAAATGCAAGTTATGGATATGTACAACTTCATAGCAATGATGTCTACATTCTATATTCACAAATGGAAAGCTAACTATGCCTGTATCAAGAGTTAGAAAAACAGAAAACTCACATTGAAAATGGAAATCGTGTTATGAAAATGAGCTTGCTTTAGGATGTTGTGATGATCAGGTTAGCTTCCTTGAACCTCTAGGAAGCTAATGCAATGCTTAGCTTGTCTTGAGGGTGGCTGGAATGGTCTGGAGAAGTCCACCTGTGTTACTCTGTTTTTGAACTTCAACAATGGGGAAGATGGAGTTACAGTGATGTTTCAGGATGTGGGATCGTTTACTTGTATGGTAAGGAAGCTTGGGAAAGCAAAAGGCCTGAAAATGCACGAGTGGAATAGAAGATTCAGTTCACAAGTCAGAAATGGCAAGTTTGGAGGCTTAGTATGCAATTTATGGTTCTAAGGTGTTTCAAGGCTTGGGCATGCGTCCTTTTAGTTGTAAAATGATGGCTTTATATAGAGCAAAAGGTTGGAAGACTTGTGCTTGCTCAGAAGTACAAGATCACATGTCTTGCTACATTTCTTGTTTTTGAAGCAAGTATGAGAAGTGACTTCTTAAGGCACCAATCTGATCTTATAGGGTGGCTTGAAGCTTTAAACATGTTTTCTTCAGGTTTAGAGACTTGGTTTGTGCAGAAAGAACAAGTCCAAGGCTCAAGAAATGGAAAAATGTAAAAAGCATGCTTTTTCAAAATGGCAATGTTGTCTTTCTTCCAAAAATGGCTATTTCCTTGTACAATGCATTAAATACTTGGCTTTAGGGCATGAAACCTTGTGAAATTAATTAATGGTGGAGTGACAAACGAGTTTGAGGCCTGAAAAGTGAAGATTGTATAGCCAATTTGCAATTTTGAAAACTTGTTCTTCATGAAAATGACTTATAATCAAAGTGATAAAACCCTAACTTTATCTCTTCGATTCTCCCTACTCAAGAATGATCTCAAGGAGTTCTTGGACATTTTTGAAAGTTTGTAATGTGCTCTACAACCCATATTTGAAATGATTTTGAAAATTCCTCTTGGAACTAGGTGAAAAGTTTCCATGAAGTTAGGTCAAAAACCTGCCTAACTAGGGCAAAATTTCACTAAGTTATTTTAGTTCATGAGCATGTATTCACAAAATTATATCTTGAAATACAAGAATCTTTAGGAGAAATTGTGTGAAGCAAAGTTGTAGATTTCATGGAGATCTACAACTTTCATGTGGGGAACTTCCTTTGAATCATTTTGTATCATGGTGAAAAATTGGCCTAAAGTTGAGAAAAAATAAGAAATCTTCTATACTTAGAAAATTTTCTAAGTTAGAATTTTTCAACTTTTCAAATCCAAATCTTAAATCTTTGATTTCTTGATGAACAAGTTTAACATTTTGACATGTTTTGATGAATTATGATCCTTGGCATTTGAATTTGCCCAAAAAGTCAAAGTTTGACTTTTCAGTGCACAATTGATTTTTGATCAGTTGATAGAAAAATTCATCTTTCAATCCAATGGATTTGCAATGTTTTGAACTATGTCATTAGGTCAAGATGATGAAATTTAACTCTTGAGATCATGCCTTAAACCAATTGACCATTTGCTAGGTCAAAAATCAAAAATTGCCCCTTCTCAGTCAAAACCCTATTTTTGACCATTTTGCCCTTTTGATGATTTGATCAAATTTCTTGGGGAATTGTGGTCCGAACATGATCAAATGATACATATGAGTCTAAGATGTTGATGTGGATCAAAAATTATGAAGTTTGGCTGAAAATTGGCCATGGTTGACTTTTTCCCCAATACAACTAATTTTTAGGTCAACTGTCTAATTGACTGATAAAAAATGTGATTCAGAGCTTGAAACTTGACATGAGTAATCTTGGGGGTCCATGATTATACTTGAAAACCATATGAAGCATTGACAATCCAAAAATCCTTGTGCAAACTCAAACCCTAATTTTGGTCATCAATGCGTGAGGAGGTGTCTTGAGATGGTCAAACCCTAATGCAGCCTTGAGTCAAAGAGATCTTATGAGGAAATTCTTGATAAGTGAGAGGGAAAATTTTGGGGTACAATAGCTGCCCCTGTTCAATCTTCTTAAACCTGAAGAGTTAGACGGGCGAGTTTTTCCATTCGTGACTCGAAGGTGGAAGATGATTGGACACTAGAGTGTCCATAAATTTGCACTTGATGATGTAATGGTAGAAGGAATGGGCTTACAGATGCCATTTGGAGATGGGTTTAAAGATGCCATCAAATGTGATTGTTGAATTGTAATTTGTAAGCTGGAAAAATGAGTATCAAAATGGCGTCTGTGTCTGGAGCGTATCTATATTGTATCTGAAAGTCGAATCCGAATGAATAGCATAATGGCATCCGTGTTTGGAGTGTATTTGTGTTATATCTAAAAGTTGAATCAGAATGAGTATCAGAATGGCATCCACTTCTGAAGCGTATCTGAACTGTATCAAAAGGTCGAATCTGAATGAGTATCAGGATGGCACCCGCGTCTGGAGCATATCTGAATTGTATCTGAAATTCAAGTCTGAATGAATATCAGAATGGCATCCGTGTTTGGAGCGTATCTGTGTTGTATCTGAAAGTTGAATCTGAATGAGTATCAGAATGGCATCCGCTTCTGGAGTGTATCTAAAATGTATCAAAAGGTCTAATCTGAATGAGTATCAGGATGGCACCCGCGTCTGGAGCGTATCTGAACTGTATCTGAGAGCTCTGAACATTGTTAATGATAGCTGTTAATCTTATCCTGAAAAGGGTAAAATATTAGCTTAAAATGCCAAGTCATGATACATGAAATGTATGCATAATTGGATTATGTTGTATGCATTCGTGTTTATCAATGTTTATGATATATCAATGCAATGTATGGGTATATGAGTTGATTTTTTGCATTGCTGTTTGATTGGGGAAAATAAATCCCTGACTGTTGCTGAGGATATGTGAGTCTTCATGTCTCGAAGTCGAAGTATTGATGAATTTTTGCCAAGAGAAATAAACTTTGTTGTAAGGGCCATGCCATGTAGTGTTTGTAAATTCTTATTGGGGAATCCTGAGAAATTTGACGACTTCTACTGGGGATTAATATTTTGAAACTTTGTTCCGCTAGGGATTTAAACGACGTACTGCAGAAGGTTACTTATGGAATAGCCTAGAGACATTTCTCTATCCTTTCAACCTATCAGTAATTGTCTTTCCTATTTTGTTTTATTTGTAAATAGTAATTATGTTCAAATGCATATGCTCAACAATGAATCATTGGACGTTTTTGTAAACAAAACACAAGTGTAAAGAAAAGACAAATAGTTTTTGCACTTTGAAAGGAATATTTTATATTGACTTTGAGTAAGTATTTTTTGTACAAGGAGATAAACATTCTAGTAAGAGAATGTCGTCGTAAAAAATGAAAATCTTGATACAAAGAAAAGATATCTATGTGCAATAATCCTATGGGGTTCCCATTCTGCTATAGCCTTCGTATCTCTGAGCATCTTGTCTATTTGTTGCCTTGCCCGAAGATGATTGAATTGATCAGAACCTCTGAGTTTGTCAGTGGAAGCCAAATATTGTTCGTAAAGGGATCCAACGGGTCATAGTCATACATTTTAATTCCCTAACTTTTTCCTGGACCGCCCTTTCGGGTTTTCAGTCCACCAGGAAACCCCTTTTTGCCCAAGTCGCCCTTTCGGGTTTTCAACTTGCTGGGTGTACAGATTTTTTTGTTTTATCCCTAGTTTTTGCCTTGAACCTTTTTGGTTCGCCGGGATGCCCTTGTTTTGCCTAGGTATGTCAACCTAGCTAGTCTCTTATGCGTAGTATCTTTTGACTATGTCTGTGTTCGCAGGGTGTGGCAGATCGTTGCCATCCATGGTGGTCAAGATCATTGCCCCACCGGAGAATATGTTTTTGATTACAAATGGTCCTTTATAGGTAGGAGTCCATTTTCCCCTCGGATCACCTTGTGGCAAGATGATGCGTTTGATCACTAGATCCCCAACTTGATACACTTGGCGTCTGAATTTCTTGTTGAAAACCTTGATCATCCATTTTCGATACGTTTGACCATGGCAAACAGCAGTAAGTCTCTTCTCATCAATCAAGTTTAGTTGATCAAGTCGAGTCTGGATCCAATTGTCTTCGTTCAACCCTGCATCCTTCATAATCCTCAGAGAGGGGATCTGAACCTCAATAAGCAAGACAACCTCCATGCCATAAACCAAGGAATAAGGTGTTGCCCCGATTGATGTGTGAGTCGTGGTACGATATCCGTGGAGAGCGAATGGTAACATCTTATGCCAGTCTTTGTATGTGACTGTCAATTTCTGTATCATCTTTTTAATGTTTTTATTTGCAGCATCTACAACACCATTCATCTTCGGCCGATAGGGAGAAGAATTGTGATGTTGAATCTTGAATTGTTCGCACGAGGTGGTGATCATAATGTTGTTGAGATTTGTACCTTTGTCAGTGATGATCTTTTCGGAGATACCGTACCGGAAAATAAGATTTTTCTTGATGAAGCGGGCAACAACGTTCTTGGTGACGGAAGCGAAGGAAGCTGCCTCCACCCACTTTGTAAAATAATCAATGGCCACTAGGATGAATCAGTGTCCATTGGAGGCTATCGGCTTGATTTCCCCAATCATATCAATTTCCCACATAGCAAAGGGCCAGGGAGCCGTCAAGACATTCAGAGGAACCAGAGGTATGTGCACCTTGTCAGCATAAATTTGGCACTTATGGCAGGTTCGGGAGTGTTGATAGCAATCTACTTCCATGGTAGACCAGTAATAGTCTGCCCGTAGGATTTTCTTTGCCATCGTATGCCCACTAGAATGGGTTCCAAAAGTGCCTTCGTGTAATTCGGCCATGATCCTTTCCGCTTCAACCTTATCTATGCACCGAAGTAACACAGAGTCATGATTGCGTTTATACAGGACGCCATTACTAAGGAAGAATTTAGCAGAGAATCTCCTTAAGAACTTCTTATCATTGATTGAAGCTCCTTTTGGATATTCTTGAGCCTCGAGATACCTTTGGACTTCATGAAACCAAGGCTGGTCCACTACTTCTTCAGTATTAATCTCTTGACAGTGTGATGGTTCATCCATTCGTTAGATGGTGATATGGGGAGCCTCGTTACCCCAATTAAGTTTAAACATAGATGACATTGTGGCTAGAGCGTTTGCTAGATGATTTTATTCTCGCGGGAAATGCTCGAAGGTAATCTTCTCAAAGTGTGGTAGCAATGTCAAAACATGTTCTTTATAAGGGATAAGGTTAGGATGTTTGGTGTCTCATTCCCCTTTGATATGACTGATGACCAAAGCTGAATCTCCAAATACATCCAAGGATTTGATCCCCAGGTATATGGCAGCTCGGAGACCAAGGATGCACGCTTCGTATTCCGCCATGTTGTTTGTACAATTGAAGCAAAGTCTAGCAGTAAAGGGAGTATGACACCCTTCGGGAGATATGAGTACAGCACCGATAGCATTTCCAAGTGCATTGTATGCCCCATCAAAGAACAGGATCCATCGGGATCCTTATTCAGGTCCGTCATATGGCCTGAATTCTTCGCAGTTGTCTAATTTCATGATGTCTTCATCCGGAAAATCGAACTTCATGGACTGGTAGTCTTCTACGGTTTGGTGAGCAAGGTGATCAGCCAATACACTTCCCTTTATAGCTTTCTGAGTAGTATACTGTATGTCATACTCTGTCAGGATCATCATCCATCTCGCTATTCTCCCAAAAAGAGCAGGCTTCTCGAAGATGTATGTTGTACCCCAAAATTTGCCCTCCCATATTCTTCAAAGTTTTTACAAACATCATCTCAATTTGCTCAAGTCTACTCAAGGGTTGCACAGTCAAACCATCCTCCTAAGCCAGTCAAAATTAGGGTTTTGGTTCCTGCAAGGAAGTTGAGGTTTTCAAGGGCTCAATCAAGTCCCATAGGCCTATACACACTGTCAAGCATCTACATGCCAAGTTTCAAGGCTCACAGCATCAAGTTGCACAGTCAAAAGCCCTAATTGCTTCACAATCAACTGTAGGGGTAAAATGGTCATTTGGCAGTCAAAAGTCAAAAAATTTGGTCAACATCTTATTTTGAAGCCACAATCATCATTTTATCAAGTCTTGATCATGATTCCACAAGAATGGCTCAAAAATCATCAAGATGCAAAAGTTTCCATTTTTGGACAGTTGAAAAGTCAACTGTAACTTGACCAAGGCATAACTTTTTCATGGTTCATCAGAAAAACCCCATCCAATGCTCATTTTGAAGGGGATGAAATTTCCTACAACTCATCTTCACATTCTAAGTCCAAGAAATGCTCTCACAAAAAGTTATCAATTTCAACATTATAGGTCATTTTCAAAAGTCAACAAAAAGGCACTTTAGGTAAAAGACCATAACTTGAGATTGGTATATCAAAATGACATGGGACCAAAGGCATTGGTTAGGGGACTTCAAGACCTTTCCAAAATGTCCAAGAACATGTCCATATGATCAAAATTGAGCAAGATATGCATTGGAGAAGTTGGGAAATATTTGTGAAATGGCAAAAGTCAACTATCCTTAAAACTTCAATTTTTGACAAAAGGGCCCACTTTCTTCCACTTGATTCAGCCTTGTCATGCCACCCACGTGTCCCATGATTAATTTCAAGATCAAACATTCATTTTTCCATTTTATTTAATTTTTATTGATTTAATTCATTTTAAATCCTTAAAAATTCAAATAAAATCAAAAAATTAATTAAATGGCATCTTTGTGGTTTGAATGGATTTCATACAGCATATGCCAATTACCAATTTCGTGCCAAGCTATTTTGAGCACAAAATCATGGTTTTTGCTCCAAGTATGGAAAGTTTTCAATGGTGGTTAAGGGGAATCTCCAAACATCAATTCCATGGATCCTTGATTCAAATTTTAACTTAAATCAGTTCTACTATATGTGCATAACAAGAACCTAAAGCCTCACACGTGAAAAAGCTGCTGCAAACCCTTATGCCATTTTGAAAAAAAGTCAAGAAAAGTCAAAACTGATCTTCATACTCCAGGCCCTTTCACAGCAATTTAAAGATTCAAACACCTTGCTGGACCATCCAGGAACCTATTGCAATCACAAACAAGCCATAAACCTCAAGGAAACGCCCAGAACAAGTCACACGGTTTGGTTCCTTTTCCATAATCGAAACTCAAAATATATGCATCATTCATATGATTTTTTGTTATTTTTGTGTTGCTTGAACCCACAGGAATCTTTTGGCATAAGTCAATTGCATTGAAACACATAGAATCTGAAACCACCATTGATGAAACCTAGGTTTTCAAAGCTTCCAATTTGGGGGTTTACAGCATAGGTAAAATTAGGACTAATGGCGCCTATGGTTGAATTCGTCAGGATGAGACGAACACATTGATACCCTCGCGCCTTTTTTATATGTGTTACACGTCTATTCGCTATTATTGGCATTTGCAGTTTGTGGGGGTTAAAAACCCCCGCTATTTGATTATTTTTCTACAGATAAATGAAGAAGATGAAGGACGTGGACGCATATGGTTGGAGCATTCAAACAAATGCGCACTTTTTTTTATTCCCAGCATAACTGATTTCTTTATATACTATTTTCTTTACCCATTATGTTAACAAGATGCAGCGCTTGGATCAGTGGAGAGGGACGTGTCTGGCAATCGTTGGGACCTGGGTTCGATTCCCAGGTCCCCCCAAACCTTTGATTATATTTTTCCTAATGTGTTCATGTGCAGGCTTTGCAATGATGTCCACCATACGCCTCCAGGCATCATCATGCCATGTGTCCCAATCAACAATCTGAAGGCCAAGAAAGGGGGACTACCATGCTCCTCAGTCAACTACGCCATGGACAATTCCAAAAGTCAAACGTGGCTAGGAGGCAAATGGGCTTCAGCTTGCTTACAAAAACCCCCATTGATGGTCCAGACCCCCCCCCCCCCCCCCCATTTGGGTTTGCATTCATTTGTTTATTTATTTTTCTTTCTTTTAATTACTTTATTTATTTCTATTGTTTTTTTAATTAATTACTCACCATCAAGTTATTTAACCTTTTCACAATAAAAAAAAAAAAAAACTAATATTTTTATTATTATTGAATATTTTATTCACTTAGTTTAATTATTTTTGTAAATAAATTCTAACATTAATTAACTTAGTTGTTTAATTAGGTTTAATTTTAATCTTTTCACAATAAATAAAATTAATTTAGAATTAGGTCTTTCTTTTGACAACTTTTAATTCCTTTTATTTTATTTTCATTAAAAATATAAAAAACACAAAAACATTTTTTCTTTAATTAAATAATTAATTAGTTAATTAGGTTTAATGTTTAATTTAATTCTAAAAAGGGTCAAAGCCCTAAGACGTTCTCGATTCAATCTTCTTTCGCGTTTTAATTTCTTTTGATTATATTTATGTATCTGTACAGAGTATGTAATAGTTAATTAGGATTTTATCGCCTCATTTAAATTCTCGCACTTTATTTTCAAAACGGTTTTTTTTTTGTTTTTTTGGCGATGTATAGACCCGCGCCTTGTAATAGCTAGATTTACCTTCCCGCAATTTATTTTCCTCACTCCTAACTGTTAAAAAATGCATGAAAGAATGTATGAATAATAAAATCAATCCGTAGCTCACAAATAACATGTACAAAGACAATTAACTGAAAAACAACACACAAGCACATGCCACTCTTAGGGTACGCCTCACTGGTTTCCTCGAACGTGGTCATCAAGTATAGGGTGTCTTAGAGGTCGCCCTTTTGTCTAAAGATCCAGTTGCCTCGAAACGGTTTCCTCGGATTAAAAAGGATCTAGGAGATTAGGGTTACTTCTAAGGTGTCCTACTATTGCTTCGGTGACCACACTGTCCCTTATAATCGAATTGACCCGAATAACTCCAACGATGGTGCTACCTACCTCTCAATGGTGGGATAGCACTATCTAAAGGACTCTTACACAGCCTAATTCCTTAGAGTAGGTAGATCTCATGGGTACTTGCTCTTTTCAAAACCAACAAAAACAACTTTTCGCACCCACACTTTCTAAAAGTTTTCAAACAATTTTTTCATACACTCTTGAGGACAGATACAAGAGTTACTTAGAAATTTTTCAAACGAAACTTTTTCAAAACCCACACACACTTGAAAAGCAAACAATTTTTGAAAACATAAGAGCAAGTACCTAAGAGCCCGTGGATAACCACGGATAGAAAGGGTGCTAACACCTTCCCTTTCTATAATCTACCTCCCGAACCGAGAAACATTCTCGAATAAGGAATTTTGCTGTGCTTTTGTCCTTTCCATGTTGGAGAATATAAAAGACGGTGGCACTCTTGCTTACCGCGACATTTCGCGAACCAGCTTAAAAAACAGTCAGTTCTATTTCCACCGATCACAGAACTGGCGACTCTGCTGGGGATAAAATAAAAGTGAGGTGTACCTTAGGATTAGACCACTCTTATGTTTTCAATTGCCTGTTTTGATTGCTTTAATATTGTGGGCCTGTTTTGGGAGTTTCATAGATCCTAACCCGGATCTGGGGGATACCTCTTAGAAAGTAGCAACAAACTGTGAGGGAACTGTGCGGGGTATACCGACACGGTTGAAGCAGTTTGCTACGTTGATGTGGCACTTTGGTGAGTACCGGTAACCCTTGAGTCAAGTCAAGGAGAGTACGGGGCCGCCGCGTGGTGTCGTGAAGCATCAACTGACCTTAGGAACCTTACTTGACCATCCTGGCCTCTTTAGGGGTAGTGAGATGACCGACTTTGGTGCAGTCCGAAGTTGGTAGATACTCGATACTACACTCATTGAGGGTTGTTTTCTTGGAATATTTTGATCGCCAGTTCAGTGGCTAAATCAAAACAATGAACATAGAAAACAACCCAATGATATTGAGCTCCTTAGAACCCGGTTACTTTTGATAGGACAGGTTTTTGAGCCCACCAACTTCAAGAGGGTAGTACCTAGACCCCATGCTGGCCTAAACTCTAAGGGTTGTCTGGTGTGACTTGTGTGCCTTATCATGTTTTCCTTTTGTGAATACTTGTGGTGTGTTTTTATCATAACATTATAGCATCATACAACATCATATGCATTTACTAACCACTTCAAGGGTTCGAATCTTCATCTTTGTTCTTGTTTTGTAGGACATGGAATCTATCCGTAGAAAGAAAATTCAGATCAACCTTGTAAGGATCCCTCCTCAGCTTAAGGAGCTCACATCCAGGATTCTCGAGAACTCTTCTTTCAGTGAAAGACATGGTAGACTCATCAGCTTGGTCAACACCAACATTGAAGAGGATATGGTGAAAGTGTTATTCCAGTTCTTTGACCCCTTGCACCATTGTTTTACTTTCCCGGATTATCAATTGGTGCCTACTTTGGAAGAGTTTTCTCAACTTCTGAAGGTTCCTATTCTTAATCAACTACCCTACAATGGTACGGAAAGGGAACCAAAACTTGAAGAGGTTGCTAAAGCATTACACCTACAACCATCTGACATCAAAGGGCATTGGGAAGTCAGAAGTGGTATCAAAGGATTCTTGGCCAAGTTCCTGTTTGAGAAGGCCCAAGAATGTTGGAATTCCCTTGACCTACAAGCTTTTGAAGAAGTTGTGGCACTCCTTGCCTATGGTTTGGTGTTGTTCCCGAATCCAGATCAGCTTATAGATATCAATGCTGTCAAGATCTTCATGTCCAGGAATCTTATACCTACATTGCTTGGGGACATCCTTCACTCATGTTACACTCGAACCATGAGAAAACGAGGTGTTCTCATGTGCTGCACTCCTCTCCTTGCAAGGTGGTTTATTTCGCACCTTCCACAATCAGTTTTGAAGAACGAGCGGGGTTTGAGATGGTCACAACGATTAATGACTCTTACACATGCTGATATACATTGGTGTTCTCGGTCCAGAGAAAATGTCACCATCATTGATCATTGCGGAGAGTATCCTAATGTTCCTTTACTTAGAATTAGAGGGGGCATTACTTACAACCCATGTCTGGCTTTGAGACAGTTTGGATATGCTCGGAGGGATGGCCCTCATGACATGTTGATTCCTGACATTGTTTTTGACTTCGACAACGATGCACAAGGACTTCGCCAGAGATTTATCAGAGCTTGGAGGATGCCCAACAAGGTAGATAGCAAGACACTGGGGCACAAGAACTCCATCCCCCTGGAGCCTTATCTTAAGTGGGTACGAGCCCGCTCCCAGAAGCTGGTGATGCCATATCCTCATGTTCTCCCTGTGATCAAAGAGCCAGTTGTGGAAGGAGAGGTGCCCTACACCATCCAACACCCTGACATGCCAACATCTTGGGAAGAAATGCAAAAGAGCTGGATCCAACTCAAGGAAGAACGAAATTCTCTTGAAGCCAGTCTACATGCCAGTGAGAAGAAGGTCCTAGAGCTCACCCGCCTACTGCACGAGGAAAAGACTCTCAACACTTACATTGCTCCAAAGAGGATGCGTAGTGTCTTTTGGGATTGATTATTTTGTAATGTTTTGCCCATGAGGCCCTGATGTACTGAACAGATTATTTCTTAATACAACGTGTGCTCCTTTTTTGTCTACAACGAATTTGAACTTTCGAACCCTTGAATGCATTGCATAAATAGCATATCATGCATCATGTGCATAACAGGTACCCTTTTTCTACAGGTTGCTTAATCTTCTTCGTTGTTTATTTCAGCACTCAATCATCATGAATCCTGAACCAACTACTGAACAAGCTATCAAGGCCCTCCAGGCCCAGAACGCCCAGTTTCAAGAGCTGGTCATGAGCTTAGCCCAAGGGAAACAAGAGTTGAAGACTCTGCTCTTGAAGAAGAAGAAGAAGAACAGGACTGTGTTGTTCAACACTGGACGCAGACTCGGGAATACACTGCAGAATGAGGCTGATCAGGCTACTCCATCTGTTGGGGAAGGCAGTCACCAAGAGGGAGGGGTTCCTAGTCCCGTGGTCTCTGACACCGAGACAGATTTCAACGATGAACAGTACCCTCCTGCTGAGGACAGGTACAAACAGCTGGAGGACCGGCTAAATGCTATGGAGATTCAACGTGTGCCTGGGTTGGATTTTAGAGACTTGGGGTTATCTTCTGGGGTGGTGATCCCACACAAGTTCAAGGCACCTGCCTTTGTGAAGTACGACGGGGCTTCCTGTCCTAAGCTGCACCTCCGTTCTTATGTAAGGAAGATCCAACCTTACACTGCAGACAAGAACTTATGGATCCATTTCTTCCAGGAGAGCCTTTTAGGGGCTCAACTCGAATGGTTCTATCAGCTGGATGGAACCAGTATTCGAAACTGGAAGGACTTGGCTACTGCTTTTTATAAGCAGTATCAGTACAATTCCGACCTTGCTCCCACGCGTACCCAACTTCAGGGTATGTCACTTGGGACGGGTGAAGGTTTTAAGGAGTACGCGCAGAAGTGGAGAGACCTGGCTGGACGGGTGCAGCCACCGTTGACTGACCATGAACTCGTGGACATGTTTTTGGGGACCCTGTCTGGTCCATTCTTCAATCACCTGATTGGTAATTCTTCTGCTGGGTTTACGGACCTGATCCTAACTGGTGAGAGGATCGAAGCTGGTATCAAATCGGAGAAGATACAGAATGGTGCCTCCTCGAGTACTGAAAAGAAGCCCTTCAAGAAGGAAGCTAGTGCTGTGTATGGTCCAAGGAGACAAAATAAACTGGAACACCGCCAAGTTGTCAACGCGGTGGTAATCTCAAAGCCTGCTGCTGCTCCTCAGCAATATAACCAACCAAGGGGTGAGAGACCCAAAAGGCAGTACGCTCAGCTCAGCATGACCCTGTCTCAGATTTTGCCGCAACTGCTGTCAACCAATCTGGTAACTGTCAAGGAAGCTCCGAAGGTAGTAAATACAACCTCTCCAAAGTACAACCCCAACGCCCGCTGCGCTTATCACTCTGATAGCCCAGGGCATTCTACTGATGATTGTTGGGCCCTGAGGAATAAGGTTCAGGACTTTATTGATGCTAAGGAAATACAGTTTGAGGCGCCCGAAAGGCCCAATGTTGTGACTGCTCCCATGCCCCAGCATGGGGTGAATGCTGTGGAAGAAGACCGGTATGTGGCCTCTGGATGAGATTGATACTCCGTTGTTGACCGTCAAGATGAACCTGTTGCTAGCCCGTTTATTTCCGAGTTGTAGTAAAGGTTGCCATTCATGTGCTGTTTCACCTGTTGGTTGTCCTTTGTTGAAATCAGGTATCCAAAGCCTGATGGATAATAAAGAGATCTTGTTCGAGAAGATTGCTATTCCTGCTGTCCCTGTTGAAGAAGTTTCTATTGTTACCATTTTCAACAACCCTCCCAAGGCTCCCTCAAAGAAGCCTGTAAAAATCATGCCTGTTCACAAGATTGCTCCTATCATCATCACTGTTCCGGGGCCCATCCCCTATAAGTCTGACAAAGTTGTCCCGTGGCACTATGGGGAAGATGTTTATGTTCTTGGAGTAAAACAAGAGTTTGATGCTAGTACCGGCGTCAGTAACATCACCAGGCCTACTAAATTCACTCGCAGTGGCAGGCTCTTCTCACCTGATATTGCGCCACCAACTATTCAGAAACCTCTTGTCATCACACCTGCAAGTGTGCATGCTTCCCCTCCTGACCAAGTTCCTGTTTCTATCCCTGCTGCCGAGTCATCTGACGCTCGGGGCAAAGGGATTGCTACTGATATGCCTGCCCGGACGGAGGCACCAAAGACAACCACTGTTGAGGCTTCCAAGCAAGAGATGGAAGAGATCCTCAAGATTATTAAGAAGAATGATTTCAACGTCGTTGAGCAGCTGGGGCACACCCCATCTAAGATTTCCATGCTATCACTATTGTTGTGCTCAGAGGCCCATGCCAAGGCCCTGATTGCCTTCCTGAAGACGGCCCATGTGCCACAAGAAACGTCTGCTGATCAATTTACCGATTGTGTGGCCAACTTGACTGCTGATAATGGGTTGGTTTTCTCCGACACTGATCTGACTGCCAAAGGGAAGAACCATAATGACGCCCTGCATGTCTCTATTGAATGCAGGGGCATTACTCTTGCCCATGTGTTGGTAGACACCGATTCTTCGCTGAATGTATTACCCAAGAAAGCTCTAGACAGGCTGGATTGTGAGGGTTTAGAGCTCAAGCCTAGTAACATTATTGTCCGGGCCTTTGACGGGTCCAAAAGGATGGTACATGGTGAAGTCGACATTCCAATCAGGGTTGGTTCTCAAGTTTTTGATTCTACTTTCTACGTGATGGACATCCGACCATCCTATTCTTGCTTGCTGGGTCGTCCATGGATCCACAAGGCCGGAGCTGTGACCTCCACATTACATCAGAAGCTTAAGTACCCGGTCAGGGGGAAGATTGTTACAGTGCAGGGGGAGGAAGAATATATGGTCAGCCATCTTAACTCGTTCCGGTACATAGAAATGGATGGGGAGTTCATTGAGACCCCCTTTCAACACTTTGAAGAGGTGCCTCAGACATTGGCAACAGCAGAAATAGTGATTGAAGACTCTCCTTTGAAGATGGCTTCCTTGAAAGATGCCCGGGCTGTGATTGAGAAGGGTGAGTGCGCAAACTGGGGCCGACTTCCTGATTTTACTTCGAAGACTGACAAATTTGGTTTGGGTTTCACTGCAGAAGCTCAGAGGGCTGTTCGCAAGGCAAGGATTGGAAGACCTCTTGTGTTCATCACTAACCCGGGAGTAAATGCTATTGAGGACGAAGCGGAAGAATCTGAGTTCGACAGCTGGATCTACCCGACAACCAATGGTGGACCAAGCAACTGGACGGCGAAAGATTTCATACCTATTACTTTTTTCACTCAGTAATGAAATCCTTTGTTTTAAATTTGTAACGAACAATAATTTGAAACTTTATGGCCCGGTGTCTTACCCGGGGCACCGTGGCCTCATTTGTGAGGGCTTTTGTGTGTCACTCTCATATATCATTAATAAAAGCATTGGACGTTTTTACATTTCAAATCTTGCGCTCCTTTTCTTTCTTTATATATATTGCAAAACAGCTATATTTACACACACTCACTTATACAGGTTCCAATCCACTCTGGATCTCACTGGTAACGACTCTGCTACTGCCAGTTATGACTTCGAAAATCCGATCAACTTAGCCGAAGACGAAGGTGAAGATGATTGCGAAGTGCCTGGTGAGCTTGCAAGACTGCTACTCCAGGAAGAGAGGGCCATTCAGCCACATGAAGAGCCAGTGGAAACGGTAAATCTGGGTACTGAGACAGACAGAAAGGAAGTCAAGATTGGTGCCAATCTAGAGCTCAGTGTGAAACAACGGTTGATTCAGATGTTGCATGAATACGTGGAAATCTTCGCCTGGTCTTACGAAGATATGCCTGGGTTGGATACTGACATTGTGGTTCATCACCTTCCTACCAAGGAAGACTGCCCTCCGGTAAAACAGAAGGTCCGCCGTATGCGTCCAGAGATGTCCGAGAAAATCAAAGCTGAGGTTATGAAACAATTTGACGCCGGTTTTCTAGCAGTGACTTCTTACCCTCAGTGGGTTGCCAACATAGTTCCAGTGGCGAAGAAAGATGGTAAGGTCAGAATGTGTGTTTATTACAGGGATTTGAACAGGGCAAGCCCCAAGGATGATTTCCCTCTGCCTCACATCGACGTTCTGGTTGACAACACTGCTCAACATAAGGTATTCTCATTCATGGATGGGTTCTCAGGTTATAATCAAATCAAGATGGCTCCTGAAGACATGGAGAAGACCACTTTTGTTACTCAGTGGGGCACCTTTTGCTACAAGGTCATGCCTTTTGGGTTGAAAAATGTCGGGGCAACCTACCAACGTGCCATGGTTGCTTTATTTCATGACATGATCCATCATGAGATCGAGGTATATGTCAACGACATGATTGCAAGGTCCCAAACTGAGGAGGAACACCTTGACCATCTACAGAAGCTGTTTGACCGTCTGAAATTATACAAGCTGAGGTTGAACCCGAACAAGTGCACCTTTGGGGTGAGATCTGGAAAATTGCTAGGTTTCGTCGTAAGCGACAAAGGTATTCAAGTGGACCCTGCCAAGGTGAAAGCCATACAAGAGATGCCAACTCCCAAGACAGAAAAAGAAGTCAGAGGCTTTCTAGGACGCCTGAACTACATTGCCCGATTTATCTCACACTTAACTGCTACTTGTGAACCAATCTTCAAGCTGCTAAAGAAAGATCAAGTAGTACGTTTGAACGATGAATGTCAGGCCGCTTTCGAAAGAATCAAAGAGTATCTCCAAGAACCACCCATTCTTATGCCACCGGTTGAAGGGAGACCTCTAATCTTATACTTGACGGTACTTGACAGCTCAATGGGGTGTGTGCTGGGGCAGCATGACGAGTCTGGCCGAAAAGAGCACGCTATTTATTACCTTAGCAAAAAGTTTACCGACTGTGAGACCCGATACTCACTGCTCGAGAAAACTTGATGCGCTTTGGTATGGGCTGCTCGCCGGCTGAGACAGTATATGTTGACTGACACTACTCTGCTGATTTCTAAAATGGATCCAATCAAGTACATATTCAAAAAGCCTGCCTTGTCTGGAAGAATAGCAAGATGGTAGATGATATTGACAGAATACGACATCCAGTACACGACTCAGAAAGCAATCAAGGGAAGTGTATTGGCAGACCATTTGGCACACCAGGCAGTGAATGACTACCAGTCCATGAACTTTGAATTTCCAGACGAGGATATCATGGTAGTAACTGATTGTGAAGTACCTAGACCGGATGAAGGACCTGAGGAAGGATCCCGATGGTCTATGCACTTTGACGGAGCCTCAAACGCTTTGGGTAACGGTACTGGCGTTGTGATCATATCCCCTAAAGGCACTCATACTCCACTCACTGCCCGGCTATGTTTCAACTGCACCAACAACATGGCGGAGTATGAAGCATGCATCATGGGTCTTCAAGATGCAATTGACTTAAGGATCAAGTTTCTGAGTGTCTTCAGAGATTCCGCTCTCGTGATCAATCAGATCAAAGGCGAGTGGGATACGAAACACCCAAATCTTATTCCCTACAAAGAGTATGTGTTGACCTTGATCCCCCATTTCACGGAGATAACTTTTGAACACTTCCCGAGAGAGGAGAATCAGTTGGCGGACGCACTGGCTACGATGTCTTCTATGTTCAAAGTAAAATGGGACAACGAGGCTCCCCGAATCATTATTTGGAAATTGGATGGACCTGCACATTGCTGCAATCTTGAGGCTGAAGAGGTAACTGAAAAACCTTGGTATCATGAAGTGAAGAGGTACTTGGAAGCTCAAGAATACCCTGAAGGCGCATCTGTCAACGACAAAAAGTTTCTGAGAAGGTTCGCTGCAAAGTTCTTCCTCAGCAACGGCATTCTGTACAAGCGAAACCATGATTCGACCTTACTGCGTTGTGTAGATAAGACTGAAGCAGAAAAGATCATGGCAGAACTACATGAAGGTACCTTCGGAACGCATTCCAGTGGACATACTATGGCAAAGAAAATCCTTCGGGAAGGATACTTCTGGTCCACAATGGAAGCTGACTGTTACCAACATTCTCAGACATGTCACAAATGCCAGATCTATGCTGATAAGGTGCATGTTCCTCCAGTTCCTCTGAACGTCTTGACAGCACCTTGGCCTTTTGCAATGTGGGGCATTGATATGATCGGCGAGATCAGACCTACGACATCCAACGGGCATCGCTTCATCCTAGTAGCAATTGATTACTTCACGAAGTGGGTTGAAGCAGCTTCCTATGCTACGGTAACCAAGAACGTCGTGGCACGGTTCATTCGGCACAACCTGATCTGTCGATACGGTGTACCTGATAGGATCATTACAGATAATGGTACCAATCTTAACAATAAGATGATCACTGAGCTCTGCGAGCAATTCAAGATACAGTATCATAACTCTTCTCCCTACCGGCCGAAGATGAATGGGGCTGTCGAAGCGGCAAATAAGAATATCAATAATATTGTGCAGAAGATGACAGTGACGTACAAAGATTGGCACGAGATGTTACCGTTTGCTCTTCATGGGTACCGTACCTCAACACGGACGTCAACAGGGGCAACCCCCTTTTCCTTGGTTTATGGCATGGAGGTAGTCTTGCCCATCAAAGTCCAGATACCCTCTCTCCCGATAATGAAGGATGCAGGTTTGAGCGAGGATGACTGGATCCAGACTCGGCTTGATTAATTAAACCTAATTGATGAAAAGAGACTCACTGCTATTTGTCATGGTCAAACGTACCAAAAACGGATGATCAGGGCATTTAACAAGAAAGTCAGACGACAAGAGTATCAAGTCGGAGACCTGGTAATTAAGCGCATCATTCTTCCTCAAAGTGATCCCAGGGGCAAATGGACCCCTACGTACGAAGGGCCATTTGTGGTTAAACATATCTTCTCAGGAGGAGCTATGATTCTAACCACCATGGATGGTGACGACCTTCCTCACCCCGCCAATGCAGACATAGTAAAACGATACTACGCATGATAAAAGACCCGCTAGGTTGACACGCCTAGGCAAAAATAAGGGCTTCCCGGCGAACCAAAAGGGTTCGGGCAAAAATAAGAGATGAAATGAAAAAATTTGTACACCCGGCAAGTCGAAAACCTGAAAAGGCGGCTTGGACAAAAAAAGGGTATCCCGGTGGACCGAAAACCCGAAAGGGCGGTCCAGGAAAAAGTTAGGGATTAAAGCATAATACTATGTCTCATTGGATCACCTTGCATCCAGAATCCGGTATCAACTATCAGGTTCAGACGACATCGACCAATCAACTTCATCTTCAACTGAGCAGCAAAGTGATGAGATGCTTGAAGACATAAAGGCGATAGCAGAGTTGGAACCCAGTGGGATTATTCCTTTCACATAGCTGTTTTGTTTTCCTTTTCCAAAAATTGTATAAACTCTGTTGTTCGGTGGAGTTCTCTTACTAGGACGTCAGCCTCTTGTACATAAACGCCTATTTACAGGCAAATTCTAAAATCAATACAAATTCACTTTTCCAGACAAATTGCCAATTGTTTTTCCTCTTTCTGTTTTGTTTTGCAAAGAACGTCCAATGTTCATTTTTGATATATGCATTTGACAGTAATTGCTAACTCATAAATACTTGCATGCGAAACAAAGGATTAATTGCAGGTGACATTAGAAACAGGGGCAATAAGAATTGTCTAAGCGATCCGGTTGCTCTGTCCACCGAAGTACCAAGGTAAGTTCGGCTGAAGAATGTAACCCAGATACCTTCACTCCCCACAGAGTAAGACAAGACTCAGAAATACTCTCCCCCGAGCAGAGTTGATCTCTCATCAACCATAAAGAGGGCACAGTATTCCCTAGCAAGTCAGCAACACTCTCCCCAAGCAGAGTTAGCCTACTTTTAGCCTTAAGGAAGTTGGGTATTCCCAGAAGATCTCAACATTCCCCAGCGGAGTATACAGATGTTCCTCAACAAGCATCCCCGGCAGTCTTGGTATAAGATTGTTCCCCGGTGGAATCCAGACACCCCAGTGGAGCCATTTCCCCAGTACAGTTCAAAAGTTTCCCCAGGAGAGTTGAATCATCCTCCCTAGTAGATTCTGGAAGCTTATCCCCAGTAAATTCTGGAAGCTTATCACATGCAGAGTACATACGTCTCTCCTTGGCTTTATTCAAAAGGGTTATCCCCACCAGAGCTTATAACTGGGTTATCCTCAGCTAATTACCACGGAAAGATCGTCCTCGGCGAAGTTCTTCCTATCCCCAGCAGAGTCCATCAAATTCCCCAGCATAACTTATCAACAAAGTCCCCAGCGGAGTTATCATCAAAACCTCAGCGAAGTATCTCTCCCCACAGAGTAATTCCCCGCAGAGTAATCTCTCCAACAAGTTTATCCCCCAACGGAGTCATCTTCTCCTACCGGTTTATTCTTGCAACCATCATCCCCAGCGGAAACGAAGAACTCTACTCTTCAACATCAGCCCAGGATTTAACTTCCCGGCATCCGTCAAGGATTTATTTCCCTAGACGAAAATACATTCATAAACATTTCACATTTCATACATCCTGCTTACATACATGACAAAGTGCACACGACACGATCTCATTTATTCTTGAGAACATCATGACATCATGCATTTCATACATCATGACATTGCATACAACTGATGTTTTGCCTTTTCAGGAAAAAGGTCGATCCAAAGATGATTACTATCAACTGTCGCAATTCCAGATTCGATTCCTGTATCCAGCCAGGGCATATCTGTAGACAATAAATTCCAGATTCGATTCCTGTATCCAGCCAGGGCATATCTGTGAGTAGATTCGATTCCTGTATCCAGCCAGGGCATATCTGCATGAAGAGTTTAGAGATTCGATTCCTGTATCCAGCCAGGGCATATCTGTAGACGACAGATTCCAGATTCGATTCCTGTATCCAGCCAGGGCATATCTGTGAGTAGATTCGATTCCTGTATCCAGCCAGGGCATATCTGTGAGTAGATTCGATTCCTGTATCCAGCCAGGGCATATCTGTAGACGACAAATTCCAGATTCGATTCCTGTATCCAGCTAGGGCATATCTGTGAGTAGATTCAATTCCTGTATCCAGCCAGGGCATATCTGTAGACGACAAATTCCAGATTCGATTCCTGTATCCAGCCAGGGCATATCTGTGAGTAGATTTGATTCATGTATCCAGCCAGGGCATATCTGCATGAAGAGTTTAGAGATTCGATTCCTGTATCCAGCCAGGGCATATTTGTAGACGACAAATTCCAGATTCGATTCCTGTATCCAGCCAGGGCATATCTGTGAGTAGATTCGATTCCTGTATCTATCCAGGGCATATCTGCATGAAAAGTTTAGAGATTCGATTCCTGTATCCAGCCAGGGCATATCTGTAGACGACAAATTCCAGATTCGATTCCTGTATCCAGCCAGGGCATATCTGTGAGTAGATTCGATTTCTGTATCTAGCCAGGGCACATCTGTGAGCAATTGATTGTGGATTCGATACCTGTATCTAGCCAGGGCATATCTACATGAAGATATTGAAGATCAACACCTGTAACAGGCCAGGAAACCATCTTCCTTTCTCAAAACACGCAAGTTCTCGCTAAGGAATCTCTTACGCGATCGACACTTTCCGATGGCATCTATAAGCCCATCCACCTACCAACAATCTCCAAATGGCATCTATAAGACCATTCCCGACAAAGGTTCTGTCACATCCCCGATGGCATCTATAAGCCCATCTCCACAACTATCCATCACATTTACAAATGGCATCTATAAGCCCATTCCCGACAAAGTTCTATCACATCTCCAGATGGCATCTATAAGCCCATCCTCCTATCCACCATCTCTCCAAATGGAATCTGTAAGCCCATTCCCGCTGTCACACTGCTGATACTCCACTATGTGAGTGCAAATTTCTGGGCACTTCAGTGTTCAATCATCTTCCACCTTCGGATCACGAAAAGCACGCAAGCCAATCTACATCCTCAGGTCTAAGAAGATTGAACAGGGGCAACTGTTGTACCCCAAAATTTTCCCTCCCATATTCTTCAAAGTTTTGACAAACATCATCTCAATTTGCTCAAGTCTACTCAAGGGTTGCACAGTCAAACCATCCTCCTAAGCCAGTCAAAATTAGGGTTTTGGTTCCTGCAAGGAAGTTGAGGTTTTCAAGGGCTCAATCAAGTCCCATAGGCCTATACACATTGTCAAGCATCTACATGCCAAGTTTCAAGGCTCACACCATCAAGTTGCACAGTCAGAAGCCCTAATTGCTTCACAATCAACTGTAGGGGTAAAATGGTCATTTGGCAGTCAAAAGTCAAAAATTTTGGTCAACATCTTATTTTGAAGCCACAGTCATCATTTGATCAAGTCTTGATCATGATTCCACAAGAATGGCTCAAAAATCATCAAGATGCAAAAGTTTCCATTTTTGGACAGTTGAAAAGTCAACTATAACTTGACCAAGGCATAACTTTTTTATGGTTCATCAGAAAAACCCCATCCAATGCTCATTTTGAAGGGGATGACATTTACTACAACTCACCTTCACATTCCAAGTCCAAGAAATGCTCTCACAAAAAGTTATCAATTTCAACATTATAGGTCATTTTTAAAAGTCAACAAAAAGGCACTTTAGGTAAAAGACCATAACTTGAGATTGGTAAATCAAAATGACATGGGACCAAAGGAATTGGTTAGGGGACTTCAAGACCTTTCCAAAATGTCCAAGAACATGTCCATATGATCAAAATTGAGCAAGATATGCATTTGAGAAGTTGGGAAATTTTTGTGAAATGGCAAAAGTCAACTATCCTTAAAAATTCAATTTTTGACAAAAGGGCTCACTTTCTTCCACTTGATTCAGCCTTGTCATGCCACCCACGTGTCCCATGATTAATTTCAAGATCAAACATTCATTTTTCCATTTTATTTAATTTTTATTGATTTAATTCATTTTAAATCCTTAAAAATTCAAATAAAATCAAAAAATTAATTAAATGGCATCTTTGTGGTTTGAATGGCTTTCATACAGCATATGCCAATTACCAATTTCGTGCCAAGCTATTTTGAGCACAAAATCATGGTTTTTGCTCCAAGTATGGAAAGTTTTCAATGGTGGTTAAGGGGAATCTCCAAACATCAATTCCATGGATCCTTGATTCAAATTTTAACCTAAATCAGTTCTATTATATGTGCATAACAAGAACCTAAAGCCTGACACGTGAAAAAGCTGCTGCAAACCCTTATGCCATTTTGAAAAAAAGTCAAGAAAAGTCAAAACTGATCTTCATACTCCAGGCCCTTTCACAGCAATTTAAAGATTCAAACACCTTGCTGGACCTTCCAGGAACCTATTGCAATCACAAACCAGCCATAAACCTCAAGGAAACGCCCAGAACAAGTCACACGGTTTGGTTTCTTTTCCATAATCGAAACTCAAAATATATGCATCATTCATATGATTTTTTGTTATTTTTGTGTTGCTTGAACCCACAGGAATCTTTTGGCATAATTCAATTGCATTGAAACACATAGAATCCGAAACCACCATTGATGAAACCTAGGTTTTCAAAGCTTCCAATTTGGGGGTTTACAGCATAGGTAAAATTAGGACTAATGGCGCCTATGGTAGAATTCGTCAGGATGAGACGAACACATTGATACCCTTGCGCCTTTTTTATATGTGCTACACGTCTAATCGCTATTATTGGCATTTGCAGTTTGTGGGGGTTAAAAACCCTCGCTATTTGATTGTTTTTCTGCAGATAAATGAAGAAGATGAAGGACGTGGACGCATATGGTTGGAGCATTCAAACAAATGCGCGCTTTTTTTTATTCCCAGCATAACTGATTTCTTTATATATTATTTTCTTTACCCATTATGTTAACAAGATGCAGCGTTTGGCTCAGTGGAGAGGGACGTGTCTGGCAATCGTTGGGACCTGGGTTCGATTCCCAGGTCCCCCCAAACCTTTGATTATATTTTTCCTAATGTGTTCATGTGCAGGCTTTGCAATGATGTCCACCATACGCCTCCAGGCATCATCATGCCATGTGTCCCAATCAACAATCTGAAGGCCAAGAAAGGGGGACTACCATGCTCCTCAGTCAACTACGCCATGGACAATTCCAAAAGTCAAACGTGGCTAGGAGGCAAATGGGCTTCAGCTTGCTTACAAAAACCCCCATTGCTGGCCCAGACCCCCCCCCCCCCTTTGGGTTTGCATTCATTTGTTTATTTCTTTTTCTTTCTTTTAATTACTTTATTTATTTCTATTGTTTTTTTAATTAATTACTCACCATCAAGTTATTTAACCTTTTCACAATAAAAAATCAAAAAAAAAAAACTAATATTTTTATTATTATTTAATATTTTATTCACTTAGTTAATTATTTTTGTAAATAAATTCTAACATTAATTAACTTAGTTGTTTAATTAGGTTTAATTTTAATCTTTTCACAATAAATAAAATTAATTTAGAATTAGGTCTTTCTTTTGACAACTTTTAATTCCTTTTATTTTATTTTCATTAAAAATATAAAAAACACAAAAACATTTTTTCTTTAATTAAATAATTAATTAGTTAATTAGGTTTAATGTTTAATTTAATTCTAAAAAGGGTCAAAGCCCTAAGACGTTCCCGATTCAATCTTCTTCCGCGCCTTGTAATAGCTTGATTTACCTTCCCGCAATTTATTTTCCGCACTCCTAACTGTTAAAAAATGCATGAAAGAATGTATGAATAATAAAATCAATCCGTAGCTCACAAATAACATGTACAAAGACAATTAACTGAAAAACAACACACAAGCACATGCCACTCTTAGGGTACGCCTCACTGGTTGCCTCGAACGTGGTCATCAAGTATAGGGTGTCTTAGAGGTCGCCCTTTTGTCTAAAGATCCAGTTGCCTCGAAACGGTTGCCTCGGATTAAAAAGGATCTAGGACATTAGGGTTACTTCTAAGGTGTCCTACTATTTCTTCGGTGACCACACTGTCCCTTATAATCGAATTGACCCGAATAACTCCAACGATGGTGCTACCTACCTCTCAATGGTGGGATAGCACTATCTAAAGGACTCTTACACAACCTAATTCCTTAGAGTAGGTAGATCTCATGGGTACTTGCTCTTTTCAAAACAAACAAAAACAACTTTTCGCACCCACACTTTCTAAAAGTTTTCAAACAAATTTTTCATACACTCTTGAGGACAGATACAAGAGTTACTTAGAAATTATTCAAACGAAACTTTTTCAAAACCCACACACACTTGAAAAGCAAACAATTTTTGAAAACATAAGAGCAAGTACCTAAGAGCCCGTGGATAACCACGGATAGAAAGGGTGCTAACACCTTCCCTTTCTATAATCTACCTCCCGAACCGAGAAACATTCTCGAATAAGGAATTGTGTTGTGCTTTTGTCCTTTCCATGTTCGATAATATAAAAGACGGTGGCGACTCTTGCTTACCGCGACATTTCGCGAACCAGCTTAAAAAACAGTCAGTTCTATTTCCACCGATCACAATGTAGTTTATCGGATCCATCTGAGATATCAACAAGGTAGTATGAGTCAACATATACTGTCTTAGCCGGCGAGCAACCCATGCTAGAGCGCAGCAAGTTTTCTCGAGCAGTGAATATCTGGTTTCACAGTCGGTAAACTTTTTGCCCAGGTAGTAAATAGCGTGCTCTTTTCGGCCAGACTCGTCATGCTGCCCCAATACACACCCCATTGAATTTTCTAAAATAGTCAGATACATAATCAACGTTCTTCCCTCGACTGGTGGCATCAACAAAGGAGGCTCTTGTAAGTACTCTTTTATTTTATCAAAAGCAACTTGGCATTCATCATTCCATTTGACTACTTGATCTTTCTTCAATAATTTGAAGATTGGCTCACAAGTAGCTGTCGGGTGAGAAATGAATCTGGCGATATAATTCAAACGTCCTAAGAATCCTCTGACTTCCTTCTCAGTAAGAGGAGCAGGCATCTCTTGTATTGCTTTAACTTTGGCAGGATCAACCTCAATACCTTTGTTGCTGACAATAAAACCTAGGAGTTTACCAGATCGTACCCCGAATGTGCACTTGTTTGGATTCAACCTTAGCTTGTACTTCTTCAGTCTCTCAAACAGTTTTTGTAAGTGATCAAGGTGCTCTTCTTCTGTTTGCGATCTGGCTATCATATCATCCACGTAGACTTCTATTTCATATTGTATCATGTCGTGAAATAAAGCTACCATGGTGCGCTGGTAGGTTGCCCCAACATTCTTCAGTCGGAATGGCATCACCTTGTAGCAGAATGTGCCCCACTGTGTGACAAATGTTGTTTTCTCCATGTCTTTAGGTGCCATTTTGATTTGGTTGTAACCTGAGAATCCGTCCATGAAGGAAAACACTTTATGTTGTGTTGTATTGTCAACTAGGATATCAATATGGGGGAGTGGAAAGGCATCCTTGGGGCTTTCCCTATTCAAATCTCGATAGTCCACACACATTCGCACTTTGCCGTCCTTTTTAGGCACGAGAACAACATTGGCAACCCATTGGGGGTAATAGGTGACGGCCAAGAATCCATCGTTAAATTGCTTCATGACCTCTGCTTTAATCTTTTCTGACATATTAGGCCTCATCTGACGTACCATCTGCTTTACTGGCAGACAATCCTCTCTTGTAGGCAAACGATTTACCACAATATCTTCATCAAGTCCTGGCATATCTTCATATGACCAGGCAAAGACTTCGACATAATCATGCAATAACTGAATCAGACGCTTCTTGACATTGGGTTCTAGATTGGAACCCACTTTGACCTCTTTTTGTCTTCTTCGGTACCCAGGTTGATTGTATCCACGGGTTCCTCGTGAGGCTGAATGGTTCTTTCTTCTTGTTGTGGAAATCTGGCCAGTTCCCCTGGTACTTCACAATCTTCCTCACCTTCATCTTCGGCTTGGTAGATTAGATTCTCAGAGTCACAAAAGGACATAGTAGTATTGTTACCCATGGGATCCAGAATGGATGGATACCTGCATTATGAGTGTGGGTGTGTGTAAGGGTATAGCTATCTTTGAAAGAAAATAAAATGTAAAAGAAAAAACAATGAGAATAAAAGTTTGAATGTGAAAACGTCCATGATTCATTGATGTCATATGAATATGAGATAATAACCCTTACAAATGGACCATTGTGCCTCGGGTAAGACACAAGGTTTTAAGAGTGCGAATTGTTTTGAATATTACAGATCCAACAAAATCTAAAGATAAATTACTGAGAGATGAAAGTGATTGGGATGAAGTCTCTGGCCTCCCAATTGTTGAGCCCTCCATTGACAGTCGGAAAGATCCATTCCTCCAGGTTGCAGCCATCTTCACCATCTTCTACCGCGTTGACCTCACGGTTGCTGATCTTCAAGGGTGGCCCCCCAGCACGGGCACGACGTACAGCCTTTTGAGCACTTGAAGTGAAACCTAAGCCAAACTTGTCAGATTTATACGGGATATATTGAAGTTGCCCCCAGATAGTGCATCCTCCTTCTTCTACTACTGCTTTGGCATCCTTCAGAGATGACATCCAGAGTGGAGGCCTTGTAATCTTGGGAGCAGCCTTGGTCACCGCCACCTCTTGGGGAACCTCTTCAAAATGTTGAAAAGGAGTTTCAATGAATTCGTCGTCCAATTCCATATATCTGAAGGAATTGAGATGGTTGATCATGTATTCTTCCTCTCCATGTACGGTGATAATCTTCCCTTGAACTGGATACTTCAGCGTCTGGTGCAGTGTAGAGGTAACAACGCCAGCATTATGGATCCATGGTCGGCCTAGCAAGCAGGAGTAAGAAGGGCGGATATCCATTACATAAAAGGTTGAATTGAAAGTTTGAGTTCCAACCTTTATGGGGATATCCACTTCCCCGTGCACCATCCTCTTCGAACCGTCAAAAGCCCTTACCACTATGTTGCTCGGCTTCAAAGTCAACCCTTCATAGTTGAGTCTATCAAGAGCTTTTTTGGGTAATACATTCAGAGATGAGCCAGTATCCACCAAAACATGCGCCAGAGTGGTGCCCCTACATTCCACAGAGACATGCAAGGCTTCATTGTGCTTTCTTCCCCTTGGTGTCAGATCAGCATCCGAGATGCCTAAGCCGTTATCCGCTGTCAAGCTGGCCACGCAGTCTTGGAATTGATCAGCAGACGTCTCTTGAGGCACATGGGCTGTTTTTAGGAACTTCACCAAGGCTTTCGCATGTGCCTCGGAACACAGTAGTAATGCCAGCATGGAGATTTTGGAGGGAGTTTTCCCCAACTGTTCAACTACATCGTAGTCGCTCCTCTTTATAATTTTTAGGATCTCCTCCATTTCTTTCTTGGATGTCTCAAGGATAGTCAGTGATTGAGCCTTCGTCCGGACAGGCTCCACCTGAATACTCTTTCCTCGAGTCTCAGCAGCAGGAGTGTTGGTAGGAATGATAACAAGGGTTGTAATGTCTTTGTCAATAGGAGCACTTTCAGAGATGATTACGGGTGTAGGAGAAACCTTTGGAGCAGCCATAGGGATGATCACGGGTCCAGAAATTGCTTTTGGGGGAGCAATTTCTGGAGAAAAGATCCTACTGCTTCGGGTAATTTTTCTAGTTCCGACAATGTTGCTGATGTCGGCATCTTCTTCTTCGGAATTTATCTCTTCGGCGGCCGGCCAGTCTTGTTTGATGCCATGGTAATAAATACCCCCTCCATAATTCCACGGCACAGTCTTGTCTGATTTATATGGGACTGGCCCAGGCATTGTGATTATTAGAGGAGCTGCTTTTGGAACCGATGTAATTCTAATGGGTCTTTTGGTGAAGACCCTGGAAGAATTGGCGGAAATGGTAATGATTGAAACATCTTCAACAGGAATAGGTGAAACAGGAGTACTTTCAAATAAAATCTCTTTATTATCTATCAGGCGCTGAATGCTTGCTTTCAACAAAGGGCAATTAGTTGGCGAGGATAAGCAGAGATGGCAAACTTCATTACAGCCCGGGAACACACCGACTTTCAACAAGTTCATCTTAATGGTTGGAAATGGAGTCATGAATTCATCAATTGTGGTAACAAACAAATCTTCTTCAATAGCATTGGTATTGTGACCATGCCTGGGCATAGGATCAGAAATGACATTTGGCTTCTCGGGCACATCAAACTCAATTTCTTTTGCTTCAATGAGGTCTTGTATTTTGTTTTTCAAGGCCCAACAATTATTAGTATCGTGACCAGGAATTTCAGAGTGATATGTGCAACGGGCATTGGGGTGATAATGAGGGGATGTTGTATTGGGGTTTTTCGGAGCTTCTTTCAAGGTTGCCAGGTTGGGTCTCAGAAGATGCGATAATACTTGAGACAGAGTCATGTTGATTCTGGTGAATTGCCTGACTGGCCTTTCCACCCTTGGTTGATTACTTTTTTGTTGATCATATGTAGGCTTGGGAATCATAACAGCCCCCATAATTGGTCGGCGTTCGGCCCTATCTTGGTTCCTTTGCAGATATACAACAACTACCTCTTTCTTCCTGATGAAAGGTTTCCTCACAGCTGTAGAAGAAGATGAATCATTCTGAATCTTTCCACTTTTTATGCCAGCTTCCACCCTTTCTCTGGTTAATATTAGTTCAGTAAAGCCTGCAGATGAACTTCCGATTAAATGGTTGAAGAAGGGACCAGATAAGGTGCCTAAGAACATGTCCGCCAATTCTCTTTCAGACAAAGGGGGTTGAACTCTTCTAGCCAAATCTCTCCATTTTTGTGTGTAATCTTTGAAACCTTCATTGGAAGCCATGGCCATACTCTGGAGTTGAGTACGGGTAGGCGCCAAATCAGCATTGTATTGATATTGCTTGTAGAAAGTTGCGGCGAGATCTTCCCAATTGTGGATGTTGGCTCTTTCTAGTTGGTAAAACCAATCGAGTTGTGTTCCAGACAGACTGTCTTGGAAAAAGTGCACCCATAAGTCTTTATCAGCGGCATGGGGTTGAATTTTCCTCACATATGATCGGAGATTCATTTTAGGGCATGACACCTTATCATATTTTACAAACATAGGAACTTTGAATTTCGAAGGAATCAAAATCCCCGACACTAGTCCCAACTCCTGAAAGTCCAAACCTAGAACCTTTTGGATTTCCATCGCGCTCAACCGCTCTTCAAGATGTTTATACTTATCATCAACTGGAGGGTATTGTTCCTCAGAGTAGTCTTCCTCTTCTTCCTCCTCTTCAGATTCTGACGGGACCGCTGTTTCTTTGCCTTTCCCATCTCCTTCACCGGATGTTGTTGCAAAGTTCAAAGTTCTTCTTGCCTGCCCCTGAAATCTTCTCCCCATGTTTAAGACTTCGGTTACCTTCTTTGTTTTCTTTTTCCTCTCTTTAGCTAGCAGAGTCTTCAATTCTTCTTGCCCCTTGGCAAGGGTCATGAGCAACTGTTGAAACTGCGTGTTCTGGGCTTAAAGATCATTCAATGTTTGCTTGATATCCATCTTACTGAAATAAACAGTAGAGAGATGAGGAGATTTGTTGGAAAAACCTGCTTATGTTATGATGAATGATATGTGCATATGCTATGTTTTCAAGGATTTCGAAGATTCGAATTTGTTTTAGACAAAAAAGAAACACACGTTATATTAATAAGATAAAGTTTGAGTACATCAATGCCCCTTGGGCAAAATAATATAAAACTCTAAGATATAAAAGTGGTGCGCATCCTCTTTGGTGCAATGTAGGCATTCAGAGTCTGCTCCTCATGAAGTAGCCTAGTGAGCTCCAAAACCTTCTTCTCGATTGCATAGAATTAGGCTTCGAAAGTATCTTGCTCTCCTTTGAGTTGTATCCAATCCCTTTGGAGGTCTTCAAGAGATGTGGGCATTTCAGGATGTAGGATAGTGTATGGAACATCTCCCTCCTTGACAGGCTCAATGATTACCGAGAGAATGGAGGCGTAAGGCATCATAAGACTCTGAGCGCGAGTTCGTACCCATTTGAGGTAAGGCTCAAGAGGGATGGAATTCTTGTTCGCCAAAGTCTTTCTATCCACCTTGTTTAGCATCCTCCAAGCTCGGATAAATATCTGGCGAAGACCTTGATTGTCGTTGTCTTAGTCGAATACTAAACCTTGAATCAACATCTCGTGCGGGCCATCCCTTCGGGCATAACCAAACTGCCTTAAGTCTAAACATGGGTTGTAGGTGATTCCTTCCCTAATTCCAAGTAAAGGGACATTAGGAAATTCTCCACAACGGTCGACAATGATAACATTCTCTTTGGAACAGGAGCACCAATGAATGTCTGAATGTTTGACCGTCATTAACCTTTGTGACCACCTTGAACCTTGCTCATTTTTTAAGACTGATTGGGGAAGATGAGAAATAAACCATCTTGACAAGAGAGGAGTGCAACACATAAGGACACCTCTTTTCCTCATTGTGCGAGTGTAAAAAGAGTGTAGGATATCCCCTAGCAATGTAGGCATCGGGTTGCGTGATATGAAGATTTTGATGGCGTTGACATCTTTGAGTTGGTCAGGATTTGGAAACAAAACCACCCCATAGATGAGAAGGGCCACAATTTCCTCAAAGGCTTGCAAGTCTAGGGAATTCCAACAGCTTTGGGCTTTCTCAAACAGGAACTTTGCTAAGAAGCCTTTGACACCACTCCAAGTTTCCCAATGAGTTGTGACATCAGATGAGTGCAAGTGTAGAGCTTGAGAAATCTCTCCTGGCTTTGGATCTCTTTCCGTACCGTTGAAAGCTAGTTGATTGAGAATGATAATCCTCGAGAGTTAGGAGAATTCTTCCAAAGTAGGCACAAGTTGATAGTCGGGAAATGTGAAGCAATGGTGCAAAGGATCAAAGAACTGAAAGAGCACCTTCATCATGTCCTCATCTGTGTTGGAGGTGACCAAGTTGAGTAGACGTCCATGTCTTTCGGTGAATGGAGAGTTCTCAAGAATATTTGAAGCTAGCTCCTTAGGTTGTGGAGGAATTCTTACAAGTTTGACTTGAATAGTTTTCCTGCGAAGTGAATCCATATCCTGCAAAACAAGAACAAAGGTGAATCCCCAAAATCCTTGAAATGGTTAGTGAATGTAAATGATGTTCATGATGTCCATGATGTTATGTACAAGTATGCATATACAAACAAAACAAACAAGTCCTAGGTTTAGGCTTGCATGGAGTTTTATAGGTAAGTATCCTCTTGAAGTTTAGTTGACTTAAACCTGTCATAGTAATAGTAACCGGGTTCTAAGGAGCTCAATATCACCAGATTGTTTCTTTGGTCATTGTTTCAGCTCAAGCCTCTTTAATGGCGACCGAAATATCCCAAGAAACCAAACCTCAATGAGTGTAGTATCGAGTATCTACCAACTTCGGACTGCACCAAAGCCGGTCATCTCACTACATCCTAAAGGCCAAGTTGGTCAAGTAAAGGTTCTAGAAGTTCATCAATGCTTCATGACATCACTCAGCAGCCCTGTATTCTCTTTGATTAACTCAAAGGCTACTGGTGCCCACAAATATGTCGCACTAACGTAGTTATTACTTAGACCATGTCGGTATACCCCGCAAAGTTTCCACAATGTATTGCTACTTACCTATAATGTATCCCAAATCCGAGTAGAGGATTCAAACCCAAACAAAGAACCATAATGTAAATCAAACAAATCAAACAATGTAAGTAAGTAAATGTGATCTAATCCCTAAGGTAACCCGACTTTTAGAATTATCCTCAGCAGAGTCGCCAGTTATGTGGTACGGTGGGAGAACTGACTTGATTGTTTTACGTTTGATCACAAATGTTGCGGTTAGCAAGAGTCGCCATCGACTTTTCTTTTATCCAAAAGGAAAGGTGAAAAAGCACAGGAAAGACCTTTGAGATTGTTTCTTGAGTTCTGGGGGTAGATTATGAAAAGGGAAGGTATTAGCACCCTTTTCATCCATGGTTTTCCATGGGCTCTTAGTTACTTGCTAGATCACTTGCTTTTGTTTGAAATTGTGCTTTGTGTGGTTTTGAAAGTATTTTGTAAAAGAGGCCATTGTTTAGGCAATCTTTGTAATGATTCTTGTTCGTAAGAATGTATACAAATATGTTTGTCTTTTTTGAAAATGTTTTCAATGTTTGTAAGATGTTTGAAAATGTGTGTTTGTTTTGAAAATAGCAAGGATATTTGTTTTGAAATGGAGCAAGTAACTAGGAGTAATTTACCTACTCAAATATGTTTCTTGTTCATTTTCTTTTCCTTTGACATTGTTGTCTTACCATTGATTTGGTAAGCAACCCTATCTTTGGAGGTAAACGGGACGGGCGCGGGTCATTGTATAGCCATGATTAGCAATATTGCAAAGTATCTTAGCATTTTTTGAGGGACTATGATCATTTTTATAAGGCAACTTTGAATAGCGTCATCGAGGATCCATGATCTTGTATTTGTTTGTTTTTGCTAAGACACTTTACATGCGTAATATGGTCATTTTGTATAAGGCAACCAAGTGGGAAAATCCTAAGGGTGTCTTGTGTGCAAGTGTGTCATTTTCATGCTTGATTTTGTCTTGGATTAGGGTTTTCTATTTGATTGATTATATCTTTCCATACAAACCCTAATTACTAACATGTTATGTAAAGCGATAAATTGCGAAATTTAAAGATTACTACGCTATTACAACATTTTGTGGGAGGGGGGGTATACAATTGATGAATGGGGATTGCAATAATATAATCCTAATTAATTTATTACAACCAAATTGAATTTATACAAGTATTGGAATAAATAATGTACAAGATGATTTAAATATGCAAAGATATGTAAATGCAAAAGAAGATTTTGTTTTGTTCTTTTTATGTAAAAAAGTTTTAACCTAAGCCTAATAAACAAATCAAGATTAAACTTAAATTAATTAAGGAATGAGATTATTATTTTTTTAGAAAAGATTTTGATTAAACCCTAATTCTAATTTATTAAAAGGAAATAAATTTCTTTAAGTATTTTTGTATTGAAAATAATATATGATATTTATGAAGTATTTTGGTCTTTTTATATGTTAAAATAAATATTTAATAGGTATGAAGAAAAAATAAGTATTTAAACTAATTTTAATTTAATTCACAAGTTTAAATAAAAAAAGATAGTATATAACTTTAAATAAAAATAAATATTGTTTATGAGAAAATAAAATAAAATAAAATAAAAATATAATATTTATCATTTTTATTGTTTTTATGATTTTTTTATTATTAAGAAAATATATTTGATAAAAAAAATAAAATAAAACAAATAGATAAAATATTTGGGCAGGGGGGTTTAAAGCAAATGGGAGGCAGGAAGTTAGCAAAAAAAACATAGGGCCCAATATGCTGAAGCCCAAGCTGCAAGAGGACAAAAATGCAGCAAAATGTGAGAAAAATGCAAAAAGGCGGCGCCAAGGCTCGAACCCATGACCTAGGGCAATTTTGCGCGCTGCCTTGCCACTGAGATGGCTGTACATCCGTTAGTCTAAATGAAAGAAAAAATACATAACATAGAACACTTCCTTGCCCTGTACTTCATCATCAACCTTTAGCCAGCCGGACCCCCTGTAGCTTTTTCATTTCTCAATAAAAATGGAAAGTGATAACATGAACATTATATAATTTTACCTCACGATTCTAACCATGAGCATAACTAAATCTATAAGTTCAAGATCAGAGAGAATTTTGTTGGCCCTAATTCTTAACCTAATTTTTTCAGAAACTTCAAACTTAAAATTCTCTAAACTCAAGCCAAATAAATGCAAGTTATGGATATGTACAGCTTCATAGCAATGATGTCTACATTCTATATTCACAAATGGAAAGCTAACTATGCCTATATCAAGAGTTAGAAAAACAGAAAACTCACCTTGAAAATGGAAATCGTGTTTTGAAAATGAGCTTGCTTTAGGATGCTGTGATAATCAGGTTAGCTTCCTTGAACCTCTAGGAAGCTAATGCAATGCTTAGCTTGTCTTGAGGGTGGCTGGAATGGTCTGGAGAAGTCCACTTGTGTTACTCTATTTTTGAACTTCAACAATGGGGAAGATGGAGTTACAATGATGTTTCAGGATGTGGGATGGTTTACTTGTATGGTAAGGAAGCTTGGGAAAGCAAAAGTCCTGAAAACGCACGAGTGGAATAGAAGATTCAGTTCACAAGTCAGAAATGGCAAGTTTGGAGGCTTAGTATGCAATTTCTGGTTCTAAGGTGTTTCAAGGCTTGGGCATGCATCCTTTTAGTTGTAAAATGATGGCTTTATATAGAGCAAAAGGTTGGAAGACTTGTGCTTGCTCAGAAGTACAAGATCACATGTCTTGCTACATTTCTTGTTTTTGAAGCAAGTATGAGAAGTGACTTCTTAAGGAACCAATCTGATCTTATACGGTGTCTTGAAGCTTTAAACATGTTTTGTTCAGGTTTAGAGACTTGGTTTGTACAGAAAGAACAAGTCCAAGGCTCAAGAAATGGAAAAATGTAAAAAGCATGCTTTTTCAAAATGGCAATGTTGCCTTTCTTCCAAAAATGGCTATTTCCTTGTACAATGCATTGAATGCTTGGCTTTAGGGCATGAAACCTTGTGAAATTCATTAATGGTGGAGTGACAAACGAGTTTGAGGCCTTAAAAGTGAAGATTGTACAGTCAATTTGCAAATTTGAAAACTTGTTCTTCATGAAAATGACTTATAATCAAAGTGATAAAACCCTAACTTCATCTCTTCGATTCTCCCTTCTCAAGAATGATCTCAAGGAGTTCTTCGACATTTTGGAAAGTTTGTAATGCGCTATACAACCCATCTTTGAAATGATTTTGAAGATTCCTCTTGGAACTAGGTGAAAAGTTGCCATGAAGTTAGGTAAAAAACCTGACTAACTAGGGCAAAATTTCACTAAGTTATTTTAGTTCATGAGCATGTATTCACAAAATTATATCTTTAAATCCAAGCATATTTAGGAGAAATTGTGTGAAGCAAAGTTGTAGATTTCATGGATATCTACAACTTTCATGTTGAGAACTTCCTTTGAATCATTTTGTATCATGGTGAAAATTTGGCCTAAAGTTGAGAAAAAATAAGAAATCTTATATACTTAGAAAATTTTCTAAGTTAGAATTTTTCAACTTTTCAAATCCAAATCTTAAATCTTTGATTTCTTGATGAACAAGTTTCACATTTTGACATGTTTTGATGAATTATGATCCTTGGCATTTGAATTTGACCAAAAAGTCAAAGTTTGACTTTTCAGTGCACAGTTGACTTTTGATCAGTTGATTGAAAAATCCATCTGTCAATCCAATGGATTTGCAATGTTTTGAACTATGTAATTAGGTCAATATGATTCAATTGAACTCTTGAGATCATGCCTTAAACCAATTGACCATTTGCTAGGTCAAAAATAAAAAATTGCCCCTTCTCAATCAAAACCCTAATTTTGACCATTTTGCCCTTTTGATGATTTGATCAAATTTCTTGGGGAATTATGGTCTAAACATGATCAAATGATACATATGAGTCTAAGATGTTGATGTGGATAAAGAATTATGAAGTTTAGCTGAAAACTGGCCATGGTTGACTTTTCCCCCATTACAGCCAATTTTTAGGTCAATTGTCCAATTGACTGATCAAAAATGTGATTCAGAGCTTGAAACTCTACATGAGTAATCTTGGGGGTCCATGATGATCCCTTAAAGCCATATGAAGCATTGACAGTCCAAAAATCCTTGTGCAAACTCAAACCCTAATTTTGGTCATCAGTGCAAGAGGAGGTGTCTTGAGCTGGTCAAACCCTAATGCAGTCTTGAGTCAAAGAGATCTTATGAGGAAATTCTTGATAAGTGAGAGGGAAAATTTTAGGGTACAACATGATGCATCTGTTAACTTAAACACAACAATAAATATATAACACAAGTCTTGCCCTGACTGTACTTCATCTTCAACCTCCAGCAAAAGGATTTGTAACTTACTCATTTTTCATCCATTCACAAAATTTCCAACATCAAACTTGTTAGAAATCTTCTCACGATTCTGAATATGTAAATAACTTAATCTAATTCTCAAATATTAGCATGAATTTCTAACAGTACCAAATTCTGACCTAAACATTTTCAAAAGTTCAAATTCAAAATTCTCCCTACTCAAGCAACATAAATGAAATCTATGGAGATGTATAGTTTCACGGAAATGATGTCTACATTTTATCTTCACAAATGTAAGCCTAACAATGCGTAAATAATGAGATAGAAGATCAAGAAAAATACCTCAAAACTGGAAATCGTGAAATGCGTTTGAGCTTGTTTCAAGTGATGGTGATGATCAGGTTAGCTTCCTTGAACCTCTAGGAAGCTAATGCAATGACTGGCTTGAACTGAGAGTGGTTGGAATGGTCTGGAGAAGTACAACTGCAATGCTCTATTTTTGGCTATGGAACTTGCTGAAGATGATGTTACAGTCTGCAAACAGGGACATGGATAGTTTGTATTTGATATGAGGAAGCTTTTGGAACTAAAAGGCCAAGAAACGCACGAGAGAAATGGAAGTTTGAAGTTCTTGGTCAGAATGTGCAACAATGGTGGTTTGTGATGCAGTTCTGAGTTTGGGGGAGTTTGGGAGTTTTTGTATTCGTGTGTTAGCTTGCAAATAACATGTATAATTATATGGAAAAGGTTGGAGCACTTGAGATGGTCAGAAGCACAAGATATAGAGTTATGGCTATGTTACTTGATTTTGAAGAAAAGTGAAAACATGGTTTCAAGGCATAGTACAAGCATGGCCTGAGTTTATGGGAGGCTCTAGACATGTTGCTTTTGCCTTTGACATTGCTTGTGATCAGAAGGAAACAAGTGCAAAGCAATATGCATTGACTTTGTGATTAAAGCCTCTTTACAAGAATGGAATGGTAACTTTGTGCCATAAATGGAAATGCAACTTGGATAATTTCTCAAGTGCTTGGATCAAAGCTCTAACAGCTGTGTAAACATTTAATTATGGAGTGACAAACAAGTTTGAGGCCTGTAAAGCAAAGATTATGTAGCCTAGCTATGATTTGGTCAAGTGTTCATCACAAATTCTGCCTTGTAAATCAAGAATGAAACCCTAACTTCATCTCTTCGATTCTCTTAGCTCAAGCATGATCTTAATGAGTTCTTGGACATTTTGAAAAGCTTGTAAAATTCTATACAACCTCTAGGTTGGTCATTTTTGAAAATTCCTCTTGTAAATATGTGAAAAATTGCCATGAAATTAGGTCAAAATCCTGCCTAAACTAGGGCAAAATTTCACTAAGTTTCCAAGTTTCATGAACATGTATTCACAAAATCATAACTTAAAATCCATGCATTTATAGGAGAAGTTGTGTTTTAAAATGTTTTAGATCTCATTGATATCTACAACTTTCATGTTGAAAGTTTCCTTTGAATCATCTTGCATCATGGTGAAAAATTGGCTTAAAGTTGTGAAAAAATATGAAGTTTCCAACACTTAGAAAAATTTCTAAGTTTAGAAATTTTGACTTTTCAAAATGAAATCTTGACTTTTTGATTTCTTGATGAAAAAGTTTCATATTTTGACATGTTTTGATGAATTGTGATCTTTGATACTTGATTTTGACCAAAAAGTCAAAGTTTGACTTTTCAGTGTATAGTTGACTTTTGATCAGTTGACTGAAAATCAACTATCAATCAATTGATCTTGAGCAGAGTTTTGAGTCATGCCATTAGGTAAAAATGATGCAATTGAACCCTTGAGATCATGTCTCAAACCAATTAATCATTTTCCAGGTCAAAAATAAAAAATTGCCCTTTCTCAGTCAAAAACCTAATTTTGACCATTTTGCCCTTTTGATGATTTGATCAAATTTATTGAGCAATTATGGTCCAAGCTTGATCAAATGACATATATGAGTTCATAATGTTGATATGGATAAAAAATTATGAAGTTTGACTGTAAATTGGCCATAGTTTACTTTTTCCCCAATACAGTTGATTTTTAGGTCAACTGATCAATTGATTGAGTAAAAATGTGATCCAAGACTTGAACTTGTCATGAGAAATATTGAGAGTCCATAATGATCCATGAAATTCATATGGGGCATTAAAAGTCCATTTATCCTTGTGCAATCTCAAACCCTAATTTCCAGTCATTAGTGCTTGAGGAGGTGTCTTGAGCTGATCAAACCCTAGTGCAGTCTTGAACCAAAGGAGATCTTGTGGGAGATTACTTGATAAATGAGAGGGAAAATTTTGGGGTACAAAAAGAAGTAACGTCAAACATTTCAAGATTGTACGTAAGCAAAGGTGTCTACAACTTGAACCTTTGAGCAGCAAGTAGGATTCTGATTCAACAAGATTGACATAAATGTTTTGAACTCTATCTCAGACATCAAATCCGCACACAATCTTTTCTTAAGGTATATTCTAATAGCCCGTGCTTTAATGGCATTGCACGTGTATTCTGGTTTAGTGAAGGCTCTAGGAATTTTGCCTCTCAATTCCATAGGAACCAGCCCAAGTTCCACAATCACAAAAGTGAGCCTATCAAGAGTACTCTTGTATCCTAGGTACTACCTCATACAAAGTGTAGATCTGATTAAGAGTTTCTATTATCTCATCCTCTAATAACTTTAGGATTCATGCTTTATTTGCATGATCATCTCATATTACTCACAACTTGTTATTATTAATTGAACCTATTTCTTGGGATCTCCAGTCATCTAGGTCGAGTTACCATCATGAGCAAATCATTTATTTATAGGAATTCATCCTATCTTATATTATGTATTATATACTTTCTCTCTAGCTAATCCTTTCATCAAAGGATCTACTAAATTTTCATCAGTGCATACATGATCCACTCTTACAGTTCCTTTAGAGATACAGTCTTTGACGATGTTGTGCTTTTCTCTTATTTGACGTCTTTTACTATTATAATAACGGTTCTCAATTTTTGCAATAGCCACAGTACTATCGCAGTGGATCAATGCAGATGGAATAGGTTTTCCCATAAGGGAATCTCAGCTAGCAAGCATCTTAACCAACTTGCTTCTTCACTAGAAGTCACTAATGCTATCGTCTTAGACTCCATCGTGGAGTGAGCCATGATAGTTTATTTCTTTGATTTCCAAGATACATCTCCTCCAAATATGTTGAATACATAGCCACTAGTTGCTTTGGAATCATCTGATAAGGTATTCTAATCTGCATCGATGTATCCTTCAAGTACAGTAGGAAATATCTGATAATGAAAATTGAGATTCACTATCTTTTTAAGGTGCAACATGACTCACTCAATAGCTTGCCAATTCTTATTACTCGGTCTACTAGTAAGCCTGCGTAACAATCCAATGACATATGAAATTCTGAGTATAGTATAATCAATGGCATACCTAAGACAACCAATGATGCTCGCATATTCTGTCTGTCTAACACTTTCACCAGTGTTCTTAAACAGTTTCATGCTTGGATCGTATGGTGTGCTCGCAAGCTTATAGCTAAAGTAATCATATTTCTTTAAGATTTTTTCCACATAGTGTAATTGATCCAAGGAAATTTCTTGCTCAGATCTCGTGATCTTGATACCAAGAATCACACTCGCTTTTCTGAGGTCTTTCATATCAAAGTTATTGCACAAGAATGATTTCATATCACTAATGGCCTAAATGTTTGATCCAAATATGAGTAGATCGTCTAAATATAGACATATTATAGTGTAAATGCGACTCTCAGATTTGTAATAAACGCATTTGTCACTTTTACTCACTTTGTACTCATTCAATATCATCAAGTTATCAAATTTTTCATGCAATTTCTTAGGAGATTGTTTTAGTCCATACAAAGACTTCTCTAAATTACAAACCTTATTTTCTTGTCCTTGGATTACAAACCCTTCCGGTTGTTCCATATAGATTTCTTCTTCTAAGTCTCCATTTAAAAAATTTGTTTTAACATCCAATTGGTGTACTATTTGTTAGAACAAAGTTTGAATCTACTACCCTAAGTTTAAGTTTTGATGATAACAAAATGAAATGATATATTAATTATGTGATTCATGTAAGAACTATTTGCTACCTAAAAATTACTTTCTGTTTTACAGAAACTCTGATGGGTATCAGCAAGAGTACATCATAATCAGCATCAGAAAATTAGATATCAACATCAGCATCAGAAGATGCTATATCAGATACCAGAATCAGAAGAACAACTCACGCTTATGCTGAAGCTTGATGAACAGATCTGCGCTAAACACTCTGAACTCTGATAAAGACAACAACAGTTCATCAGCACTTAAGCAGCGTCAGAATGAGCCAAAGCCAGAACACGCTTAAGTGGCAACGGTACTGTGCATTCAAGACGAGTTATTACCAACGGCATCATTCCAGACAAGATCTGCTTAATAAGGAAAGATTTTTATTGGCATTGAATCAGAATTATTGCTCCAACGTTCACCAATTCCAATGCTATATAAACAAGTCAATGAAGATTGAATTGGCTAATGCTCTACATCAGTCTACACGCCAAAAAGCTATTCATCATCTTCCTCACTCTCAGTTTGCTAAAAGCTCCAAAATTCCTTACTCAATTATTTTAGCAATCTAGTTTCAATAAGCTTAAGTTGTGTAGTATCACAGTTGTGATAAACAGTTTTATAGAAAACATTCACACACCTAGATTTCATTTCTTTGTAAGAACGTAATTCCTTGAGAAACCGGTTTGTGGTTTGCATCAAGAAGGCTTTAGCAGTTGTTAAAGCAGATTGTAATATTCAGTTGAATATAGTGGATTAAGACCTCGTTGGAGAGAGGCGAAATCACCTTGATGGGTGGACTGGAGTAGTTTGAGATCAAACGAACCAGGATAAAAATATCGTGTTCATTGCAATTGATTTCCAGTTTTACAATTCAACCCCCCCTTCTTGTGTTTTTCACTTCTTCAATTGGCATCAGAGCTCCTGGTTCTGAGCTAAAACACTTAACCGTGTCAGTACAAGATCCAGCGTCAGAAAAACACAATGGCAGGAATTTATCATCACACCAGCAATGACAACAATGAAGAAAGAGACAGATTCAGCGGAAAACCTCCAGTCTTTGATGGAGAAAATTTTGATTACTGGAAAGACAGAATTGAAAGCTTCTTTCTGGCACATGATGCTGATCTGTGGGACATGGTGACAGATGGATACACGCACCCTGTGAATGCAAGCGGTCAGAAGATTGATAGGAAAGCAATGACTGACCAACAAAAGCGTGACTTCAAAAATCACCACAAGGCCAGAACCATCCTTCTCAGCGCCATCTCTTATGTTGAATATGAAAAGATCTCTAACAGAGACACAACAAAGAACATGTTTGACTCACTCAGAATGACGCATGAGGGCAACGTTCAGGTCAAAGAAACTAAAGCTCTTGCGCTCATTCAGAAGTATGAGGCATTCAAAATGGAAGAAAGTGAATCCATTGAAACAATGTTCTCAAGATTCCAGATTCTGGTAGCTGGTCTCAAGGTTCTGGACAAAGGATACTCTACTGCTGATTACGTCAAGAAGATCATCAGAAGCTTACCTAAGCAGTGGAGGCCAATGGTTACAGCTCTGAAGCTAGCAAAATATCTCAACAAAATTTCTCTGGAGGAACTTATCAGCTCCCTTAGAAGTCATGAGATAGAGCTAGAAGCTGATGAACCTCGGAAGCAAGGTAAGCCTTTAGCATTAAAATCTAACAAAAAATCTGAGTCTAAAGTTTTGCAGGCAGTAGAAGAAACATCTGATGGATCCTCATCAGAAGAAGACGAACTTTCTCTCCTCTCCAGAAGAGTGAATCAACTGTGGAAGCAGATGCAAAGGAAGTTCAGGAATCCCAGAAGATCTGTTCAGAACGAGTCTTCTTCCAGATACAGAAGGACAGATTCTTCCTCTGGATACAGAAGATGTGAAGGCTCCTCAAGAAGCAGAAAGCCAAACACCAAGGACATCATCTGCTATGAGTGCAATGAGCAAGGACACTACAAGAGTGACTGCCCAAAGCTTCAGAGGGAAAAGCCCAAAAAGAAGTTTGGAAGAGAAAAGAAGAAAAGTCTCATGGCTACATGGGATGACTCTGACTCGTCTGAAGCTGACTCAGAATCAGATGATGAGAGAGCAAACATAGCTCTCATGGCCAACATTTCAGAAGATAGTGAAGCTTCTGAATCAGACTCAGAATCAGATACTGAAGAGGTATTTCCTGACTTTGCAGTTAATTTTACCAAGGCTGAACTTGCTGAAAGCCTTAACGAAATTCTGGAAAGGTACCAGCAAATTAGAGTTAAATTCAGAAACCTGAAAAGGAATCTTGAATCTGACTCTGATAAAACTGAGAGTCTGAAATTGGAAAATTCTGAGCTAAGAAATAAAATTTCAAAATTAGAAAATACTTTACAAAACTCTCAGAAGGAACCAATTTCTGAAACTCCCAGCAGTGCTGATGAGATCATCAAGGAGTATGATCACAGTTTCCAGAAGTTCCTTGCTAAAAGCATAGATATAAGCAAAATGGCTTCAATGATCTATGGAGTTAGCAGAAACGGCAGGAAGGGAATAGGATACCAAGGTAAGGTTCCTACACCAAAGAATGTCATGGATTTAACCATTAAACACACTCCTCTTAACTCACATTTTGTGTATGGTCACACACATGATATTAAATACACTAGCAGTAAGTATTCTGTGAAACCAAAATTCAACCAGAGTTTTGGTAAATCTAACAAATCAGGACCCAAGAAAATCTGGGTACCTAAGGATAAAATAATACATGTTGCAGATATCTTTAGCAGCAAATCAGAAACACCAGTCATGGTACCTGGACTCTGGCTGCTCGCGGCACATGACGGGAAGAAGGCATATGTTCCAAAGCCTGGAACTTAAGCCTGGAGGCCATGTTGGCTTTGGAGGCAATCAGAGGGGAAAGATCATTGGCTCTGGAACTGTAGGTAATGGAAATCTTCCCTCTATAAATAATGTTCTGCTAGTAGATGGATTAATGCATAATCTGTTATCCATAAGTCAATTAAGTGATAACGGTTATGATATAATCTTTAATCAAAAATCATGTAAAGTTGTTAGTCAGAAAGATGGGACTATCCTGTTTAATGGAAAGAGGAAAAACAACATTTACAAAATCAAACTTTCTAAACTGAAAAGTCAGAATGTAAAGTGTCTTCTGTCTGTTAACAACGAGCAGTGGATCTGGCACAGAAGATTGGGGCATGTTAGTATGAGAAGAATATCTCAGATTAACAAACTCAATCTGGTCAGAGGACTTCCTAATTTTAAGTTCAATTCAGATGCTCTGTGTGAAGCATGTCAGAAAGGCAAGTTTGCAAAACCTTCTTTCAAATCTAAAAATGTTGTTTCTACCTCTAAGCCATTAGAACTTCTGCACATTGACTTATTTGGACCAGTTAAAACTGCTTCAGTCAGTGGCAAGAAGTATGGGTTAGTAATCGTAGATGACTATAGCAGATGGACATGGGTAAAGTTCTTAAGACACAAGGACGAGTCACACTCTGTGTTTGTTACCTTCTGTAACCAAGTTCAGAATGAAAAGGATCTTAGAATCGTTAAAGTCAGAAGTGATCATGGTGGAGAGTTTGAAAACAAAGATTTTGAGTCATTCTTTAATGACAGAGGCATTCTGCATGATTTCTCTTATCCTAGAACTCCCCAACAAAATGGAGTTGTAGAACGAAAGAACAGAACATTGCAAGAAATGGCCAGAACCATGATCAATGAGACAAACGTTGCTAAGCTCTTCTGGGCAGAGGCAATAAACATAGCGTGCTACATTCAGAATAGAATCTCAATAAGACCTATTCTGGAAAAGACTCCATATGAATTGTGGAAGAACAGAAAGCCCAACATTTCATATTTTCATCCTTTTGGATGTACTTGCTTTATGTTAAATACAAAAAATTATTTGAACAAGTTTGACTCTAAAGCACAGAAGTGTATTATGTTAGGATACTCTGAACGCTCAAGAGGGTACAGAGTATACAATATAGAAACACAGATTATGGAAGAATCAATCAGTGTTCGTTTTGATGATAAGCTTGACTCTGAAAAGTCAAAGCAGAATGAAGTTTTTACAGGTATGGAAATTGAATTTACAGGTTCTGAAGACAAGTCATCAGCTCCCTACAACAGCTGCTGATCAACCTCAGAAGAGATTACCCAGAAGCAGCTTGGATCACCCAGAAGAAACTATCTTAGGAAGAAAGGAAGATCCAATCAGAACAAGAGCAAGCTTCAGAAACTCTGAAGAAACCCTCATGGGACTTGTGTCTCTGATTGAACCTTCTTCTATTGATGAAGCACTTCTGGACAACGACTGGATTCTAGCAATGCAAGAAGAGCTGAATCAATTCACCAGAAATGACGTATGGGATCTTGTTCCCAGACCAAAAGGATTCAACGTCATTGGAACAAGATGGGTGTTCAGAAACAAGCTAAATGAACAAGGTGAAGTCATCAGAAACAAGGCACGACTGGTAGCACAAGGTTATAGTCAGCAAGAGGGGATAGACTATATAGAAACCTTTGCTCCAGTCGCCAGGTTAGAATCTATCAGACTTTTAATCTCATTTGCTGTTAATAGAGCCATCACTCTGTATCAGATGGATGTCAAGAGTGCATTCTTAAATGGTTATATAGAAGAAGAGGTTTATGTGCACCAACCCCCTGGTTTTGAAAATACAAAACATCCAGAACATGTTTTCAAACTAAAGAAGTCACTATATGCTCTGAAACAAGCTCCCAGAGCTTGGTATGAAAGACTAAGTAACTTTCTGTTAGAAAATGAATTCACCAGAGGGAAGCTGGACACTACCTTATTCTGTAAGTCAGTTAAGAATGACATCTTAGTCTGTCAAATTTATGTTGATGATATTATTTTTGGATCTACTAATCCTTCTCTTGGAAGAAAATTTTCTAAGTGTATGCAGGCAGAATTTGAGATGAGCCTCATGGGGGAACTGAAATTCTTTCTAGGAATTCAGATCAATCAAACTCCAGAGGGAACTTACATTCATCAGAGCAAATATGTCAGAGATCTTCTGAAGAAATTTGACCTCTCAGAATGTAAGCCATCAAAGATTCCAATGCATCCCACGTGCATTCTGGAAAGAGAAGAGGTAAGCAAAAAGGTAGAACAGAAGGTCTACAGAGGTATGATTGGTTCTCTCCTTTATCTGACAACTTCAAGACCTGATATCTTATTCAGCGTATGTATTTGTGCTAGATTCCAATCAGATCCTAGAGAATCTCACTTAACAGCTGTTAAGCGAATTTTCAAGTATCTGAAAGGTACTACTAATCTGGGTTTATTTTATAGAAAATCTAGTGATTACAGCTTAGTAGGCTACTGCGATGCTGACTTTGCTGGAGACAGAGTAGAGCATAAAAGTACTTCTGGAAGCTTCCAGTTTCTGGGAGAAAATCTGATCTCATGGTCCAGCAAAAGGCAATCCACAATTGCGCTATCAACAGCAGAAGCTGAGTACATAGGAGCAGCAGGAAGTAGCACACAAATGCTCTGGATGAAAAGTCAGCTTGAAGACTTCCAGATTTTTGAGAGTAACATCCCTATACTTTGTGACAATACTTCTGCTATTTGCTTAAGTAAGAATCCCATTTTACATTCTAGAGCTAAGCATATAGAAATAAAACATCACTTCATTAGGGACTACATTCAGAAAGGAATTTTGAACTTAAAATTTATAGATACAGACCATCAATGGGCTGATATCTTCACTAAACCCCTTTCTGAAGATAGGTTCAATTTCATTCTTAAACATTTCAGCATGAAAATCTGCCCAGAGTGAAAATGCGTTGATTCTATATATTTATCTTCAGAATGTATTTGTTTTACTGTGAACTTCTGATCAATCTCTTTTCAGAAAGATAGAACATGCAGATTGTATCAGATGCTATTCTTAAAGATCTGAGCGTTTCAGTTAAAGGATAGACGTGCTGCTCACTAAATCAAACAAGTGTCATCCAATCATCAGCAAATCTCTGAAGCAGAACGCGTGCACGCTTCTGAGAAGGCAAAACGCTGATTGGGTGCATTGAGACACATGTCTGGTAACCGTTTCAAGTATCTTTCTCAAATCCCCCAAAATCAGCAAGCATTAAATGAAAGTTATCATGTTTTTAAAATGTAATCATGATTTTATTTCTCTTTCTTGAAACCGTTTACACTTTCAAAAAAATTTTAAATCTATTTAAACTCATTAACATCTCACATTAATCTTTTACCGTTTCTTTCAATCTCACAAATACTTTCTCTGCATTTTCCTTGTGTGTTCATCTCTCTCAAAAGAAACCATTTTTCAGTTTTCTCAGAAAAACCCTAAGTGTGAACATGGAAACCTCCAGCAATGTTTCTGCAGGTTCTCAGAAGAAGCCTTCATCTGAACAGTACAAAGTTCCATTCAGAACACTCCTTACACCAGTAAAGAATTTAGAAGTGCTGTCTGAACTGATTATTGACTTCTCCAGTCTGAAAGAAAATGGTTTTGACTTGACAGAAGAAGTTAGGGCACAGAAATGGGAGAGATATTTCGACAGGTTGGTTGGACCAACGTTCCCAGTCTTGGTCAAGGAGTTCTGGATTCATGCGTCCTCATCAATGCATCAAGTCACCTCCTACATAATGGGAAAGAAAATTGTGATCACTGAGGATCTCATAGCAAAATTGATTGGTTACAGTGGCGGTGGCGTCCGCTGTATTGATATGGCTGAAAGATGCTCTGACGTTGGTGTCATAGCAGAACAGATTTTCACCCTTGGGGTGCCCAGCAGCAAAATCAAAGACTTAAAGGATCACCACAGAGTATGGGCGAAGATCATTCTGGGGTGTTTTAATCACAGGAAGCCAACAAGCTCCCCTGATTATATAAATATAGATCAGCAGTTTCTGATCTATTTTATTAATCAGAAGGTGAAAATCAACTTGGCTCATCTTCTGTTTAATCACCTCAGGACCAGCGTCAAGGAGACCATGGAAGAAGAAAGAACAAAGAGGGATTGGATACCCTTTGGCAGGTTAATATCAGATATTCTGACTGAGAATAGGCTGATAGAGCACCTCACTGAAGCTCAAGAATTAAGTACTATTGAACCAACTGTTGGCAAGCCTCTGAACGCCAAGAATCTGAAGAAAATGAAACTGATAGAGAATATCAGAAAGGAGCCCAGCGTTACTCCTCTTGCTGACATCACCAGAAGAAGAGTCCCTCTGGACGACTTTCCATTATTTTCTGAGATAGAATCTAAACCAGTGGTGGTTCTCAGATACTTGGACGCTTGCAAGGCTGATGGTACAGATCCCAAACTGAATATCAAAGATCTGCACCAACCTCAACCAGAAGTTACACTGAAGAAGACGAAGAAAAGGAAGGCCACTTCAGAAGGATCATCCCAGCAGACCCCCAAGAAAAGAGGTAATTTATCTGCTGCTTCTGTTTTAAATTCTTCTGCTATTCCAACATCAATCCCAACTCCAGCTTCACATGAAATTCCAATCCCCATACCAACTATTGATGAAACCGAACCAGAAGATGACCCTTCTGAGTCACTGACTCTCAGAAGACCCCGCACCAAACATCCAAAACCCATAACTTCAACAGCATCAGAACTTGACAAAGTTCTGTCTGACATTGATCAACGTGTTTCTGATCACCTCTCAAATAATCCAAACACTGAACCAGAAATTGCCCACTCTCCTCAACCAGAACAACCTCTCTCACCCATTCCAGAAGAACCACAAATTCCACAACAACCAGAAATTCAACCAGAAATTCCACCTCCTTCTCCACAACCAGCAATTCCTCCTCCCTCTCCTCAACCAGAAATTCATCCACCATCACCTCAACCATCACCTCCTCCATCACCTCCTCAACCTGAGTTTCATCATTCTGAAACTCCATCACCTGAACCTCATTCTCCTCAATCCTCTGAGCCATAACCCTTGGCAATTCAGCTTCCATGTGGAACAACTGTAACCATGGCCCAGCTGCCATCCTCGCCAAAAACTACCCCTCCAAATACTCCAAAAACTCCACACAATCCAATTATTATTTCTGACTCTCCCACTCCATCTCCCAAACAAACATCTCCCAAACAAACTACAGAAGACCCCAGCAGGACCTTCATCGATTTAACAATCCTTGTCCGTCTTGCTGATCTCAAACATAAAATAGTAATTCCAAAACCAAAACAGCCAGATGTTGGCTCTGGCATTGTGAATTTTGAAACAGGTTTGCAGCAGTGGATTGCTTCTCTGAAGCAAGTTTGCCCTGGAATGATTGATCCTGCTGCCTCAGACCAGCTCTGGACACGCTTCAGAATATGGGTACGTGCTGAAGCCCTCAAGTTGCAAGATATCAACTATGAGCAGGCACTACAGAACTTCAGCAAGCTGCTGAAGGAAGTTGAAAGTCAGCTGCCACATGAAGACGTGCTCCTTATGGATAGTGAGCCATGGTCTGAGAAGCGCTCAGCTTCAAAAGTGCAGCCAGAAGAAGATCAGACAATTCAAGCTAAAGAGGTTAGACAAGCTGAAGATGTTGCAGAGAGCTCTCATAAGCTTCCTGCTTCTGATGTTTCTCAAGCTGCCTTGGACAGGCAGACTCTGGAAGAGCTGAAGCTGAATGATATGCGTCTGCAGCAAAGAATGGATGAAAATGATCAGAAGATGAAGGAAAGGATGGATGTGCAAGACAGCAAGATAGATACAGTAGTCAGCATGGTGCACAAGCAGACTGAAATTGCTGATCAGATTAAGGCAATGCTGGAGACTCTGTTCACACGCTTCCCACCCCAACCTTAGTTTTTCATTCATGACATTTTCAATGTTTTCTTTGCATATCTTTTGTACTGTTTTTTCTGGCTCTGAATTTTTAATATAACAAGTTTTTCTGCTCTGATCGTTTTAGCACATCACTTACACATTTTGATTGCTGACAAAAAGGGGGAGAACAAGAATGATATTTTTCAATAACGGATTACTGAGACAAAATGTCTCAAACATTCTAACTCTGATATACTTGAATGTTTTCTGTTTTTGCATAAGTCTACAGGTACAAGAATGTTCTCTGATACACTGAAGATCTGAAGCTCTGATATTCTGATCTGAAGTTCTGATAGTCAAAGCTCTGATATTCTGATCTGAAGCTCTAATATTCTGATGTTCAAAATCAATGAAGATCTGATCCTGAAGACTCTCGGAATTAAAAAGGGAAGTAATCAATTCAGGGGGAGTATCTCCGATCCCAACTCTGATATCTCTTTATCCCTTATCTTTGATAACTTCTTATTTAATTCTGATGCAACTTATCATTTAGTTATCTCTGATACTTTTCACGCTAATTTTCAATTAAAAATATCTAGTTTTTGTCATCATCAAAAAGGGGGAGATTGTTAGAACAAAGTTTGAATCTACTACCCTAAGTTTAAGTTTTGATGATAACAAAATGAAATGATATATTAATTATGTGATTCATGTAAGAACTATTTGCTACCTAAAAATTACTTTCTGTTTTACAGAAACTCTGATGGGTATCAGCAAGAGTACATCATAATCAGCATCAGAAAATTAGATATCAACATCAGCATCAGAAGATGTTATATCAGATACCAGAATCAGAAGAACAACTCACGCTTATGCTGAAGCTTGATGAACAGATCTGCGCTAAACACTCTGAACTCTGATAAAGACAACAACAGTTCATCAGCACTTAAACAGCGTTAGAATAAGCCAAAGCCAGAACACGCTTAAGTGGCAACGGTACTGTGCATTCAAGATGAGTTATTACCAACGACATCATTCCAGACAAGATCTGCTTAATAAGGAAAGATTGTTATTGGCATTGAATCAGAATTATTGCTCCAACGTTCACCAATTCCAATGCTATATAAACAAGTCAATGAAGATTGAATTGGCTAATGCTCTACATCAATCTACACGCCAAAAAGCTATTCATCATCTTCCTCACTCTCATTTTGCTAAAAGCTCCAAAATTCCTTACTCAATTATTTTAGCAATCTAGTTTCAATAAGCTTAAGTTGTGTAGTATCACAGTTGTGATAAACAGTTTTGTAGAAAACATTCACACACCTAGATTTCATTTCTTTGTAAGAACGTAATTCCTTGAGAAACCGGTTTGTGGTTTGCATAAAGAAGGCTTTAGCAGTTGTTAAAGCAGATTGTAATATTCAGTTGAATATAATGGATTAAGACCTCGTTGGAGAGAGGCGAAATCACATTGACGGGTGGACTGGAGTAGTTTGAGATCAAACGAACCAGGATAAAAATATCGTGTTCATTGCAATTGATTTCCAGTTTTACAATTCAACCCCCCTTCTTGTGTTTTTCACTTCTTCACTATTAAGTTGTAAATAGCACCTATTGAAATAAGTACCCTAATGGATGTATTTCTAGTGGCTGGAGAAAAGGTATCGAAAAAATTATACTTTCTCTTTGTTTAAAACCCTTGGTTACAAGGCGAGCCTTGTATTTATCAATAGTTCCATCAGGTTTTAGTTTCTTTTTCAAAACCCATTTACAGAAAATTGGGTTTCAACTAGGAGGCATGTCTTCTAAATTCCAGGTTTTATTACATTCAAAATATTATATCTCATAATTGATAGCTTCTTGCGATAAATCTGCATCCAGAGATGACAATGCTTCTTGAATATTTATTGGATCTTCTTCTACATTATAAGTCGTATAATGGTCCTATAGTCTTTAGCAACTCTTACTCTTTTACTTTGTCGAAGTTCTATTTCTACATTTTCGTTGCTTTATGATCTTCTAATCATATGAATGTGACTCGATTGCGTGCCCCCACTATTTCTCGATTTGAATGGAAATTTGTCTTCATAGAATTCCACATCATTTGATTCTATGATCACTTTTGCATTTAGTTCATAAAACCTATATGATTTATTGTTTGTTGCATGCCCAATGAATACACATTCATATGCTCTACTAGCGAGTTTAACTCGTTTTGAATCTGGAATTTTGACATAAGCCATACAGCCTCAAGTTCTCAAATAAGACAAGTTTGGTTGTCTTTTCTTTAATATCTCATATAGAGAGATCTTACTTTTTGACTTGGAGAGTTTATTCAAGACATAGTAAATAGTCAATAAAATTCCCCCCGCTAGTGAGGTGCAGTACCAAAATTCATCATAATTGCAACAACAAGTTCAGTAAGAGTTCTATTCTTTCTTTCTTCTTTATGTTCGCGGGAGTTTCTCGCAAATAATCTCTAGCTTCTTAATGAAAGGTTACTTGCATAATCGGCTACTGAAGTCCTAGACTTTCGTGTTAATTTTGACAATAGTTGGGTGCTTGACAACATCAAAGCGCGAAGAATGCAAATAAGAAAATAAAGACAAGAAAATGGTAGATAAATTGCAAGACTGGAATAATAAACAAGACTCATAAATATAAAATAAATTCTTTGAATTTAAAGGTGGACACAATCGTACATTTCGGAAAACGACTTTTTTCTCTATGTGTTGGTAGTTTTAGTGCTCTCTTACAATGTTACAAAATAAGACCCTTAAAATAGATACATTACTTTGCTTAAATATATGTTAAAAATGTAACCATTGACAGTTACTTGAGCCGCTCATATTGATGGTTTGTGCGACACTACTTTTGAAACTCCCACGTCTCGTTTACTACTCATCATTGATAACTGCTTTTACAACCATTTGCTTTTGCTCTCGACCTTCCTGGTCGTTGCCAACTTCGCTTTGCTCTTGATATTATCTCGTCGACCTCTTTTTTGGGGAATAATTCCTTATATCCTGCCGAAATTCCTATAGCTCTTTGTTGATGCTCCTCTTTGACGAAGGATACCACCTAACATGTGGCCTAATACTGAAGTCAAAAATTTTCTTGTTAATAAATTGCTCCCTAAAATGCCAAGTTTCGTTGGAGGTCCTATCGACTAAGAGCTTTGGCATTTTTAACTTTTGAATTTTCGACCGCGTATCTTTTCAAGTGACGCACATGATGTGATGGTTGCTTTATGCGCCACTATTCCCCATGTCGGTCAATCATTTCTCATGATGGCTCCTAGTTTCTAGGATATGGGGTTTCAACAAACCCTATTAACTCTTCCACTTATGGGTTTAGTGTTAATCACAAATAACTAACGGGTTCCACTTATCCATGGTTAACAACCTTCACACGCCTATATAAATTTCCTTTCATGCCTACTATTGTTATCCTTCTTCCTTTAAGATTTTCAGAGCCTATGATAGAACAAATATCCACCTCTTAAAAATGGCTGCTTCTCCACGTATTCCTTTTAACACAGGTAATAATCCTGTAGCTTTTTCCCTCTCTGAAGAAGAAATTTTGGAAATCAAAGATACGAAAAGTGGCAACGAAAAATGCTGATACCATTTTCTATTGCAAAGAAACTTTTCACATTCCACGGGCCATATCCAACCCAAGAGAGACACCCTAAGAAGGTTCACAAACTTTTTTTTTTGTTTTCACTCCACTATCCCTTCTGCTTTCAACAAAGAAACCTTAGTGTTAGGTTTATGGATCAAATGGCCAAGGTGCGTCGTTTAATGTCTTCATCTGATCATGAAGATTACGTATTTTGGCTTGACAGAGTCCAAGAACAACGAAATACTCAATGGAAAAACACTGGTATTTTCAATGTCATCCAGCTGTCGAGGAGGGCCCCTAAAGTCTATCTTAATTTTATTTTTCCATCGCTCTTTTTCTGGGAAGGTTTGACTAACACCTTCTAGTTTCCGCGTGGGATGTTAATGCCTACCTTGCTCGACGTGGCAGCAATCACCGGGATTTCACCTCTCGGCGAGACTTTTGACCTATCAATGTCGACTCAACATTCATTTCAATTCAACTGCACCAAATTCAATATTTACATAGATGACCACCATTTTATCAACCAAATGACTTTTAGTGACAGTGAACACATTTCTTTCCTCAACCTTTGGCTCTCCTATTTTCTGTTATGTCCAGGAGCACCATCCTCGGGTCTTACGTTGCTAGCCATCCAACTTCATGAAGGATGCAAGATTTCTTTGGGTAAGCTTTTGTCGGCGTGTTTGTACCATACTTTAGGAAAATCCTCTAATCAGTTAAAATTCCTTCCTAACAATGATAAAGACTTTGTTCTCTCGGGCCCTTTCTGTCTGCTACAACAATGGTTAAATGCTACCTTTGAATATTAACTCGGTTATCCCGTTTCTGAGGCTATCTTGTGTCTGAATAAATGCAGGACTATCGAGGGTCTCAGGTTATCATTGATGACTTCTCAACAAAACCTTTATAGTCATATCTTCATGAAATATGTTAACATGTTTGTCGATGCTACACACTTTGTTTCGGCCATCACTCCCTTTGTAAAACATCGGTTTGGACCAGATTGGTTTAAATATCCCTTCCCTAGCCTCTCTTTGCAAAACGTCGTATGCACAAACGTCACTTGGAGAGCATTTTTAACTCTAAATTTGTTTTCCTTTCGTGTATACACTAGGCGGGATGCTTATGGTTTTATGATATATCATCCAAACCTAGTGGCACGTCAGTTCGGACTTAGCCAAATGTTGCCTCAGTCTTTATTCTCCAATCCTGTCGACATTGTATGGGTCGGCAGGCTGCTGACTGATGATGATCACATGGTATTCCTCAAGTTCCATGAGGCTACTCAATCCCTTGAGCTTCCTGTTTTTCAGTTCGACCACTCCTTTTTTACTATTGATCTATTCAACCAATGTGGTCCCAATTTCAAGAAAAGTACTTCTCGGCACCAGATTTTCTTCAAAGGCTCATCGACTCTTTTAACGCTTCGCTTGTTCGACAAAACATAGCGTCACCATTACTCGTTCTCACTGTTAATAGAAATCAATCATCCAAGGTATGTTTTGTTTCATCTAATTTCTACCCCCAGAGTCTTTTCATCCTTCCTAGTATCTAGGTTTTCTTTACATGTTTTCCATACTTTGGGTTGTTACTGATCCTAGGGCACTTTTCAAGGAAATATTTAAAGGAGTATCGACACACCAATTTCTTTCATTCTAATAGCCTCCTCTAAGAACAACATTGATCGTGTGAATGCTGTAAAAGATTCAGCTGGGTCTGCTTTTAAATGAACCCTTCAACACCATACTAACCATAAAAGGTAACAAGTGCCCTCGAACCAATGCCCATGATGAGGCTACTCTTCAAGTCAAGGTGCACTCTCCAATGATTTTGTGATTCTAATAGTGATTCAAACCCTAGAGAAACATGATCCAATATAATCACTCAAGGAACTTTAAAATTATCGATATACATCGACCAATTTCCAAACACCACCTCTTCCTTCCCCCGAACTCATCCCTAAGGTAACCTTCACACTTCAACAACTGAAATTGTACTTGTTTAAGGGTGAGTTCCAAGATATGGTGAAAGATGAAGCTTTGATGGAGGTAGAGGTATTCAAATTGCTCCATGACATTTCCCAGCATACCATTTCTGAGCCCTTGTCCCAATACCTAGTTGATTTTGAAGCTTTCTTCAGCCAACTTGCAAAAGATCTTCAGCCAACTCAAGACTAAAGCTAACCAAATAAGAGTCGAATGGGAGTTAAATGAATCTTGTGACAAGAAAGTAGTTGAGTTTGAGACTCAAAGACAAGAACATCTTAATCAACGCTTCTTTCTTAACCAATAAATCATTGTCTATCAAACCTAAATTGACGAACTTAAGAAAAATATTGTTGAACTGGAACATCAAAAATCCTCATTTGATTTGACTAGTGGCCTCCCAACGCAAGATGAAATTGACAAAGCACTCCTGACGGTATCACCCATGGTGAAAAGGCTCTTAGTCTTAAAGAAAGCATCATTCAACTGATGACGAAGAAAGTGCGTCTTAATGACAAGATTTCTTTTGAGAAGACCCGCTTTGAAGACTTAAAATCTTGATTTCCTATTTAGCTTCTATCGAAATCGTGTAATCTTTTGGGATACACATGGATACCATCTTGGTTTCCTTCCATTTTGGTGACCCATATTTGTATAATATGTTTTATTCTACTGCAATTTGAATCTCTTGAAACATAGGTTTATATTTTTCAAATTTTCCCATTTACTTTAAAGACTCATTGGTCGATACCTATTTCCTCGATTTTTAAGCATTATTTATGAATATTTTCATAATTTGGAATGGTCCTTCCCAATTTAGCGACCATTTCCCTAATGTTATATCTCGTCGATCCATAGGTAGAATTAGTTTCCAAACATATTCACCTATTAAGAATGTCTTAGTTTTCACCTTTTTATTATATGCTCTAGCAACTCACTCCTTCTATCGAATGAGCACATCCAACACAACTAACCTTTCTTCGTCCAAATCTAATGTTTCGTCAAACATCATACTCTAGTATTGGTTCAATGAAAGTTCGTTCAAACGATGTATTCTTACAAACTGCAAATATAATTTTAATGGCAGAACAACATTAAGCCCAAACACTATACGAAAAGGCGTTGAATTCGTCGCCTCCTTAGGGGATGTTCGACAATCCCTTAGTATTTGATCCAACGTTTTATGCCAATTCTAATGTTTCTTAGCAGCATGTTAATTAATCAACCCAATTATCACTTTATTAGAAGCCTCGACCTGTCCATTGGCCTGAGCATAATTAGATGTTGAGTTTACCAATTTGAATCCTGTTTCCTATGTAAATTATTGCATCTTTCGACCGATAAACACTGACCTTTGGTCTGTAGTTATAGTCTCGGGAATTCCAAAACTATAAATTATGTGTTTCTGGATGAATTCTATCACAGTGTCTTGATCCAGACTAACTAAAGGTATGGCTTCTATGCATTTGGTGAAATAATATATCCCCACCACGATAGACCTCTATTTTTTTGATGACGTAAGTCGAAATTCGCCTATAATGCCCAAAGCCCATCCTCTAAAGGGCCATGGTTTAATTATGGTATTCAATTCACTTGCTAGAACATGTTGAAGGCATGCATGATTTTGATACTCCTGACAGACTTTGGCGAAATCTATGCAATCTTGTAACATGATTGGATAATATACACCTCGCCGAAATAAAAGCCATTTCATTTTATGGCCAGCTTGGTGAGCGCCACAAGTTCTACTGTGAACTTCCGACACTGCCAAATATGCTTCAGTTTCCCCAAGGCATTTAAGCAACACACCCTCAAGGGTTTTATTGAACAATTCATTTCCCATGCGAATGTAGCTTAATGCCCGATATTTTATCTTCTTGTCAGTATTTCTTACTGGATTCGCTAGATACCTTATGATTGCCTTTCACCAGTCTGTAACTAGTAAATTGTCAATGGAAAGTTTTTTAAAAATTTCGTCTATATGGTATGCCCCCAAAGCTTTTGGTGTTGAAAATGTTGCGGGTGACGTCAAGATGACTTTCTCCCTTACTTCAACAAAGTCCCTCAGCTTGTTCGTCGACACTTTGTACCCAGGCGCAATCTAGGCTAAATCATTTGCCTCTTGATTCTCTATCCTGGGCACGTGTGTAAAGCTTACCACTTCGAAATCTTCTAACAAACGGTTCACAAGTGCAAAGTACATCATTAAATTCTCCTTGATACACTTATATTCTCGTGTAATTTGTTTGATCACCAACTCTGAATCGTTTTTCACCTCGATTTTAGTGGCACAAAAAATATCGCAAGATCTTAAGTCCGGATATTAAGGCTTCATATTCTTCCTCATTATTGGAACATTTATCATCGACTCAACATTTGAATCTTGTGGGTGTTCCTTCTAGGGAGGTTATTAAGATTCCGATATCGGTTCCATTTTTATGGCTCAACCCTTCGAAATATAATTTCCAGGAGTCTGTGTCGGCCATATTTACGGATGGCTCGACTATTGAATGATCTACAATAAAGTCTTCCATAATTTGGACTTTTATGGCCTTTAAAGGAAAATATACAAACAAAACTCAGTTAATGCTAATGCTCATTTCCCGATTCGAATATGCAATATGGGTTTTGATAGCATATGCTTAATAACATCAAAATGAAGACGAAATATAAATGTCAACTATTTTAATATATTGCTTTAATTTCATACATGAGAAATACAAACATAGGCACGACTTTTCAATTGAATTATACATAGTTTCTGCATCTATCTATACTCGACTAAGGTAATAAATGGGCCTTTCGACGCCATTATCATCCTCTTGAGCTAACATTCTTCCTATTGTCAAGTCAGACGCAACTATATAAAACTTGAGGCTTCGTCAGATATTCCTTGATTGCGTCGAAAGCACCTTGCTGCTTTTTATCCCATAGGAATTCTCCTTCTTTTTTTATCTTGAGTAATAGCGAGAGCACCTTTGTTTTGCCATTTAGATTCGATATGAATATTCTCAAGAAGTTGATCTTCCCCAACAAAGATTATAATTATTTCTTTGTTGACGGAGGCTTGAGATCCAAAATTGCTTTTGTTTTGTTTGGGTTGATCTCGATGCCTTTTTTGTGTACCACAAATCTTAAGAAGTCTCCTGCATGCACACCAAAAGCACATTTTAGTGGATTCATTGTCAATCCATATTTTCTCATCCTTTCGAATGATCATCGAAGATGGTCTATATGACCATTTTTCAGATGAAGACTTAATCACAATATCATCTATGTAAATCTGCATAAAGTGATCTATGAAATCATGAAATATGGTATTCATAGCTCTTTGATAAGTTGCTCCAGAATTTTTTAAACCAAACGACATTACAACCCATTCATAAGTCCCTAGGGCTCCTGGAAATCGAAACACTGTTTTAGACACGTCCTCGTCGGTTATAAAAATTTGATTATATCCAGAATAACCATCCAACATGCTCAAATATTCAAAGCCTGCAGCTGAATCTACTAGCATTTCTTCCACAGGCATCGAATACTCGTCATTTGGAGTTGTTTTATCCAAATCCCTAAAATCTATGCAAACTCGAAGAGTTCCATTTTTCTTAATAACTGGAATTATATTTGCTAGCCACTCGACGTAACTGGCAGTTCTGGTGAACTTTCTCTTTAGCAATCTCTCGGTCTTTTGTTTGATCTTTAATGTGATTTCTGGGGAGAACCTTTGAGGATATTGCTTTACTGGTTTCTTCCCTTGCTGGATAGGCAGACGGTGCTCTACTACTTTCCGACTCAACCCAGGAATTTTACCATAATCCCATGCAAAGTAATCTTTATACTCCTTTAATAAGTTAACCAATCAAACATTCATCTTCGACCCAACTTTTGTATTAATATAAGTTGGTCTCTTCATTACGCCATCACCCAGGCCTACTTCTTCTAAAGGGTCTTGGGATGTATTTTCTTCATTGAATTTAATGGGTCTTTCTCGAACCCCAAAGGCTCATCGTCATAGACACAATCTAGCCTCTGGATTTCTAAAGCCAGGGTTTGGCCATCTTGGCCTTCTCGACTCTTCCAATTGGCTCCCTAAGCTAAAATTTGCAATCTTTTAGCTTCCAAAGCCGAATTTTTTTTCCAGCCACATAGGCCAAAATCCGAGCCAGTGCTTCTGACTCACGGTCATCTCCTTCGACCATATTCCACTCTGTAGGTGGATTTTGTTCCTTGGGCCTCATTTATTCTTCAATGTCCCACATGAATCCATGATTTGGATCCAAACTTAGAAAATAATTTACGTTCTCTTTAGGAATGTCAACTTCAGTATCACAAGGCGCCACATATGCCAGATGTTAGTCAAATGATTTCTTTCCAACTTCACTCTCATCGATTTTGTAGTAACTCATATCAACTTCAATATTTTTGATGATGTCATCTTTCCTTCAAATAGATATCCTTTACTGTAGGATCAATGGCATTGCCCCTGTCCCGTGGATCCATTTACGATACAACAAAAAATTAAAATTTGTTTTGGAATTAATAACCATAAAGAGAGTCGACCTGGTAATTGTGCCAACTGACAATTCGACCAGAAACACTCCCAGGATGTTGCTAGTTTTTCCTTCATAGTTAGATAAAACCATATTATCAGTTCCACACTTTCCTATCAATTCCATCCACCTTCTCCCTTATAAACAAGGGTTTGAGGTGACACACCATGCCTGGACTTGGTTTTTCAAACACCGCATTTTGTTCCTCCACCACCTCATTATTCATGACATAGTAGCATAATGGTTTTTTGTATGTGTCGTCTAGCACATAATCATCCTCATTTTCCGACACTTTTGATACCCTGTCAAACTTAGCAGAAAAAACAGACAAAATGCCACAATTGATGATAAAATATTTTCCATAATCATCATCAACCATATCGTTTCCATAAGGGTTATAATCGTCCCCTTATTCATCAGGGAGAGGTTCATACTCCTCTTCCTTTTCGTTTCCATGTTCATCCATGGGAGTGTACTCTGCATTCGGTGTCGCCACTACCTCCTTACACCCTAGAGGTGTTATTCTTATCACCAATCTTTGATTTGCGATAATTTTTCTTTTTCGCTCAGCCTATGTCTCAGATATTTGTTTTTTTTAGTTAACACCTCGACAACTTTGTTGGCTTCCACTTGCTTCAGATGTTTTATATCCCTTATCATCTCCCTGTCTTTCAGAGTTTCGACAAGCCTTACCTTTGATGTCGAGGCCTCATTTGCAGCCTTCTTGTTCCTCTGATAGCGCCTCCATTGTGTTCTAGCCATCGGGTTCTCCCCTTTATAATTTTGGGAAACATGATATCCCTTAGTTTTTATCTTATTCTCGTAATCCTCATCCTCCTGTACAACTAGTCTCCACTTTGGTCTTTTCCCTCATTTATGATTCACTGGCTCCAACCACTTTTCCTGTGGAATGTCCGACGGAGGACGGAAAGTCTTATGTCGAGGATGGTGAAATTTCCTATGATATTCTTTCTTGCATCAAGGAACCCCTTCTTTGTCGAACATAAACCTTGGAATTTGATGCTTCTTTTCTTTTAAAGCCTCTTTTGCTGCATCTTCGTGTTTTTCAGCTGCTTTCTCATCATAAACATCATTTGAAACAACCGGCGGAACAAATCATCAAGATGAAACTTATGAAGTCGCCATCGAATGTTTTTATCCCACTGGAAGGGAAAGGTGAACATCGAGTAAACCCGATGAGGTTGAAATCAAGGTCAAATGACCAAGATATACAGGTAAGGGAGTCGATTACACAAGGGGAAGGTATTAGCACCCCTCACGTTTGTGGTACTCCACGGTTCTGCCATACCCTAAATTTTCCCTAGGGTGTCAATAGTCAACTTATCCTTTTTAGTCATTTTTGATTGAATTTTAATAATTTTGTTACTAACTTAGATTTATATATATTTGGTATAGTGGTTTTGAAATCCAAAATGGAATGCATATATCTTTTGTCAAGAAAGGCCTTTTATTAAATATTTTTTTCAAGGGGGTGAATTGTTTCAAATGGGCCATCAAAATCTGATGGCCCATTAAGTCTTTGGATGGCTCTTTATTATTTTTAAAACTTATAGAAGGGTGTGCGTAAGGGCTCAAGTATTAAACATCCAACTTTTTTCTGATCAAATAGTCTAGGCCATTCGCAGCCATCTCGACTAATTCGTGTTCAGGGACTTGAGTAAAACATTTGGCTTTAAAAATTCTAAACCTATTTAGGTACTTGTCGATTGAATCAGCAACCTTTCGTTTAACCCCAACAAGTTTTGTCAGGCTAATTTTTTACTGTCCCATATAAAACTACTCATGGAAAATTTTCTCCAGCTGATTCCACGTGTGAATCGACTAGGGAGGTAGTGTTGTGAACCAAGTAAACTCATATTTTGACAGGGAGCTTGGAAAATATTTTAACTTATGATCCTCGTTGTTGGCTATATCACCAACTTCAGTTTAATACCTGGTTACATGTTCAACAGTGGATTCTTCCGTATCTCCTGCAAACTTAGTAAATTTAGGGACTTTCAAACCCTAGGTAATTCTATTTAAAGAACAAAATGGTAAGGGAGAAGAATATGTTGGTCTCTGAGAACCAGTATTCATCCCATTCGAATCATAATTTGCTCGACAATGGCTTCTAGGTTTTGTTCCCTAGTCACTGCCTCTCGTCGAACATGCCTGACAACTTGGTCGGGGCTCTAGTTTCGGTCCACTATTACTATCGAGGGTTATTGGAACACCCTATGTATAGGATTGACACACTAGGGGATCAGTGGTTCTTGACCGACTGTCTCGTTGACCACCTCCTCATACTGCATTGGTTCCTCACGTGGAGGTGGTGCAGCGTGTCGAACTGGCGCTCTTGGGGCACCAAGTAAGTCACTGATACGAGTCATTGAGTTGCCAAAGTTTGATAACTCTACAACGAATTCTTGATCAACGATCTTAATATGACACACATTTGTTGAGTAAGTATATTGACCATCTCATGATTATTTTCGTCCATCTACTACCTCGTGATCACAACGTTACTTGGGGTGAAAGTAGGCATGATTTCATGGAAAAATCCCAATCCGATCGAATAACCAAATTGGTTTCTTAACGACCCTGAGGCATGATACATAGAAAACGCTGACGCTAAGTTTTCACCAAACGTCGAACTACTATTATGCAAGCCTACCATCATCGTCGTTGGCATTCCATACTCATGTTCACCATTGTGCGTATCTCTTGCAAAACTAAGCATATATTGCCCAGAAGTTGTGACCACGCCAATATGGGTATCTCTTGCAAAACTAGACACACATTGCCCAAAAGTTGTGACCATGGTTGGTCTTGCAGTTACTGGCTGAGTCGTGGTGACTATGTTCGAGGCAGTCGCAAACACAACCACAAAACTTGAACCCACACTTGCCGTCGCACTGGTATTTCCTCCCAGGTTCTGATCCCTTTCTAGAGTTCTAGGATCTACCATTTTTCTAACACTTCTCAATCTTATGCACATATTGAGACGAACTTAACATAAACATGTCCCACTATATGTGCCAATTTGTTTGCAGAAGTTTCTCGTGAACAATCTGTAGCCTCTTAATTAAAGGTTACTTGTAGGACCGGCTATAAGAGTCCTAGAATTTTGTGTTAAGTTTGATGGTATTTGGGTGTTTGACAAGATCAAAGCGTGAAGAACGCAAATAAGAAAACAAAGACAAGAAAATGGTAGATAAATTACAAGACTGGAATAATAAACAAGACTTGTAAAGATAAAAAAAAATGCTTTAAATTTAAAGGTGGACGCAATTGTACATTTTTCAGAACTGACTCGTTTCTCTATGCGCTTGTACTTTGAGTTCTATCTTACAATGTTACCAAATGCGACCCTTAAAATGGATACAGTACTTCGCTTAAATAGATTCTAAAAATGTAATCGTCGACGGTTACTTGAGCCACTCATGTTGATGGTTCGTGTGGCATTACTTTTGAAACTCCCATGTCTCGCTTAATACTCATCATTGATAACCGCTTTTACCGATATCTATTTTTTCTCTCGACCTTCCTGGTCGTCGCCAACTTTGCTTCGCTCTTTATACTATCTCATCAACCGCTTTTTTTGGCATAATTCCTGAAATCATGTCGACATTCTCATAGCTTTTTGTTGATGCTCCTCTTTGATGAAGGATATCACCTAATATGTATCCTAATACTGAAGTCGAAAATTTGCTTGTCAACACTTTACCATTCATTTCAGGAGAATATGGAGTTGTTGTTTCATGTACAATTCCATGTTCTGTATAAAAATCATTAAATAACCCAAAACCGTATTCAGTTCCCCTACCACTATGAAGTCTCTTAATATTCTTACTAAGTTGATTCTCAATTTCAATTACAAACATCTTAAACATGTCAAGCGCTTCACTTGTATTCTTCATTAAGTATACATAAGTATAATCAAAACAATCATCAATAAAAGTGATAAAATAACGTAAACAATTTCTAGTTAAGGTTCCATCAAATTCACATGTATTAGAGTGTATAAGATCTAGGGGATCAGATTCTTTGATAATTGATTTATGCAAAGTCTTAGTTGTTTTAGCTTGACTATAATATTCACATTTATTTGAACCATTAACATTTAATTTAGGGATTAGGTCTAAGTTGCTTGCATTAGAAATAACTCGCTTATTAACGTGACAAAGTCTAGCATGCCAAATATTAAAATCACACAAAGAGTAAACAGAAGGAAAAAATTTATTCAAATCAACATTTAACTTAAACATGTCATCAGTGGCGTACCCTTTCCCAACAAAAATACCATTCTTAGTTATGGTGTACAAATCCTCCCCTATAGTTCGACTAAACCCTGCCTTATTTAAAAGAAAACCAGAAACAAGATTCTTCCTAATTTCAGGAACATGCATGACGTCCTTCAAGATTAAAGTCTTTCCTGAGGTGAATTTCAGCTGAACATATCCAATTTCAGCAACATTAGTGGTGTGAGCATCTCCCAACAACACTTTCTTATCTTCAGCTTTCACGTATTTCTTGAACATAGCACGATCGTAACAGACATGATGAGAGGCGCCAATGTCTATCCACCAACCATCACTTCCATCAACCATGTTGACCTCAGTGATCATAGCAATGTATTGCTCATCAGCCTGGCTAACCTGTGCATTTGAGCCAACAGTAGGTTTAGGCATGATCTTACATTTTTAGCCATATAAATTGGTTTCCCACAGTTGTAGCAAGTGAAAAACAGAGCATCATTTCTTTGAGATCGTGGTTTTTTCCTAGCAATCAAAGCAGATGGAGCCTTAGATGGTTTCCCATTCTTAATTCGGTTCACAACATTGTGGTTCTGATTCTTTAATGATTTTCCTGTAGGCTTCAGAACCGCACCAAATTTCTTTTTGTTTTTGGAAACAACTAAGACTTCATATTTCTGATCTTGTCTCCGAGCTTCCTCTTCAATTCGAAGGCAAGTAATCAGACTCTCGATTGAAAACTTATTTTGTGGCGAAGCACATTTTTGAAATCTTTCTGACCAAGGGGCAGTTTATCAATGATAACACCAATTTGAATTTGTTCATTGAGGGGCATACCTTCTGTAATGATTTCATGAGCAATCTTCTGAGTTTCGTGGCTTTGAGCTTCCACAGACTTTTCATCCACCATCTTATAGTTCAAGTAGCGGCTGACATCATATTTCTTTGCACTTGCTTCTTCAATATCGTATTTCTTCTGCAGAGCCTCCCATACCTATTTAGCATTCTTTTAATTACTGTATTAATCATACAGATAATCATCAAGACTATTCAGAATGTGATTTTTGCATAGGTAGTCATTCTCTTGCCATAGGGAGATTTCTTTCTTGAGTTGTAAGTTATTTGTCGCATCTTTAGCTTTTGCAGCATAGTCTAAGTCGGACAATTTTGGAGTCATGTATGATTCCCCAGTTGTCTTACCATTAGTTTGTTCAGTTGATCCAGAAGGAGCAACAAGGATATCCTCAATCAGAACATGGACAACCTTTTTTAAAGTTAAGAAAATTTTCATCTTATCTTGCCAACGTTTCAAATGAGAATCCTCAAACTTAAATGGTTTGTTAGAGACAATAGCGATTGCAATAGTATCGATAATTTCGTCAATAAATTAGTTCTGTAATTGAGCGTAGAAGATGTCCATTTTTTATCTAAAAAAGAAAATTAAGTAAGAAGAAAGTGAAAGTCACATTTAAATGACGAATTTTGTTTAAACTTTTTAAAATAGAAAATAGTAGCAAATAAATTTTTATCGTTTAAATATTTATATTTTTAATATATATTTGGTTTTAACTAATAAAAAAATAATTATTAAAACATGAAATTGATTTTGAAACTTATTTTCATTTTAATAGAATTAATTTTATCTTAAAAATTAATATTATTTTAAACTATAATTTTAAATTTTTATTTCATATCTATTTTTTAAATTTATCGTTCAATTAAAATTTATATAGTATATTAAAATATAAATAATTTTACTTTCGACTTTTGTTTAAACAACTCATTCAAAACCACAAAAAAAACAAATATATTCTTAAGTGTAATTTAAGTATTTTTTTAGTGTGTAGAGTAGTCCGATTGATAATTACTAATTGAGTTAAATCGATATAAACTATTAGTAACTCTTGAAAGCTGCATTTCTTTATATTTTCTTTTAAAAATATAAATTTGATATTTATAATCAAATAATTAAAAAAAAATTAACCATTTTTTTAAGAGAAACGAGTAAAAATACTCTTTATAGTTTACTTTCTAAAGAGAAATATATATATTTTAACATAATATTCGTCTTTTTTTATTCATTGGAGGGAAGTGTTATGTTAATTTTATCGAAAAAGCATTGTATTGTGAAAAGTGAGAGTTTTGAAGTCATGAAGTGGGTTTTAGGTGTAGTCGATATCAATGTGTGGGCTCATATGTAAATTAGTAATGATTGCCTTTCCCTTACCCTTATCTGCATGGAACCAACCTTGTCTCTTTTGTCTCTTTTTTTTCTCTTTCCCTCCCTTCTAAACAATTGACTGTTCTTAATAGTGACACTTCTCTCACACAAATTGACACACTTTGCTTCCCTAGATTCCGATTATGACACTTTTCCCACTTGCCTTTTTCTATTTGTTTTAATTTTAATCTCTCTTTTATTGAATTCAAACTTTTCTTTCTTTTCTTCTATGCCCAGTTTCATATTTATCAACATATGTTTCTCAAACTGAATTTATAACAATGAAAACAATGTCTGTGTTTGTGGAAGCCTCTTATGTGTGTTAGATTTGTATGGTAATTATATATATATATATATATATATATATATATATATATATATATATATATATATATATATATATATATATATATATATATATATATATATATATTGTGAATATGTGTTATTGTTGTTGGAGGGAGATACTATGAGCATTGATATATAGTGTATGAATAAATACCTTTTTGAGAGACACATACTTATCCATCTAAAATCTTAAAGTGATAGGTGAATGAGTTCTACCACTTATATATGTTTAAATCTCCACATTCTTATTCAATGTGAGATTATTTTCCCACTTTACTCACACTTGCTATATTATTCCAACACTCCCCATCAAGTGTGAGTCCACAATACTGCCCCCATTCGTACCGTCATTGATATCTTGCCATTGACATCTTGCAACGGAACACCACTTCCTGGAAGTATTTCGATACAAGTCTCTTCTGGTCCCTTTCTCGAACCCAAGACTCTAATACCACTGTTTGGAGGAGATACTAGGAGCATCGATGCATAGTGTAGAAATAAACACTTTTATGAGAGACACACCACTTATCCACGTAAAACCTAAAACCTTAAGATTTTAGGTGAATAAGTGGTGTGTCTCTCAGAAAAGTGTCTAGTCCTACACTATGTATCAATGCTCCTAATATCTCCCCCAATAAATATATTAATAATAAGTGTGTATGATTATAATATAATTTTTGAAGTTAAATATGTTTTTAGTTTCTATAAATATTTTAAATTTTATTTTTAATCCCTATTAAAAATGATAAATTTTAGTCTTTAAATTTTTTTTCATTCAGTTTTAGTTCATGTTATTTTTTAAAATTTTAAAAACTGTTTAATTATTCTTAAATTTTTAAATTTTTTAATAATATTTTTTATATATGTTTAAAATATTATAAAATATTTTTTATTAAATTTTAGAATTTTTTAAAATGAGAGTAATTAAATATGAATTTTTTAAATTTCAAAAGATATTGATAAAAGTAATGAAAATCTCGACTTAAAAATACAAATTTTAGTTTTTTTTCAGAAATTTTTTATAACGTTCTAAATATGTCTACAAATTAATCATTCAAAAATACACATCAATTTAATAATAAAGACTAAAATTACGTGCATAATAATTTTATAAGAACTAAAACATATTATATTTTTTTATAAGAAGTAAAAATGAAATTAAATAGTTTACGGAGATCAAAAACATATTTAACCCTAATTTTTTTAACTATTTTCTTATTTTTATTATTTATCAAATAAATAACTATTTGGGTATGTGATTAATGTTTTTGGGTATGTAATTAATGTTTTAAAGTCTTCATTTTAATTATAGAAGTGCTAAAAATAAGTTTGTATAGTTTTTGAGCTTTTAGAATGAATGTAAATGAGTTTGGGCCATACTGGTTTTAACACACACTCTTTCATGCAATTGTTATTTGTGTTTTTGGGCTTTTTTACTAACATTGCATTTCCATCTTTAAGTAAATTTGCTATCTGCACATACCTTGCACAAACATAAATAATTGTTGAGCTTTTATTATTTAGCATTTGAATTGAATCCAGACACCTTTCCACACTAAATCAACCCATACATCTAATGTCGTTAATTAACTTGAAAGATCATTTTTTTTATTATGAAGTTAGAGATAAAGTTTCTTTATGAGCTTTATAGACTTCAACATTATTCTTTGAATCCCTTTTAGTTTTAAATGTTTATTTACAACTGGTGGATTTCTTGTCTTCCGATAATTTAAAGACATCTTAAACGTAATTGTTAAATATTGATTTCATCTTATTTTTCAACATTAATTCACATGACAGAGTTGGAACTTTGCATAGCTTAACAAAAATTGATAACATATTCCTCGGTAAATTAATGTCATCCTCGTATTTCCGAAGAAATGTAACATAATTATTTAGAATTGTAATTCTCTTCTCTCTAATGAATTTTTTTAATAATAGCTTCTCTTGAGGTTATTGTTTGACTTATAAGTGGTGTTTTAGGAAGAAATTCAATATTGTCTTGTTCTTGAGGAATGTTAGAAATAAAATCTTGAGAGAATATTTCGAGGGATGTTAAAAAGAACATCTTGATTTGTTTATGAATTCTATAATTTTGTTTTCTGGATAACAATCACTACGCCAAAAATAATTTTTTGTATCACCTAATTTAATAGCACTTTTAAAAAAAAATGCTATTAAAATGGAAAAAACACATTTATAATAGCACTTTTTAATTGGGCGCTATTATATAATACAGACTATGTAATTTTGATAGCACTTTGTACCAGAACGCTATTATTAAACTTCTTTAAGATAGCATTTTGTATAAAACGCTATTATTTGACTACCTATATAATAGCATTTATTAAAAAGCGCTATCTTATATATAATAATGAATTAATTAATTGATTAAAAAAAAAAACACATTTTCAGAAACCTTTCTCTCCTTCCATATCTGATCCACTTTTCTCAAACTCCCGTCAAAACCTCTACATCATGAACCCTAGAAAGCTAAAGTATGGAATTAACCGGTAACGAAGCTTGCAATCACGCTATTGGAAGAGGAGAAATGTTTAGAGGATCCTAAACTACTCCGTGGTATAAAGAAAGCTAAGAGAATTTGAGGAAAGGACTAACTTGTTGGCGGCGGTTATCGTGTTGGAGAGGAAGACGAAAGAATCGAAAGAAATTAGATCTCTCAGGTACGATTCAACACTTCCGGCTTTACGTTTTCACCTCTACCTTCTTCTCCTTTTTGCTACTCGTTCTCTACTTCTTTTTCTTGCGTTCTTCATGCACTAATTCTGCGTTGTTGCTGCGTTCTATTGTAGATTCGTGATGTTGTTTCTGAAGTAATGAACAAAGATGTTGCGATGATGATGACACTTGCAGATTCCGAAAGCGGAGATGAAAATTGAAGGTTCTGCCCCCATGCTACAGAGATGAAGATTGCAAGAGGAAGTAGAGAGAATTGAGAGAGATTTCTTAGATAGGGTTCCGAGAAGAATGGTGAGTGTTTTTCTCTAATTTTTCTATGACTTTTTCTGGTGTGTCTGAATTGTGAACTCCCTCCTCACTTTTCTGTTATCTGTTAGGAAGTTGGTTAGAAACAGTTAAGGGTTATGGAATCTGTTAGAAGTTAGCTTTGACATCAATTTTCCCCTTTTGATTTTCCCGGCCACACCACCGCCGTCATCGCCGCTTCATCCACCGACGACAGCGGCATCCCGTCTCAAGATCTCGCAGTTCTCCTCGAAGTCGACGGGTGAATTTTCGCTTTTCTTCGTTATTAACAATCTCGTTTCAGTTTCACTCTGCTCAACTTGTTTGAACTGTTGTGGTTGTTAATTGTTTTATTTATTTATTTATTTGTTTTTTAGGGTTCTTGTGGATGCATACCGTGGGAATCGCATAGCCTTCAATAAAGGTATCAACAGTTCGACTGTGCTCACTGTCACTGCTCATCTATAATTCCATATTCTCCTTGTGTTATTCTGTTTTCATGGAGTGTAACGAACTGTTGTTTTTCGATTTTGATTTCGATGTTGTGCTTGCAGCATTTAAGAAACTTGGACTTGATTGTGCGAGCTGGAGCGAACCTGTCTATTCAGATCTTTTAAGGTGTTTTTTTGGTTATTTGTTGTTATATTATTTTCTTGCCTGTGCATATGTTCTAATGGAAAAGGTGATGATGATACACTTAGATTTCATGAGTTCTTGTAATCAATGCATTGAATTTCAATGAAGTCTCAGTTTGGTAGGGACTGTAGTTGATAATACTGCGAATTTGAATTATAAGACTTCACTGCTACATTCCCTGCTACATCATTCAAGAATGGCATGTAAGTATTATCTACTTAATTTTTGTTTCATTACATTCCCTGCTACATCATTCAATTTGTTGGTTGGATTATCATGAAAATTTAGTGACGTGAAATCTCATGCATACAATAGATTTTGAAAAGACCAAATGGTATTCTCTTTAGCATGTACATCATTGATGAAAAGAAAATGAAGAAAGCAATTGAGTTGAAGCATTATGTACTCAAAACGAATAAAATATAGCTTATTTATCCGCCCAATCAAGCTAGAGGGAACAAACTGACCTAGTTTGCTTTTGCTAAATCATCAAAACTACCATGTTTGACTTGTATTACACACATTCTAACAGTTTATAGCTTTGGTTTATGTTTTCATAATTAAGTGTGGTCCAGTAAACCATCAGATTATACTTAATAATGCTCATGAATCATGGTTTTTGGTATGAAATCAGCTGTCGGTGAGCTGTTAGCTGAGTATAGCTTGAAAATTGACAAGCCAAGATTATTCAAGCTGTGTAGAAAATTGGTTTTTTGTTTTGTTTTGTTTTAAACTAGTTCTTTTTTGGCATTCTTTTGTCAAATTCATCTTTCATTATGTACTGTTCTTGTCCTACATTATTCAATAGCTAACATGATTTGGTAAATTTTTTATAGAGGAATTGAAAAAAATGCCGGCTCCTGAGGTAGCTGTGAATTATTATATGGGAGATGACTTGTATCTATTTGGTAAGCTCTTCATTATTTTGACCTAAATTTGTTTACTTGAGGCAAAAAACCCGACATTTCACACTTTCAATATCATTTTTTTCAGATGAATTTCAAACTTCCAGAGTTCCAAATACTAGAAGGCCTAAGATAGGTATAACATATGAAATTGCTCCATTGATATGACTTTTTTTAAAGCAGTAAAATTTCTCACATTGGTTATTTCTATTTCCCCTCTAGAGAATCTGTACGACGTATTTTTAAATATCCGAGATGATGAAGCTGAACATTGCAAGACAATGAGGGCTTGTCAAACTGATGGGAACCTCAGGTCGCCTCATTCATATGCAGAGGACGATGATGAATCAGTCTGTACTCTTGAAGCAGGCTGTGAAGGAATTGTTGACTAATATTCACATTGGTGACAAATATATTAATATCAATTGTTGTTCATTTCTAGGTATTTGTATGACAAGTTTATTAGTCCAAATGGATTAATAAATAAGTTCTCTTTCATATCTCCACATGTATCACGGGAGGATAATCTAGGAAATGGTATAGCAAAAATACTTTTGAAAGATGAGGAGTTCAAGGATAAGATGATATATATGCAATGAGTAGTTCAAGGATAAGATGAGGAGTTCATTGGTAATTTAAAATGTTATTTGGTATTTGATGGATCATAATATATATGCAATGAGTAACTTAAAGCGTTATTTGTGTTGAATTGAATATAGTTATTTTATATTTACACCAAAAAAAAATGATTGTGTAAGAAAAAATATTGTACTGTACTTATTAAAAATATTGTACCAAATATGTACCATTTATTAGCACTTTATTTGAAAGCGCTATCAAATATATGTTATATATTAGCGCTTTTTGTTTAGAGTGCTATAAAAAAACAAACAAAAAACATGCAAAATACTGACTTTGATAGCATTTTAATTAAAACGCTATTATAAATTGGTACTTTAATAGCGCTTTTAAAGTGCTATTAAATAAGAAATATTTACAATAGTGGCGCGGTTAATAGCACTTTTAAGCGCTATCAAAAACAAAAAAAAGCGCTATTAAATAGCTTATTTGGCGTAGTGAATATGTCAGACACAATGTTGTAAGAATGTGTGTGGCAAGTATAATATGTAACCAGCAAAATAAATGCATAATATAAAATGACACAATAATTGGTAAATTAGTTTGATACAAAGCCACATGCGTTTGGAGGACGTTAACCCAATAAAAGATAATTCACTCTTAATAGTGGTTTGTACAAATCCTTAAAACGCGAGGATTACTCAATTTATCTTGTCGCAAAGCAACCCAGAAAGAGACATATTGCCTCACAAAATGAATGACATTATGCTTAACATGTTGTTTTCTTATTGAAGTGTATTCATCACTTAGAGACATGATGTGTAACACACGAGGCCAGCGAGGACAGGGATTGGTCGTCGGTGTACGAAGCATGCACTACGCCAAATAAGCTATTTAATAGCGCTTTTTTTGTTTTTGATAGCGCTTAAAAGTGCTATTAACCGCGCCACTATTGTAAATATTTCTTATTTAATAGCACTTTAAAAGCGTTATTAAAGTACCAATTTATAATAGCGTTTTAATTAAAGTGCTATCAAAGTCAGTATTTTGCATGTTTTTTGTTTGTTTTTTTATAGCACTCTAAACAAAAAGCACTAATATATAACATATGTTTGATAGCACTTTCAAATAAAGTGCTAATAAATGGTACATATTTGGTACAATATTTTTAATAAGTACAGTACAATATTTTTTCTTATACAATCATTTTTTTTGGTGTAAATATAAAATAACTATATTCAATTCAACACAAATAACGCTTTAAGTTACTCATTGCATATATATTATGATCCATCAAATACCAAATAACATTTTAAATTACCAAATCCTATTGTTTCCAAATATCATAACATATAGAATATTAAGAGGGCGTTTGCATAGCCAAATTTGTAGATGCCCATCTATGAGTACTTCAATCCAAATCCAAAAATATACAATCAAATTCTCTAAACAAAACACCAAAAAAATAAGAAAGGATAACAAAACAATCCCATGTAGTAACCACCTTCATGATCCAAAAGCGTTGAACTCATAGATACAATCACTAATTAGGCAAAATAATTGCTTCTTGTTTTCCTGTATCATAGAAGGAATATTGATTATGTATTGTACAATAAAAACTAATTCAACATATAAAGAATAATCAAACATTTAATATGGGTCTAACAAGAAGCGCATAAAATAAGGAATGATTATTATAAACTAATAACAATAAATCGATATAACTAATGCAATAATTGAACTAATTAAGTCTAACAAGAACATGACTTGTAAATATATAGACCACAATTTCCATTATTAGATGCATATAAACACTAAACAGAATATAATTCAAATTCTCAAAATATACATAAACACTTAATTGTGTGTAACTTTCTTTTCATGATCCAGAACTAGATATCAAACACCTTACAATTGTTACTACGAATATCTAAAAATTTCAAGTAGAAACGAAAAACTATAAATCAATCATACAATAAGATGTAAGTCATTTTTCCGTATTTTCCTATTTCAAAATTTAAATTCGAGACCAAGAAAGAACACTCAGTACCTCTGTGCCATATCTTCTAAACCAATAAAATACTAAAATCATTTATACGACAACTCTAAATCCAACTCAAAAATTAAAATTAAACATCTAAGTCAAAACATTTGAACTCTAAATCCATGAGTAATATTTGTCTTGTTTATCAAGTATCAAGTCAAGGAAAAACTCACCGAAAACATCATCCACCACATAAGTAGCCCAATCCTCCTTAACCTCAGTTAACTTATCATGAGAGTAGGTACGACATTTGTGGTCAAAAAAGTACTTCAAATATGAAAACATCAACAATTAATCGTGTTAGAATTAAATTATATTAATTTAATTTACAAAAGAATAATAATAATAATTAAAATCACGTACATTTGTGGGGATCATAAATTCATTTTCCATGATGACCTCTTTCATAAATCGCATTACAAAGTATCCACAATCAACGCCATTAATTTGACGAGGACACTACAAAAAAAAAATTTATATCGATTAATTTTACTCCACATAATTGTTTTAAAATAACATTAATTTAGACACATACCTTTATTTTTTGCCATGAGATTTTCTTTGACTTTGACACTTTAGGCACTTTAGAACTACTATTAGCACGATAAATTTGCAAAGCGCTAACAAAATGAAATTAACTTCAAATGAGTAATTATATAAATAATAATACGTACATAAATTTTAAATTAAAAGAGTCTATACTCACTTCTCAAACTTTGTTTTAAAATTTTGATGTTTTGTTGGCTCACCATTCAACGGATCCATGTAATATATCACCTCAGCATTGAGATTGATGACAAGCAACACCCAATGTTTCCTGCACCCAACATTTAAATATTGCATTAAAGATTCACATTCATTAGAGTTTTTTCTCGTTAATTTAATAACTTTTTGAATATAAATCTCACCCTAGATTACAAGGTGCAAGAATCATCTTATCCTTGAACTCCTCATCTTTCAAAAGTATTTTTGCTATACCATTTCCTAGATTATCCTCCCGTGATACATGTGGAGATATGAAAGAGAACTTATTTATTAATCCATTTGGACTAATAAACTTGTCATACAAATACCTAGAAATGAACAACAATTGATATTAATATATTTGTCACCAATGTGAATATTAGTCAATAATACAAATAACATTAATATTAATAATATATTTGTCAAATAAGAGAATATTTGTAATAATAGAGGTACCTGGAAAATACAGTGATAATAGATGCACTTAACCAATTGTGATCAAGAATCTCCTTTATACTCTCTACACGTAGTTGCTCTAAAAACTCCTCACCAAATATACTTTCCTCCATTTTTATTTGAATTAATGATCCAACCCTCATCATCTTTTTCACATACATATCAAGGAAAGGTAAATTTGCAATACCAGCTGAACCGCCAACTCTAGGAGACTCTTCAATTTTGAATTTTTTGTTACTTTTGTTGGGTGATGAAACTGAATATTCAACACTGTGTTGAATATTGTTACCTTTGTTTTGGGATTGACCAGGAATCTAAAAAGTTGTATTAATTAATATTAGTGATCAAATAATAAAACAAGTAGCGATCAAGCAACTTGATTATAAGTAATTTACCTTTTCACATTCAGCAACAAATTCAAGAAGTTTCGTTGGCCATGGCACAATTGTTCCTATTGCTTGACCAACCATGGATACATCTCCATCTTCAACAGATATAGGCAATGGGGCATTTGGCACAATAGCAACTTCGATATTAACCTTGACATATCCAGGTGGTAACGTCATGCCATGTACCGTGTTACCTTTGGTGTTATATAGTTTTCCACGAGCAACCAAACAACGACTCGGGGAGGATAAATATATATTAACAGGAAAGAGACCCTAAACCAATAAGATATGAATAAAAAGATTAACATCATTATTGAAAGAACAAACATATCGAATTTGAGAGATAATAAAGAAACCAATTACCTCGGGAATGTTGCCAAATGATCCAGGGTTGCAAGAACCTTTATCACTAGGTAGTCGACTCTCAGCTACTTTTTCTGGTTGTTTCCTTTCTACCACTTGTTCAAGGTGTTGCCTCTGTGCCACTTTTTCAGGTTGTTGCAACCTCTCTGACACTTGTTTAGGTTGTTGCCTTTCTTCCACTTCTTCAGTTTGTTGCCTCTCTAGCTTCTCTCTATCCAACTTATCTCTCTCAATCTTTTCTCTCTCTAGCACCTCCAATCTACTTTTGAGTGAATTACAAAAGCCATACAATTTTTCAAAATCCATTTGTGTGGGGCGATTTTGGCGTGGTAATATGTCCCTAGAACATACCCCAAAACCATAAGTCCTAACACGTCCAGAGTAGTTTGGGAGATTAAGAGCCTCAAATAATATGTTTGTGGGACCAAGGTCTTGTCTCTCTTCTTCAGATAGAGCTTCTGTTAACTTCTCCTGACATTGATAAGTATAAAAGAAATAACCAATAGTTAGATACAAGTTGCAATTAATGGCTATTCTATCAAAATAAGACACAAAGACTCAATTAATTAAGGAAAATTGAGTTTAATGACTTCAAACTAACTAACAAAATACAAATTCGGTAACAATGATGAGTATAGAAAAAGTGTCACATCTATAATGTGAGCATTTTGGAAATAACATCTATAGTGTCACATCTAAAATTCGACTTACACATTGATCCACAACTCTTTGAACATTCTCATTATCAATCACCCCGCTCTTATTGACGCGGGCAGCCTTCCACACTTGACTACGGTTTATCTCACCAACTTCTGACTCTTCTACCTGTATATACATTTTTACAAATTAACATAGCAATTAAATTTTTTTATACACATACTTACCATATCAGCTTCAAGACGAGCACACCCTAAACGTGACTTTCTATAGGGATGTTGAGGATTTAACGCTCTTTCTCGATTCTCATCACTAACTTTCTGCATTTATTATAAAAAATGCATCCCACAACACTATCACTAATACTATAATCATGCAAAACTTTAAGGATCCATATCCAAGTGATAAAAGTATTACCTGAAACTTTGCAGTCATATGTTGGGCTACAAATTTATCCCAATCATCTTGTTTTATACAAAAAGAATATTTGGCCGGACGATGTTTAACAAAACCACCCTTACTATCTTTTAGATATGACCTCGCCATTTTTGTTCTGAATGCCCTGTGCAACTTTCCAGCTTCTCTATATACAAAGGCACGATGTTCCTCGCCAATTATAAAAGCTTTCTGCAAATAATTCAGTTTATTAAAACATAGTTCAGTTTATTTAAACATCCCAATCGATAGATTAACGAAATTAAAATTTTACAACTAGCTTAAGTTAGTGTGTTACTTCAATTTCTTCCCAAATGTTTTGTTTATAAACCCCCACAGCCTCTTTATTTTTTTTCGCGCTCCAATTGTCCAAGCTTATTGGAACTAACCGACGAACTGTGACACCAATGAAACTAGCAAAAGTCTTGCTATTATGCTTGATTGGTTGACCTCTGGAATTCCATTGAACCTATAACAAAATTAAAGTGCAAATAAAGAATCAACAGTCTCACTAATAGTGTTTAACATTCAAATAGTTTCAAACAACTTACTCATAAAAGATAATCATGTATGTAACCATCACTCATACATAGTTCAGTAAAAGGAAAATTGCCAAGAGAGTAAACAGTATCATAAAACTCTAGCTATTTTACCTCAATTCTCTTTCCATTGCTTTTGGCTTTGTGAATTTTTTGCAATCGGGTCACACCACGTTTACCAACTGTTTTCTTACTAGACGAACCACTTTCATCATCAATAGAAGCCATATTTCACCTATAAAAATTTAAAAAGTTATATACCATACAAGAATAACATTAAGAAGCAATAACAATAAAAAAATGAAAAACAAATAAATAAACCATACAAGATTAAGTCGGCCTTTTCCTCTTCCTTGTAGTTGGATTCCTACTTTTCTGTTTTCTAGTTACATAAAATGATGGATTGATCCAAATCCCATCACTGTGATTGTTTCTCATATAAAGAATATCATCTATAATTGATTCAGACTCAAGGGATTGTGAAGTATTAAAGAAAGGGCCAGTATGCTTCACTGGTTGGCACTCAAAGGCTTGCATTTGAATAAATTTATTATGAAGGTCTTGTTAGTAATTACTGTTATACCAAATAGCAATACATGAGACATGGAGCTGGAAGATTTTCTGGCTTGGAGAATGCAGAAGGGGATACTGGTTTTGTTTAGAAGATATCACACAACAAAGAGAAACAACCAAAAAGAAAGAAAAGAAAAGGAAATGTAATTAATGTTTTATGGCAATTTTGGTGTACAAGACCTCATCTTATGTTGATAAAATGGTATTACAATTTGGAATAGGAAGATTTTATAATTTCATTATAACCTTGGTGTTGGTGTCCAAAAATGTACAAGAGAAGTGTTATAGAATGTAGGGTAATGAAATGCCTTTGCACTAGTTGCATTGTTACAAGTGGAGGATTGAGTTTGGTACATTGGCTAGTTTCCTACTTTCTAAAATCTAGACCTGATTGTTATCCGGCTCAGGTGGACTTAGAAGACTAAATTTTACGCTTGAAAAATAATCAACCAAGTGGACTTATATTCTACTATCTCAGGATAAAAACACAGTATGTCATATATAAAATATAAATATTAATTATAGTCTTAAAGAAATATGAAATCATTAGAATATAATATTATATGATTACTTAATTATTTGTAGAAATCATAACCAACCATTATTAAGAAAACTATCCATCTTTTAAGGGCACAGACTAATTAATTATTTGTAGAAATACTTTTTTACTTAATGTTTTCTAATTATAATATTCTTAACCTGTACTCTTAGAATAGCAAAACCTTTTAAGAAAATTGAAGTAAATTTTATGGCTGCCAAAGAAAATAGGTACATTTTGCAACTTGGAAACAGTAAAGAAGATATTGAGTATTCTGTCACCATGAATAAGAAGTCATGTCTCTAGGTATACATATTCCTATCTTAGTATAATACAACTCATTATTGTCTTATGTTTTTTTAATCTTCTTGTATTTAGTTTTGCAATGAAACCTCAACTCTTATGATGTAGAAGAAATGAAGATGACAGCATTTAATTCAGCAAGACACTCAGTTGGTAGACCAAGGAAAGAATTCATAATGAAATCATCAATAGGTTCAACTGTTGCCACACCAACAAGTCTGCACTTTCTCAGCATCGTGGTATCAAAGAAGTCACTGAATGGATGTCAAGTGTAGGTTCTATCATCACTTGTTTATCTATAAGCACTTCTTATGAAAATAAAATGCCAATAAAAAGAACCGTCTTTGAGGGTGTATAAGTCGGGCTATTGCGCATAACCCAAAAGCCCAAAATAGTTTGTTTATTAATAAATTAAGAGTGGAAGAGACACAACCCAATCTGCAAGGAAATGACAGCAACATACAAATTTTTTTATCTGAATCATGGGCGAATATGGCTGCTTAGGAGGTGAGTTTGGAAACAGATGGCTTCAAACTTGTTAGTTCAAAAAGGAATTCGAAAAAATCCAAGAAGAAGAAATTAACTAGGGATAAACCTAGTACATCTAATCCTTTCTCATGAAGTGCATATTCTGGAATATTAGAGGAATTGCAAATGCCTCTTCCAGACTTGCTCTCAAAAGATTAATTTCTGTTAACAATCTAGACTTGGTTTTGGTAGCAGAACCTTGGATGGACTTTTCTAAATTCCTTCAAACTTGGCTTAAGAAGCTCAACCTTAAGCTATTTGCCATGAATTACACGCATCATCTTTTGCCTAACTTATGGTGCTTTTGTAAGTCTAATATCACCCCTACTGTTTTGTTAAGAGTGGCCAAGTAAGCACCCCTGGGCCGTAAGCATTCTGAGAAAAGGCTGGATAGAGCTGTCTGTAATTTCCATTGGATCGATACTTGCTCCTCAACATCCTGCCATACTCTTGTCAAAAACAAGTCTGATCACTATCCCCTGCTTCTAAACTTCGAGTATAATGATCCTAAAGTCACATCTAATTTTAAATTCATGAATATGTGGACCCTTCACAAAGATTGCTTGAATCTCGTTTCTCAAACTTGGCATTCCAAAGTGTATGGCTGTCCCGTGTATGTTTTAGACAAAAATCTGAGGATTCTTAAAGCTAACCTAAAAGAGTGGAACAAAAACAGTTTTGGTAATGTGCAGGAAAAAGTTAAACTGGTGCAAAATGGCGACAGGAAATTTGGTTGTGATGAGAAAACTATCAAAGCGGTTTGTGTACAAAATGTAGGTTGTATTTCTATAGGAAATCTTTTACTCTTTGTTGTAGTCCTACTCTTATCTACGTATGCTTGAAATTGACTTTTTTGTATAAAGTCGCCCTGTTTTGACTTGTGCAGTCAGTACAAAGGGATCAGCTAGGAGGCAGTGATATATATGAAACAGTTCGTTCTGAAGTTAGGCGGGCTATTTCTGAGATTCAGATTGACCTCGAAAGTGTAAGTTTCATGAGACTATAACTTTCTCCTTGCCAGCTTGAAGTTAACTGCCTATTGATATAACTAACTGTGATTCATCCTATGCTATTCTCTAACTTGCTTCTTGTTTCGGGAATTTTAGGCTATTCAAGTGAGTAACGCTACAGCCGTTACTGTCACCGATATGGCTGATATTCATCCTGACTTGCTAAGCCCTGGTACAATAGAATTAGCATTGGAGACTAGAAGAGAGTATACCAAAAAGCTTGAAGAGGTAGTATTCCCATTTATACTTGAAGATGAAGTATGGTTAACGTCTCGTTCTTTTATATTGAGCAGAACTTGTCATATTTACAGGCCAAAGAGCGAGCTAGACGTCTTAGAGCAGATCTGGCAGTTGAAGAACATCGAGTGAGAGAACTGGATAGAATCTTGAGAGAAGTTCTTCCATATCCCAAGACTCCTAATATACCAAAGTCTCGTCCATCAAGAAAAGTAGGTTCCTTTCACATTATATTTACTCCACATGTTACATTAGATGTTTCTATCCCATTATTGATGAATCCAAAACACGGTTACAGTCTAGCATTGAAAGAAAAAGGATGTCGAAACGTCTTGCAGAAGATGCCAAGGCTTATTTTGACGAGTGTGTATCACTATCAACATTCGATAGTTCGGACTTTTCATCTCAAGAGGATCCTCCGCTCAGTATGGTTGGTCCACCTACTCCATCTCGTTTAACCGAGGCAAGTTCAAATACTCCGCTTTCAAATTTCGTCAGTAATTTACTTTCTACTTAACAAGTGCATCTTTTTATTCTTTTCTTGCATAATCTATATGTTTTACATTTTTGCAGCAATCCGGCACTCGAGAACAATCACACCATATCCATTATGACACAATGCAGCCACCAGCCAGCATTGATTCCGAGGAAGCTATCCATGAACAAGTCAGCTCAACTGCTGATAGCAAAGAAACTGACTCTAAACACTGCTTCTCCTTTGCACAGAAACCATCTGAAGGCACTACAGCTCAACAAGATATCCAACAATACATAAAAAAGTTTGAAAAAAGTGTTTCAAAGTTGCCAAGTATGAGATCAAGTTATGGTGACATGTGTGACTATAGTTTCCAATCATCAGCTGAGAGCTTGTTGATTGACAGGGTGATGCTAAGAAGTAGAATTGAATCTGGTAGGTTTTTACTCTGTGGTGGTGGTAACTTTTGGTCACCTTGATGCTTTGGTAGGTTTTTACTCTGTGGTGGTGGTAAGGTTTGGTCACCTACTTAACAAATTATAATGCACACATCTTGAGATTTGTTGTGATTGGTGGTGGTGGTGGTAAGGTTTTTACTCTGTGGTGGTGGTAAGGTTTCTATCTCTCATCCATTTCAACCCCAAAACAAAATCAATCTTTCTCTTAAAATAAGAACAACAACAAAATAGAAATCCAAGATTCAAATCAAGCATTTAAGTTCTCCAACAACAATCACAACAAATCGAGAAAATAGAGGAAAAAAATTGCTTACCTGCAAGCAAAACCGAGAGTGGCTGGAGATGGAGGTCGGAGTCGAACGCCCAGTGGTGGCTGCCGGTGAGCTACAGGGGGCCGGAGTGCGTCGATATTGTGCTGTTGCAGAAGCAGTTGAGTTGTCGTCGCGGTCGCCGGCGTGTCGTCGGAGGCCAGTCAAGTAATGGATTTGGAATCTCCTTCCTGTGTTTTTTTATTTTGTTTCGGTTTGTAATGGAAATAACTTTTTTTTTATCAATTAATTAATTAATTCATTATTATATATAAGATAGCGCTTTTTAATAAATGCTATTATATAGGTAGTCAAATAATAGCGTTTTATACAAAGTGCTATCTTAAAGAAGTTTAATAATAGCGTTCTGGTACAAAGTGCTATCATAATTACATAGTCTGTATTATATAATAGCGCCCGATTAAAAAGTGCTATTATAAATGTGTTTTTTCCATTTTAATAGCATTTCTTTTAAAAGTGCTATTAAATTAGGTGATACAAAAAATCATTTTTGGCGTAGTGATGACAATCAGACACTCTCGAGGCCGGCAAAGGCAATGAGTGGTCGTCGAATTTACATCATAATGAGATGGATCCTAAGGTTGTACATGTATGGGACTGTATGGTTGAAGGAAGGGTTATAAGGATTGATTGGTACTACATATTACCAACAAGATGCGTATTATTTTCGGTAGCCTAACAAATAAGAACTACACAATTAAAATGGATTAACTTGGAGTAGTATTTGGGATGGATAACCTTCTGGAATGTTTCCCAGAAAGCATGTGAGTGAGGATAAATCATGTTGTAAAGGCATGTGTTGGTTTGTGGAGTCACTCAGTAATCCTGGAAGCAGTCTAGGGCATTATAGGATATCTCACCTATTTTTATGATATCTTCTAGAATTGAAGGGTAAGGCATTAATGTTTGCATGACTAACAGAAGTAGAGAGAGACTGAAATAATGGATAAGGTCAAAAGTGTCATTATCTTGTTCCTCAGGGATAAAGTTCTAAGGGAACTCTCCAGGGACAAGAATGTGAATTCGATGTAGGAAATGCTTGAACCATTATATACGACTAAGTCTTTGACTCACATGTTATTTCTTAAACAACAACTCTACTTACTCCAAATGATAGAGAATAATTTCATAGTGGAACTGTTGACATGATTTCACAATATTATTGATAATATTAAGAATATTGATGTGAAGATTGAAGATGAGGACTATAATATACTCTTGTTGAGCATATTACCCAAGTCATTTGTGCACTTTAAGGATTTTTTTTATGATAAGTAAGGTTATATTACTTTAGATAAAGTTCAGATGACTGTGAGATCCAAAGAATTTTCAAATGTGAATGATTTAAAGATTGGCTATAGTGGTGAAGGATTCGATTTCTCAATAGAAGGAAGTAAGCGTAGAGAGATGTCCAAATTAAATAGTTTTGGCAAGTTAAAGATAAAATGGTTCACTTATCATAAAATTGATCATTTGATGAGGGATTATCTTGAAATAAGGGCAATGATGATTATGTCCAGATTTATGTTGCCTTTGATGAGTATGGTTATAAGAGTGTTGGTTCACTATGTTAATACTAGATAGAAACCTAAGAGTGGGTGAATTAGGTTTTGCCATATTTTTGTGAGATTAAGTGCTAACTTCTGAAAACTTGTTTTACCTGAAATGTGTTTAAGAATATATAATGGATTCAGAAACAACAAATAATAAAGTGTTGGAAAATAAAGTGCAGAGCGTAAAAGTTAAGGGAATATAGAATGACACATATATTTATCCTGGTTCCCCTTGTCAACTTAAGGTTACACTCAGACCCTTTATCTCCTTAGAGAATTTTCCTCTATGTATCAAGAGCTTCAATTACAAGCATCATATCAAAACTCCTCTCAAACTAATCATTAATACTTGCACAAGAAAGCACACTACTTCCTTGTTTTCATAACAAACACCAAACACTACGGTGGAATTTGAATCAACCCGACTCAGAAATTTTTCTACAATCACTAAACATCATGATGATCTTCACCAAACACTAGGGTGAAATAAGTAACAATAAATTTTGTTGAGAAATGCATAACTTATGTAGGTTGTAGAATAATTATATCAAAACTAGGATTATTGATTCTTATCAATATCACCTTGTAATACAGTGAGAGAACTGACTTGGGATGTTTTGCGTTTGATCGCAATGTTGCAGTTAGCAAGAGCCGACACCGACTTTTCTTTTATCCAAAAGGAAAGGTTGAAAAGAACAGGAAAGACCTTTGAAATTATTTCTTGAGTTCGAGGGGGGGGGGTAGATTATGAAAAGGGAAGGTGTTAGAACCCTTTTCATCCATAGTTATCTATGGGCTCTTAGTTTCTTGCTAGATCACTTGCTTTGTTTGAAAATGTGATTTGTGGTGGTTTTTGAAAGTATTTTTAAAAGGCGCCTTCGTTTAGGCAAACTTTGTAATAGTTCCCATTCGTAAGAACGTATACAAAGTGTTGGACTTTTGAAAATATTTTAAGTTTTGAAAGTTTGTTTTGAAAGTGTTTGGTGTTTGTTTTGAAAATAAGCAAGGATGCTTGTTTTGAAAGTGAGCAAGCAACTAGGAACAATATACCTACTCAAAAGTCTTTGTTCATTTCTTCCTTTGATACTGCCATCTTACCTTTGATTTGGTAAGAATCCTTATCTTTGGATGTAAATGGACGGGCGTGGGTCATCGTATAGTCATGATAGCAATGTTATGAGATATCTTAGTATTTTTATTTGAGGGACTAAGACCATTTGAAAGGAAGCATTTGTAGCGTCATCGAGGGACTATGATCTAGTATTTTTTGACTTGTTTTTGCTAAGATATCCCACATGATAACATGACCATTTTGTAAGGCAACAAAGTGGAGTTAACCATAGGGGTGCAAGTGTGCAAGTGTGTTTGATTTACATGTATTGTTTATCTTGAATTAGGGTTTATTAATTGTTGATTTTAGTCTTTCCATACAAACCCTAATTACTAACATTTATATGAAAGCGACAAATTGCGGAAAGTAAAATTACTACACTATTACATCATTAGGGGAGGGGTATGCAAATTTACAAATGAGGATTGCAAGAAAATTAAACCTAATTATCTATTACAACCACATTGAATAATGTACAAGAAGATAAATGGAAAAGAAATGATTTTTGTTTGATTTTTGTTAAGGGTTTAGTTTTGACCTAATTAAGAAAAATGATTAATTAAAATTAAATGAAGATTAAACTTAAACTAATTAAGAAAAGAAATTAAGTTAGAAAGTATTTTTAGGGTTTTTTATGAAAGGGTTTAAACTTAATGAAAATAATATGGTAATTAATTAATTAAAAGAAACTTAAGTCCTAAATTAATTTTAAATAAAAAAGAAAAATAATTAAACCTAAATCTAATTATTAATTTATTAAGAAAAAGAAATTAAATTTGTTAAGAAAATGTTTTTGCCTTTTGTCTTTATAAAGAAAATAAATAAGTGTGAAAATAATAAATAAAAATATTTTTGGATTTTTACTAAAAATAATAATAATAATAATAATAATAATAATAATAATAATAATAATAATAATAATAATAATAATAATAATAGTAATAAAAAATAATAATAAAAAATGAAATAAAATAAAATAAGAAAAAGAAAATAAATTAAAATGAAATAAAATAAAATAAGAAAAAGAAAATAAATTAAAATGAAATGATAAAAAAAATGTTTAGATGAGTATGCAAAAATAAATGGAGGGGTTAGAAGTTAGCAAAAAATGACAAGGCCCACTATTGGAGGCCCATGCGCATCTGTTTATGACAAAAAAGGGAGGAAAATGTGAAAAGTGGCAGCGCTGGGGCTTGAACCCACACCCTAGACATGAAATGTGCGCTGCCTTGCCACTGGGGTGACTGTAAATCCGTTAACATAAGTGAAATGATAAATACATAACATAAAACAAGTCCTGAAAATGACTTCATCTTCAACCTCCAGCCATGGTTCCTGTAACTTGCTCATTTCTCAACAAAAATGAAAGATGCAAACATGAAAATTTCTCCATTTTTCCATACGAATCCAACCATATAAATATCATAAGCTATAAATCAAAGATGTATGAGAATTTCTAAAAGTACCAAATTCTGACCTAACTTTTTTCAGAGATTCAAACCTAAAATTCTCTGAGCTCAATTAATATAAATGAAATCTATGGACATGTACAGTTTCAGGGCAATGATATCTATATTTTATCCTCACAAATGTAAGCTTAACAATGCCTAAACGAAAAGATAGAAGTTCAGAAAAGATACCTCAAAATTGGAAATCGTGAAATGCAAATGAGCTCGATTCAAGGTGCTGCAATGACCAAGTGTTTCCAGTGATTTCTGGTAAACAACCGCTAGTCTTCCAAACTATCGAATAATCTTTCTGACTGTTATTCAATTCCTCTGGTAACTCACAGGATCGACTAGATTGATCCTAGGACTCCTTGGATATTAAGGTTACTCTCACGATCGAACAGATATTCATGGTTGATATTGTATATGTGTTTGGCTTATTTCGATTTCTCTCTCTAAGAGTCTAAAGATGTAATCAAAATGTGTGTGTGAAAACTAAGTTACATGAATAGATGCTAATTGTAAAGACATGTAAAATTGCATAAAAGTGAAGTAAATAGTTTCGACTTACAAAACAGTTAATATAAAGGATTTCTGGAACGTAAAAGGTTTGAATATGAAGAAAGCGTTTAATGCAAGAAATCTTTAAATGACTTTAAGTAAAAACATGCGTTCGAAGGATAAGACTTGAAGGTATAAGTATGGAAAATATGACAGTTTTCTGAGATATAAATTGCTTGAAATATGAAGAAAACATTAAAATGTAAAACTTTGAAGAAGAGATTTCGAAGTGAAAAGACTGTAAATGAGAAAACTTGTAAATGTTACTGGACAAAAGGATAAAGGAAAGTGCTGGAAATGGTAAAAGGTTTTCATTAAATCAGAAATACATGGTGCTATCATACATACATTTCTCTTGCATTCGTTTCCCTTGCCATGTGGTAGTTTGAATGTTACTGAGTATTTTGTATAATAGATATGACACCCGAAATCCTAATACTAAGACTTCTATTTATACTAATTCGACCATAACGGTCTTGCTATAGGATTATGCCACGTTTAAGACATGCAGGACAATGCCTCTTTCGCCTTTCCACGTGTCCCCAAATGCTCCAGCACATAACTTTCAAACTTCGAAAGTCCCGCTTCCATTTGAATTTCAAATGCTTTGGTACTTCTCCATTTCGAATGCTCTTCCCAGACACAGCCTTATTGTTATTTCGAGACTTCTTTAGATATGTTCCCATAATTGCCACTCGAAGCTCCAAGCTTTGACATACTTATTCGAAACACTGCTCCTGCTACTTCGAAACATGACGCTTTACCTCATTTCGATCAAAACGTTTAATTCATTTGGCTTCTAATAACCTTATCAAAATCTTCAGCCAACAAATTGCCCCTTTAAAATATGTATTTCGATTCCTCTGAGAAATACCTATTTTAAACACCTACACAAGATTTTGATGGGACTTTCGAATCATCGTAACATTTAATACATTTGACTCCAGTCACGTCAATCATAGCACCTTTTGGATTCCTTAACCGCCTGGAGCCACTTCACAGCATGGTGCAGTTACAAATAATGATTATCTTTAAATCACGCCTATTACCCATGTTAACTTTACGCCACCTCTTCATCACACCAACCCATGATCTCCACGTATCACACCTTTACTCGGTGGATGCTTAAACTTCCCCGTTATAAAACATCACCAACTTAATCTCTTTTCTTTTCCTTTCACACTCTAAATCTTTTACCCTCCTTCTCTCGTAACAAAAATCCAAGCTTTCAACATCTTTCAAAAATGTCTTCTTCTACTTCATCCCAACTCAAGAAAGTCTCCAAGAAGAAAGGAAAAACTGCAGGAGCTACCATGGAAAGTAAAATCATCACTCACCAAGGTCAATCCGTTCTTGCTCCTCAGATGCTTTCAAAAGAAAAAGAAATGCTGTATGCGTCACAGGTACTCATTCCTACCAACGTTGCTGGTAAGAGGTTAGCTTTAAATGGCCCTCTTACGGTTTTTGAAATATTAAAAGACACCAGGACGATTTTCCCAGTTTGTTATAGCTTCAAACCCTTATTTAACAAAATGGACGCCCCTAAGGCAGTAGAATCTCCTAGTTCAAATACCATAGAAACCCCAACTGTTCCTCCCAAGGACCCCTTTGTTTTGGATTATGTAAAAAGTAATTTTAAGCCATTTCGATCTTGCCCCACCTCTGATATTGCTTATCAAAATTGGTTCACGAAAGTAGAAGCTAAGAAATCCCAACAATGGGAAGAGTTAGGCATCTATAACCTGATTAAGCTATCGAAGCCTGGTTTCACCTACAGCCACCCTCTGCTATTCGCGTCCCTTTATTTCTGGGACAGTACCTATAACACTTTCCATCTCCCAGGTGGAATGATCACTCCAACCTTCTTCGACATAGCGGCCATCACTGGGCTATCGCCAGTGGGAGAAACTTATATACCCGATAACGAAGAAAACTCAAGCATAATTGACTTCGAAGTCAAGCTAGCCAGTTTTTCCAAATTTATCAGTCATTACCATGCTGAGGGGGACAATGTGTCTGACGTAGAGCACATTGCTTTCTTAACCCTGTGGCTGTCAAGATACGTTTTCTGCAGTAGATCCCTTCAGGTAGCTAGTAGGTTCATTCCTCTAGCTAGGGACTTGCATGAAAATCGAAAAGTGTGCCTAAGTGAACTGCTCTTAGTTGACCTCTATGAAAGCCTGAGGTCAGCTGTTTCGAGCCTCAAATCCCACACCTCCAAAAATATTCTATTGGCTGGCCCTTTTTGGTTACTCCAACTATGGCTAAATGCCATGTTCGAACCCTCCTTATCAACCGCCAACACCATTGATGAGCAAGATTCTGAGATAAATGATAGGATAGTCGAAGGCACTAGGCTTCGAAGATTAACTCCCAATGACGACAAAGATGACTTCAAAGTTCAATTCTCGAAGTACATCATGATATTCTCTAAAAGGCACAAGTTCGAAGAGAGCATGGCGCCTTTTGCTTCGAGGGCTCATGGACCTTCTTGGTTCACCATGGCTCTCTCAGAAGCTATCAAGAGCAAAGAGATTCAGGATGTATGGAGAGCTTTTTTGCTGCCTAGACTCATTTCTTCAAGGATAACCCCAGCCAAGAACCAAATTTTCCTCTTTGCCTACCAACCAAACTTCGTTTCGAGGAAGTTTGGCTTATGCCAACTGATTCCTGAACCTTTATTTCACACTGAGAGCGCCATCACTTCTGGACGAACTTTCAAGGCACGGGAAGCCAAAATACAGCAAGAACAATATCAAGGCTTTGCCCAATTTGAGCTGATAACCTTCGAACCTACCCATCTCACGGCTAAAGGATTTCTGGAATGGTGGACCAAGTTTTATCAAACTTATATGTTCGACACACTTACAATTCAACAGAAACTAATTGATGCCTTCGATGTGCAGGTACCAACAAAGAAAGGTATGTTTACTCATGCCAAAGAGATTAAAGCTTTCCAAAATTATTTTGAAACTACTTATGACCCCACGCGCTTGGACTCCACTGTGCATCAAGCAGCTGAGACCTTGAAGGAAAAATTTAAACAAAAAGTTTCTAAGTTAAAACTTCCTTCAGGGCTGTCACCTGAGGATAAGTATAGGTTGGCATTCGAAATGCATCCACCTAAATTTCCCAGATTACCTACCTCAGAACTGGCTCTGGCTTGGTTTCCCCCATATCCATGGTGGTTTACTTGCAAAGAGATGTTCAAATATCTTCAAAGGAAACCAAAGCCATCTGAGACTGTGACATGGGCTCGATACTGGCTTCATGATTTCCCAGGACACCTTCGATACGACCTTTCTGCCATGTCAATTAAATCTGATCAAGGCACAGGTGCGAATGCTTGGGAAAATCCCAAATGTCTTTTATTTTCCATATCTTTAACCTTTGCTTTAATTGTTTCGATTTTCAGCCATCAGGATAAAGACAGTTGCCTCGAAGTTGAAGGAAGGGAGCGCCTCTCAAGCCTCCATCGAAACTACTGACAAAGTGACTCCTCCCGAAACAACCACTATTGCTGCAACCACAACAACAACAATAATACCAACAACAACCAGTGTTCCAATTCCAACGGTAATCACTTAGCCTTGATGTTTCGAATTCACTCATGCTTTACGGTTTGCATCTAATTCTTCGTTTAAAATCTTTTCAGACCAATAAGCTTTCTCCTCCTACTCCCAAGAAGCGGAAATCAAGCACCACTAGGGAAGATCCCAAGGCTGGAGGAAACTCAAATACTGCTTCGAAGAAGAAAACAAGGAAAGACATTTCAAAAAGTACCGTTCCACCTAGTGTCTCTGGACTTGATTCCAGGGATGCTGCTCCCTCTCCCAAATCCAAAAATCCACCTTCGACCTCCAACCCACCGTTGGAACGTATAGCTAGTAACCTCTCCTCTGAGAGTCCACAGGTAAATTGAACCTTTAAATTTTTACAATACTAACTTCTTATTACCTTGTGAATGTTTTTTTTAATATTCTGTTGTTCCTTGCAGAACATCTTGAATCCAGCTTCCACTATTTCGAACTCACCATCCAGAGCTGCTGCTCCGCTCAACTCCTCTCCTCAAGGAGATTCCAGCAACCTGGTTCAAAATAAAGGTTCCTCCAATATGGCGGTTCTGGCTAGAACTTCTGAACAACAGGATGATCAAGGTACCTCCATTCCTCTGAAAGAGATAAACGAAACAACACTTCAAACGTCTGCAGAGGATTTGCAAAGGGCTTCTCTTCAAAAGTCCCCTCTTGAAACTCTTCAAGAGGACCCAAAGGACACTCAAACTGAAGAAGAGAAAGCTGATTCTGGGCAAAGAGCCGAAGAATCTGCAGACGAAGAATCTGAGGAGGAGAATGCCAATGACGGTTCGACTGCTGGGACGGAATCCAATGCAAATAGCAGTGAAAGGGATGGTATCGAAGTGGTGGACTTGGATGAGGATGAAGAAGATCAAGAGCACGAAAATGAAGGGGATGGTAATGCAACCAACGAACCCATAGAGGTTGAAATGGACGTGGCTCCCCTACATGTGGAACTCCCTCAATCCTCTCTGTCTCGAATGACTGACGAGGAACTGGCACTTCTGAGACGAAATGACCCTATTGGGTACATGAAGGCAAAGTTGGCTCAGAGGGACGTCCCACTTGCTAGGGCTGGCACAAGTTCGACCAGCTATCCTCTTCCCACAGATGAAAGAATTGTTCTTCTTAATAAAATTAGGAAAACCATTCTCAATGTGGATATATTCGAAGTGCTTAAGCAAGATAGTACTGCTTGCTATACTATGAAGGAGCTGCTCACAAAGGTCAATCTTTCCACCTGCTCCTTGCCAGTTAGTACTCTCTTGTTCGATCTTCAGAATTTGCTGGACAACGTAACTGGTTACCTTCTCCAAGACGAATCTGCTGCCAAGAAGGTTCAAGAGAAACGCATTGCCATGGATGCCGCTTATGAACAAGCTTCGAAACTCTCTCAAGAAGCTGAGGATCAAGCTATGCATCTGAAGCAGGCGAAAACTGATTATGAGGCTCGAGCTGAGTCCATACTTCTTTGGGAAAGGCAGATTCTAGAACTTCAACAGAAGGTTAAGGAGGCTAAAGAACAACAACTAGCCTTCGAAACCAACTCTGCTGGTAACCAATTCGAAGAGCTTCTCAACCAGGGGCTTGCGGAAATGGAGCCCGCAGAACAACTTAAAGGAGAAGTGACAACCTTGGAAGGAGCCAGGCGGTTCGCTCAGCAGAAACTTGAATCATTTCGAAGCACTTTCAATCGATTGAAAAACAATTCTTATTTCTAGATTTTGGTGTTTATTTGACTATAATTTTGGTTTCTTACATGTAATATTCGAACAACGCCATTTTGGCATTTTATCTTGCCATCTTGGCTTTTTATAACATCTTGCTTACGTTGTTACTATTCGAATCTCCTGCAGGCTTGGCTTATATTTCTTTAAATATTTCCCATTAACCTTTAGGACACGTTTATCATCCATGAGTTCTTCGATTTCGTATGCATTGTTTGAGAATACTTTTAATATTCGAAAAGGTCCTTCCCAATGAGGTGACCATTTACCTAACGCTTTATTCTTCTTGTCCATAGGCAATATGACTCTCCAAACCAAGTCATTAATAGTGAATACTTTTTTCTTCACCCTTTTATTGTATGTTCTGGCCACTCTTTCTTTTTGCCTCATCAAAATCTCCAATGCATGTAATCTAATTTCGTCCAACTCAACTAATTCATTCATCATCATTTCCCAATATAATGCAGTTGGGATTTCGTTTTGTCTCTGAATTCGAACTGATTGTAGATGAATTTCTACTGGCAACACTGCATCATGACCAAATGTGAGTTGGAAAGGCGTAGTGTTAGTAGCTTCCTTAGGAGATGTTCTACAAGCCCATAATATTTGGTCCAGAGTTTTGTGCCAGTTTCTTGGCTTTTTGCCAATATGCTTCTTGATTAATCCTATTATTACTTTATTTGCTGCTTCGACTTGTCCGTTTGCTTGAGCATAATATGGCGTTGATGTTAGCAATCTAAACCCCATTTCTTGGGCAAATCCTTGCATCTTTCTACCAGTAAACACATAGCCTTGGTATGTAGTTATGCTCTCTGGCAATCCGAACCTATAGATAATGTGCTTTTGTATAAATTCAATAATAGCCTCTTGATCAGCAACTATCAGTGGTATAGCTTCGATCCATTTGGTAAAATAATCTATTCCCACCAAGATGTACTTCTGTCCTTTGGACGAAGAAGGATTTATTTCTCCTATCAAATCCAATGCCCATCCTCTAAATGGCCATGGTTTGATGATCGAATGCAACTCACTTGCAGGGGCATGTTGAATTCCCGCATGTTTTTGACATTCCTCACATCCCTTAGCAAAGTCTATGCAATCTTTGAGCATGCTAGGCCAATACAAGCCGTATCGAAATAACAACCATTTCATTTTATGGCCTGCTTGATGTGCCCCACATGCCCCATTATGGACTTCAGACAATGCTAAGTATGCCTCACTTTCTCCTAGGCATTTCAATAATACACCCTCTTGGGTTTTTTTAAACAATTCATTCCCCATGAGGAGATATGACAATGCTCTATATTTCGTTTTTCTATCCACCTTTAGAGTTGGGTCTGCTAAATAACTCTTCAATGGACTTCGCCAATCTGCATCTGACAAAGTGTTTATGGCTAATATTTCGAATCCCTGTTTCTCAGCATATCCCAATCTCATACTTTCCAGATCCGATGGTGTGAATCTAGTAGCCATAACTCTTCCCCTTAATTCGACCAAATCCTTGAAGTTCTTGGTAGACACTTTATAACCTGAAGCCAACTGCGCTAAGTCATTTGCTTCTTGGTTCTCTATTCTTGGTATGTGTTGAATATCCATGTATTCAAATTTCCTCAATAGCCTATTGACTATGACGAAGTATACCATTAAATTTTCCTTTATGCACTTGTATTCCTTTGTGATTTGTTTGACCACTAATTCAGAATCTCCTTTAATTTCGACTCTGGTTGCCCCCAATTCCAACAAAGCTTCAAGTCCAACAATGAGCGCTTCATACTCAGCTTCGTTGTTAGAACAACGAGGACCATCTAATTTATACTTGAATTTTGTTGGAATTCCTTCAGGAGAAATCAGAAGGACTCCAACACCACTTCCATTCCTGTGGGTTGAACCATCAAAGTACAATTTCCATGGTTGCATTTCGACGTAACTCATGACCGTCTGCTCAACCAAAGAATGGTCCACAATGAAGTCAGGAATCACTTGACCTTTCATAGCTTTTAAAGGCATGAAAGTCAACGAATATTCTGTTAAGGCCAAAGCCCACTTGCCAACTCTGCTATGCATTATTGGTTTTGAAAGCATATGTTTAATGACATCGAAATGAGATGAAACATAAACATCAACAGGTTTTATATAATACTTGAGTTTCATACAAGAGAAATATAAACAGAGACATAGCTTTTCTAAATTGCTATATCTGGTCTCTGCATCATTTAGCACTCTACTTAAATAGTATATGGCTCTTTCGACGCCATTGCTATCTTCTTGTGCTAGCATACTACCTATACTAACTTCAGAGGCAGATATGTACAATCTCATGGGCTTCCCCCATGAAGGTGGAGACAAAATAGGAGGCTGAGAAAGGTATTCTTTTATTCTGTCAAACGCCTCCTGGTGAGCTTCGTTCCATTCGAAGGCTTGACCTTGCTTTAGACGAAGTAACGGAGAGAAAGCTTGGGTTCTTCCACTTAGGTTCGAGATGAATCTTCTGAGGAAGTTAATTTTCCCTAGCAGAGATTGTAACTCCCTTTTTGACGCAGGTGCTTTCGTCTCCATTATGGCTTTGGTTTTGTTCTGGTTGATTTCGATTCCTTTCTTGTGAACCACAAAACCAAGAAAATCTCCAGCCTGCACAAAAAATGCACATTTAAGGGGATTCATCTTTAAGCCATGTTTTCTCATTCGCTCGAATGATTGGCTTAAATGATGCAAATGTGTTTCTGCAGATATAGATTTGATGACTATATCGTCAATATACACCTGCATGAAGGTTTCAATGAAATCATGAAAAATTGAATTCATTGCCCTTTGATAAGTTTCCCCAGCATTCTTTAAACCAAAAGGCATCACCACCCATTTGTAGGTGCCTAAGGCTCCTGGGCAACGAAATGCTGTCTTTGCAACATCTTCTTCAGCAATGAAAATCTGGTTATACCCAGAGTATCCATCTAACATACTCAAGTATTCGAACCCTGCAGCAAAGTCTACTAGCATTTCTGCCACAGGCATGGAATATTCATCTTTAGGGGTTGCAGTGTTCAAATCCCTAAAATCTATGCAAATTCTTAAAGAACCATTTTTCTTAATAACAGGTACTATGTTTGCTAACCATTCGACGTACCTTGTTGTTCTGATGAATTTGCAACGCAGCAACCTTTCGATCTCAGCTTTAATTTTTGTGAGAACCGCTGGTGCGAATCTTCTGGGAGTTTGTTTGATGGGCCTCTTGCCATCTTTGATTGGCAGTCTGTGTTTGACCAACTCCCTCTTTAAACCAGGCATCTCGTCATAATCCCATGCGAAGCAATCTTTGTTTTTCTTAAGGACTTCGATCACTTCCTTCTTGAGGCCTGGGCTAAGTTTAACACTTATGTAGGTTACTCTTTTCGTTTTTTCATCCCCTAAGTTGACTTCTTCGAGTGGATCCTGTGCCAACATTTTGGCACCTGAGTTTATGGGGTCCCTTTCGAAGCCTAAGGGTTCTTTATCATAGATGGCATCCAACCTTTGATCCATCTCAAACTCTTTGAAGGGTGAGAATTTCGAACCATCCCCACTTACTTCGTCCGTCTTTATAGTTGATTTATTTATTTCAGCCTCTAAGGCCGCTTTTGATTCGTTCTCAGCCATATAGGCCGAAATCCTTTCGAAAAAGGTAGACTCAGTCATGGCTAAGGTTGTCGAAGTCCCAGCCTGCTGGCCGTTTTTGTATAGTGCTTTCGACTCCCTCTTCTTCACTGATTATTGTTCTATCCCAGTAAAGGCCATCATGACGAAGGGTCATGTAGTAGTGGGCGTTTCTAGTTTCATTAATCTCATCATTTGGAACACACGGAGCAATCCTTGCCAAATTTTTATCATAATCCCTCTTGTCAACTAAATTGACAGTTGACATAAAGTAACTCTGGTCTGCTTCGATGTTTTCCACGATTCCATCATCTCTCCACAGGACTAATCGCTGATGCATTGACGAAGGAACTGCCCCCACGCCATGGATCCACTCTCTTCCCAGCAGTAAGTTATAGTTGGCCTTGGCTTCGATCACCATAAACATGGTGGGCCTACAGCTTGAGCCTATTGTCAATTTCAACTGGACCACTCCCAGTGTTTTGCCCACTTTTCCCTCATAATTGGATAGAACCATATTATGGGGCTTGATGTTTCCTTCGCGGATCTCTAATCTTTTTAGCATGAAATGGGGTATCAAATTGACTGCAACACCCCCGTCCACTAGAACTTTGTTCACACCATGGACACCAACTTTCGTCCGAATGAAAAGTGGCTTGAGATGGTTCTTCATTGCAGGTTCTGGACGTTCGAAGAACGCATTTTGTTCCTCCACAGCCCCATTGTCCATCACATAGTAGCACACGGGCCTATGTTTCATCAAATCTATGGTGTCTTTCTCCTCATATTCATTGATTTCGGTTTCCTGCCCAAATTCGCAGGGAAGCACAGACACCACGTTACAGTTCAAGTTAAATGAAGACTCCCCCTCCGATTCGAAGTTATCTGTTATCATATCTTCGTCCTCTTCTGGGCCTGGAGTGTATTCCTTTGGTTCATCGCGTTGTTCTTCATAGAAGAGCCTCCTATTGACTGGAGGTTTGTCTTCAGTTTGATTTTTTGGTTTGTTGGTGCTAGATTCACCTTGGTTTTTCGTTGAAGTAACCCCTTTGTTTGCCACAGCTTCTCTCTCAGCCTTTCGAATCCTTTGCTGTCTGCGCCACTGGGATCTTGACATGGGGTTCCTTCCTTTGTAATTTTCTAATCTCAACTCCTCCCTTTTTTCTGTGTTGAATTGCCTCCTGTATGTCACAGCATGGCGTGCATTTCGTTCAGCGTTTCTCCATCTATCTTTGCCTTTGTCATTTCTGACCTGTAACCATCTATCGGTTGGCACTTCAGCAGGAGTTTGAAAGTCACTCTTCGAGCAGCCTTGGGGTGAGGGCTATCAGGCCTTCGCTGTTTGTGTCTGCTGTCGAAACGTGGGCCCATCTGGGCAGTTTCTTGATGGTTCCAGCAAGGGGCGAAGGGAATCGTTTCGAAGGCCCTGGCAGTGCTTTGGTCATACACAGCAGAACACCTTGGGCAAATCAAGCACTTGGTTGCCCCTTTGTAGCAGCGAAACACAAATTCCAGCAAACTTTCTCCAGCCTTGGGATAACACCTAAAAAGCTGGTTATCCTGGCGCCAATTGTTGCCAGTTCGAGTCCTCTGTACCCTTTCGAAATTCGCAGCGATTCTTTGATTGCAGAGGATGCTGCACCTAGGGCACAATATCATGCCTGAATCTCCTTTGTGGCATGTCATGAGATAATCCTTGAGACTAGCATCTCCAGTGTGATTATCCCCCATTCTATACTTTTCTTTTTCTAAGTATTTTTCCACTTCCTCCATCTCAGAGCGAGGCCTTTCCATATCCACCATATTTATTTCAACATCCCCCTCTTTAGCTTCATCATCACCCCATCCTGTGGGCTTTATATCCTCAATCTGAACCTTTGAACTCTCTGGGGCAGAATATTTGACCAAATAGTCAAATTTTCCACTGGGTTCCCCTAGAGTGTCCCATGTTTCCTTCTAAAGGGAAATTGGCTGCGTGATTTGGACTTTCTCCAATTCCAGCCTCAAGCCTTCAGTGACTTGTGTTAATTCTTGGTTTTGATTTCTTTGGCCTTCAGTAGCCTGGGTTTCTCTTGCAACAGCTACAGGTGCGGCAATCAGAGTCTCTGGCGTATTTTGGATGTCTTCAGTGACCTCCTCGCTGACTTCGACCATCACCCAGTTTTCAACTCCAGTACCCTTCTCTCCTGTTAGGGCGTCGCTTTGATCAGTTTCCACCATGTTGACCTCTCCAATGCATGCAGCCTCGGAGTAGTTGGTGTCTGCGACGTCCAAGGGATCTTCGTCCACTTTCATCTTCACCTTATCAGCAAACTTTAGTCTGCCATCTTTGATCGCGTTTTGAATCAGGTCCCTGAAAAGAAAACATTGTGAGGTTTTGTGGCCTAGGAAACTATGATATTTGCAAAATCCTCTCTTCTTTCTCTGATCCAAAGGAGGTATTTTGACATTTGATGGCACAATTAGTTGGCCATCTTTGACAAGCAAGTCAAAAATCTCGTCGCATTTAGTGACATCGAAGGTATAAACCTTCTTTGGAAATTTGTCACTTTTTTCATTTTCAACAATGTCTTTCCCTTTTGTGGGAACTAACAATTTGCAGGAATAAGGCGGGGCCTGTTTTAATTCAGCGAGGTTGATTTCGACCTCTTCGAATTCGAATTCAGGATATTCTTCTGCTTCCTCAGTCCCAACATAGGAAATCCTTTCTTTCTTGCTATTCTTAAAGACTCTGGCTTTTTTGGCCTTTAGTCTTTCGACCTGTCGAACCCTATCGGCTAACTGAGCCATATCCCTCAAATACTGAGTGTCTAGTTTCTTTCGAATAGAATAATCCAAGCCACCAGCGGCCATTTCGACTAACTCATGTTCAGGCACTACTGTGTAACATCTGGATTTCAAAAGCCTAAATCTATTCAAATAATCATCTATGGGTTCGGTGAACTTTCTCTTAACACTGGCCAATTCCTTCAAACTTATTTTCGACTGTCCCATGTAAAACTGTTCATGGAATAATCTCTCTAAGAGAGCCCAAGTGTCAATGGACCCAGGAGGCAAAGTGGTAAACCATGTGAAGGCGTTTTTTGTCAAGGAACTTGGGAAGTATTTGATCCTGAGATCTTCATTATTGGCTATATCTCCCGCTTCGGTTAGATATCTCGCTATGTGTTCGACTGTTGACTCATTGGTATCCCCAGCGAACTTTGTAAATTTAGGGACTTTATATCCCCTTGGTAAATCAGTATGCATTATGCAATCCAATATAGGAGAAGCGTAATTTGGCCTTCTCATTCCTGTGTTGAGGCCATTCTGGGCCATGACTCTCTCTATCATGGTGGTTAGGTTGTTTTCTGCCAAGATGTTATCGTTTCGAATTCTATGAACGACAGCATCAGCATCTTGATTTCGACCAACCAAAACAACTCCCCTAGGTTGTTCTTCTCGAAACTCTGGGGCTTCTAGCCTTTCGACCCTTGCCCCTGGTTCCATAATTTCCCTTTGTGGGCCCGGGATTATTGGGGCTTCTAACCTTGGTGCCCTGGCCCCTAAGTTAACTTCTTCTCTGGGTGGTCTATAAATTGGGTCGTTAGCAATTGGTTCTATAACAGGCATGTTTGCTCGAAATCCCGCCTGATTCTTCCTACGCCTTTCTGGGGGAGCAAAGAAATCTGCTATTCGACTCATATTGTCAGCGTTTTCCCTATTTGTCACAGTCACATTTTGCACTATTGGGGCAAATATCTCCTGCATGGTTTGTGCTAACACCCCTATCATATTATGGTTACTGTCATCCATCAATTGCCTAAAAGCCAACTGGTTGTCTGTGGTTAAGATAGGCATTATGCTATAACCCACCGACCCTTGGTTATTTGTCATAAACTGATTCGCCCCAGACCCAGACCCTAGTTGTGGAGATGAATTCGATGTGGAATTGTGTAAACCTGCCATAAAAGACGTTGGCATTCCGTAAGAGGAATTTCTGGTTCTATTCCCATCGAAACCGGGTGGTCTAGTTAATGGAGTGGCGAAATGGGATTGTGTCCCTGATGGTGGAACGAATCCCCCAGGGTAGCCAATGGTTCCAGTATTTCCTAAGATCGAACTATTAGTTGATATGCCACTTACTCCATTGGTGGCTATGTTACTGGTCGAAGATGCAACAGACTGTGCATTCGAAGGGATTACATTAGATGCTCCGATCGAAGTGGACGCATTAGTGCCTGTTGTATGTGGGCCATTTTGGTCCCCTTGTTGATTGTCTGAATTAGACATTTTGTCCAAACATTTTCTTCTGGATAAAGGTTGGTTGCTGTTGGTTATCTTACCACTTCTCAGGTTCATAAAACAACAAACTTCTTAGGTTCCAACGTTTTTGTAATGGTTATGTCTCAACAATCCTTATTTCTAATATCCAATTTATTGGTCCCACCAGGTGTGCCAATTTGTTTCCAGTGATTTCTGGTAAACAACCGCTAGTCTTCCAAACTATCGAATAATCTTTCTGACTGTTATTCAATTCCTCTGGTAACTCACAGGATCGACTAGATTGATCCTAGGACTCCTTGGATATTAAGGTTACTCTCACGATCGAACATATATTCATGCTTGATATTGTATATGTGTTTGGCTTATTTCGATTTCTCTCTCTAAGAGTCTAAAGATGTAATCAAAATGTGTGTGTGAAAACTAAGTTACATGAATAGATGCTAATTGTAAAGACATGTAAAATTGCATAAAAGTGAAGTAAATAGTTTCGACTTACAAAACAGTTAATATAAAGGATTTCTGGAACGTAAAAGGTTTGAATATGAAGAAAGCGTTTAATGCAAGAAATCTTTAAATGACTTTAAGTAAAAACATGCGTTCGAAGGATAAGACTTGAAGGTATAGGTATGAAAAATATGACAGTTTTCTGAGATATAAATTGCTTGAAATATGAAGAAAACATTAAAATGTAAAACTTTGAAGAAGAGATTTCGAAGTGAAAAGACTGTAAATGAGAAAACTTGTAAATGTTACTGGACAAAAGGATAAAGGAAAGTGCTGGAAATGGTAAAAGGTTTTCATTAAATCAGAAATACATGGTGCTATCATACATACATTTCTCTTGCATTCGTTTCCCTTGCCATGTGGTAGTTTGAATGTTACTGAGTATTTTGTATAATAGATATGACACCCGAAATCCTAATACTAAGACTTCTATTTATACTAATTCGACCATAACGGTCTTGCTATAGGATTATGCCACGTTTAAGACATGCAGGACAATGCCTCTTTCGCCTTTCCACGTGTCCCCAAATGCTCCAGCACATAACTTTCAAGCTTCGAAAGTCCCGCTTCCATTTGAATTTCAAATGCTTTGGTACTTCTCCGTTTCGAACGCTCTTCCCAGACACAGCCTTATTGTTATTTTGAGACTTCTTTAGATATGTTCCCATAATTGCCACTCGAAGCTCCAAGCTTTGACATACTTATTCGAAACACTGCTCCTGCTACTTCGAAACATGACGCTTTACCTCATTTCGATCAAAACGTTTAATTCATTTGGCTTCTAATAACCTTATCAAAATCTTCAGCCAACACCAAGTTAGCTTCCTTAAGTTTCCAGGAAGCTAACGCAATGATTAGCTTGAGCAATGAATGGCTGGAATGGCCTAGAGAAGTCCAGTTGCAGAGCTCTATTTTTTAGTTTGGAAGATGATGAAGATGGAGTTACAGTTATGAAACAGGGATGGAGATGGACTATATTTGATGTATAGAAGCTTTGTGATTGATTGGGAATGAAAACGCGCGAGGGAAATGTGAGTTTTGGTTTCAAAGTCAGAATGTGCACATAAATGGAGTTTTGATGCAAGTTCTGATTTGAGGGAGTTTAGGAGAGTTTCAGGGTGTTTTTTCTCCTGTGTTAGCTCACAAATAGTTCCTCTATTTATAAACAACAAGTTTGGATGCTTGGAGAAGTCAGAAATCAAGAATCACATGTTTGTGGCTTTTTGCTTGTTTTTGAAGAATGCTTGAAAAATGTGGTTCAAATGCACAAGTACCTGGCTTATAGGGTGGCTTAGAAGATTTGAACATTTTTCTTCTAAGTATACATGTTGTGTGTGTTCAGAACAACAAGTTTGAGGCTCAAGAATAGTGGACTTTATGCATAAAGCCACTTTTCCAAAATGGCAATGTTGCCTTTCTTCCTAAAATGGTATTAAGCATGGGCAATGCATTGAATGCTTGGATTAAAGCTCTGTCAGTTGTAAAAGAATTTAATTATGTAGTGAAAAGCAAGTTAGAAGCCTTCAAAGTGAGATTTGTACAACTTGCTTGAAGATTGGATCAAGTGTTCATCACAAAATTGACTTGTAATACAAGAATGAAACCCTAACTCCATGGCTTCGATTATCTTAGCTCAAATATGATCTCAATGAGTTCTTGGACATTTTGGAAAGCTTGTAACATCCTATACAACCTTAATGTTGGACATTTTTTAAAATTAAATTTGGAATTAGGTGAAAAATTGTCATGAAGTTAGGTCAAAATCCTGCTTAAACTAGGGCAAAATTTCACTAAGTCTTCAAGTTTTATGAGCATGTCTTCACAAAATCATAACTTGAAATTTATAGGAAAAGTTATGCCCTACAATGTTTTAGATATAATTGAGATCTACAACTTTCATGTTGGAAGTTTCCTTTGAATCATCTTGCATCATGGTGTAAATTTGGCACAAAGTTGTGGAAAAAAAAGTGAATTTTCAACACTTAGAAAAATTCTAAGTCTTGGAAATTTTGACTTTTCAAAATGAAATCTTGACTTTTTGATTTCTTGATGAACAAGTTTCATATTTTGACATGCCTTGATGAATTATAATCTTTGAAACTTGATTTTGATCAAAAAGTCAAAGTTTGACTTTTCAGTCTACAGTTGACTTTTCATCAGTTGACTGAAATTCAACTACCAATCAGTTGAACTTGAGAAATGTTTTGAGCCATGCCATTAGGTCAAAATTATTTATTTTAATCCTTGAGATCATAACTTAAATCAATGAATCATTTGCTAGGTCAAAAATCAAAGATTACACATTCTCAGTCAAAATCCTAATTTTGGCCATTTTGCCCTTTTGATGTTCTGATCAAATTTCTTGAGGAATTGTGATCCAAACTTGATCAATTGACATATATGAGTTCATGATATTGATATGGATCAAAAATTATGAAGTTTGATTGTAAATTGACCACATTTGACTTTTTCCTCAATATAGTTGATTTTAGGTCAACTGATCAGTTGACTAAGCAAAAATGTGATCCAAGACTTAAAACTTGGCATGAGCAATATTGAGGGTCCAAAATGATCCATTAAAGTCACATGGGGCATTAAAAGTTCATTTGTCCTTGTGAAAACTCAAACTCTAATTTGAGTCATCAGTGCTTAAGGAGGTGTCTTGAGCAGTCTTGAATCCCAAGAGGTCTTATGGGAGATTTCTTGAGAATGAGAGGGAAAATTTGGGGGTACAACAGCTGCCCCTGTTCAATCTTCTTAAACCTGAAGATTTAGATTGGCGGATCCGCCATTCGTGACTTGAAGGTGGAAGATGATTGAACACTAAAGTGCCCAGAAATTTGCACTCGAAGATCGATTGGGAATGAGCTTATAGATGCCATTTGGAGGAATGATGGTAAATACCGGAAGAATTATCAGCATAAATCATTGGTCAATTTTATACTAAAACCTGATGTTTTACCTGTGGGAAAAAAAGTTAGTTAAATGCAGATGTATGCATGATGTTCAGAAGATGTGGTATTATGTTGAATGCATTTTGTATGTATGTGCTATGATGTATGAATGTGGGATTCATATTTTTCCGGGAAAATAAATCCCTGACTACTATTGAGGAGTTCTAAATCTCGGATTGCTGTTGGGGATGAAGAATATACACATCTTCAAACTTTGTTGACATAATGCTTCTGCCGAGGATTATCTCTTGAATGTTAGCTGTTATATGGTCGGGTCCAGGCTTCACAACAACTTTCTGAGTGTAACGCGGTGGGAGAACTGACTTGGGTGTTTTGCGTTTGATCATAATTGTTGCGGTTAGCAAGAGTCGCCACCGACTTTTATTTTATCCAAAAGGAAAGGCTGAAAAGAACAGGAAAGACCTTTGGAGATGTTTTCTGAGTTCGGGGGGTAGATTATGAAAAGGGAAGGTATTAGCACCCTTTTCATCCGTAGTTATCTACGGGCTCTTAGTTGCTTGATAGATCACTTGCTTTTGTTTGAATGTGTGCTTGTGGTGTGGGTTTTGAAAATGTGACTTTGTAATGGTTCTCGTTTCTATAAGAACGCGTACAAAGTGTTGTTTGGAAAATAAGTTTAAAGAGGTGTTTGTGGAATGTGTTTTTGAAAATGATTTTGAAACGGTGTCTTTGTAATGCCTCTCGTTTCTATAAGAACGCGTACAAAGTGTTTGTCTTTTAAAAATGTTTCAAAATGAGAGTGTGGGTGTATAAATTTTTGTTGTTGTGAGCAAGCGAGCAACTAGAAGCAAATCTACCTACTCAAAAGGTCTTAGATGTTCTTTTCATCCTCCTTTAGATGTTGTTATCTTACCATTGTTTTGCTAAGTAGCCCCATCGTTGTATGTGAAGGCACGGGCATGGGACGTTTATATAGTCATAGAAGGAAACCTATGGACGTTTTAGCAATGTCGTTTAGGGACTAGATCATTTACCAAAGGAAACATCGAGGGTCATCGAGGGACTATGGTCTTTTATCGAGGGTCTTTGCTAAAACGCCCATGTTCGAGGGACATGACTATTTTTCCGATAGGCAACAAGTGAGATTACCCTAAGGGTGCATGTGCGTAAAGTGTCTTTGATTCGCATGCATTTTGTCTTTGATTATGGGTTGTCTACTTGTTGGTTTTTATCTTGCCATACACACTTAATTACTAACATTTGTATAAAGCAATAAAGAATGCAAGAAATATAACCTACACTATTACAACCATATCAAAGGTATAAAAATATGAAGGAAAAAATAAAATAAAAGTAAGAAAAATGAGTGTCTTTCGATTGGGGGGAAGCAGCCTTTGATTTGCATTTTGTTGGCCTCCTTCGATTGGGAGGATGGCATCAGTAAGGTCAGGTCTTTCGATTGGGCCTTGGAAACAGCAAGGTCCTGTCCTTCGATTGGGCACTGGTACCAGTGAGGTCCTATCCTTCGATTGTCCTGGAAGTCAGTGTATGGTATCCTTCGACTGGCCTAGAAACCAATGTGGTGCAGCCTAAGGTTCTGCCTTTCGATTCTGCCTGGAAGCTAGTGTGGTGCAACCTGCCTTTTTGTCTTCTTTGACTGGGCCAGTGAAATCAGTGTGAGCATGCCTCTGGCTGGGTCTAGAAGTCAATGTGGAAGCCAAAGGTTCCGCCTTTCGATTCTTCCTGGAAACTAGTGTGGTGCAACCTACCTTTTTGTCTTCTTCGACTGGGCCAGTGAAATCTGTGTGAGCGTGCCTCTGGTTGGGTCTGGAAGTCAGTGTGGAAACGAAAGGATTCGTTTCCTAATACTTCCTTCATGTTTCTTTCATTTTAGATGTTAAATAGCAACATGGCCTAAGGCCACGCTAGCACTGCCTTAGGGCCAAGTTAATCCTTAAAATATTGATAAGAAACAAAAACCAAAAACCAAAAGGCAATAGAACAAAGCTAAAAGGGTGTAAACGAAATAGGAAAAAAACAACAATATGTACATGCTTGAAAACGAAAAAGAGTTGTATTTACATGTGCTGGAAACGAAAGATGCAAGGGTAAGAGTGACTTACCTTGCTGCAACTTTGAAGGTGAACTAGACTTTGAGTGGTGGCCCTGGGTTCTCCTGGATTTGAAGGGAGAGGCCTGACAGTTGTGCTTGAAATACTGGATTTGAAGGAAGGAAAGAAACAAGTCTTATGTTTCTTTCCGAGATGGATTCAAAGGAATGTAAAGTGTTTGTTCTTCAGAATCGAAAGAAAGTGACAAAGGGATTCTGGGTTTGTTCTCACAAGTGTTGAAGGGACTTGAGAGATTTATGTTTGTGTTTGAGAAAAATTTGGAGATTCTTTTCGCCTGGTCAAAAAAGTCCTCCCGTAGCTTTGCAAAAATTCCTCTATTTATAGAGAAAAGAATGGACATGTTGTAGTAGCCAGCTTGCAAAAAAAAAATATAGGAAATGTGAAAGGTACAAGTGGGGGGCTTTGGAAGTTGGGGCGCAGAAGATGTGACATGTCCTTCTGGCCCTACCCTTCGTTCAGACCAAATTCAGGATGAAAGCTGCTTTTCTGATAAAAGTGTTCTCTATGAAAAGAAAGAGTATGTAGCCTTTTGCCAAGAACAGTATTATCCAAAAGACAAAGTTCAAAACCTTTGTACAAACCTCTGTTTATAAAGATTTGGAAAAAAAAGTAAGCCTGACAAGTGAGATTTGGTCTTGAGATTTGTTCAGACTTGCTTCAAATAAGCTTGCTTCGAATTGTTCAGACTGGATACGAAGGAAGCTGATTCGAAGGGAATTAAAGCTCCAATCGAAGCTTTGTATGCATGTTTCTTCTGTCCAATCGAAGGTTTGTTTTCCAGGGGTCACATGTGGCCAAACGAAAGGTGCACGCTGGAGTCAAATGACTTGTGTCTGTTTAGCATGAGGGAAGTTCCTTCTGAATCGAAGGGTGTTCCTAAAAGGGAAACAAGAACTTTAGTCAAATCTTGCATGAAGAGACCTCTTGGCCCAAACGAAGCTTGTATGAAGCAAAGTCTGCAAGGGGCCTTTGGTGCAAGTGAATTCGAAGGATGCATAGAGATGGTTATTTTATCCCATCGAAGCTTTCCCCAAACGAAACAACATGCAGTCAGTAGGCAGCAGGCAGCATGTGCCCAATCGAAGCAACTTGCAGGAAGCAAGTGCCCAATCGAAGCAGCTTGCAGGCAGCATGTGCCCAATCGAAGCAGCTTGCAGGCAGCATGCAGCAGGTAGTATGTGCCCAATCAAAGCAGGCTTGTAGGAAGTGAACTTGTCCAAATCGAAGCAGGCTTGCAGGCAGCAAAAATTGATTTTCAAAGCAAGCATGCAGGCAACATGCTTGGCAAATCGAAGGGTTTGCCTTGCAGGGGGCACTTGTGGCCAGCAAACTTGGTTTTCAAGGCAAGCAATGTAGGCAGCAAAAGACACAAATGAAGCTTGCAACAGGAAGTCACATGCCCAGGCGAAAGAGGCACGCTAGCAGCCATTTTGAGCAATCGAAGGAGGCCCAGAGTCAATCGAAGGGTGCCAAATCGAAGAAGACTTATTTTTCTCCAAATTTGTCAAAAATGTTATTTTTATCCGTTTTCTCAGTTTTTGACAGTTTTCCTTTTAATTTTGGTACTGGAAAAATCCCAACGCATTTGTGCAAGCTTGAATCCTGAGAATCCTTGTGAGAAAACCCTTGAGAATTAAGAAGGCAAATTTTTGGGTACAACACTGAGGATGAGGAAGTCAATTGCTATCTGGTCGAATTCCAGGCTTCACGGTAACTTACTGGGGAAGAATAAATTAACTGTTATCTGGTCGGATTCCAGGCTCCGCAGAAGATTTCTTGAAATTGAACTGTTATCTGGTCGGGTCCAGGCTTTGTGGTTTTTTTTTTTTAAAAGTTAAACTATTATCTGGCCGAGTCCAGGCTTCATAGTGTCTTGCTGGGGATTGTAGCTAGTTGTTATCCTTATTGCCATTTTACTCGTTGTATTTTGTCTTTTTCTTCGCAACTTCCTCATTTAGGAGTTGTTTCCATGTACGAATGCCTATTCACAGACCAAACTCATTAATAAATATTTTCCCTTCCACCAAAAAGTTTTTGTCCTTTTTACTTTATTGTCGTATGCAAATTGTGATTTAAATTCTTTGTTAAGCATTGCATTGAAAACAATTAGTCAATAATAATCACAAGATAAGATGTGAAACAATACATTACATGGATATGAAGGCATCCTGTTGTACCCCAAAATTTGCCCTCCCATATTCTTCAAAGTTTTGACAAGCATCATCTCAATTTGCTCAAGTCTACTCAAGGGTTGCACAACCCAACTATCTCCTAAGCCAGTCAAAATTAGGGTTTTGTTTCCTTCAAGGAATTTGAGATTTTCAATGGCTCAATCAAGTCCCATAGGCCTATATACATTGTCAAGCATCTACATGTCAAGTTTCAAGGCTTACAAGGTCGAGTTGCACAGTCAAAAACCCTAATTGCTTCACAATCAACTGTAGGGGCAAAATGGTCATTTGGCAGTCAGAAGTCAAAATTTTTGGTCAACATATTATTTTGAAGCCACAATCATCATTTGGTCAAATCTTGACCATGATTTCACAAGCATGGCTCAAAAATCATCAAGATGCAAAAGTTTCTATTTTTGGACATCTGAAAAGTCAACTATAACTTGACCAAGACATAACTTTTTCATGGTTCATCAGAAAAATTCCATCCAATTCTCATTTTGAAGGGGATGACATTTCCTACAACTCATCTTCACATTCCAAGTCCAAGAAATGCTCTCACAAAAAGTTATCAATTTCAACATTATAGGTCATTTTCAAAAGTCAACAAAAAGGCATTTTAAGTCAAAGACCATAACTTGAGATTGGTAAATCAAAATGACATGGGACCAAAGGCATTGGTTAGAGGACTTCAAGACCTTTCCAAAATGTCCAAGAACATGTTCATATGATCAAAATTGAGCAAGATATGCATTAGAGAAGTTGGGAAATTTTTGTGAAATGGCAAAAGTCAACTATCCTTGAAACTTCAATTTTTGACAAAAGGGCCCACTTTTTTCCACTTGATTCAGCCTTGTCATGCCACCCACGTGTCCCATGATCAATTTCAAGACCAAATAATTATTTTTCTATTTTTATTTAATTTTTATGGATTTAATTCATTTTAATCCATAATAATTCAAGTAAATCTAAAAAAATTAATTAAATGGTATCTTATGGTTTGAATAGCCTTCATGAAGCATTTTCAACCTACCAATTTCGTGCTAAGCTCATTTAGGCATGAAAATTCAAATTTTGAACAAGCTTTGAAAGGCCTTTAATGGTGGTTAAGACAAAATCCAAAGCTTAATTGCAATGGTTAAAGGCTCCTAAATGTGACTTATTCTCACTCATTACTACATATGCAAGCCTTTCAAGCCTCATTCACAACCTGAACATTACACAAACGGCCAGAGCAAAATCCAAAAAGTGTCAAAAAAAGTGGGAGATCAAAAGGAGTGTTGCAAGCATTTTCAGGCCAAAAGGAGAACGTGACTCTCTTCTTTGCCATACTCTGAAGCTAAAGCAACCCTTGCCACGTCCTAAGGTCCATCATACCGCGCTGTAAGTTTTCCCAGGTCCCCCAATATTTGTTTCATGTTTTTCATACCATAATCACATGCAGATTCACAACCATGTTCCACCATGGAGTCCAGCGTATCAGCCAACCAGGTGTCTCCTAATGCAAATCCAATGGCTACAAGAGCAGGAGCACCATGTTCTTCAGTCAATGTGCACATGGGAAATTCCAGAAGTCAACGTGACTGGATGCAAATGGGCCACAACATTGCTAAGCAAACACTCCAATCTGGCCCAAACCCCCTCTTGGTTTTGTTATTTCTCTTTATCTTTTTATTTTTCTTTTCTTTTATAACTCCTTTTTTTTATTATTATTTTATTAATTATTAATATTATTTTCATCAACTAACAAATTAATATTTTCATAAAAAATCAAAAAAACTAATATTTTTTATTTTTCATATTTATTAATTTCACTACTAACTATTTTTGTAAATAAGCATTAAATCAAATTAATTAGTTTAATTAGTTTAATTTTCACCTTTTCTATAATAAATAAAAACAATTTAGAATTAGGTTAACTTTTAATTTTAATTCCTTTTATTTTCATTAAAAATATAAAAAACACAAAAAACATGTTTTTAATTAATTAATTAATTAGTAATTAGGCTTTATTTAATTAATTGCATTTAATCACAAAAAAGGACAAAAAAATTCAATTCTTTTCTTAAAAGGGTCAAAACCCTTAGGACGTTCCCGATTAAATTTCCATTTGCGCGCATTTATTTATTCTGATTATATTTATGTATCTGTACAGAGGATGTAATAGTAATTAGGATTTTATTACTTTCTTTAATTTTCTGCATTTACTTTTCAAAAACGGGTTTTTGTTTTTGGCGATGTATAGACCCGCGCCTTGTAATAGCGTAGAATTTACATTTCCGCAATTTATTTTCCGCACCCCTAACTGTTAAAAATGCCTGCAAGAATGTATGTAAATAAAATCAATCCGTAGCTCACAAATAACCTGCAAAGATAACCTTAACTGAAAAATAACACACAAAGCACATGCCACTCCTTAGGGTACGCCTCACTGGTTGCCTCGAACGTGGTCATCAAGTATAGAGTGTCTTAGAGGTCGTCCTTCTGTCTAAAAGATCCAGTCGCCTCGAAACGGTTGCCTCAGATAAAAGGATCTAGGACATTAGGGTTACTTCTAAGGTGTCCTACCATTGCTTCGGTGACCACACATGTCCCGATAATCGAATTGACCCGAACACCTCCAACGATGGTGCTACCTACCTCTCAATGGTGGGATAGCACTATCTAAAGGACTCTTACACAGCTTAATTCCTTAGAGTAGGTAGATTTCTCTTAAGTACTTGCTCTTTTTCAAAACAAACAAAAATACTTTTCGCACCTACACTTTCAAAAGTTTTCAAACAAATTTTTCATACACTCTTGAGGACAGATACAAGAGTTACTTAGAAATTTTTCAAACGAAACTTTCTCAAAACCCACACACATTTGAAAAGCAAACAAATTTTTGAAAACATAAGAGCAAGTACCTAAGAGCCCGTGGATAACCACGGATAGAAAGGGTGCTAACACCTTCCCTTTCTATAAATCTACCTCCCGAATCGAGAAACATTCTCAAAGAAGGAATTTTGCCGTGCTTTTTTCCTTTCCATGTTGGAGAACATAAAAGACGGTGGCGACTCTTACTTACCGCGACATTTCGCGAACCAGCTTAAAAAACAATCAGTTCTATTTCCACCGATCACAGAACTGGCGACTCTGATGGGGATCAATAAAAGTGAGGTGTACCTTAGGATTAGATCATACTTATGTTTTCAATTGCTTTTCTTTGATTGCTTTATATTTGTGGGCTTTGCATCGGAGTTTCATAGATCCTAACCCGGATCTGGGGATAGCCTTTTAGGTAGCATAAGCTGTGAGGGACCTGTCCGGCATAGACCGACACGGGTGAAGCAGTGGCTACGTTGGTGTGGCACCTTGGTCTGTACCGATATCCCTTGTGTTGCAACGAGGAGAATATGGGTCTTCTGAGGAGTCATTAAGCACCAACCGACCTTAGAACCCTAATGTAACCCAACTTGGCCATAGAACAGTAGCAGTATGCTAGACCTATTGAGGCTAAACTCTCGTGATGGTTCTGGCCGCAAGAAAAGATTGCGACGCTGGAGTTATGACCGATTGAGGGTAGTCAGGGATATTGGGATCCTCTAGAACCCTGTTACTTTTGATAGGACAGGTCTTAACCAACGAAACTGAAAGAGGGTAGTACCTGAACTTCATGCTGGCCTAAACTCTAAGGGTTGTCTGGTGTGACTTGTGTGCCTTATCATGTTTGCCTTTGTGAATACTTGTGGTGTGCTTTACTATAACATCATACCATCATACCATTGCATGCATCTTGCATAAAAACTAATCCATTTCAAGGATCTCAAAGGCTTGTGATGCAGGTCATGATGAATCAAAGTGTTTAACAAAGGGCAAAGGGGATTTATTTTCCTCTAGCCGAGGTTGTCAGGGGCTATGACCCACTCGATATGGTGAGCCATGACTCTTGAAGAAGGACCCTCAACAACAGGAAGTTCCTTCAATCAAGCTACCCAAATTCAAATTCTAACAAGTTTCTCTGTTTACCCTGCGAGATCCTTGAAAACATCGCATGCATACATACATATCATTGCATTACAGGTACTCTTTTCCACAGGTTGCTTAATCTTCTTCGCTGTTTATTTCAGCCATCATCATGAATCCTGAATCATCCAATGAACAAGCTATCAAGGCCCTCTAGGCCCAGAACGCCCAGTTCCAGGAGCTGGTCATGATCTTAGCCCAAGGACAACAGGAATTGAAGACTCTGCTTTTGAAGAAAAAGAAGAAGAGGACTGTTTTGTTCAATCCTAGACGCAGATCTGGGAATACACTGCAGAATGAAGCTGAGCGGACTACTCCATCTGTTGGGGAAGGCAGTCACCAAGAGGGAAGGGTTCCTACTCCCGTAGTCTCTGACACCGAGACAGATTTCAATGATGAACAGTACCCTCCTGCTGAGGACAGGTACAAACGGCTGGAGGACCGGTTAAATGCTATGGAAATTCAACGGGTGCCTGGGTTGGACTTTGGGGACCTAGGTTTATCTTCTGGGGTGGTGATCCCTCACAAGTTCAAGGCACCTGCCTTTGTAAAGTACGACGGGGCTTCCTGTCCTAAGCTGCACCTCCGTTCATACGCAAGGAAGATCCAGCCCTACACGGCAGACAAGAACCTATGGATCCATTTCTTCCAGGAAAGTCTTTCAGGGACTCAGCTCGAATGGTTCTATCAGCTGGATGGAACCAGTATTCGTAACTGGGAGGACTTGGCAATTGCTTTTTATAAGCAGTATCAATATAATGCCAACCTCGCTCCTACGCGTACCCAACTCCAGGGTATGTCACTGGGGACGGGTGAAGGTTTTAAGGAGTACGCACAAAAGTGGAGAGACCTGGCTGGCAGGGTGCAGCCACTGTTGACTGACCGTGAGCTCGTTGACATGTTCTTAGGGACCCTGTCTGGTCCATTCTTTAATCATCTGATTGGGAATTCTTCTGTTGGGTTCACAGATCTGATCTTGACTGGTGAGAGGATAGAAGCTGGTATCACGTCCGGGAAGATACAAAAGGGTGACTCCTCGGACGCTGAGAAGAAACCATTCAAGAAAGAGTCCAATGCTGCGTACAGTCAGAAGGATCGTCGTGACCAACACGTAGGGGCAGTCATGATCTCAGGTTCTGCGTCACGCCGACAACCGCCAAAGGGGAATCAGCGAAGGCCAGACGAGCCTAAAAGACAATTCACCAACATCAACATGCCACTGTCACAAGCATTGCAGCACATGTTGAAATTGAATCTGATTGCGGTGATCAACCCTCCTGCAAATCCCAAAACCTCTTCTCCAAACTACAACCCAGATGCGAGGTGTGCTTATCATTCCGGAAGCCCGGGGCACGATACTGAGGATTGTTGGGCACTGAAATACAAGATTCAGAACATGATTGACGCCAAGGAGATCGAATTCAAGCCTGCTGAGACTCCCGATGTGATCACTGCTCCCTTGCCAAAACATGGCTAGGATTGAGAGACTCTTGTTCATTTAAATTCTGATATTGTATTTTTCTATGCTTATTCAAACAATTATCATGTCAAACTCTATTATTTCATTAATGCATTACACGTGTCTGTTTTGAAGTAATTGTGTTCTCTATATTCAAAATTGCTTTTATCTTTTTTTCTTGATGTTCAACTCTCGATCTAAAATTCTAAGCCTCTTGAGGGAGGATGACGAAAACGATACCACGATCTTTACAGTATGCTTTTGAACAGACCCTGCTGATGAGGTACAAGCATTGTTTCAATTCCTAAACACCGGAATTATAAGGAAGATAATCCCTCGTCAACCCCTCTAAGCCAAAGAAGTAGGAGTTTTTCTTTTCAAAAATCAAAACCCTTAATCATAACCTGGGGCAGGGTAGTTCTCTCAGTTTGATCCAGATGCACAACGAGTGGCACCAAAGAAGTCCTTACGAAACAAAAGACAGTGATGGTCCTGAATAATCATAAAGACGGGCAGCCATTATCCCTCAAAATAAACGCATAATAAGTCAAAACCTATGAAGGAGACTTACAAAACTGGGGCATCCCGCTGACTGTAATCACAAAAGAAACAGTTCAAGCAAAAAACAGGGATAAGGAAATCAAAAAAGAAAGAGGTCCTACAAACCCTCAACCAAAAAAGGAATGACTGCCTAATCCAAATAAATTGTCGACGTCTGAACCATCATTGGTATATCAGGACGAAGACTCAAACAAGGTCTAACGCACGATCAGCTGAGTTTAGGTTTGAAGAACATCACGAAGAACGGGCGGGTACAAATAATTTGAGCCTTTATCCTTTGTTTCTTAAACCGTGAACCAGGCCACGCTACAACCCTTAAAAGTCCTAGCTGAAGCATGGGTTAGTTCGAAAGCATACTGTTACGAAAGGTTCCTGACTCCTTAAGGCTTGCGGTAAAATAATGAATCGACATCACAGTTTACAAAATTCACTTGTTTTTATGAAAAAATGCATTTTCAAAAACTTCAAGACAGACATAAGCTTTGCATTTTTAATATAACATTGCTTGCATATGACTATTTGTTTGAACAACATAGAAGTTCGCACGACGAATATCCAGTGAACAAAAGTCTTCTCAACAAGAGGATCACCTCAAGTGGAAAAATACTTCCAACCAAGGGGCATGCATAATCATGGTCCATCATCTGGGGCAGTTAAGTCAAGATTCAGAGAATCTCTCAAAAGGCCAACCAGCTTGGGGCAAATCTCGATCTAGATCACTTGGGGCATTGGACGATCAAACGAAGATCTTCTGGTAGTAGGGCAACGCAACACTACTGACAGGGGCACCTCCCTACATCCTGAGAGCACAGACATAGTCAAAAAAATACTGCGCATAATCAAAGACCCGCTAGGTTGACACACCTAGGCAAAAAATAAGGGCTTCCCGGCGAGCCAAAAGGGTTCGGGCAAAAATAAGGGATGAAATGAAAAAAATCTGTACACCCGGCAAGTCGAAAACCTGAAAAGGCGGCTTGGGCAAAAATGGGTATCCCGGTGGACTGAAAACCCGAAGGGGAGGTCCAGGAAAAAATTAGGGATCAAAGCATACGACTATGTCCCGGTATCTCGTCACTTGCCTACCAGAAGAAGGTTCATCAATCAGCAGTTATCAAGAACCTCCAAGGTCTTTTTTCTCCCACAGAAACAGGGGCAATAATGAGTTGTCCGAGCGATCTAGTTTCTCTGTCCTCCAAGGTACCAAGGTAGGTTCAGCTGAAGAACGTGACCAAGATACCTTCACTCCCCGTAGAGTAAGACAGGATTCAACAATACTCTCCTCAAGCAGAGTTGGCCTCCCATCAGCCCGAAAAGGCACAGTATCTCCAGCAAGTCAGCAATACTCTCCCCAAGCAGAGTTAGTCTACTGTCATCCTTAAGGTAGTTGGGTATCCCTAGAAGATCTCAACATTCCCCAGCAGGGTATACAGATATTCCTCAACAAGCATCCCCGGCAGTCTTAATATAAGATTGTTCCCCGGTGGAATACCAGACACCCCAGTGGAATCATCTCCCCAGTACAGTCCAAAAGTTTCCCCAGGAGAGTTGAATCAATATCCCCAGTAGATTCTGGAAGCTTATCCCCAGTAAATTCTGGAAGCTTATCCCCTGCAGGGTACCAAAGCATCTCCCCGGCTCTATTCAAAGGTTATTCCCCACCAGAACTTATAACTGGGTTATCCTCAGCTAATTACCACGGAAAGATCGTCCTCGGCGAAGCTCTTCCTATCCCCAGCAGAGTTCATCAAATCTTCCAACAGAGCTTATCAACGGAATCCCCAACAGAGTTATCATCAAAACCTCAACAAGGTATCTCTTCCCACAGAGTAATTCCCCGCAGAGTAATCTCCTCAACAAGTTTATTCCCCAACGGAGTCATCTTCTCCTACCGGTTTATTCTTACAACCATCATCCCCAGCGGAAACGAAGAACTCTACTCTTCAACATCAGCCCATGATTCAACAAACTCCCGACATTCGTCAAGTATTTATTTTCCCAGACGAGAATACATTCATAAACATCACATCTTCATACATTATAGCATGCATACACATCATACAACACAAATCTCATTTATTTTTGAGAACATCTTAAAATCATGCAGTTCATGCATCATGACATTGCATATGACTAATACTTTGCCTTTTCAGAAAAAAAGTTAATCAAAAGATGATTACCATCTACCTTTACAGTTCCAGATCAACACCGGTAACAAGCCAGGAAAATTCTGTGGACGACTGATCATGGGTTAATATCCGAAACCAAACAGGATAATTATCTACTTGATCATCCTCAGGCAACCCTACACCGGTTCCTTTTCTTTCAGAAGAAGTCTTACACGGGCTCATCAACAGGCAACCCTACACCGGTTCCTTCTCAATTTACAGACGAAGTCTTACACGGACTTATCATCAAAGTAACCCTACACCGGTTCCTTTTCTTTCAGAAGAAGTCTTACACGGACTTGTCTCAAGATGACCTTACCCCGGTTCATCCAGAAGTTTTACACGAACTTATCCTGCAGTAACCTTACCCCGGTTCCTCCAGAAGTCTTACACGGACTTATCTCAAGATGACCTTACCCTGGTTCATCCAGAAGTTTTACACGAACTTACCCTGCAGTAACCTTACCCCGGTTCCTCCAGAAGTCTTACACGTACTTATCTCAAGATGACCTTACCCCGGTTCATCCAGAAGTTTTACACGAACTTATCCTGCAGTAACCTTACCCCGGTTCCTCCAGAAATCTTACACGGACTTATCCCGAAGTAACCTTACCCCGGTTCCTCCAGAAGTTTTACACGAACTTATCCCGAAGAAACCCTACACAGGTTCTCTCTCTCCAGACGTAGTTTTACACGGGCTCGTCGTCAAAGAAACCCTACACAGGTTCTCTCTTCCCAAAGATGGAGTTTTACACGGACTCGTCATCAGAAACCCTACCCAGGTTTTACTTCTTCCAGGATGCAGTTTTACACGGACTCATCATCAAAGTAACCCCACACAGGTTCCCTTCTCAAACTCCAGACGTAGTTTTACACGGACTCGTCATCAGTAAACCCTACACAGGTTTCTTTCTCAGCTCTAGATGCGGTTTTACACGGACTCGTCATCAAAGTAACCCCACACGGTTTCCTTCTCCCTTTCAGATGCAGTTTTACACGAGCTCATCATCAGTCAACCCTACACAGGTGTCCTTCTTTCCAAGATGCAGCTTTACACGAGCTCAACATCAGGCAACCCTACACAGGTTCCCTCTTTCAACTTACAAAAATTACACCTCCAGATGGCATCTATAAGCCCATCCACCTATCAACAGTCTCCAAATGGCATCTATAAGCCCATTCCCGACAAGGTTCTGTCACATCTCCAGATGGCATCTATAAGCCCATCCTCCTATCCATCATCTCTCCAAATGGCATCTGTAAGCCCATTCCCACCATCACATTGTTGATACCTCACTATGTGAGTGCAAATTTCTGGGCACTCTAGTGTTCAATCATCTTCCACCCTCGGATCACGAAAGGCACGCTAGCCAATCTACATCCTCAGGTCTAAGAAGATTGAACAGGGGCAACTGTTGTACCCCAAAATTTGCCCTCCCATATTCTTCAAAGTTTTGACAAGCATCATCTCAATTTGCTCAAGTCTACTCTAGGGTTGCACAATCCAACTATCTCCTAAGCCAGTCAAAATTAGGGTTTTGTTTCCTTCAAGGAATTTGAGATTTTCAATGGCTCAATCAAGTCCCATAGGCCTATATACATTGTCAAGCATCTACATGTCAAGTTTCAAGGCTCACAAGGTCGAGTTGCACAGTCAAAAACCCTAATTGCTTCACAATCAACTGTAGGGGCAAAATGGTCATTTGGCAGTCAGAAGTCAAAATTTTTGGTCAACATCTTATTTTGAAGCCACAATCATCATTTGGTCAAATCTTGACCATGATTTCACAAGCATGGCTCAAAAATCATCAAGATGCAAAAGTTTCTATTTTTGGACAGTTGAAAAGTCAACTGTAACTTGACCAAGACATAACTTTTTCATGGTTCATCAGAAAAATCCCATCCAATGCTCATGTTGAAGGGGATGACATTTCCTACAACTCATCTTCACATTACAAGTCCAAGAAATGCTCTCACAAAAAGTTATCAATTTCAACATTATAGGTCATTTTCAAAAGTCAACAAAAAGGCATTTTAAGTCAAAGACCATAACTTGAGATTGGTAAATAAAAATGACATGGAACCAAAGGAATTGGTTAGAGGACTTCAAGACCTTTCCAAAATGTCCAAGAACATGTTCATATGATCAAAATTGAGCAAGATATGCATTGGAGAAGTTGGGAAATTTTTGTGAAATGGCAAAAGTCAACTATCCTTGAAACTTCAATTTTTGACAAAAGGGCCCACTTTTTCCCACTTGATTCAGCCTTTTCATGCCACCCACGTGTCCCATGATCAATTTCAAGACCAAATAATTATTTTTCTATTTTTATTTAATTTTTATGGATTTAATTCATTTTAATCCATAATAATTCAAGTAAATCTAAAAAAATTAATTAAATGGTATCTTATGGTTTGAATAGCCTTCATGATGCATTTGCAACCTACCAATTTCGTGCTAAGCTCATTTAGGCATGAAAATTCAAATTTTGAACAAGCTTTGAAAGGCCTTTAATGGTGGTTAAGACAAAATCCAAAGCTTAATTGCAATGGTTAAAGGCTCCTAAATGTGACTTATTCTCACTCATTACTACATATGCAAGCCTTGCAAGCCTCATTCACAACCTGAACATTACACAAACGGCCAGAGCAAAATCCAAAAAGTGTCAAAAAAAGTGGGAGATCAAAAGGAGTGTTGCAAGCATTTTCAGGCCAAAAGGAGAACGTGACTCTCTTCTTTGCCATACTCTGAAGCTAAAGCAACCCTTGCCACGTCCTAAGGTCCATCATACCGCGCTGTAAGTTTTCCCAGGTCCCCCAATATTTGTTTCATGTTTTTCATACCATAATCACATGCAGATTCACAACCATGTTCCACCATGGAGTCCAGCGTATCAGCCAGCCAGGTGTCTCCTAATGCAAATCCAATGGCTACAAGAGAAGGAGCACCATGTTCTTCAGTCAATGTGCACATGGGCAATTCCAGAAGTCAACGTGACTGGATGCAAATGGGCCACAACATTGCTAAGCAAACACTCCAATCTGGCCCAAACCCCCTCTTGGTTTTGTTATTTCTCTTTATCTTTTTATTTTTCTTTTCTTTTATAACTCCTTTTTTTTATTATTATTTTATTAATTATTAATATTATTTTCATCAACTAACAAATTAATATTTTCATAAAAAATCAAAAAAACTAATATTTTTTATTTTTCATATTTATTAATTTCACTACTAACTATTTTTGTAAATAAGCATTAAATCAAATTAATTAGTTTAATTAGTTTAATTTTCACCTTTTCTATAATAAATAAAAACAATTTAGAATTAGGTTAACTTTTAATTTTAATTCCTTTTATTTTCATTAAAAATATAAAAAACACAAAAAACATGTTTTTAATTAATTAATTAATTAGTAATTAGGCTTTATTTAATTAATTGCATTTAATCACAAAAAAGGACAAAAAAATTCAATTCTTTTCTTAAAAGGGTCAAAACCCTTAGGACGTTCCCGATTAAATTTCCATTTGCGCGCATTTATTTATTCTGATTATATTTATGTATCTGTACAGAGGATGTAATAGTAATTAGGATTTTATTGCTTTCTTTAATTTTCTGCATTTACTTTTCAAAAACGGGTTTTTGTTTTTGGCGATGTATAGACCCGCGCCTTGTAATAGCGTAGAATTTACATTTCCGCAATTTATTTTCCGCACCCCTAACTGTTAAAAATGCATGCAAGAATGTATGTAAATAAAATCAATCTGTAGCTCACAAATAACCTGGAAAGATAACCTTAACTGAAAAACAACACACAAAGCACATGCCACTCCTTAGGTTACGCCTCACTGGTTGCCTCGAACGTGGTCATAAAGTATAGGGTGTCTTAGAGGTCGCCCTTCTGTCTAAAAGATCCAGTCGCCTCGAAACGGTTGCCTCAGATAATAGGATCTAGGACATTAGGGTTACTTCTAAGGTGTCCTACCATTGCTTCGGTGACCACACATGTCCCGATAATCGAATTGACCCGAACACCTCCAACGATGGTGCTACCTACCTCTCAATGGTGGGATATCACTATCTAAAGGACTCTTACACAACTTAATTCCTTAGAGTAGGTAGATTTCTCTTAAGTACTTGCTCTTTTTCAAAACAAACAAAAATACTTTTCACACCTACACTTTCAAAAGTTTTCAAACAAATTTTTCATACACTCTTGAGGACAGATGCAAGAGTTACTTAGAAATTTTTCAAACGAAACTTTCTCAAAACCCACACACATTTGAAAAGCAAACAAATTTTTGAAAACATAAGAGCAAGTACCTAAGAGCCCGTGGATAACCACGGATAGAAAGGGTTCTAACACCTTCCCTTTCTATAAATCTACCTCCCGAACCGAGAAACATTCTCAAAGAAGGAATTTTGTTGTGCTTTTGTCCCTTCCATGTTGGAGAACATAAAAGACGGTGGTGACTCTTGCTTACCGCGACATTTCGCGAACCAGCTTAAAAAACAGTCAGTTCTATTTCCACCGATCACACATCCCAAGGGAAATCCATGGCATTCAAGTGTTTGTTTTTCTGTGCAGGTAGCAAGTTATAACGGTCACCTTGACCAAACTTTCATCTTCATCGCCTCCTTACAGTCGAACGAGAACCCGATTTTCCAAACACCGAGAAACTTGGGGCATTTGATGAGATCCACGTCTCTGTTCAATTATTCACAAGAAGTCCAACATATGAAGAAAGGCAGATCAAGCTATTTCTCCCCACCAAGATTTAATCCCCAGTGAACTCGAGAAGGCTATAACTCAATTCTCTCAGTTTTCAAGCACCAATCCATATAGGTATCTCAAGACAACGAGCAACGAATCCCAATGAGCTTAGCATTTGGCACTTTGCATACAATAATCATCACTGCATATTGCATTGCATCCTCAAACGCATAGCATATCTATGGATCATCATGCCACACTTCAAATGCATATGAAGCATGAGCCAGATTTAGTACCTTACCCGAAAGCCCCAAATCAATCCCAAATCAACAAAACATCCCCACAAAAAAATATCATCCTCATAATTCCCAGTTGACATCCGTCATTACACTACCAACCAAAAAAATAAAATAAAATAAACCATGGTGTCAGTACATTGTACTCCCCAACTCTCAATACTCTCGTTATCTTTTCTTAGGGTGGTAGGTCGTCTGTGGACTTTACCCTCTCCTCATCTTCTTTTTAAGGTCGTAGGTCGCTCGTAGATCTTACCTTCGCATTATCATTGTTAGGGTCGTAGGTCCTCCATAGACTTTACCCTCACGTCATCTCTCCTAGGGTCGTAGGTCGTCTGTAGGCTTTACCCTCTCCTCATCTTGTTTTTATGGTCGTAGGTTTCTCATAGATCTTACCTTCGCATTATCATCTTAGGGTCGTAGGTCGTCCGTAGACTTTACCCTCTCCTCATCTTATTTTTAAGGTCGTAGGTCGCTCGTAGATCTTTCCTTCGCATTATCATTTTAGGGTCGTAGGTCATCCGTAGACTTTACCCTCACGTCATCTCTCATAGGGTCGTAGGTCGTCCGTAGACTTTACCCTCATGTTATCTTCATCTTAGGGTCGTAGGTCGCCCGTAGGTCTTACCCTCACGTTATCTCTTTCTAGGGTCGTAGGTCGCTTGTAGGTCTTACCCTCGTGTCATCTTTTTCTAAGGTCGTAGGTCGCTCGTAGGTCTTACCCTCACATTTTATTTTCTAGGGTCTTAGGTCGCTCATAGGTCTCACCCTCGCATTATCGTTTCTAGGGTCGTAGGCCGCTCGCAGGTCTTACCCTCATGTTATCTTTCTTGGGTCATAGATCATACGTCGATCTTTACCCAATGTTTTTACCTTTCTTTTTGGGTCGTGAATCCCGCACGATAAATTCTCTGCCATCTTCGAGTTCTACCCATCGTCTTTAAGTTATCATTTTGTTAGTAATTCTACCTTCAGTCATCACGACATCGTCAACCATATCCTTTCGGTCACTTTACCACCCACTTCCATGAAAAACTTATATTGCCACTGTTGTACCCCAAAATTTACCCTCTTTTCATACACGCATACTATTGGTTTTATGGTTATGGAATAAAGGTATATTTATCAAGCTTCTTCAGGTTACAAGTGACGTTTATTTTGCCAATGGATGTTCTCAGAGTATTTTCCGTGCTGAAGATCGGTTCGCCGTTTTGTAATGATTCGGGGTTCAAAGATTCACAAGTCCAACCCGGCGCATCATATTCAGGTGTTCTTTCACCAAGATATCTCTGATAACATATTCTCAAATTCAGGTTCAGCTCAAGAGTCAATTCTTTAAATAAGGTCTCCGAATGTGTGAGTTTTCTCGAAGAAATGTGGTGAAAAAGTGTGTTGAAGGTGCAGTTTTTACGCACTAAAAAATTCATAACTTGAAGATCGTGACTCGTTTTGAACCCGTTCCTGTGGCCAAAATTCCGTCTTGACGTCCTCTATGTTTTCATCTCTCACGGCTGGTGTGATACGGTGGGAGAACTGACTAGAGGTTTTGCGTTTTGTTTGCACTTGTGCGGTTCACAAGAGTCGCCACCGACTTTTCTTTTATCCAAAAGGAAAGGTAAAAAAGCACAGGAAAAACCTTTTGAGAATTTTCTCGGGTTCGGGGGGTAGATTATGAAAAGGGAAGGTATTAGCACCCTTTTCATACATGGTTTTCCATAGGCTCTTAGTTACTCGTTTAGATCACTTGCTTTTGTTTGATTGTGTGCTTGTGGTGTGGTTTTTGAAAGTATTTTGGAAAGTCTCTTTGTAATGGTTCTCGTCTCTATAAGAACGTATACAAAGTTTAGTTTCGAAAAATGGTTCAAAGTTGTGTTTGTGTATCGTGTTTTGAAAAGAGGTTTTGTAATGGTTCTCGTCTCTATAAGAACGTATACAAAGTTTTGATTCGAAAAATGGTTCAAAGATGTGTTTGTGAATCGTGTTTTGAAAAGAGGTTTTGTAATGGTTCTCGTCTCTATAAGAACGTATACAAAACGTTTTATCTTTTGAAAATGTTTTGAAATGGAAGTGTAGGTGTGAAAGTTTTTATCGTGAGCAAACGAGTAACTAAGAGCGAATCTATCTACTCGAAAGGTCTTAAGTTGTTCTTTTTTCTTCCTTTTAATGGTGCTATCTTACCATTGATTTGGTATGAAGCCCCACCATCGGATGTGAAGGGACAGGCGCGGGTCAACTTTACAATCATTGAAGGCAACTTGTGACATGCCCTAGCAATTTTTGTAAGGGACGAGATCGTTTTATCAAAGGCACCATCGAGGGTCATCGAGGGACTACGATCTTTGTTTAACGAAGGGTCATTGCTAGAGTGTCTCATATTCGAGGGACATGATTGTATTTCCGAGGCAACAAGTGAGGTTACCCTAGAGGTGCGCGTGTGAGAAAGTGTGTTGATTTCAAGTTATTTATTCTTGGATTAGGTCATCTAGCGATTGATTTTTGAATCTTGCCATACATACCTAATTACTATACAGTATATAGAAAGCAATAAATTGCGGGAATTGAAATTCTAAGCTATTACAAAAGTATCCGGGAATGGGGGTACAATTGTTACAAATGGGGATGAATCAAAATATCAAGCAATACAACCAAATCGAATTGTTGCGCGATTTAATACGAAGCTATGACAATTTATGAATTAAAATCAACAAGGTATGAAATGTATGTATTTACTTGAAAAAAGAAAAATAAAACTTAATCTAGAAAGAAAATGATTTAAGTTAAAAATCTTTATTATATTTTTTGTGTATTTTATTAATTATGTAAATAAAGAAAGAAAATAAACTAATTTAAATGTTTTTGGTGTTTTTATTAATTGTAAAAAAAATTAATAAAGATAAATTAAAAGAAAAAAGAAAATGATAAAACATTAACTTCAAGATTTAAATTAGTTTAATAAAAAAAATGTATTGAGTTTTCTTTAGCATTTCTCAAAACAAATAAAATAAATTAAAAAGAAAAAAATGGGCTTAAGAGGTTTAAAAGGTGTTAGGCCCAGAGGTATTTTGCTGAAACAAAAGAAAGGCCAGATGGGGGGGGGGGGTGTGAGCTAGTAACCGTGTGGGCCTAAAGGGTTTGCCAAGACAGGCCCAATATCCTCTAACTCTGTTTAACGTCTAATTAGGGATGCAAAGAACAATTAGGGTTTTTACCCCTTTGGTACAGCGGCGCCACTCTGTTTCGTTCTCCCTCTCTTCCAAATTCGTTCATCTTTCTCGTTAAACATCCCTACTCTCTTCCTAATTTCATGAGTGAAACGACCCTTGGTCTCTTGGTCTCACTCTGATTTGTGCTTTTTTCTGGAAATCCCTAAGTTTGAAATGAACTTATCTAAAGGGTTTGAAATGTTTTGATATGATCTTCCCTCTACCCTCGAGTTTTCGGAGCTCTCTTTCACTCACCTCCTCACGATTTTCAGTGGTTTTGCTTTGAAAAGGTATAGTTCTGTTTTTGGATTAACAGTTTCATAGGTTTTGCATGTTTTGTTCATGTTTTTTTCTATTAACCTATTGTGCTATGATTTGAGACGCATGAAGTGTTATGAGGGAGATAAAGTGGTCATACCTGTGGAATTTTCTCTGTGAAAAGGAGAGGAAAGGTGAGATGGAAAGTAACGCTCCCTGGTGGCTGGAGGCGTGAGGAGAAGAAATGAGGATTGAACACCTTAATTTTCTAGCTTGGATCCCTTTTTGACACGTAACAACTTTCGTTTTTTTGATGATGATCTTGACTTGATGATGAATGCTGGGACTTTGTGATTGTTCTGCTTGTTACAATTTAGTTTGAACTGTTTGGACTTAGATGCTTTTGATGGTCATGTTTGTTAAAATGGTTTTACAGTTTTTGGAAGTCTTGACATTTTTGATATTTGAATCTTTTGAGTTTTGAAAATGGTTTGCAGGTTAGGCTTGGGACTTCCTTTTGACAGTTTTGTTGTTTTGGATTTTGAATGTTTACTAGGTTTGATGATTACAGTTTTGGAACTTAACAGTTTTGGAGGTTTTGGGTTTGGAAATGTTTTTTGAGAATGGTTGTTGATTTGCAAGTTGGATACTGTTACTTTTTATCAGTTTCAGGTTTTTGAGGTTTGGGATGGTTGGACAGTTTGAATGTTTGCTATGTTGCTGTTGGTTATGATTTTGGTTTAACAGGTTTGAAAACTGGTTTGGGACTTTCTTTTGACAGTGCAGGCCTTGTGAGTTTTTTTGATTTTGTTGATGGTTTGTTTGAAAGTTTGAATTTTTTTTTTTGGTTATGAACTGTTGAAATGGTTTTGTTGATGGTGATTCTGTTACTGGTTTTGAAGGTTTGTTTGTAGATTTTTGGTTTGAAATGGTTTTTTTTGCAGGTTTGGGATTTCTTGTGGTTTGTTGTTACAATTTTTAGGCTTTGTGAGTTTGACTGTATTTTTTGAAGGTTGGTTTGAGGGTTCATGCTGTTAGAATGCTGTTTACTGTTTGGGTTTGACAGTTTTGAGGTTTGAGAACTGGTTATGCAGTTTGGAGAGTTTTGTGATTTTTGGAGTTTGGTTGTTTTTGATTTTTGATAGTTTTTTTGTTCTGAGTTTGATCCAATGTTCTCTCTTTCTTGAGCCTCTTCTACTATTATATTCATGTGGCTTTTTCTTTTTTTTTGACAGTTTATTCAAAATGGTGGGAAAACCACCAAATTTTGAATACTTTGGGCATTTTCTCCTTAAGCTCTTTTCCTTGCAGTTTTGTTTTCTAGCATTTCTGGTGCAATTGTGACAGCAGGGCAGCATCCCTAGGTGACTTCTTTCCTCTTCCTCTCTTAGTGACCCTAAGCCAAATGCTTTTTTCTGAAAAGTTTGCAATTTATTTGGAAAATGATGAAAAATGGCTTATTGAACAAGCCTCCTCTTGCTTGTTGACTTAGTTTACCATATGTTTATATTTTCTTCTTGCTGATGCTGTTTTGTTTGCTACTGCTATGCTGCCTCGTTCTTGCTGTTATGATGCTTCATTCTTGCTGTTATGCTGCTTGCCATTTTGCTGCTTGTTGGTTTTTTTGGTGCGCTACTGTCTAGTTTGGACAACCTTGCTGCCTTCAGTTTATATTATTCTGTTTGTTATATTTGTTTTGGCCATGCTGTTGTTTGCCTTTGGACAATTTGCTTGCATTTGTTATTTTTTTTCTTTTTGTGAACCAAGGAGAAAAATCTTCTTGTGATTTGCAAATAGAAAAATAAAAACGCGATGAATTAAAAATAGCCCTCTGATTCCAAATTGCAAACTTTAATGATGAACACTTTTTTTGAAAATTCTTACTCGTGTCCAATTAACTGTACTAATTATTTTTTTGTCTTTTGTTTTCATGTGAGCACAACTAGATGGTGGCAAAGCAGAGGAAGCAAGATATTTTTTTTGGCAAGCATGGAAGCAATGGAAGCTTAGTCATCCTTAGGCATAGACTTTTCTTTGTAATTTAGAGAGAAATACTCAAACAATTGTACTAATTTATTTTTCAAATACAATAAGTTGTAAAACTTAAAGCATTTAAATAATAAACTGTTTTGTAACAACTTTTGGAATAAATAAAAAAAAGTCTTATGAGGTATTCTGATGTCCATTAAAATCCTTTACTGTTAATAACTCACAATTTTCTCTTCGCATCTTCACTAATTCTTTAAGATTCCCGATCAAGATAACTGAAACTGCATTCCAATAATTCCAATCAAGATAACTTAAACTCCAAGTAATCCAATAATTCTGTAATCTTGCAACTGCATTCCAAATAAACACGCACTGTGTATTCGATAAACAAACAAATGTTTATTCCATAAACAAGCAAATGTTTATTCCATAAACAAGCAAATGTTTTAAAAGACGCAAATTAACTGGTTAATCTGGATCAAACAAAACGTGAATGTTCCAAATGACAATCTTAGATTCTATCTCTTGTCTCAAACAAACATGCCTTGAGAACAAACATTAATCTTTCAGTAAACTTGAAAAAACATGAAAACATGTGAAAGCCAATTAGATCTTTGAGAAGTCAATTCTTTTGAGAATTGCAAGAAAAACCCTAATTGCTGGTTTATTGCCATAGGAGAAAATCTGTCTGATCGATTCCTGAGCCAATCTTGAATATCTGAGAAACCCTAGGGTTGTTATTATCTATGAAAAATGGGAGGGCAAATTTTAGGGTACAACAGCTGCCCCTGTTCAATCTTCTTGAACCTGAAGAGTTAGATCAACGAGTTTTACCGTTCGTGACTCGAAGGTAAAAGATGATTGGACACTAGAGTGCCCATAAATTTGCGTTCGAAAAAAGTGTAATTGAGGGAATAGGCTTAAAGATGCCATTTGGAGAGGTGACAGAATCTTGTCGGAGATGGGCTTACAGATGCCATCCAAGAATGTTTGGTTGTAAATCGATAGAATAAGCATCAGAATGGTGTCCGTATTTGGAACGTATCTCAACTGTATCTGTACTTGAATCCAAATAAGTGACATAATGACTTCCGTGTCTAGAGTGTATCTGTACTGTATTTGTAGGATGAAACTAAATAAGTGACAAAATGGCTTCCGTGTCTAGAGCGTATCTGAACTGTATCTGAATGAGAAATCCGAATGAGTAACAGAATGACTTCCGTGTCTGGAGTGGATTTGTACTGTATCGGTACTTGGAGTTTGAAAGAGTAATAGAATGACTTCCGTGTCTGGAGTGTATCTGTACTGTATCTTGAAATTAAGTCTGAATGAGTGACATAATGGCTTCCGTGTTTGGAGCGTATCTGGACTGTATCTAAATTTGAATCTGGACAAATGACAGAATGACTTCCTTGTCTGGAGTGTATCTGTACTGTATCTTGAAATTAAGTCTGAATGAGTGACAAAATGGCTTCCATGTTTGGAGCGTGTCTGGACTGTATCGGTACTTGGAATCTGAATGAGTGACAGAATGACTTCCGTGTCTGGAGTGTATCTATATTGTATCTCGAAATTAAGTCTGAATGAGTGACATAATGGCTTATGTGTCTGGAGCGTATCTGGATTGTATTTGAATTCGAATATGGACAAATGACAGAATGACTTCCGTGTCTGGAGTGTATCTGTACTGTATCTTGAAATTAAGTATGAATGAGTGACAGAATAGCTTCCGTGTCTGGAGCGTATCTGGACTGTATCGGTACTTGGAATCTGAATGAGTGACAAAATGGCTTCTGTGTCTGGAGTGTATCTGTATTGTATCTCGAAATTAAGTCTGAATGAGTGACAAAATGGCTTCCGTGTCTGGAGTGTATCTGTACTATATCTTGAAATTAAATCTGAATGAGTGACAGAATGGCTTCCGTGTTTGGAGCGTATCTGGACTGTATCGGTACTTGGAATCTGAATGAGTGACAGAATGACTTTCGTGTCTAGAGTGTATCTGTACTGTATCAGTAATCTTTGGATATTTGTTAAAGATAACTGTTAATCTTATCCTGAAAAGGTTAAAACGTTAGCTGAAACATAAAGTTATGTTGCATGAAATGTATGATGCAATAAATGTGTTTTATTTATGTTTGTGATACATGAATGTAATGTATGCGCATGTAAGCTGATTTTCTATATTGCTGAGGAAAATAAATCTTTGACTGTTGTCGGGGAAAATAAATCCTGGACTGCTGAGGATTCCATTGTGAGAGTAATGCCATATACTTCTTGAGGAATCTGCTTGGGGAATCCAGAGAATTTTAATGACTTCTACTGAGGATTATTGACGGGAGTCTTTGTTCTTTCGAGAAGCAATAAAAACTCTGTGGGAAAAAGTTTATCCTGTAATGAAAACTCTGTGGGGAAAAGCTTAATTCCGCTGAGGAGTTCAGGAGTTTGGGTTGTTTGCCACTTTACTGGGGAGTTACCCTAGGTTGGGGAGAAACAAAAAGTTAACCATTAACTGGTTGATTTTCAGGCTTCAGAAAAATTGTTGGGGAAACCTGGAGAAACTGGATAATTTCCCCTGGGGGTCTAAAGTTTCAGCTCCGCTGGGGATTGGTAGTTGGTAGTTTCAGCTCCGCTGGGGATCTGTAGTTCAAAGTTTTGGCTCCGCTGGGGGATCTTAATGACATGTTGTAGAGATTTCTCATGGAATAGCCTAAAGACGTTTTCCTAATCTTTCCACCTGTCAGTAATTATTCTTTTTCATCCTGTTTATTTGTAAACGGTGATTATGTTCAAATGCATATGTTCATTAATGAATCATTGGACGTTTTTGCAAATAAAACACAAGTGTAAAGAAAAAGGCAAATAGTTTTCTGTACTTTGAAAGAGATATCTTTGTATTTACTTTGAATAAGTGTTTTGTACAAAGGAGACAAATATCCTAGTAAGAGGATGGTGTCATAAAAATGAGAAAAATTTATACAAAGAAAGATGACTAAGTGTAAAAATCCCATGGGATTCCCATCCTGCTATAGCCTTCATGACTCCGAATATCTTGTCCATTCGTTGCTTCGTCCGAAGATGATTGAATTGATCAGAAGCCTCAGAATTTGCCTGTGAAGAGATTTGTCCTTAAAGTGATCCGACGAGACATAGTCATACGCTTTAATTCCCTAAATTTTTCCAGGACCGCCCTTTCAGGTTTTCAGTCCACCGGGAAAACCTTTTTTGCCCAAGTCGCCCTTTCAGGTTTTCAACTTGCCGGGTGTACAGATTTTTGTTTTATCCCTAATTTTTTCCTGAACCGCCCTTTCGGGTTTTCGATTCACTGAGATGCCCTTGTTTTGCCTAGGTGTATCAACCTAGCGGGTCTCTTATGCGTAGTATCTTTTGACTATGTCTGCGTTCGCAGGGTGCGGTAGGTCGTCGCTGTCCATGGTGGTTAAAATCATTACCCCACCAGAAAAGATGTTCTTGATCATAAATGGTCCTTCGTAGGTAGGATTCCATTTGCCCCTGGGATCACTTTGCGGCAAGATGATGCGCTTGATCACAAGATCTCCAACTTGATACACTTGGCGCCTGAATTTCTTGTTGAAAGCTTTGATCATCCGTTTTTGATACGTCTGGCCGTGGCAAACAGCAGTAAGTCTCTTCTCGTCAATCAAGTTTAACTGATCAAGCCGGGTTTGGATCCAATTGTCTTCACTCAAACCAACATCCTTCATGATTCTCAAGGAAGGAATATGAACCTCGATAGGTAAAACAACTTCCATGCCATATACCAAGGAATATGGTGTTGCCCCAGTTGAAGTGCGAGCCATGGTACGGTACCCGTGGAGAGAAAACGGTAGCATCTCATGCCAGTCGTTATAGGTGACTATCATCTTTTATATAATCTTCTTGATATTTTTGTTCGCAGCTTCGACATCACCGTTCATCTTTGGCCGATAGGGAGATGGATTGTGATGTTGAATCTGGAAAAGCTCGCACAAGGCGGTGATCATAGTGTTGTTAAGGTTTGTATCGTTATCAGTGATGATCCTTTCGGGGATACCGTACCGGCAAATGAGGTTCTGCTTGATGAAGCGGGCAACAACATTCTTTGTAACGGATGCGAAGGAAGCTTCTTCGACCCACTTTGTGAAGTAATCAGTGGCCACTAGGATAAAGCGATGTCCATTGGATGTCGTAGGCTTGATCTCTCCAATCATGTCGATTTCCCACATAGCGAATGGCCAAGGAGCTGTTAAGACGTTGAGAGGAACTGGAGGTATATGTACCTTTTCTGCATAAATCTGACATTTGTGACAAGTTCTGGAATACTGATAGCAATCTGCTTCCATGGTAGACCAGTAATAGCCCGCCCTTAGAATCTTCTTAGCCATCGTATGCCCGCTAGAGTGAGTGCCAAAGGTACCATTTTGCAGTTCAGCCATGATCTGTTCAGCTTCAATCTTGTCCACACAACGGAGCAGAATGCAATCATGATTGCGCTTGTATAGGATACCATTGCTCAGGAAGAACTTAGCTAAGAATCTCCTTAAGAACTTTTTGTCATTGACTGAAGCTCGTTCAGGATATTCTTGAGCCTAGAGATACCTTTTGACTTCGTGAAACCAAGGTCGGTCCACTACTTCTTCAGTATTAATCTCGTGACAATGTGCGGGTTCGTCCATCCGTTCAATGGTGATTTTGGGAGCCTCATTATCCCAGTTAAGTTTAAACATAGATGACATTGTAGCTAGAGCATCTGCTAGCTGATTTTCTTCTCGTGGGAAGTGCTCGAAGGTAATCTGCTCGAAATGTGGTAGCAATGTCAAGACATGTTCTTTGTAAGGGATGAGGTTTGGATGTTTAGTGTCCCACTCTCCTTTGATTTGACTGATAACCAAAGCTGAATCCCCAAATACAATCAAAGATTTGATTCCCAAGTCTATGGCATCCTTGAGACCAAAGATACAAGCTTCATACTCGGCCATGTTGTTGGTACAGTTAAAGCAAAGTCTGGCGGTGAAAGGAGTATGGCAACCTTCTGGGGAGATGAGTACCGCGCCGATACCGGTTCCAAGTGCATTAGAAGCACCATCAAAGTACAGGGTCCATCGGGATCCTTGTTCAGGTCCGTCATATGGTCTGAATTCTTCAACATTGTCCAATGTCATGATGTCTTCGTCAGGGAAGTCGAACTTCATGGATTGGTAATCTTCGACAGCTTGATGAGCCAGATGATCAGCTAGCACACTCCCCTTTATAGCTTTTTGGGTCGTGTACTATATATCATACTCTGTGAGGATCATTTGCCATCTAGCTATTCTTCCAGACAAAGAAGGCTTCTCAAAGATGTATTTGATCAGATCCATCTTAGATATCAGCAAAGTGGTATGAGTCAACATATACTGCCTTAGCCGGCGAGCAGCCCATACCAAAGCGCAACAAGTTTTCTCGAGCAATGAATATCTTGTTTCACAGTCGGTAAACTTTTTGCTAAGGTAATAAATGGCATGCTCTTTTCGGCCAGACTCGTCATGCTGCCCCAGTACGCACCCCATTGAATTCTCTAGGACGGTCAGATACATGATTAGCGATCTTCCTTCAACGGGTGGCATCAAGATAGGAGGCTCTAGCAAATATTCCTTGATTTTATCGAAAGCAACTTGACAATCATCATTCCATCTAGCTACCTAATCTTTCTTCAACAGCTTGAAGATTGGTTCACAAGTAGATGTTAGGTGAGAAATGAATCTTGCAATGTAGTTTAGGCGTCCCAAGAAACCTCTAACCTCCTTCTCAGTTTGAGGAGCAGGCATTTCTTGTATAGCTTTGACTTTGGCAGGATCAACCTCAATGCCTTTGTTGCTGACAATGAAACCCTAGAGTTTACCGGACCTGACTCCGAAGGTGCACTTGTTAGGGTTCAATCTGAGCTTGTACTCCTCCAACCTTACAAATAGCTTTTGCAAGTGGTCGAGGTGTTCTTCTTCCGTTTGTGATCGGGCTATCATGTCATCTACGTAGACCTCTATCTCATGATGTATCATATCATGAAAACAAAGCTACCATGGCGCGTTGATAGGTTGCCCCGACATTCTTCAGTCTGAATGGCATCACTTTGTAGCAGAACTTACCCCACTGTGTAACAAAAGTAGTTTTCTCCATGTCTTCAGGTGCCATTTTGATCTGGTTGTAACCTGAAAATCCGTCCATGAAAGAAAATACTTTGTGCTGAGCTGTGTTGTCAACCGAGATGTCAATGTGCGGTAGTGGAAAATCATCTTTAGGGCTGGCCCTGTTTAAGTCTCTATAATCCATGCACATTCTCACTTTGCCGTCCTTCTTAGGCACGGGCACAATATTAGCAACCCATTGTGGATAGGAAGTAACAACAAGAAATCCAGCATTGAACTGCTTCATAAATTTGGCTTTGATCTTTTCGGACATGTCAGGTCTCATGTGGCGGACCTTTTTCTTGACTGGTGGACAGTCTTCTCTTGTGAGTAGACGATGAACCACAATGTCTGTATCAAGTCCCGGCATGTCTTCGTATGACCAGGCGAAGATCTCAACATACTCATGCAACAACTGAATTAGGTGCTCTTTGACACTCGGCTCTAGATTGGCACCCACTCTGATTTCCTTTATGTCTTCCTCAGTTCCCAAGTTGATTGTATCCAACTACTCTTCATGAGGCATAATAGCCCTTTCTTCTTGTTGTAGAAGTCTAGCCAATTCCCCTGGCACCTCACAATCTTCCTCACCTTCGTATTCGGCTTGGTAGATCAAATCTTCAGAGTCACTGAAGGTTATAGCAGTATCATTACCCATGGGATTCGGAATGGAAGAGTAACTGTATTTGTGAGTGTGGGTGTGTGTGAGGGCATAGCCATCTTAAAACAAATAAAATGCAAAAAGAAATACAATGAACACAAAAGTTTGTATGAAAAACGTCCATGATTCATTAAATGGCATATGAATATGAAAAATAAGAACCCTTACAAATGGACCTTTGTGCCTCGGGTAAGACACAAGGTTAAAAGAGTACAAATTGTTTGAGAATTATTACAGGCCAACAAAAATGTCTGAAATATAAATTACTATGGTATGAAAATAATCAGAACGAAGTCTTTTGCTTCCCAGTTGCACAGCCCTCCGTCAACAGTAGGGAAAATCCAGTCTTCCAAGTTGCCCTCCTCTTCACTATCCTCCAAAGCATTGACTCCATGATGGGTGATCTTCACTGGTGGCCCTCCAGCACGGGCGCGGTGCACGGCCTTCTGACCAACTGAGGTGAACCCCAAACCGAATTTGTCTGATTTATGGGGAAAGTCTGGAAGTTGCCCCCAGATTGTGCTTCCTCCTTCTTCAATCATAGCCTTTGCATATTTGAGAGACAACATCCGAGGCGGAGGTCTGGTAATCATGGGTACATAAGATACTGTTTTGGTTGCCGCAATCTCCTGAGCTACCTCTTCAAAATGTTGAAAGGGGGTTTCGATGAATTCACCATCCAATTCAACATAGCGGAAAGAATTTAGATGGCTTATCATGTATTCCTCTTCGCCGTGAACAATTATAATTTTCCCCTGGACAGGGTACTTGAGCATTTGATGCAGAGTTGAAGTGACGGCTCCAGCATGGTGAATCCAAGGTCTTCCCAACAAGCAAGAATAGGAAGGACGGATGTCCATCACATAGAATATGGAGTTGAAGGTTTCACTTCCTACTTTAATCGGGATGTCCACCTCCCCGTGGACCATCCTTTTAGAACCATCAAAGGCTCTGACAATGATATTGTTGGGTTTCAGGGTTAGGCCTTCACAATCCAACCTATCCAAGGCCTTCTTTGGCAAGACGTTTAGAGACGAACCAATGTCTACCAGTACGTGTGCTAGGGTAGTCCCTCTGCATTCCACCGAGACATGCAAAGCGTCATTATGTTTTCTCCCTTTTGATGTTAAATTGACATCGGAGAATCCTAGACCATTGTCAGTTGTTAAGCTAGCTACACATTCCTGGAACTGATCCACAAAGGTTTCTTGTGGCACGTGGGCCGTCTTCAAGAATCTGATCAGAGCTTTAGCATGAGCTTCTGAATAAAGCAACAGGGCCAACATGGAGATCTTCGAGGGGGTTTGCCCCAGCTGTTCCACAACATCATAATCGCTTTTCTTGATTATTTTCAAATTTTCCTCCATTTCTTTTTGAGAGGTTTCAGGGATGATCAACGGCTGAGCCCTCGTCCTGACGGGCTCTTCTTGGATCTCTTTCCCTCGAACATCAGTAGAAGCAAAGGGGTTAACCATGGGGGTTTCAACTTCTTCAATAATTGGAGTTCTCGCAGATATGTTAACCGGTACAGGAGTGAACTTAGGAGTAGCTGAGGGTCCAAAGATTGCCTTTGGAGGGGCAATCTCCGGAGAGAAAATTCTTCCACTGCGGTTGATTTTACTCGTTCCGGTAATGTTTCCAATGTCGAAAGTCTCTTCATCAGAACTCTCTTCGGTTGATTCAATTTGCTTAATACCGTGGTAGTAGATTTCTCCACCATAGTTCCACGGTATTGATCTGTCGGACTTGTACGGGACAGGCCTAGGCATGGTTATCTTCAAAGGTACAATCTTCGGAGCGGATGTAATCTTAACAGGTCTTTTGGAGACCTTGGAAAGATTGGCGGATATGGTTATTATTGAAACATCATTGACAGGAGTCGGTGTAACAAGAGTCTTCTCAAAAAGGATTTCTTGGTTATCCATTAGGCGTTGGATGCCTAACTTCAACAATGGACAGTCGGTTGGTAAGGATGAACAAAGGCAACAATCTTCTTCACAACCTGGGAAAATCCCAGCCTTCAGCAAATTCAATTTGATTATCGGTAGCGGAGTTATCAAATCATTAACAGTAGCAACAAAAAGATCCTCTTCAACAGCATTGGCATTATGGCCATGCCTTGGCATTGGAGAAGATATTACATTCGGCTTTTCAGGGGCGTCGAATTCCACTTCATTAGCATCTATCAAATCCTGAATCTTATTCTTCAGGGCCCAACAATTGTTGGTGTCGTTCCCTATACTCCCTGAATGATAAGCACACTTGGCATTCGAATGGTAGTAAGGAGAAATTGTATTCGGATTCTTCGGGGCCTCTTTCAGACTGACAAGGTTTAACTTCAAGAGATGGGGTAGAACCTGAGCAGGAGTCATGTGTATCTGGGTGAATTGCCGTACAGGCCTTTCCACCCTTGCTTGGTTGGTTCTGGGTTGATTATTTCTGGGCTGATCAGCTGTAGACTTCTGAATCATTACGGCCCCCACCGCTGGCCGACGCTCAATCCTTCCTTGACTTCTTTGAGAGTAGACAACTGATACTTCCTTATTTGCTGGAAAAGGCTTTTTGATGGCAGCGGAAGCAGATGCATCTTTTTGAATTTTTCCGCTCTTGATTCCGGCTTCAACTCTCTCACCAGTTAGAATCAACTCAGTGAACCCCGCAGAAGAGCTTCCTATCAGGTGATTAAAGAAAGGCTCAGACAGAGTCCCTAAGAACATGTTTACTAACTCCCTCTCGGATAGAGGTGGTTGTACTCGTCCTGCCAAGTCTCTCCATTTCTGGGCATACTCTTTGAAACCTTCATTGGAGACCATGCCCATACTCTGTAATTGAGTACGGGTTGGTGCTAAGTCCGCATTGTATTGATACTGCTTGTAAAAGGCGGCTGCCAAATCCTCCCAGTTGTGCACATCAGACCTCTCCAACTGGTAGAACCAATCCAACTGTGTCCCCGACAAACTGTCCTGGAAGAAATGGACCCACATGTCTTTGTTAGAATACTATGGTTGGATTTTCCTAACATAAGATCGTAGGTGCATCTTTGGGCAAGACACCCCATCATACTTAGCAAACAGAGGTACTTTAAATTTTGGAGGGATAACTATTCCCGACACCAACCCTAAATCTTCAAAGTCCAGCCCAGGCACTCTCTGTATCTCCATGGCAGCTAGACGTTCTTCCAAGTTCTTCTATTTGTCATCGGCTGGAGGGTACTGCTGTTCAGAATAGTCTTCATACTCTTCTTCTTCTTCTTCCTCAGAATCAGATGGCACTGCAGTTTCCTTTCCCTTTCTTACCCCTTCATCAGATGTTGAGGGGCAATCCAAAGTCCGTCTGGCTTGTCCTTCAAATCTTCTGCCTAAGATAGCCACACCAACTTTCTTCTTCTTCTTTTTCTCTTTTTCCTTCTCCAGCAAAGTCTTGAGCTCCTCCTTCCCGTTTGTTCAAGATCCATGTTGCTGAAATAAACAGCAGAGGGATAAGGAAACTTGGTGTGAAGACCTGCTTATGCATATGATGAATGAAGATGCGATATGCAAATGATTTCAAGGAAATTTAGAAGATTTAAATTTGCCCAAACCAAAAAGAACGCACATCATATTAAATAAAACCAAGTTTGAATACATCATGCCTCCTTGGGCTTACAAAGAAAGAAAATAAAATACAACAAGATTCTTAAGACAAAAAGACCGAACACATCCTTTTTAGAGCAATGTAAGTATTCAGATTCTTCTCTTCATGAAGCAGCTTGGTGAGCTCCAGAACCTTCTTCTCACTGGCATAGTACTGGGTTTCAAAGGTGTCTCGCTCCTCCTTCAACTGAATCCAGGCTTTCTGCAGGTCTTCGAGAGAGGTAGGCATGTCTGGATGAAGAACGGTGTACGTGACGTCTCCTTCAATAACAGGCTCAATGATGACAGGAAGGATGGAAGGGTAAGGCATTAAGAGACTCTGGGCACGAGACCATACCCACTTAAGGTAAGGCTCGAGAGGGATAGAGTTTTTATGTCCCAGAGTCCTACTGTCCACTTTGTTCACCATTCCCCAAGCACATGTAAACCTCTGGCGATAACCTTGGTCTTCTTTGTCGTAGTCAAACACCAGACCTCGGACGAGCATCTCATGAGGGCCGTCCCTTCGGGCATACCCAAACTGCCGAAGAGCTAAACACGGGTTGTAGGTGATACCTCCCCTAATACCTTGCAAAGGTACATTAGGGAACTCACCACAGCGATCGATGATAGAGATATCTTCCAAGGATCTTGAGCACCAACGGATATCAGAGTGGGTGAGAGACATCATCCTTTGAGACCAAGTCAATCTTTGCTCGTTCTTCAATGCTGACTGAGGCAGGTGTGAAGTGAACCACTTAGAAAGTAGGGGTATACAACACAAAGGGTACCTCTTTTCTTCATGGTACGGGTATGAAGACAATGCAAGATATCTCATAGCAAGGTGGGTATAGGATTGCGAGAGAGAAAGACTTTAATGACATTAACGTCTATGAACTGGCCCGAGTTAGGAAACAGAACCAAACCATAAATGAGGAGAGCTAGAATTTCTTTGAAAGCTTGGAAATCCATGTCATCCCAGAATGAACGAGCTTTTTCCAACAGAAACTTAGCTAAAAATCCTTTAACCCCACTTCTTGTCTCCCAATTGGATGTGACGTCGGCCATCTTCATATGTAAAGCTTCGGTGATGACTTCAGGTTTTGGAATCCCTTCTAGACTGGTGAACGGTATCTGATTAAGCACGGGAACCCCTAAGAGTAGAGAGAACTCTTCCAATGTTGGTACCAACTGATAGTCTGGAAAAGTGAAACAATGATGTACGGGATCAAAGAAATGGAACAGTACACACATCATCTCTTCTTGGAAGTTGGATGTAGCCAAACTGAGAAGTCGAGCATACTTCTTGGTAAAAGGAGAATCCCCGTGAACTCTTGAGGCTAGCTCTTGAAGTTGAGGATATGCTTTCACAAAGCTGATTCGGATGGTGTTTCTTCGGAGAGGATTCATTTCCTACAAAACAAAAAAAGAAGATAAATATCTAAATCCTTGAAATGGTTAGTGAGTATGCATATGATGTTGATGATGTTTATGATGTTTATGTACAAGCAAACATATATACACACAACAAACAAATCCCTATGTTTCAGGCATGCATGAGTTTGTAGGTAAGTACCCTCTTGAAGTTTTAGTGGGCTCAACCTGTCCTAGAAATAAAGATCGGATTCTACAGGATAAAGCATACAAGTGAAGCAAGATAAGCATGTAAAGGTGATCTAAAACCCTAAGGTAACCCCACTTTTTATTTTTCTCCCCAGCAGAGTCGCCAGTTCTGTGATACGGTGGGAGAACTGACTAGAGGTTTTGCGTTTCATTCGCACTTGTGCAGTTAGCAAGAGTAGCCACCGACTTTTCTTTTATCCAAAAGGAAAGGTAAAAAAGCACAGGAAATACCTTTTTAGAATTTTCTCGGGTTCGGGGGGTAGATTATGAAAAGGGAAGGTATTAGCACCCTTTTCATCCATGGTTTTCCATGGGCTCTTAGTTACTCGTTTAGATCACTTGCTTTTGTTTGATTGTGTGCTTGTGGTGTGGTTTTTGAAAGTATTTTGGAAAGTCTCTTTGTAATGGTTCTCGTCTCTATAAGAACATATACAAAGTTTAGTTTCGAAAAATGGTTCAAAGATGTGTTTGTGAATCGTGTTTTGAAAAGAGGTTTTGTAATGGTTCTCGTCTCTATAAGAACGTATACAAAGTTTTGTTTCGAAAATGGTTCAAAGATGTGTTTATGAATCGTGTTTTGAAAAGAGGTTTTGTAATGGTTCTCGTCTCTATAAGAACGTATACAAAACGTTTTATCTTTTGAAAATGTTTTGAAATGGAAGTGTAGGTGTGAAAGTTTTTGTCGTGAGCAAGCGAGTAACTAAGAGCGATTCTATCTACTCGAAAATTCTTAAGTTGTTCTTTTTTCATCCTTTTAATGGTGCTATCTTACCATTGATTTGGTAAGAAGCCCCACCATCAGATGTGAAGGGACAGGCGCGGGTCAACTTTACAATCATTGAAGGCAACTTGTGAGGCACCCTAGCAATTTTTGTAAGGGACGAGATCGTTTTATCGAAGGCAACATCGAGGGTCATCGAGGGACTACGATATTTGTTTATCGAAGGGTCATTTCTAGAGTGTCTCATATTCGAGGGACATGATTGTATTTCCGAGGCAACAAGTGAGGTTACCCTAGAGGTACGCGTGTGAGAAAGTCTTTTGATTTCAAGTTATTTATTCTTGGATTAGGTCATCTAGCGATTGATTTTTGAATCTTTCCATACATTCCTAATTACTATACAGTATATAGAAAGCAATAAATTGCGGGAATTGAAATTCTAAGCTATTACAAAAGTATCCGGAAATGGGGGTACAATTGTTACAAATGGGGATGAATCAAAATATCAAGCAATACAACCAAATCGGATTGTTGCGCGATTTAATACGAAGCTATGACAATTTATGAATTAAAATCAACAAGGTATGAAATGTATGTATTTACTTGAAAAAAGAAAAATAAAACTTAATCTAGAAAGAAAATGATTTAAGTTAAAAATCTTTATTATATTTTTTGTGTATTTTATTAATTATGTAAATAAAGAAAGAAAATAAACTAATTTAAATGTTTTTGGTGTTTTTATTAAATGTAAAAAAAATTTAATAAAGATAAATTAAAAGAAAAAAGAAAATGATAAAAAATTAACTTCAAGATTTAAATTAGTTTAATAAAAAAAATGTATTGAGTTTTCTTTAGCATTTCTCAAAACAAATAAAATAAATTAAAAAGAAAAAAAATGGGCTTAAGAGGTTTAAAAGGTGTTAGGCCCAGAGGTATTTTGCTAAAACAAAAGAAAGGCCAGATGGGGGGTGTGAGCTAGTAACCGTGTGGGCCTAAAGGGTTTGCCAAGACAGGCCCAATATCCTCTAACTCTGTTTAACGTCTAATTAGGGATGCAAAGAACAATTAGGGTTTTTACCCCTTTGGTACAGCGGCGCCACTCTGTTTCGTTCTCCCTCTCTTCCAAATTTGTTCATCTTTCTCGTTAAACATCCTTATCCTCTTCCTAATTTCATGAGTGAAACGAACTTTGGCCTCTTGGTCAAACTCTGATTTATGCTTTTTTCTGGAAATCCCTAAGTTTGAAATGAACTTATCTAAAGGGTTTGAAATGTTTTGATCTGATCTTCCCTCTACCCTCAAGTTGTCGGAGCTCTCTTTCTCACACCTCCTCACGATTTTCAGTGGTTTTGCTTTGAAAAGGTATAGTTCTGTTTTTGGCTTAACAGTTTCATAGGTTTTGCATGTTTTGTTCATGTTTTTTTTTCTATTAACCTATTGTGCTATGCTTTGAGACGCAGGAAGTGTTATGAGGGAGATAAAGTAGTCATACCTGTGGAATTTTCTCTGTGAAAAAGAGAGGAAAGGTGAGAAGGAAAGTAACGCTCCCTGGTGGCCGGAGGCGTGAGGAGAAGAAATGAGGATTGAACACCTTACTTTTCTAGCTTGGATCCCTTTTTGACAGGTAACAACTTTCTTGTTTTGATGATGATCTTGACTTGATGATGATTGCTGGGACTTTGTGATTGTTCTGCTTGTTACAGTTTAGTTTGAACTGTTTGGACTTGGATGCTTTTGATGGTCATGTTTGTTAAAATGGTTTTACAGTTTTTAGAAGTCTTGACAGTTTTGATATTTGAATCTTTTGAGTTTTGAAAATAGTTTGCAGGTTAGGCTTGGGACTTCCTTTTGACAGTTTTATTGTTTTGGATTTTGAATGTTTACTAGGTTTGATGATTACAGTTTTGGAACTTAACAGTTTTGTAGGTTTTGGGTTTGGAAATGTTTTTTGAGAATGGTTGGTGATTTGCAAGTTGGATACTGTTACTTTTTATCAGTTTCAGGTTTTTGAGGTTTGGGATGGTTGGACAGTTTGAATGCTTGCTATGTTGCTCTTGGTTATGATTTTGGTTTAACAGGTTTGAAAACTGGTTTGGGACTTTCTTTTGACAGTGCAGGCCTTGTGAGTTTTTTTGATTTTGTTGATGGTTTGTTTGACAGTTTGAAAGTTCTTTTTTTGGTTATGAATTGTTGAAATGGTTTTGTAGATGGTGATTCTGTTACTGGTTTTGAAGGTTTGTTTGTGAATTTTTGGTTTGAAATGGTTTTTTGCAGGTTTGGAATTTCTTGTGGTTTGTTGTTACAGTTTTTAGGCTTTGTGAGTTTGACTGTATTTTTTGAAGGTTGGTTTGAGGGTTCTGGCTGTTGGAATGCTCTTTACTGTTTGGGTTTGACAATTTTGAGGTTTGAGAACTGGTTATGCAATTTGGAGAGTTTTGTGATTTTTGGAGTTTGGTTGTTTTTTATTTTTGATAGTTTTTTCTTCTTTTGAGTTTGATCCAATGTTCTCTCTTTCTTGAGCCTCTTCTACTGTTATATTCATGTGGCTTTTTCTTTTTTTTTTGACATTTTATTCAAAATGGTGGGAAAACCACCAAATTTTGAATACTTTGGGCATTTTCTCCTTATGCTCTTTTCCTTGCAGTTTTGTTTTCTAGCAATTCTGGTGCAATTGTGAGAGCAGGGCAGCATCCCTAGGTAACTTCTTTCCTCTTCCTCTCTTAATGACCCTAAGCCAAATGCTTTTTTCTGAAAAGTTTGCAATTTATTTGGAAAATGATGAAAAATGGCTTATTGAACAAGCCTCCTCTTGCTTGTTGACTTAGTTTACCATATGTTTATATTTTCTTCTTGCTGATGCTGTTTTGTTTGCTACTGCTATGCTGCCTCGTTTTTGCTGTTATGCTGCTTCGTTCTTACTGTTATGCTGCTTGCCATTTTGCTGCTTGTTGGTTTTTTGGTGCGCTGCTGTCTAGTTTGGACAGCCTTGCTGCCTTCAGTTTATATTATTCTGTTTGTTATATTTGATTTGGCCATGCTGCTGTTTGCCTTTGGACAATTTGCTTGCATTTGTTATTTTTTTTCTTTTTGTGAACCAAGGAGAAAAATCTTCTTGTGATTAGCAAATAGAAAAATAAAAACGTGATGAATTAAAAATAGCCCTCTGGTTCCAAATTGCAAACTTTAATGATGAACACTTTCTTTTGAAAATTCTTACTCGTGTCCAATTAACTGTACTGATTATTTTTCTGTCTTTTGTTTTCATGTGAGCACAACTGGATGGTGGCAAAGCAGAGGAAGCAAGAGATTTTTTTGGCAAGCATGGAAGCAATGGAAGCTTAGTCATCCTTAGGCATAGATTTTTCTTTGTAATTTAGAGAGAAATACTCAAACAATTGTACTAATTTATTTTTCAAATACAATAAGTTGTAAAACTTAAAGCATTTAAATAATAAATTGTGTTGTAACAACTTTTGGAATAAATAAAAAAAAGTCTTATGAGGTATTCTGATGTCCATTAAAATCCTTTACTGTCAATAACTCGCAATTTTCTCTTTGCATCTTCACTAATTCTTTAAGATTCCCGATCAAGATAATTGAAACTGCATTCCAATAATTCCAATCAAGATAACTTAAACTCCAAGTAATCCAATAATTCTGTAATCTTGCAACTGCATTCCAAATAAATACACACTGTGTATTCCATAAACAGACAAATGTTTATTCCATAAATAAGCAAATGTTTATTCCATAAACAAGCAAATGTTTTAAAAGACGCAAATTAACTGGTTAATTTGGACCAAACAAAACGTGAATGTTCCAAATGACAATCTTAGACTCTATCTCTTGTCTCAAACAAACATGCCTTGAGAATAAACATTAATCTTTCAGTAAACTTGAAAAAACATGAAAACATGTGAAAGCCAATTAGATCTTTGAGAAGTCAATTCTTTTGAGAATTGCAAGAAAAACCCTAATTACTGGTTTATTGCCACAGGAGAAAATCGGTCTGATCAATTCCTGAGCCAATCTTGAATATTTGAGAAACCCTAGGGTTGTTATTTTCTATGAAGAATGGGAGGGCAAATTTTGGGGTACAACAGCTGGTGTAGCGGTAGAAATGTTCAAGACTAAGCTATTAATTGACTAGACTTTGTACAAATCAAAATAAAAATCGCCACCGCACTTTATTGTTTCCAAAGGAACGGGAAAAGAGCGAATAACCCAGAAAAGGGGGGAAAGATTCAAGGTAAGGGGGTTGGTTATGCAAAGGGAAGGTATTAGCACCCTAAACATCTATGGTACTCCGCAGGATCCTCTTTGTAAAATCTGTATATTTTGGCTATAAAATGTGTTATATATGAAATGGATGGTGGAGGTGAGAAAAGAAATATATTATTTATGATTTTTGCACCCGTCGCGGTTGCGAACCTTTAGTGCCTATGTACCATCTTTCATACAATAGGGGATCAGGGTACACGTAGTTCCTCTTTTAAAATTTTGAAACAAAAGTGTGTTGGTGGATTTTAAGAGATAAAACATCATCGTCATTGTCCGTGTGGAAAACATACTTACTACCCACAATCATGAGAAAGGAGAATTTGCATCATCTCAAAGTGGAGGATATGGCTTGGATTTTAAAATAAAAAATGCGTCACTCAACACCCAAGTGGAAAATATCTCTCTTCACTACATATTGTAGAAGTATAGTTGTTTGCATCACTACAAGGAATCACAAGAGCCTTAATCTTTTGAGAAAAGAGTTTTAAAGAGAAAAGCCAAAGTGGCAAAATGGTTTGAAATGAGATTGGTTGACTTTTAGTCTTCTCACAAAAATGTCAAGGTATTATTAAATTGATTGGAGTTTATTTATGAAAATATTTTTTAAAAATGCATGGACGTAAATCCAAGTTTATTATAAAAGTGGTTTAAGTTCCAAAATAAGAAGAGTTTTCAAAAGGAGGGAGAAGGTTTTTTGAAATTAAAGAAGATGAGAGGGGATGAAGAGGCTATCCTAAAGCATAAGGTAAAAGCTAAAGATAAGGACCATCTAACCAACAAGAAGCCAAAACTTGACATTATGAGCCAAGATAAAATTCATATTCATTGGATTGAAACCAAGCAAGCAAAGATACTAGACCTCTTCAAGTGTATTAAGTCTTCTCAAAAATTGGGCAGAGTAACGGCTGTATGCGGGTGAATTCCAGATTACAAAACCAAGAGTGTAATCACAAAAACCTGCACACAAAAACAAACAAGCAACCCAATGTCTTGAGGTAATACTCAAGAGCTCCAGACAAAATAATCAGATAAGATCACAAGGTCTCCAAGATAGGCCAAGGTTTCTAATCCTAAGTCCAAGGAAAAGTCCACTACTCCATCATGCCAAGGATAGTAACCAAATAGTCCAAGTGCCATTAAAAGTTTTTTAGGGCTTATGTTGATTATTAAGTATCTTAGAAAAAGAAAAAAAAGAAAAAGCTCAAGTGAGCAAAGTAAAAATGACAAGAAAATAAATGCTCAAATGAGCAAAGATGAAAATGGCATGAAATATAAAAATGCTAAAAAGATAAATAATACATAAAGCATAAAAGAATAAAAAGCATAAAATAAAGCAAGTTAATAATTAGTGGTTAGTTGAATGACCATCTTGAAACTTGCATTTGGAACTCATTAGAGGATTGGTAGAACCAAAGCCTCCACACAACAAGTTGCATTTGCTTTTTGTCAAGTATATCATCCATTTGTAATTCTCATAAGTACCATTTAATGATCAACGATGTTTAAGTGATCCGCGTTGACCAAAGGTATTGTAGATCCATTAGAGGATTGGTAGAACCAAAGCCTCCACACAATGAATCTCAAGGTTATTAGATCAAAGAGATCAAATTAACATACTTGGGCTTGCAATCATAAGTTTGGGCCACGAATGATCATTTATTCGAATTGGAACAAAATTTAGCGCTATGTTAAGTAATCGTAAGTGGACTTATATAGAAGTCACACCTATTTTGAGGCCGGTCAATAACAATCTATGCACCATTTGTTTTGGGACATGATATAGAGATCATGCTCCAACAACATTTAGTGCAAGAAGAAGAGAATGAGATGAAGGGGAATTAGGGTAAAAAAAGAAAACCACATTTGAATTAATATTTAATCAAACTATTATTAAAATCATTCATCCATTTTTGTGGAGTTAGACTTAACACCATGGATCCAATGATATTAATAAAGCCATGACCAAAAAATCAACCCAAGACAGCCAAAAAATATTCACAAAATGATATAATATTCAATATATGTATTAAAGGATAAAAAATATTAAAATAAACTAAAAAATAATGGGGAAAATATCAATAATATTCAAATTAATCAAGAAATGAAAAATAAAACCATAGAAAAATCAGAAATGGGTCCAAATATTTTTATAAAATTTTTGGGAATTTTTAAAAGTAAGAAACTATTTTCAAAAATTAAAATAAATGGGTAAAATAAACAAAAATGGTAAAAAAATAGTAAAGTAAAAAACAAAAATAAAATAAAGTCACCAATATTTGTCACAATATCATTGGATCATCCCATAATTTTTCCAGAATTAAAAAATGTGTAAAAGGATTTTTAAACATTTTAAACAAATCAAATGAGTGTAAAATTCATAAAAAAAAACCAAAACATAAAAATAAATTGTGAAAAAATGAAAATCAAAAAGAGAATAATCAAAAATATTTTTCATAATTTTTTAAGATTTTTTTGACTAAAATGAATTTTCTATGAATTTTTGAAATTTAAAACAATTAAAATATAAAAATCAGAAAAAGAAAATAAAAGAAAAAGATGTGGACCATTGGATGAGAGTTAAAACGCGTTAGTAATCAAATCCAAAGGATCTGGCGCGCTATGCATATCATGGTCTTTACTGAATAATGTACATAATCATTTAATAAATCAGAATTTGAAAATAACAAATGTCACGCTTTCATTGGTTAGAAGATGACACGTTGATCATCTTCAACCTCCAGCCCTCAGAATTGCAGGTCTCTCCAACTGTAAAATTAGAAGCTCAAACCTATGCCATTCGCTTCGTCTCTTCAAGACGAAGACAACCAAACCTTCGCGACAAATTTTTGTAAACTGTAACTCAAGCAATTTGGAAAGAAAGTTTTGAAAGGGGATTTGAAAATTCATGGTCAAAACGTGCTTCCAGATGAAAGTAACAGTTATGACTAGAACCAGGGCAATGAGAGCAACACAATGATAACAAAGTTTTGAAGGAATCTACCTATTGAAGTTGAGTTGCAGAGCTCTGAAACTGGACTTCTATGGAGCAATGTAGGGCACGATTCTTGAATGTAAATGTATGGTTAGGTTCAGGGAAGATCAAGGAAGGTGAATTGATGGAGAAAATGGATTGAAAAAGGCTTGAGAATAGGATTCGAAGTAGCTGAATTCTGAGTTGTGAAGCAAGTTTGGCAGGGTGATTCTGGCTATCTAAGCTTGGGAATTTGAATAAGGGATGACCCTCTATTTATAGGGAATCAAATGGAATGCTCAAGCGTATGGAATGATGCAAATTGGATGGAAATCGTGTGAACCTAATACACGAGCAAAGTGTGAACCGATTTGCATCAAAACTCATCAAATCCTTGCATTTCAAGGCTCTAATCCACTTTGGCAACTTGGTTAAACATGTTTAGATCACAAACGCATGCTAATTTGATGTTTAAAGGCCAAAACATGGATTTCAAATTCTGACTCATGGTGAAACTTCAGTTCTAAGTTACCAAGTTCAATCCAATGGCATTTCCACCTCAAGGGGTCTTAGGGCAAGATTCTTGATGCTTTGGAAAGATGATGTTACAAGATTTGTAATGGAAAAAGAATGGAATCAAATGGATGCTTGAGCTGAAAGTTACATGGAGTCAAAGTTGAGGAAAAAGAGTTGACTTTCCATACTTAGAAATATTTCAAATTCTTCTTTAAAAATGACCTATAATCTCTTGCTTCCAAACATGGCCTTGCACTTAGAATTTGCTCTTGATCAAAAAAGATGGAATGAAGTAGACCTCTTGAATTACATTTTTCAATTTGAACCACTCAAAATATCCAAAAATTGAGCAAGTTATGACTTGTTGAAGTTGGCCAAAAAATCAAGAAATGACCTATAATCTTTTGCATTCTTAAGGCAACTTGCATCCATTTTTTCACTTTGCACATGAAAGAAGGCATGAAGTACACATCCTTAGGATCATCATGAAAAAATAATGGGCCCAAGGTGATAAAAATTGACCAAGTTATGATCATTTGAAGTCACATATGGAAAATTGGGGATTCATCTAGATGACTTGTAATCTTTCTTCTTCACCAAGTTCCTTCCACATGAAAACTCCTTGGGACTTTTGAAGTGGTTTGTTGGTAACTATTTAAAGAGAAGAATTTTTTTGGAATCACTCAAAAATACCAAAAGATGAGCAAGATATGCTTCTTTTAAGTCCAAAACCCTAGCCTCTAAATCAAGAGAAAGCTTGGTGGAACTTTGCCGAGTTTGAACAAAATTTTTGTGCCAATGCTATTACTTTGTGAATAGAGGTTGTTAAGGATGATGATGAGGACTCATGGCCACAAATACTACTTCCATACCAACTTCAAAACAACTTCATGGGTGAGGTTTGAATCTCTCAAGCTTTGACTAGGGCATGGAAATAAACTCATGAACCCATGATGCAACTTGCTAGACCTCATTGCTTTTACCTACATTATTAGCAAGTAAGAAAAACCAATATTGAATTTTGTTAATTAGAGAGAAAATCAAAGCAAAATATCCATAAACACAAGAGAAAACAAGTTAAGGTGCTTGGTAACTCCTCATAGAGCAAACTAAAGATAAGTAGAAGAACCAAAAGCCCTAATGTGATTTTGTGGTGATTGAAACAATATGGTATGATGAAGGGATCTTAGGGGCAAAAGTTGGGGTACAACAGCTGCCCTTATTTAAGTTTCTTCTATCCGGAGATACGAAGGTTAAAAATCTTCGTGTCGACGTGATCGAAGACACTTAAATATAAAACAAACCCTATTTTTGGCCCTAAGATGCCATGCAAAAAATTATGCATATGAATGCATATGAATGGAATAAAAGAGACGCAAAGTAGCATTGGGGATGTGACATGAAATGTAACAACAAAAGAGCAATCCCACCAGGAAAATAAATCACTGGTAAACCACAAGAAAAGAATCAGAGAGGAGGATAACATGCATTGACGTTCACTGCCGATGTACTACCAATGTTCACTGAAGGTAGAAAGAGAAAACATAACATATCACCGCCGTTCACTGACGATGAACTATCAACGTTCACTGAAGATAGCAAAAGGATAAGAAACACCGACGTTCACTGCCAATGTACTACCAATGTTCACTGAAGGTAGAAAGAGAAAATATATCATATCACCGCCGTTCACTAACGATGAACTATCAACGTTCACTGAATATAGCAAAAAGATAACAAACACCGACTTTCACTGCCAATGTACTACCAACATTCACTGAAGGTAGAAAGAGAAAATATATCATATCACCGCCGCTCACTGACGATGAACTATCAACGTTCACTGAAGATAGAAAAAAGATAACAAACACCGACGTTCACTGCCAATGTACTACCAACGTTCACTGAAGGTAGAAAGAGAAAATATATCATATCACCGCCGTTCATTGACGATGAACTATCAACATTCACTAAAGATAGCAAAAAGATAACAAACACCGACGTTCACTGCCAATGTACTACCAACGTTCACAGAAGGTAGAAAGAGAAAATATAAAGTTTCCCCAAGATTCTGGTGTTTTGTCAAGAACGGGTCCCAACTTCTTCTTTAACCAAGGAAATCTGCCTGGAAAGGGTAATACATAATCTGTCTCAAATAAAGAGACTTCCACTTATTGTTAAGGGGAATTTGCGAAGAGAAATGACTTTCTGGGAATAGCGATATGACTTCCCGGGGACATGCCATGATATTCCTGCTGAGGAGATAGAGTCTTCCTGTGCAAAATAAATGCACGAACCAAAACTCAAAGTTTCCAGAGATCCATAAATCCAATTCAGAAATAAACTGGAGCAAGACGGCCAGTGTAGATACATCCTTTGAGAAAAAAACCCAAGCGGGACAACCAAAATCAACTGAGCCAAGAACGCTGCAGAAAAGGTCAGAACACGATGCTAATGAATGATGATTTTTAGTTATGCATGATACATGTATGAATGTATGAGTGCTATCGTGCATATGTTGATAAAAGGATACATAATCAGCACAAACAAACAAAACCGCCTCAGGTACTAACAACAATAGGCCTTCAACCAGAAAGATCAATCCAAAATGGTAAAAGCAACGGCGGAAACCAAACCCATTGCCTGCCTTAACTTTATTGAGGAGAAACATAATCCGGATGTAACCAAGTCAAAAAAATATTGGGATAGAACATCCTTCTTCCGGTTTCATCGGAGAAAACAGCTTTTCAAAATCAACATGCCCACTGGAGATTGCGAGACCAGTCTCAAATAAAGCGGACTGATGCTGACACAACCAAACTTCTTTGGGGAATTCAAGCCTACCTCACTGGAGAAACCTTTCATCACGAATACTCATTACCAATAAGAGATGCCCTGAGATAACCTTCCTGGTAAGTCAAGAAGTCAACTGGAGATAGTGGGGTCACAAATACAATCCTGCACCTTGCAACCACTGATATCGTCTTTAACCATCTGAGAGGCACACAAGGATTGCACATCTACCAGCAAAATGACCTGAGAAATACTTTCATGAAGGGAGTAACCTTTTTTAAAACCACCGGAGTTTGCTCATTCCCAGGATCACCATTCTTGTTGTCATTGTTTCATCACAAATTCCAAAGTAAATTGGATTGTAAAGATCTCCTTTTTTTTTTATAAAAGTAAATTTTTCTTTTTAATCTCTTTGATTTAAAAGTTATTATCAGTAATAAATGACGTCTTTGCAAGCTAAAAAAAATAAGAACACAAAGAATTGGGTAAAAGCTCAAATTTCATTAATAGAATGGTAGTCTGCGAATGGCGAGACTCCATGGATGATTACAAAGTTTGGGAAATGGTAATACATAATGGAAAAGATACATCGAGATACAATGACCACTATCCCCCCTAAAAACTTTTGAAATCCTGAGCAGCAGCTTTCGTTGAAGTATGGTGAGGATCCGAGAAGATTGTTGCTTCAACGATCAGGTCTTGTCTGACGTAGTTACTTGCCAAGAAAGTCCCTAACTTTTGCCTAAGCTGCCCTTGCGGGTTTTCAACTTAGAGGGAAATTAATTCTGTTTATGTCTCTAATTTTTGCATAGACCGCCCTTTCGGGTTTTCAGCCTACCGAGACGCTCCTTTTTGCTTAAGCCGCCCTTTCGGGTTTTCAACTTAGCGAGCTGTTCTTTTATTTCTTTAGGCGAAGTATTTCTTGACTGCGTCAGCATTCATGGGACGTGATAACTCCTCTCCATCCATAGTTTCAAGAATTAATGCACCACTAGAGAAGACTTTCTTGACAATATACGGGCCTTCAAAATTGGGAGTCCACTTGCCCCTAGAATCAGTGTTGAAAGACATGATCTTCCTGAGCACGAGGTCGCCTTCCCTGAATTCACGAGGTTTGACCTTTTTATCAAATGCTTTCTTCATTCTTTTCTGATATAACTGCCCATGACACAAAGCTGTCATTCTCTTCTCTTCAATCAAATTCAATTGGTCAAACCTATTATGAACCCATTTAGCCTCTGTCAATTTGGCTTCCATTATTACACGCAACGAGGGAATCTCTACCTCGACAGGGAGTAATGCATCCATTCCATATACTAGAGAAAATGGGGTTGCTCCTGTTGAAGTGCAGACAGATGTTCGATATCCATGTAGAGCAAAAGGGAGCATTTCATGCCAATCCTTATAAGTAACAACCATTTTCTGGATGATCTTCTTGATGTTCTTATTAGCAGCTTCAACAGCCCCATTCATTTTTGGCCTGTATGGAGTAGAATTGTGATGGATAATCTTGAATTCTTCACACAGTTCAGTCATCATCTTGTTATTCAAATTCGATCTATTGTCAGCGATGATTCTGCTCGACACACCATACCTGCATATAAAATTGTTTTTGATGAAACGCACAACCACTTGTTTGGTAACATTGGCTTATGAAGCAGCCTCTACCCATTTGGTAAAGTAGTCAATTTCTACCAAGATAAAACGGTGTCCATTCAAAGCTTTAGGTTCTATCATCCCGATCATGTCAATACCCCACATAGAGAAAGGCCACAGGGAGGAAATCACATTGAGCAGTGTCGGAGGTACATGGATCTTATCTGCGTAAATATGGCATTTATGGCACTTCTTTGCAAACTTATAACAATCAGATTCCATTGTCAACCAATAATATCCTACCCTTAACATCCTTTTAGCCATTGAATTTCCATTAGCATGAGTGCTGAATGAACCTTCATGGATTTCATGCATCAACATGTCTGCTTCGTGTCTATCCACGCATCTGAGCAAGACCATGTCAAAATTCCTCTTATATAACACATTTTCGCTGAGGAAGAAACTGCCTGCCAACCTTCTCAGTGTCTTTCTATCTTTCTTTGACGCACCAAACGGGTATTCCTGAGTTTGAAGAAAATGCTTGATATTATAATACCAAGGTTTCTCATCTACTACCTCCTCTGTCGCAAACATGTGAGCGGGCCTATCGAGCCATCTAACTGTAATTCGGGGTATATCATTCCAAGTATTCACTTGGTACATGGAGGCCAGAGTTGCCAGAGCATCCGCCATCTGATTTTCATCCTTAGGAATGTGATGGAATTCAACTTTATTGAAGAAGGGTAATAATCTTCTAGCATAATCTTTGTAAGGGATCAAACCAGGGTGACGAGTATCCCATTCTCCTTTAATCTAATGTATTACCAATTCTAAATCGCCATATACATCTAGAATTTTGATTCTGAGATCAATAGCTTCTTCGAGACCCATGATGCAAGCCTCATATTCTGCCATATTATTAGTGCAATCAAATGTTAACCTCGCAGTAAAAGGAATATGCGATCCATGAGGAGTAACAATCACAACACCAATTCCTTTACCATAAGCATTCACAGCTCAATCAAATACCATACTCCAACGAGATTCAGGGTCAGGGCCCTCCTCGGGCAATGGTTCGTCACAATCTTTCACTTTCAAGAACATCACATCTTCATCGGGGAATTCATATTCTGCAAACTGATGATCTTCCACCGGCTGGTGAGCAAGGTAATCTGCCAACACACTACTTTTGATAGCTTTTTGAGTCCGATACTCGATATCGTATTCAGACAACAACATCTGCCAACGGGCAATTCTTCCAGTAAGAGAAGGCTTTTCAAAAATATACTTGATTGGATCCATTTTGGAGATCAACCAAGTGGTATGATTCAACATATACTGTCGCAAACGCTTTGCCGCCCAGGCCAAAGCACAACATGTTTTTTCTAGCATAGAATACCGTGACTCACAATCAGTGAACTTTTTGCTGAGATAATAAATGGCGAACTCTTCCTTTCCCATTTCATCCTGTTGTCCCAGAATACAACCCATGGATTTATCCAACACAGTTAGATACATAATCAACAGTCTTCCTTCTACGGGAGGGAGCAACATAGGAGGTTCAAGCAGATATTCTTTAATACTTTCAAATTCCTTTTGGCAGTCATCCATCCACACACAACCTTGATCTTTCTTCAACAACTTAAAGATCGGTTCACGCGTTGCAGTCATGTGGGAAATAAATCTGGAGATATAATTCAAACACCCAAGGAAACCCCTAACTTGCTTTTCAGTTCTTGGTGCTGTCATTTCTTGAATTTCTTTGACTTTGTCAGGGTCAACTTTAATTCCTTTCTAGATAACAATAAAACCCAATAATTTCCTCGATCTAACTCCGAAAGTGCATTTATTTGGATTCAAGCGGAGACGATATTTCCTCAAACGCTGAAACAACTTCAACAAATCTTCTATATGCCCTTCTTCAGTTTGGGATTTGGAAATCATATCATCAACATATACTTCGATTTCTTTGTGCATCAGATCATGGAATAGGGTTGTCATAGCCCTCTGGTACGTTGCACCAGCGTTCTTCAACCCGAAGGGCATCACTCTGTAACAGAATGTTCCCTAGGGTGTGATAAACGTTGTTTTTTCCATGTCCTCTGGAGCCATTCTTATATGATTATACCCGGAAAATCCATCCATGAATGAGAATACCTTGAATTTTTCTGTGCTATCCACTAACATATCAATGTGTGGCAATGGAAAATCATCTTTTGGACTAGCTTTATTTAGATTTCTGTAATCTATGCACATGCGGACTTTTCCGTCTTTTTTCGGTACTGGGAAAAAATTGGCAATCCATTAAGTATACACTGACGTCACAAGAAAACCAGCATTAATCTGCTTTAGGACCTCCTCTTTGATCTTTACTGCCATATTCGGGTGGGTTCTTCTCAACTTTTGTTTAACTGGCGGACACTCTAGCTTCAACGGCAAACGATGCTCGATAATGTCTGTATCTAGACCAGGCATATCTTGATAAGACCAAGCAAAAATATCCACATACTCTTTCAATAACTCAATCAACTCGCTTTTTACATTAGGATGCAACGATGATCTAATCTTGACTTCCTTCAGATCTTCCTCTGAACCCAAATTAACCACTTCCAAAGGCTCTTTGTATGGTTGAATGGTATTTTCCTCGTGCTCAAGCAACCGTGAGACCTCTTCTGGAATCTCATCATAATCTTCTTCTTCAGCCCCAAACACAGGACATTCAAAGTTGGGAGAGGGTGCAAGGTCATTGTATTTAACAGGTTTTTTAATTAATCTGCACATATGATTTATGATTGCTTTTAGAAACTGACACATATAACAAGTGATCATGCAGATTAATTTTCAGTTATTATTTATTTTGAAAGGTTTTTTTTCTTCATTTTGTTATTTTTATTTATTACCAATTCCCAAGAAAAAAGAAGAAAATAAAAGACATAATTTGGAAGCAAACACAACTTTTGTTAATGATCTTAACAGTTATAGCAAACAGGTAAGCCCTAAAACATTAATACTTCCACCTTGGGCAGAGTGAAAGCTTTTCAAAAGAAAGAAACAGATTAACAAAACAAATTACTTTGAAACATGTATGCAAGAAGGAATATCAATGGTGACCCAGTTTTGAACTCGGACACCATGCGTCACATAATTCGGTACTTCCTGCTCCGCTTTATCCTCTTCAACATCATTAATTCCAGACCCAATCGGATGGAGATAGCCTCCGCTGTGAAAAACATCCTGATAACTGTTCATAGAAGACTTTGAATTCAAACCTTAGCCTTTGCCACTCCTTGAAGAGAAACCCAAACCATCTCTGTTTTTGTTCACAGGTGGATCCACAAGTCGTCCCCAAACTGCATTATGACCATTGCGTACCACCTACTGCGCATCCTTCAGGGAAACCACAAAATTCTCATTCTTCCTTATGTTGTCAATGGATAGGGCTTAGAACTGGGTTCCAACAGTAGCCTCATCCGCTTCTACAATACTGAAAGAGGATAAATGGGATATCAATAATGCCTGTTCCCCATTTATGATCACTACCTTCCCTTCACACATAAATTTTAGCTTCTAATGCAGAGTTGAAGTGACAGCCCCTGCTTCGTGTATCCATGGTCGTCTAAGAAAATAACTATATGCGGGGATAATGTTCATTACTTGGAAAGTTATCAAGAACAAGTGCGGTCATATATGGATGGGCAAGTCCACTTCACCGATGACAGATTTTATCGACCCATCAAAAGCCTTCACAATGATGCCACTCGGGCGCATTGGTGTTCCCTGATACTTTAACTTCATGAGGGTACTTCTTGGTATAACATTCAACACAAATCCGTTATTAATTAGCACATTGGACAACGAATCCTTCTTGCAATTCATAGAAATGTGGAGGGCCAAGTTGTGATTCCTCCCTTCATCTGGTAACTCATCATTGCAGAAACTCAAGTTGTTACATGACATAATGTTTCCCATTACGCTGCTGAACTATTCCAATGGCATGTCATTCTCCAAAAAAGCTTGGTCTAGTACTCTCATCAGTGATTCTCTATGAGCGGAGGAATTCATCAATAAAGCTAAGATGGATATCTTTGAAGGAGTCTGCAATAGCTGATCCACAATTTTGTAGTCGCTCATTTTAATTATTTTCAAGATATCATCCACCTCTTTCTCCAATGTAGCTCCACTAGTCTCTCCTGCAGTCTTCTTCGGTTCTTCATTCTCAGCAATTTTCTTTCCAGCAACAACGTCTTTTCGAATAACTGGCGCAAACACACGACCACTACGGGTCACCCTGCTACTATCAGCTATATTTCCAACATCTGACATTGGCTGGATGGGAACATCCACCCCATCTTTCAAGATTGTAGGGTTGTATCTGTAAGGCACAACCTTATCCGATTTATAGGGAACATGACCTGACAGACTAATTACCAGTGGGGTAACAGTTGGTTTGCTATGGTACTCCACCTCAAGATGAGCAGGTGCACCAAAACAAGGTACAATGACGTTTACACCTTCCTCGACATAATCAGCCCTCAAAAGACCATTTTCAACCAACAAATCTTCGTCTGAAGAAAAATACTCATCCACGGAGGGATATTCTTCCTCTAACTCTTCTCCCATCAAACAAACTTCAACCATATCAATCTCGTGATAATCATCTCTCTGACCTGTGATCTAGATAGTCCTATTGTCTAACAGCAATTGAACACCCTCTCTCACAATAGAATATCCTCTGGGGTTTTGACAACAAACTATGCAGGATCCATATTGGTGTTCCACCTGACCAGCAGTACGGAAAAAGGTAGCATGCAACTCTACGATATCCTTATTCAAATACTCCACATTGAAAATTATGAATTCACCAGGACATCCAGAAACCATATTCATTTCCTCTTCATACTCTTCCCTAGGCCTGATTATATGGATTAAACCTTCATCCATCATCTCCTGCAAATCAGCCTTTATCTTCTCACAACCCTGTACATTTGTACTACAAATAGCACAACCGGCGTGGTCATGCGTATAATAACTGAATTCACAGAGGTCTGCATGCATTTTCACCAAATCTCCTCTAACCAGATTAATGTCAAAAATACGGAAGTCACATGGACAATCGGCCACCATATTTATAGCATTTACTCCCCCGTGCTCGGGTAGAGGATTATCTTTCACATTAGGTCCCATGTCCTTGAAAGATAGAATTCCAGACTTCACCAACTTTTGCACTTCAGTCTTCAAAGGATAACAATTCTCAACACTATGCCCTGGTGCTCCCTGATGAAAAGCACACGTCTGGTCTACTTTGTAATACCAAGGCAATGGAGATTATATTGCTGGAGGTGGTCGTGTCTGGACCAACTTCTTCTGGATCAATGCTGGTAGTAGCTCTACATAACTCATGGGAATAGGGTCATAGTTCTCCCTTCTCTGATTATTCCCCTGGTTCCCCTGATGGGACTGTCTCTGATAAGCAACGATAGTCGAAGTGGCATTCATAACAGGAGTAACTGAAGCAACTTGCTGGTGACGCTGATAATTCCTTCTAGGAGCAATTACTCTCCTCTCTTGTATGACAACATTGGTATCCCCCTCTTTCTTTTTTGTAAACCCATAAGCTGGCTTTTTCACACCTTCGGATCCTTCTCCCTTTGTTAAACGACCTTCTCTTACTGCCTCTTCTAAGCGGACACCCATTCCTACCATCTCTGTAAAATCACTCGGAGCACTTGCTACCATTATTTCATAGTAGAAGGCACTCAACATCTTCAAAAATTTTTTAGTCATTTCCTTCTCCTCCATAGGAGGAATCACTTGTGCCACCACTTCGCGCCACCTCTGTGCATACTCTTTGAACGATTCTCTGTCTTCCTGAACCATGGCTCTAAGCTGGTCACGATCAGGCGCCATATCCACATTGTACTTGTATTGTTTTATGAATGCTTCTCCCAAATCATTAAAGGTATGGATGTTAGCGCTATCTAAACTCATGTACCATTTCAACGTTGCGCCGGTTACACTTTCTTGGAAAAAGTGAATCAGCAGACGCTGATCATCGGTGTGGGTAGACATTCTCCTTACATACATCACCAAGTGAGCACGAGGGCAAGTGTTGCCCTTGTATTTCTCAAACTCAGGGACCTTGAACTTAGCAGACACTCTGACATTCAGGACCAAACACAGCTCATTCACATTCTGCCCAAATAACTCTTTTCCCCTAAGAGCCTTCATCTCTCTTTGAATTCTATCAAACTACTCTTGGAAATCATCCATTCTGTCAAAAATACCCAAGTCTTCACTCAGCGGAGGGAAAGGACGACACCCATCTTCATTAACAAACGGAACTAAATTCACCGAAGGAGGTGCAGCAGGAACAGTATGCACCACAGGAGGTGCTAGAGTAACAACATTTGGAACCACTGGAGCATCTTGGGGGCCCAAATTGAAACCTAAAGATGCAAAATTCTCCGGCATTCCCCACGGATAACCTTGAGGCATTCGGTTTTGAACAACAGTCAGAGTAGCGGATACAGGAACAATAGGAACTTCAGCATTTGCCCTTGTTGGTTGAGGTTGAACACTTGGTGGCTGATTCTGAGCAACCACCAAAGCTTCCATCAGAGTATCCAAATTGTCCAAGCCAGCCTTCAAAGCAGAAACTTCTTTGCGCAGCTCGCGATTCTCCTGTTCCAAATTGTCCATCTTCTTTTTGAAATTAGCCCGAGTGTTGTAGTGATGAGTCAGCTTACTATTGAAGTAAAAAGCTAGGTAAGACACCTGGATATGCATAGTAAATGAAAGAAATATGTGCAATATGATGCATGATATGCAATGCACATGATTTATTTTTACTTTATTGTTTAATATTTTAAGGGATTTAACGTTTATAGACATATTGCAAACATCAAAATAATAACGCATTTGAAATACTAAAAACTTTTATTATAATAACTTCAAAATGGGTTACAAGTTTCAATGATCCCAAGTACAAGACGATAATACAATCTAAAATCCCAAGAAAAGGAACTGATAATAATCAATCTATACGCTAGCGCTTCCCTGTGAGCCTGGTAATCTGAGCTCTCAACCTCTGGTTTTCTTCCATGTGTCTGATGGCAACCTCCTTCCAATCATCTGAATCAGGAAGTGAACGACCAGCACTTGTTTGAGGCTTAGGGGAAAATAAATCCCCTTGCCTCTCCATAGACTCCACCACTCGACTCTCAAGGATCTCGATCAAATCATCTTTCTCCTTCAAGTCTGCTCTATAGGAACTCTCTAAAGTCTGGAACTTGTTCTTCCAATCATCTCTTTCCTATTGCATCCTAACCAAAGCAAGCTGCAGCTCTTCTAGATCATCTAATAAGGGAGGAGTGGTCTTCACAAATAGACCAGGCATGGGTGTCTCCCGAGTATACGGCATCTTCAACTGAATGGCTCTCAATCAGACCCACTGAAGATATGGCTCCAATGAAACAACACCCCTAGGTCCCAAATCCTTCCTACTCTTCTTATGAATGTGACGCCAGGCCTTCGCAATCTGCTCTCTAGCTTCCCTGTGGTCTTCTCCTTCCTTCAGAAAGAAACTACTCAAATGAATACTGTTCGGTTTATCCCTCATCGGATAACCAAGCTGTCGCCGTGCAAGAACAGGGTTATAGTTAATTCTTCCCTTTGTACCAAGAAGAGGTACATTAAGGAAACTACCACAACTGTCAATAATCTCTATATCCTGATAAGCTCGATGATACCAATCAATATCCGAGTGAGTAAGTGCCATGATCTTAGGAGCCCAACGAGGTTCCTTCTTGACATCCCAAAAAGCATCATACTGAGGCATATGAGAGATGAACCACCGGTACATCAAAGGCATGCAACAAATAATCATTCCCCCATGATAAGAACTCCGAAGATGAACATAGTAATAAGCATCACCCAACAGTGTAGGAACTGGGTTTCCAATCATGAAAATCCTGATAACGTTAATGTCGACAAATTTGTCCACATTAGGGAATAAGAATAATCCGTAAGCAAGTAAAGCAAAGATGGCCTCAAAAGCAACCGCACTCTTCATTCTGGCAAAGTAACGAGCCTTCTCCAATAAGAACTGAGCTGGTAATCCTCTAATCCCTCCTTTAGTAGTCATACGGGCTTCCACCTCAGACTTCCCCAGATGAATTAAAGCAGTAATCTCATGTGGTTTTGGCTCTCCTCAGCAAGATTTAATCCCCAGTGAACTCGAGAAGGGTATAACTCAATTCTCTCAGTTTTCAAGCACCAACCCATATTGGTATCTCAAGACAACGAGCAACGAATCCCAATGAGCTTAGCATTTGGAACTTTCCATACAATAATCATCACTGCATATTGCATTGCATCCTCAAACGCATAGCATATCCATGGATCATCATGCCACACTTCAAATGCACATGAAGCATGAGCCAGATTTAGTACCTTACCCAAAATCTCCAAATCAATCCCAAATCAACAAAATATCCCCACAAAAAAATATCATCCTCATAATTCCCAGTTGACATCCGTCATTACACTACCAACCAAAAAAATAAAATAAAATAAACCATGGTGTCAGTACATTGTAATCCCCAACTCTCAATACTCTCGTTATCTTTTCTTAGGGTCGTAGGTCGTCTGTGGACTTTACCCTCTCCTCATCTTCTTTTTAAGGTCGTAGGTCGCTTGTAGATCTTACCTTCGCATTATCATTATTAGGGTCGTAGGTCTTCCATAGAATTTACCCTCACGTCATCTCTCCTAGGGTCGTAGGTTGTCCGTAGGCTTTACCCTCTCCTTATCTTGTTGTTATGGTCGTAGGTTTCTCATAGATCTTACCTTTGCATTATCATCTTCGGGTCGTAGGTCGTCCGTAGACTTTACCCTCTCCTCATCTTATTTTTAAGGTCGTAGGTCGCTCGTAGATCTTTCCTTCGCATTATCATTTTAGGGTCGTAGGTCATCCGTAGACTTTACCCTCACGTCATCTCTCATAGGGTCGTAGGTCATCCGTAGACTTTACCCTCATGTTATCTTCATCTTAGGGTCGTAGGTCGCTCGTAGATCTTACCCTCACGTTATCTCTTTCTAGGGTCGTAGGTCACTTGTAGGTCTTACCCTCGTGTCATCTTTTTATAAGGTCGTAGGTTGCTCGTAGGTCTTACCCTCACGTTATCTTTTCTAGGGTCTTAGGTTGCTCGTAGGTATCACCCTCGCATTATCGTTTCTAGGGTCGTAGGTCGCTCGCAGGTCTTACCCTCATGTTATCTTTCTTGGGTCATAGATCATACGTCGATCTTTACCCAATGATTTTACCTTTCTTTTTGGGTCGTGAATCCCGCTCGATAAATTCTCTGCCATCGTCGAGTTCTACCCATCGTCTTTAAGTTATCATTTTGTTAGCAATTCTACCTTCAGTCATCACGACATCGTCAACCATATCCTTTCGGTCACTTTACCGCCCACTTCCACGAAAAACTTATATTGCCACTGTTGTACCCCAAAATTTACCCTCTTTTCATACACGCATACTATTGGTTTTATGGTTATGGAATAAAGGTATATTTATCAAGCTCCTTCAGGTTACAAGTGACTTTTATTTCGCCAATGGATGTTCTCAGAGTATTTTCCATGCTGAAGATCGGTTCGCCGTTTTGCAATGATTCGGGGTTCAAAGATTCACATGTCCAACCTGGCGCATCATATTCAGGTGTTCTTTCGCCAAGATATCTCTGATAACATATTCTCAAATTTAGGTTCGGATCAAGAGTCAGTTATTTAAAGAAGGTCTCCGAATGTGTGAGTTTTCTCGAAGAAATGTGGTGAAAAAGTGTGTTGAAAGTGCAGTTTTACACACTAAAAAATTCATAACTTGAAGATCGTGGCTCGTTTTGAACCCGTTCCTGTGGCCAAAATTCTGTCTTGATGTCATCTACGTTTTCACCTCTCACGGATGGTGTAGAGGTAGAAATGTTCAAGACTAAGCCATTGAATTGACTAGACTTTGTACAAATCAAAATAAAAATCGCCACCGCGCTTTATTGTTTCCAAAGGAATGGGAAAAGAGCGAATAACCCAGAAAAGGGGGGAAAGATTCAAGGTAAGGGGGTTAGTTATGCAAAGGGAAGGTATTGGCACCCTAAACATCTACGGTACTCCGCAGGATCCTCTTTGTAAAATCCGTATATTTTGGCTATAAAATGTGTTATATATGAAATGGATGGTGGAGGTGAGAAAATAAATATATTATTTATGATTTTTGCACCCGCCGCGGTTGTGAACCTTTAGTGCCTACGTACCACCTTTCGTGCAATAGGGGATCAAGGTACACGTAGTTCCTCTTTTAAAAGTTTGAAACACAAGTGTGTTGGTGGATTTTAAGAGATAAAACATCATCGTCATTGTCCGTGTGGAAAACATACTTACTACCCACAATCATGAGAAAGGAGAATTCGCATCATCTCAAAGTGGAGGATATGACTTGGATTTTAAAATCAACAATGCCTCACTCAACACCCAAGTGGAAAATATCTCTCTTCACTACATATTGTAGAAGTATAGTTGTTTGCATCACTACAAGGATTGACAAGAGCCTTAATCTTTTGAGAAAAGAGTTTTAAAGAGAAAAGCCAAAGTGGCAAAATGGTTTGAAATGAGATTGGTTGACTTTTAGTCTTCTCACAAAAATTTCAAGGTATTATTAAATTGATTGGAGTTTATTTATGAAAATATTTTTTTGTAAATGCATGGACATAAATCCAAGTTTATTATAAAAGTGGTTTAAGTTCCAAAACAAGAAGAGTTTTCAAAAGGAGGGAGAAGATTTTTTGAAATCAAAGAAGATGGGAGGGGAAGAAGAGGCTATCCTAAAGCATAAGGTAAAAGCTAAAGATAAGGACCATCTAACCAACAAGAAGCCAAAACTTGACATTATGAGCCAAGATAAAATTCCCATTCATTGGATTGAAACCAAGCAAGCAATGATACTAGACCTCTTCAAGTGTATTAATTGTATTAGGTTAAATTAACATACTTGGGCTTGCAATCATAAGTTTGGGCCACGAATGATCATTTATTCAAATCAGAACAAAATTTAGCGTTATGTTAAGCAATCGTAAGTGGACTTATATAGAAATCGCACCTATTTTGAGGCCGGTCAATAAAAATCTATGCACCATTTGTTTTGAGACATGATATAGAGATCATGCTCCAACAACATTTAGTGCAAGAAGAAGGGAATGAGATGAAGGGGAATTAGGGTAAAAAAAGAAAACCACATTTAAATTAATATTTAATCAAACTATTATTAAAATCATTCATCCATTTTTGTGGAGTTAGACTCAACACCATGGATCCAATGATATTAATAAAGTCATGACCTAAAAATCAACCCAAGACAGCCAAAAAATATTCCCAAAATGATATAATATTCAATATATGTATTAAAGGATGAAAAATATTAAAATAAACTAAAAATAATTGGGAAAATATCAATAATATTCAAATTAATCAAGAAATGAAAAATAAAACCATAGAAAAATCAGAAATGGGTCCAAATATTTTTATAAAATTTTTGGGAATTTTTAAAAGTCAGAAACTATTTTCAAAAATTAAAATAAATGGGTAAAATAAAAAAAATGGTAAAAAAAATAGCAAAGTCAGAAACAAAAATAAAATAAAGTCACCAATATTTGCCACAATGTCATTGGATCATCCCATAATTTTTCCAGAATTAAAAAATGTGTAAAAGTATTTTTAAACATTTTAAACAAATTAAATGAGTGTAAAATTCATAAAAAATACCAAAACACAAAAATTAATTGTGAAAAAATAAAAATCAGAAAGAGAATAATCAAAAATATTTTTTATAATTTTTTCAGATTTTTTTGACTAAAAATGAATTTTCTATGATTTTTTGAAATTTAAAACAATTAAAATATAAAAATCAAAAAAAGAAAATAAAAGAAAAAGATGTGGACCATTGGATGAGAGTCAAAACGCGTTAGTAATCAAATTCAAAGGATCTGACGTGCTGTACATATCATGGTGTACAAAATCATTTAATAAATCAGAATTTGAAAATAACAAATGTCACGCTTTTATTGGTTAGAAGATGACACGTTGGTCATCTTCAACCTCCAGCCCTCAGAATTGCAGGTCTCTCCAACTGTAAAATTAGAAGCTCAGACCTATGCCATTCGCTTCATCTTTCCAAGACGAAGACAACCAAACCTTCGCGACAAATTTATGTAAACTGTAACTCAAGCAATCTGGAAAGAAAGTTTTGAAAGGGGATTTGAAAATTCATGGTCAAAACGTGCTTCCAGATGAAAGTAACAGTTGCGACTAGAACAGGGAAATGAGAGCAACACAATGATACCAAAGTTTTGAAGAATTGATGAAGGAATCTACCTATTGAAGTTGAGTTGCAGAGCTCTGAAACTGGACTTCTATGGAGCAATGTAGGGCACGATTCTTGAATGTAAATGTATGGTTAGGTTCAGGGAAGATCAAGGAAGGTGAATTGATGGAGAAAATGGATTGAAAAAGGATTGAGAATAGGACTCGAAGTAGCTGAATTCTGAGTTGTGAAGCAAGTTTGGCAGGGTGATTCTGGCTATCTAAGCTTGGGAATTTGAATGGGGGATGACCCTCTATTTATAGGGAATCAAATGGAATGCTCAAGCGTGTGGAATGATGCAAATTGGAGGGAAATCATGTGAACCTGATACACGAGCAAAGTGTGATCTGATTTGCATCAAAACTCATCAAATCCTTGAGTTTCAAGGCTCTAATCCACTTTGGCAACTTGGTTAAACATGTTTAGATCACAAACGCGTGCTAATTTGATGTTTAAAGGCCAAAACATGGATTTCAAATTCTGACTCATGGTGAAACTTCAGTTCCAAGTTACCAAGTTCAATCCAATGGAATTTCCACCTCAAGGGGTCTTAGGGAAAGATTCTTGATGCTTTAGAAAGATGATGTTACAAGATTTGTAATGGAAAAAGAATGAAATCAAATGGATGCTTGAGCTGAAAGTTACATGGAGTCAAAGTTGAGGAAAAAGAGTTGACTTTCCATACTTAGAAATATTTCAAACTCTTCTTTAAAAATGACCTATAATCTCTTGCTTCCAAAATGGCCTTACACTTAGAATTTGCTCTTTATAAAAAAAGATGGAATACAGTAAACCTCTTGAATGACATTTTTCAATTTGAACCACTCAAAATCTCCAAAAATTGAGCAAGTTATGACTTGTTAAAGTTGGCCAAAAATCAAGAAATGACCTATAATATTTTGCATTCTTAAGGAAACTTCCATCTATTTTCCACTTTGCACATAAAAGAAGGCATGAAGCACACAGCCTTAGGATCATTATGAAAAAAGAATGGGCCCAAGGTGATAAAAATTGACCAAGTTATGATCATTTGAAGTCACATATGGAAAATTGGGGATTCATCTAGATGACTTGTAATCTTTCTTCTTTACCAAGTTCCTTCCACATGAAAACTCCTTGGGACTTTTGAAGTGATTTTTTGGTAACTGTGATGCGGTGGGAGAACTGACTTAAGGTTTTGCGTTTTTTTGTTCGCAAATGTTTCGGTTTAGCAAGAGTCGCCACCGACTTTTCTTTTATCCAAAAGGAAAGGTAAAAAAGCACAGGAAAGACCTTTGAGGTTGTTTTTGGGTTCGGGGGGTAGATTATGAAAAGGGAAGGTGCTAGCACCCTTTTTCATCCATGGTTTTCCATGGGCTCTTAGTTACTTATTTTAGATCACTTGCTTTTGCTTTTCAATTGTTTGAAATGGTGCTTTTGTGTGTGGTTTTGAAAATATTTTGAAAAGAGGCCTTTGTCTAGGCAACCTTTGTAATGATTCTTGTTTGAATATATACAAAGGTGTTTGTCTTTTGAAAAATGTTTCAATGTTTGAAATTTTGTTGGGAAATGGTTTGAAATTGTGTTGTGTGTTTTTGAAATTAGCAAGGATGGTTTGCAAGTTTGATCAAGTAACTAGGAGTTGTCTACCCTACTCAAAGATCTTTCTTACACATTTTTATTCCTTTAACATTGTTGTTTTACCATTGCATTTGGTAAACGACCCTATCTTTGGATGTTAAACGGGACAGGCGTGGATCATCGTATGACCATGATAGCAATTGTGTCAAGTATATTAGCAAGTTTTTTGAGGGTCTAGATAATTTTTGTATAGGCAACCAAGATAGCGTCATCAAGGGACTATGATCTTTTGTTTTGTTTTTATTTTTCCAAGATACCTAGCATGCATACCATAGCCACTTTTAAGACAACAAGTGGATGAAACCCTAGGGGTGCTTGTGTGCATTGTGTTGTCAATTTTCATTCATTTTTGTCTTGTATTTAGTCATGCTATTTGTTTGATTTTGGTCTTTTGCATACAAACCCTAATCTTACTATCATGGCATATTAAAGCAATAAAATGCGTAACAGTAAATCTAAGACTATTACAACATTATTATGGGAGGGCGATACAAGTTTGAATAGGGAGGTATTACTAAAAAATAAAGCCATGAAACTATTACAACCATATTGAATTTAATGTACAAATAAATGGACAAATATTTAAATATGCAAAAATATAAATATGCACAAAATGTTTTTGATATTAATTTTTTATGTATGTAAACAAAAATATTTATTTAATGTCTTAAAAAAAATAAGAAAAAATATTATTGATTATTTTTGGAAAGGGTGGAAACCCTAATTTTTGTATTAAGAAAATATATTCTATGTTATTTATTTATGTACAAGAAAAATAAATAAAAAATATATATAAAAGTGTTAAAAAATCAAAATGTGAGAAAATATTATTTAAGTGTATAAATAATAAAAATAAAAATATATGATATTTTTGTATTATTTATAAATTTATTTAAGAAAATAAAAGTATATATTATTTAATAAACTATTCTTATGCCAAAAAAAATAATAAAAAAATAAAATAAAATGTGAAAATTTAAGAAAATATTTTTGTGATTTTAAATGTTCAAGAAAAAATAATAAAGTCAGAAAATAAAAATAGAAAAGAAAAATATGCAAAAATAAATCAAATGGGCCAAGGGGTGCAGAAAGCAAGCATGGGGGTGCAAATAGTCAGCCAAAGCCAGGCCCAACCCAGATTCCACTTCATCTCTAACCTCTGAACAAAAATACACGCGCTTGCAACTTCAAACATGTTCTCTCTATTCTTTGCTTGAAATCAAAAACTCATAACATGAAAATTATAGAGCTTTAAACCACGATTCTAACCATATAAAAAACTTGATCTAACTCTAAGAAACCAGGGAGAATTTTATCACCCCCAATTTCTGACCTAAAAAATTCAGAAACTTCAACATCCAAATTCTCCTAGCTCAGTTAACATAAATGAATTCTATGCATATGTACAGCTCAAGGACAATGAGGACTTCATTTTTGCTTCACAAACTTAAGCCTAATGATTCCTAAATAAGGAGATAGAAGTTTAGAACATACCTGTTTCAGCCAAGTTTGGATATGGCAATGTAGGAGTTTTTGATGAGGCCTGAAGGTAATGTTAGCTTGCCTGAAGTTCACTCAATCTTCCCCAATGCCTGGCTTGCTTTGAAATGGGCTGAATGTGCTTGTAGAACTCAACCTGCAAAGCTTCAAAGTAGAAATGGTGAAGTGTGAAAACAAGGTTACAGTTGCTTGAGGATGGTCTGGACAACTTAGGTGTATTGTTTAGAATGTGTTTGAAGTGGTTTGGGACAAAACGCACGAGTGGAAATGGTTTTGGCTTCTGATTTGCAGAACTTGCCCTGTTTGGGCAGAAGTTGGTGTTTTGGTGTATTGGAGGGTTTGAGAACTTGTTAGCTCGTGTTTCTGGCCTTAGACAATGTGTTGAGGTTGTTTGAAATGTGTACAAAGTTTGGTTTTATCAGATTGAAGAATTGTGGAGTTTTTGCAAACTTGCTTGGTTTTCAAGAAAAGTTGGAATTGACAATGCTAAGGCCTGTACAGGCTAGCTCAAAGCATGCACATAGTTGGTGTAATTTTCCCCAAGTTTGTGGACTTTGTTTGCTGCAAAAGATTGGGTTCAAGGCTCAAGGGAAACAAAAATGCAAAAGTTGTGCTTTATGGAAATGGTATTGTTATCTTTTTGCCAAAAATGGATTAATCCAATGTGTAATGTTCTAAAGCTCAGAACAAAGTCATAATCCAATGTGTTTGCATTTAATTTATGAGCGTAGAAAGGATTAGAACTTGTAAACCAAGTACAAGCAAGGTTTGGACAGATTTGCAACTTGTATCAATGTGCAAAATGCCTTGGCCAAAAGATATAATTTGCCAATTTCAAACTTTCGATTCTCCCTAACCACAAATGATCTTGGAGAGTTCTTGGACATCATGGAAAGCTTGTAACATGCTATACAATCCATCTTTGAAATTAATTTTTATATTCCAATTGGAACTATGTGAAAAATTTCCATAAAGATAGGTCAAAATCCTGCCTAAACTAGGGCAAAATTTAACTAAGTTAGAAAGTTTTTGGACCTCTATTCACAAAATCATAACTTGAGATCCAAGCATATTTTTGGAAAACTTTGTGAATAAAATTTGTAGATTTTATGGAGGAATACAACTTTCATGTTGGAAGTTTTCTTTGAATCCAATTGCATCATGGTGAAAAAGTTGGGAAAAGTTGGGAAAAAATAAGAAATTTTCATAACTTAGAAAATTTCTAAGTTATGAAAATTTTCCATTTTAAACCCTAATTTTAAAAATTAGGTTTCTTGGTGAACAAGTTTCATGTTTTGACACATCTTGGTGAAAAATGACCCTTGGCACTTGATTTTGACCAAAAAGTCAAAGGTTGACTTTTTAGTGTACAATTGATTTTTGATCAGTTGATTGGAAAATTCATCTGCCAATCCAATGCATTTGAGATCTTTTGAACCTTGTGATTAGGTCAAGATGGTGCCATTGAGTCCTTGAAATCATGCTTGAACCCAATTTGCCATTGGCTAGGTTAAAAATCAGAAATTGCCCTTCTACAGTCAAAATCCTAATTTTGACCATTTTGCCCCTTTTGATGATCTGATCAAATTTCTTGAGGAGTTGTGGTCCAAACTTGATCAAATGGTTCATATGTGTCTATAATGTTGATATGGATAAAAAATTATGAGGTTTGACTGTAAATTGGCTACAGTTGACTTTTTCCTCAATACAGCTGATTTTTAGGTCAACTGTCTAATTGACTTGGCAAAAATTTGATTCAAGGCTTGAAACTTGGTATGGGAAATCTTATAAGTCCAACATGAAGTATGAAATTCACATTGAGCATTGGAAGTCTAAAAATCTTTGTGCAAACTCAAACCCTAATTTCAGGTCATCAGTGCAAGGAGATGTCTTAAGTAGAGCAAACCCTAATCCTGTCTGGAGTCCAAAGAGTCTTGTGAGGAGAAATATTGATAAAATGAGAGGGAAAATTTTGGGGTACAACAACTCCCCCTGTTCAATCTTCTTGAACTTGAAGAGTTAGATTGGCGAGTTTGTCGTTCGTGACTCGAAGGTAAAAGATGATTGGACACTAGAGTGCCCGTAAATTTGCACGCGTCAAAGTATAGTTGAGGGAATGGGCTTAAAGATGCCATTTGGAAAGGTGACAGAATCTTGTTGGAGATGGGCTTGTAGATGCCATCCAAGAATGTTTTTTGATAAGTAAGAGAATGAACATCAGAATGGTATCCGTATCTGGAACGTATCTGAGTTGTATCTGGAGATTGGATCTGTATGAGCAAGGGAATAACATCCGTGTCTGGAGTGTATCCGGACTATATCCGAATCTTGTATTTGAATAAGCGACAGAATAGCATCCGTGTCTGGAGCATCTCTGAGCTGGGGGAAAAAGTCAGAATAAGTGACAACATGGCAACCGTGTCTGGAGCGTATCTGGACTGTATCTGAATCTTGTATTTGAATAAGAGACATAATAGCATTCGTGGCTGTAGCATCTCTGAGCTGTATCTGAATAAGAAATAGAATAGCATCCGTGTCTGGAGCATCTCTAAGCTGTTTTCTGAGCTTTGAAACTGAATAAGCGATAGAATAGCATCCGTGTCTGGAGCATCTCTAAGCTGTTTTCTGAGCTTTGAATCTGAATAAGCAATAGAATAGCATCCGTGTCTGGAGCATCTCTAAGATGTTTTCTGAGCTTTGAATCTGAATAAGCAATAGAATAACATCCGTGTCTGGAGAATCTCTAAGCTGTTTTCTGATTGTATATCGGTAGCTTGTTAATCTTATCCTGAAAAGGGTAAAAGGTTAGCTGAAACATAAAGTTATGTTGCATGAAATGTATGATGAAATATATGTGTTTTATCAATGTTTATGATATATGAATGTAATGTATGCGCATGTAAGCTGATTCGCTTGTATTGATGAAGAAAATAAATCCCTGGTAGCTGGGGATAATAAAATCTTCGACTGCTGTCGGGGAAAATAAATCCTTGACCGTTGTTGGAGATTCAAAATCTTTGATTGCTGAGGATGAGAAATCCTTGTTGACTACTGTTGGGGATAGAAAATCCTTGGCAACTCGCATGGATTATCAAAAACTTTGACAACTTCTGTGGGGATGTGAGAATCCTTCATGACTTTCCTGGGGATATAGGGATCCTTCAAGTATGCTTGAGCTACTGTTTGGGGAATCCAAATATTTTTGACGACTATGGCTGGGGATTACACCATGGGGATCCTTACTCAGCTGGGGAATAGGGAAAACTCTGGCGATCTCTACCGGGGATCAGACAAAAGAAAAACCTTAATCTGCTGGAGAATAAGGAAAACTCTGATGGCTTTTGTGGGGTACTGGGAATGAGAATCTTCATTCTGCCAGGGGAATTTGAATCCTTGGGGACTTCAAGCTGAGGAGTCAAGAATGAAAATCTTCGATCTGCAGGGGATTAAAGATTCTGACAAATTCATGTTGGGGAGTAATGAAGACTCTGGCAACTTCACTAGGGAATCAAGAATGAGAATCTTCATTCTGTTGGGGAGTAAAAACTCTGTGGGGAAGAAGGCTTCCTGCTAGAGAGTAAGTGAAAACTCTGGGGGAGTAGCTTAGACTGCCCGGGATATCAGGATTTTGGGTTGCATGCCAATCTACTGGGGAATTATCCTAGTTTGGGGATAAGACAAAAGTTAACTGTTATCTGGTTGATTCTCAGACTTTAAGACAACTTGCTGGGGAATCTGGGGAAAACTGAATGGTTTTCGCTGTGGATTGGTATTTGGAAATTTGACTTGACTGGGGAAGAATGTTTCATCTCCCCTGAGGGTCTGTAGTTCAAAGTTTTGCTCCACTGAGAATTGGGAGTTTGAAGGTTTAACTCTGGTGAGAATTAAGGATTTGAAATTGTAACTCTGCTGGGGATTGGGAGTTTGTAGATTTGACTCTGACGGGTATTTTGAAATTTAATTCCACTGGGGATATGCATTTCAAGGTTTTAGCTCCGCTGGGGATCTGGACGATGTACTGTAGGGGATCTCTCTTGGAATAGCCTAAAGACGTTTTCCTATACTTTCAACCTGTCAGTAATTGTTCTTTCACATTTCGTTTATTTGTAAATGGTGATTATATTCAAATGCATATGCTCATTTAATAAATCATTGGACGTTTTCAAATAAAACACAAGTGTAAAGAAAAAAGGCAAATAGTCTTATGCACTTTGAAGTATCTTTGTATTAACTTTGTGTAAGTATTTTGTACAAAGGAGACAGACATCCTAGTAAGAGAATGTTGTCATAAAAATGAGAAAATTTTATACAAAGAAAAGATGGCTATGTGTTAAAATTCCATGGGGTTCCCATTCTGCGATAGCCTTCGTAACTCTGAATATTTTTTCCATTCGTTGCTTCGTCCGAAGATGATTGGATTGATCAGAAGCCCGGAGCTTGTCTGGTGAAGAGATTGTCCTTAAAGTGATCCGACGAGACATAGTCATACACTTTAATTCCCTAACTTTTGCCTGGACCGCCCTTTCGGGTTTTCAGTCCACCGGGAAACCCTTTTTTGCCCATGTCGCCCTTTCGGGTTTTCAACTTGCCGGGTGTACAGATTTTTTTATTTATCCCTAATTTTTGCCTGAACCGCCCTTTCGGGTTTTCGATTAACCGGGATACCCTTTTTTGCCCAAGTCTCCCTTTCAGGTTTTCAACTTGTCGGGTCATTTATGCGTAGTATCTTTTGACTATGTCTGCGTTCGCAGGGTGCGGCAGGTCATCACAGTCCATGGTGGTTAAGGTCATTGCCCCACCAGAAAAGATGTTTTTGATCACAAATGGTCCTTCGTTGGTAGGAGTCCATTCCCCCTGAGATCACTTTGCGGCAAGATGATCCGCTGTATTACAAGATCCCCGACTTGATATACCTGGCGTCTGACTTTCTTGTTGAACACCTTGATCATTCATTTATGATATGCATGACCATGGCAACCAACAGTAAGTCACTTTTCGTCAATCAAGTTAAGTTGATCAAGCCGGGTCTGAATCCAATCGTCTTCACTCAAACCAGCATCTTTCATGATTCTCAAGGAGGGAATCTGAACCTCGATAGGTAAAACAACTTCCATGCCATATACCAAAGAATAGGGTGTTGCCCCAGTTGATTTTCGTACCGTGGTACGGTACCCATAAAGAGCAAATGGTAACATCTCATGCCAGTCCTAGTAGGTGACTGTCATCTTTTGTATGATCTTCTTGATATTTTTGTTAGCAACTTCGATAGCACCGTTCATCTTTGGCCGATAGGGAGATGAATTGTGATGTTGAATCTGGAACTGCTCGCACAAAGCGGTGATCATAGTGTTGTTCAGGTTTGTACCGTTGTCAGTGATGATCCTTTCGGGGATACCATACCATTAAATAAGGTTCTGTTTGATGAAGCGGGCAACCATATTCTTTGTGACGGATGCGAAGGAAGCTGCTTCGACCCACTTGGTGAAGTAATCAATGGCCACTAGAATGAAGCGGTGTCCATTGGATGCTGTAGGCTTAATCTCTCCAATCATGTCGATCCCCCACATAACGAATGGCCAATGAGCTGTTAAGACATTGAGAGGAACTGGGGGTATATGTACCTTATCTGCATAGATTTGACATTTATGACATGTTCGGGAATGTTGATAGCAGTCAGCTTCCATGGTAGACCAGTAATAGCCTGCCCGTAGAATCTTCTTAGCCATCGTGTGTCCGCTAAAGTGAGTGCCAAAGGTACCATTATGCAGTTCAACCATGATCTGTTCAGCTTCAACATTGTCCACACAACGGAGCAGAATGCAAATGTGATTGTGCTTGTATAGGATACCATTTGTCAGGAAGAACTTGGCAGAAAATCTCCTCAAGAACTTTTTGTCGTTGACTGAAGCTCCTTCAGGGTATTCTTATGCTTCGAGATACCTTTTGACTTCATGAAACCAGGGTCAATCCACTACTTCTTCGGTATTAATCTCGTGACAATATGCATGTTCGTCCATCTGCTCAATGGTGATTTTGGGAGCATCATTATCCCAGTTAAGTTTAAACATGGAGGACATTGTAGCTAGAGCATCTGCTAGCTGATTTTCTTCTCGCGGGAAGTGTTCGAAGGTAATCTGCTCGAAATGTGGTAGCAATGTCAGGACATGTTCTTTGTAAGGGATGAGGTTTGGATGTTTAGTATCCCACTCTCCTTTGATCTGACTGATGACCAAAGCTGAGTCCCCAAACACAATCAAAGATTTGATTCCCAAGTCTATGGCAGCCTGAGACCAAAGATACAAGCTTCATACTCGGCCATGTTGTTGGTGCAGCTGAAGCAAAGTCTGGCGGTGAAAGGTGTATGGCAACCTTCTGGAGAGATAAGTACCGCATCGATACCGTTGCCAAGTGCGTTGGAGGCAACATCAAAGTACAGGTTCCATCGGGATCCTTGTTCAGGTCCGTCATACGGTCTGAAATCTTCAATGTTGTCCAATGTCATGATATCCTCGTCGGGGAGGTCAAACCTCATGGATTGGTAATCTTCGACAGCTTGATGGGCCATATGATTGGCTAGCACACTCCCCTTTATAGATTCTTGGGTCGTGTATTGTATATCGTATTCGGTCATGATCATCTGCCATCTAGCTATTCTTCCAGATAAAGCAGGCTTCTCAAAGATGTACTTGATCGGATCCATCTTAGAGATCAACAAAGTGGTATGAGTCAACATATACTGCTGATCAGTGCATTTTGATGCACATTCTTTTATGATTGTACTTATGCATTTCCATGGGTTGTTTATCTTATTTTTGTATTTTATAGTGTTTTTCTATTTTAGTTTATTTCTACTCTTATTTGATTTTCGCACTTTATTTTCAGCATTAGCAGTCTACACGAATAAATTCATAACTTGAGCTATGGGAGTCAGAATGAGGCGTTCTACCAGTTGTTGGAAAGCTAAGAGAAAGAGCTACGATTTTTATTCAGAAGTAGAGAGCTGAATCGGAATGTAGCAGGGCCATAAAATTCGTTGAAGTTGCAGCATTTTATATTTAAGTTTTGGGTCATTTGTTTTGGGCATGGGTTATATTTTCAACCCAGTTGGGCTATGAACCGAATCCTTGTCTTTGCTATACCTAGAAGCCGCTATAGTAATTGAGGGGGGACCTTTTTCATTAGAGAGAAAAAAAATACACTTTTCTTTGTACGAATCTTATGGAGAGCTAAAATTTCCTGAGTTGATCTGCTACATTCATGTTCCGATACTTGAGGTTAATATAATTTTGCAATTTAATTTCTATTCCTTTCAATTCTATTATATGTTTATCGTTTGCTTAATTCGATTGTCATAAAATAGTTTTATTTGGTTCGATTGATTTATGTTCCCTAATTTTCATTGCGTGTTATCGTTTGCTTAATTCGTTAATTCGCTTATTTTTAACCGTTTGCTTAATTCGGTAAACAGGAAACATAATTCTTATAATATCATTCTCTCTTGTTGAATGTTATTGTGATCGAACAGGAATAGTACCTGCTTAGGGTAGCGATGTTATAATAATCAATGATAGGTAGGAACTGAATTAGCAGATTAACTTATTTTGATAATCACTTATTTCGTGTTATTAATCGATCCTAAAACCAACCCCCCATTAGATTTATATTAGTTAATAATAAAATCAAGAATCCTTACGATACGACTAAGCCATTGTCGCCATACTGCATTTTAAAATAACTCGTTTACGATCCGCCCGCGACAGTGGATCAAAAATTGGCGCCGTTGCCAGGGATTCTTGTTGTTATTAATTAATATTTTAGTCATAGCTATAATGTTTTTGTTTTTTTTTCTTGTTTTTTTCGTTGTGTTTATTGATTTTCAGGGTTGTAATTTCGGTTCCAGTATAGTTTTTCAGTCTACCAGGTAAGTTGGAAACCTACTGTTTCGATTTGCTCCGAGTTTTTTTCAGAAGTTTAGAAAAAAATCGGCGAAAAGTACTCCTTTAGAATTATATTCTAAAAGATTTCGGGCCTCAAAATCGCAAATTCCTATTTTTTCTATTTTTAAATAATTTTTTACTATTTTCATAGTGTCGAAAAAATCCAGAAAAATTCTTAAAATTCTTATTTTGCTTCATTAGATTATATTAGGTGTTTTTGTATTTTTTTAAATTTATTTTAATCTATTTCCTTCTTTCTATTTGTTTTTATCTATTTCGGACATAATTGGTATTTTTGTGTTTATTGATAACATGGATGAACAAAGAACTTTGAGGAAGTTGGTTGTCCCTGATGTGAACTATAATTGTTTACATATTGACTATCCTACAGCTGATGCACCTTTTGAATTGAAATCTGATTTAATACATTTGTTGTCAAAGTTTAATGGTTTTGCAGGTAAGATCCGCATAAGCATATGAAGGAATTCCAGGTTGTGTGCTCAGAACCTTCTGAACCTTCGCTAGAGGACATTGTCAAACAAATGGCTGCAAATAATCTCAAGTATGAACAACAAATAAATTCTACTCTCCAGACTTTGCAAACACAAATTGAACAACTTGCCTCTTTGATGAATATCATGCAACAAGCTCAAGGATCTAACCAACAACCCTTGGAAGAGAATTCTGTTTTTCCAATAGAGTTGCTTTCTGAGACTGTTGATGATACTTGTACTGATTTATTTGCAGCTGATTTTCCATCATTATCTGATTTTGATGATGTTTACTCTTGTGATGTTTGTACTGATATTAAAATTTGCTCTGTTTGTGCTGAAATTGAGGCCGCCTTGCAAGTTGATATTCTTACTGTAGATGAGGTTGCAAATGAAGTTATTCATGTGAATGAAGCTCTCGACACTCTGGCTGCCCGAAACAAATCATCCATCAAACAACCACCTTCCCTAGAGCTGGAACTAATTCATGAAAATCTCAAATATGCTTATTTAGAGATGAATGAAAAACTCCCGGTTATAATTTCTTCTAAACTTTATTTTGATCAAGAAAGTAAATTTTTGCAGGTATTGAAGAAGCATAAGAAAGGAATTGGATGGATCTTGGATTATATTTATGATACTAGTCCATCCATGTGTATGCATAGGATCTTAATTGAAGATGTAACAAATATAATGAGGCAACCCCTCAATCTTTTGATTTTTGGTGTTGTGGAAAAGAAGATCACGTGCCCATTCAACACTTTTACTTATCAAAGATTCTTCTTTGATCCTGGAATAAAAGGTGAAGGCACTAATAAAAATTTCAAGTTCAATGCACATTACCCAAAGCTACTCCATGAGAGTCCCACGTTGGAAGAAGAAACTATAGAAGAGATCTCGTTGGGAAAGGCTACTTATGCGATCATCTATCCGCCTTGACTTCTCGGGTGTGTTCTTTCCTCTCTCTCCTCTCTCTTATTTTATGCTTGTTTCTTTCAATGAGGATAATGTGTGTTTTAAGTGTGGGGGAGAGAATTATTTATTTGTTTTGTTTTATTTGCTTTTGTTCGTTGTTTTATTTTCAGTTATAAAAAAAAAATATGCATCTTTTTGAAAGTTTTGGGTTATAGATTAATATGAGGTTAGTTGTGGAGACTTGGGAAAAGTTCACAAGATCGGTATCGTCTTAACATTGTAAGTCTCATGCATATGGAAGTTAATTTGAATTTTTATTATGATGTAGTCTTGAATTCTCATCTTTTAATAGCTCTTGAGTAGTTTATTTCAGCAGTCAACACCATCTCACACGCACTCTACGTAGGGAAGCCGATGAAAATAAGTGAGTGATTCAAGTTTATTTGGAAAAAAAAGGAAATAAAAAGGAATGTGCCTTCTATGTTTGGTGACCCTCACCCGGTCACTTAACCCAACGATCGTAGAACCTACAAAAAAAGTTGATAATAAGACTCGTTGTTAGTTGGTCTAGCGGTTTCTGGTGCTGAACTTGGTAGGGAGGATTACGGTCCGATCCCCCGCAACTACAACCGAGTAAGCAAAGGGTTATGCCACGTAAGTACCAGAACCCCGTGCAAAAAGGATCAGAGTCACTAACCGGTCGCCTTGCTATGAGTGTGTGGAGATAACGAGCTTAATATGATTGCGCCTGAATGAAAAAGAGAAAAAAGGAGGATGAGTAAGTTAGGCTTTGGCATAATAATATAATTCGAATTGGTTTGCATATTCAAGAGACAAGATTAGTGTTCCTGTGATATCCTTAGTATGGAAGATTACTACTTATTGATGCAATCTTAACCGAAGAAGAGTTTGTAGCCTACAATGAGTAGCTGATGATGCTGTTGTGTTTCTTTTGATTTTATTTTGCTTGGAGTGCAAAAGTTCAAGTGTGGGGGAATTTGATCAGTGCATTTTGATTCACATTCTTTCATGATTGTACTTATGCATTTCCATGATTTGTTTATCTTATTTTTGTATTTTATAGTGTTTTTCTATTTTAGTTTATTTCTACTCTTATTTGATTTTCGCACTTTATTTTCAGCATTAGCAGTTTGCACGAATAAATTCATAACTTGAGTTATGGGAGTCGGAATGAGGCGTTCTACCAGTCGTTGGAAAGCTAAGAGAAAGAGCTACGATTATTCATAAGTCGAGAGCTGAATCGGATTGTAGCAGGGCCATAAAATTCGTTGAAGTTGCAGCATTTTATATTTAAGTTTTGGGTCATTTGTTTTGGGCATGGGTTATGTTTTTAACCCAGTTGGGTTATGAACCGAATCCTTGTCTTTGCTATACCTAGCAGCCGCTATAGTAATTGAGGGGGGAACTTTTTCATTAGAGAGAAAAAAAATACACTTTTATTTGTACGAATCTTATGGAGAGCTAAAATTTCCTGAGTTGATCTGCTACATTCATGTTCCGATACTTGAGGTTAATATAATTTTGCAATTTAATTTCTATTCCTTTCAATTCTATTATATGTTTATCGTTTGCTTAATTCGATTGTCATAAAATAGTTTTGTTTAGTTCGATTAATTTATGTTCCCTAATTTTTATTGCGTGTTATCGTTTGCTTAATTCGTTAATTCGCTTATTTTTAACCGTTTGCTTAATTCGGTAAACAGGAAACATAATTCTTATAATATCATTCTCGCTTGTTGAATGTTATTGTGATCAAACAGGAATAGTACCCTCTTAGGGTAGCGATGTTATAATAATCAATGATAGGTAGGAACTGAATTAGCAGATTAACTTATTTTGATAATCACTTATTTCATGTTATTAATCGATCCTAAAACCAACCCCCCATTAGATTTATATTAGTTAATAATAAAATCAAGAATCCTTGCAATACGACTCAAGCCATTATCTCCATACTGCATTTTAAAATAACTCGTTTTTGATCCGCCCGCGACAGCTGATCAACTGCCTTAGCCGGCGAGCAGCCCATACTAAAGCGCAACAAGTTTTCTCGAGCAGTGAGTATCGGGTCTCACAGTCGGTAAAATTTTTGCTAAGGTAATAAATGGCATGCTCTTTTCGGCCAGACTCGTCATGTTGACCTGGTACACACCCCATTGAATTCTCTAGGACAATCATGATTAGCGGTCTTCTCTAGCAAATACTCCTTGATTTTATCGAAAGCAACTTGACAGTCATCATTCCATTTAACCACCTGATCTTTCTTCAACAGCTTGAAGATCGGTTCACAGGTAGATGTTAGGTGAGAAATGAACCTTGTGATGTAGTTTAGACGTCCCAAGAAACCTCTGACCTCCTTCTCAGTGCGAGGGGCAGGAATTTCTTGTATAGCTTTGACTTTGGCAGGATCAACCTTGATGCCTTTGTTACTGACAATGAAACCCAAGAGTTTACCGGACCTGACTCTGAAAGTGCACTTGTTAGGGTTCAGTCTGAGCTTGTACTCTTTCAACCTGACAAACAACTTTTGCAGATGGTCTATGTGTTCTTCTTCAGTTTGTGATCGGGCTATCGTGTTATCTACGTAGACCTCTATCTCATGATGTATCATGTCATGAAACAAAGCTACCATGGCGCGTTGATAGGTTGCCCCGACGTTCTTCAGTCCGAATGGCATCACTTTGTAGCAGAACGTACCCCACTGTGTAACAAAAGTAGTTTTCTCCATGTCTTCAGGGGCCATTTTGATCTGGTTGTAACCTGAAAATCCGTCCATGAAAGAAAATACCTTGTGCTGAGCTGTATTGTCAACAAAGATGTCAATGTGCGGAAGTGGAAAGTCATCTTTAGGGCTAGCCCTGTTTAAGTCTCTGTAATCCACGTACATTCTGACTTTGCCGTCCTTCTTAGGCACGGGCATGATGTTAGCAACCCATTGTGGATAGGATGTAAAAGCAAGAAATCCAGCATTGAACTGCTTCATAACTTCAGCTTTGATCTTTTTAGACATGTCGGGCCTCATGCAGCGAATTTTCTGTTTAATTGGTGGAAATTCTTCTCTTGTGGGGAGACGGTGAACCACAATATCTGTATCAAGTCACGACATGTCTTCGTATGACCAGGCAAAGATCTCAACATATTCATTCAACAGCTGAACTAGGCGCTCTTTGACACTTGGTTCTAGGTTGGCACCCACTCTAATTTCTTTTTTGTCTCCCTCAGTTCCCAAGTTGATTGTCTCTAACAACTCCTCGTGAGGTAGAATAACCCTTTCTTCCTATTGTAGCAGTCTAGCCAATTCTCCAGGCACTTCACAATCTTCATCGCCTTCGTATTCGGCATGGTAGACCAGATCTTCAGAGTCACTGAAGGCCATAGCAGAATTGTTACCCATGGAATCCGGAGTGGATGGGTACCTGCATTTGTAAGTGTGGGTGTGTGTAAGGGATAACCACCTTTAAACAAATAAAAATGCAAAAAAGAAATACAATGAACACAAAAGTTTATATGTGAAAACGTCCATGATTCATTAAAATGGCATATGAAGATGAAAAATCAAACCCTTACAAATGGACCTATATGCCTCGGGTAAGGCACAAGGTTAAAAGTATACGAATTGTTTGAGAATTATTACAAACCAACATAAATGTTTGAAAGATAAATTACTGATTCATGAAAGTAATGGGAACAAAGTCCTTTGCCTCCTAATTGCATAGTCCCCCTTTAACAGTAGGGAAAATCCAGTCTTCCAGGTTGCTCTCCTCTTCACTATCCTCCAAAGCATTGACTCCATGATGGGTGATCTTCACTGGTGGCCCTCCAGCACGGGAGCGACGCACAACCTTTTGAGCAGAAGCAGTGAAACCAAAGTCGAATTTATCAGATTTGAAAGGAAAATCGGGAAGCTTCCCCCAAATTGTACTTCCTCCTTCTTCAATCACAGCCTTTGCATCTTTGAGAGACGACATCCGCAGCGGAGGTCTGGTTACCATGGGTACAGAAGACACTGTCTTGGTTGCTGCAATCTCCTGAGCTACCTCTTCAAAGTGCTGAAAGAAGGTTTCGATGAATTCACCATCCAATTCCACATAGCGGAAAGAATTAAGATGGCTTATCATGTATTCCTCTTCGCCGTGAACAGTTACAATTTTCCCCTGGACAAGGTACTTGAGCTTCTGATGCAGAGTAGAAGTGACGGCTCCGGCATGGTGAATCCAGGGTCTTCCCAACAAGAAAGAATAGGAAGTACGAATGTCCATTACGTAGAATGTGGACTTGAAGGTTTCAGTCTCCACCAAAATCAGGATGTCCACCTCCCCGTGGACCATCCTTTTAGAACCATCAAAGGCTCTGACAATGATGTTGCTGGGCTTCAAAGTTAGACCTTCACAATCCAACCTATCCAATGCTTTCTTTGGAAAGACGTTCAGCGATGAACCAGTGCCTACCAGAACGTGTGCTAGAGTAGTCCCTCTGCATTCCACCGAGACATGTAAAGCGTCATTATGTTTTCTCCCTTTTGATGTTAGATCAGCATCGGAGAATCCTAGACCACTGTCAGCTGTTAAGCTAGCTACACATTCCTGGAACTGATCCGCGGAGGTTTCCTATGGCACGTGGGCCGTCTTCAAGAATCTGATTAAAGCTTTGGTATGAGCTTCTGAACAAAGCAGCAAGGCCAACATAGAGATCTTTGAGGGGGTTTGCCCCAGTTGCTCTACAACATTATAATCGCTTTTCTTGATTATTTTCAAAACCTCTTCCATTTCTTTCTGAGTGGTTTCAGGGATGATCAACAGCCGAGCCCTCGTCCTGACAAGCTCTTCTTGGATCCCTTTCCCTCTATCATCAGCAATAGCAAAGGGGACAACCACAAGAGTTACAACTTCTTCAATAATTGGAGTTCTCGCAGATATGTTGACCGGTGCAGGAGTAACCTTAGGAGCATCTGAGGGTCCGAAGATTGCCTTTGGAGGCGCAATATCCGGAGAGAAAATTCTTCCACTGCGGGTGATTTTACTCGTTCCAAAAATGTTTCCAATGTTGGAAGTCTCTTCATCAGAACTCTCTTCAGTTGATTCAATTTGTTTAATACTGTGGTAGAAGATCTCTCCCCCATAGTTCCACGGTATTGATTTGTTGGACTTGTACGGGATGGGCTCCGGCATGGTTATCTTCAAAGGTGCAATCTTTGGATTGGATGTAATCTTAACAGGTCTTTTGGAGACCTTGGAAAGATTGGCGGATATGGTAATTATCGAAACATCATTGACAGAAGTCGGTGTAACAGGAGTCTTTTCAAAAAGGATTTCTTGGTTATCCATTAGGCGTTGGATGCCTAACTTCAACAATGGACAGTCGGTTGGTAAGGATGAAAAAAGGTGGCAATCTTCTTCACAACCTAGGAAAATCCCAGCCTACAATAAATTCAACTTGATTATCGGTAACGGAGTCATCAAATCATCAATAGTAGCAACAAATAGATCCTCTTCAACAGCATGGGCATTGTGGCCATGCTTTAGCATTGGAGCAGAGATCATATTAGGCTTTTCAGGGGTGTCGAATTCAACTTCTTTAGCATCTATCAAATCCTGAGTCTTATTCCTGAGGGCCCAACAATTATTGGTGTCGTGCCCCAGGCTGTCTGAATGATAAGCACACTAGGCATTCGCATGGTAGTGTGGTGACGAAGTGTTAGGGTTTTTAGGGGCCTCCCTTAAACTGGCAAGGTTTAACTTCAAGAGATGGGGTAAAACCTGAGCAGGAGTCATGTTTATCCGGGTGTATTGTCGTGCAGGCCTTTCCACTCTTGCTTGGTTGGTTATGGGTTGATTGTTTCTAGGCTGATCAGCTGCAGACTTTTGAATAATTACGTCCCCTACCGCTGGCCGGCGCTCAACTCTTCCTTGACCTCTTTGGGAGTAGACATCTGAGACTTCTTTCTTTGCTGGAAAGGTCTTTTTGATGGTAGCGGAAGCAAATGCATCCTTTTGAATTTTCCCGCTCTTGATTCCGGATTCAACTCTCTCACCAGTCAGAATCAACTCGGTGAAACTCGCAGACAAACTTCCAATCAGGTGATTGAAAAAGGGGCCTGATAGTGTACCCAAGAACATATCTACCAGCTCCCTCTCAGATAGAGGTGGTTGTACTCGTCCCGCCAAGTCTCTCCATTTTTGGGCATACTCTTTGAAACCTTTATTTGAGACCATGCCCATACTCTGTAATTGAGTACGGGTTGGTGCTAAATCCACGTTATATTGATACTGTCTGTAAAAGCTGGCCGCCAAATCCTCCCAATTATGCACATCAGACCTCTCTAGCTGGTAAAACCAATCCAGCTGCGTCCCCGAAAGACTGTCCTGGAAGAAATGGACCCATATATCCTTGTCAGAAGAATGCGGTTGAATTTTTTTGACGTAAACTCGCAGATGCATATTTGGACAAGACAAACCATCGTACTTATCAAATATAGGAACCTTAAACTTGGGGGGAATCACAATCCTAGCAACCAGCCCTAACTCTTCAAAGTCCAGCCCAGGCACTCTCTATACCTCCATAGCTGCCAGACGTTCTTCCAGATTCTTGTATTTTTCGTCTGCAGGAGGGTACTACTGCTCAGAATAGTCTTCATCCTCCTCTTCTTCTTGTTCTTCCTCAGACTCAGTTGGCACTGCAGCTCCCTTTCCTTTTCCTACCCCTTCATCAGATGTTGAGGGGAAATCTAGGACCCTTCTAGCTTAACCTTCAAATCTTCTACCCAAGGTAGCCACACCAACTCTCTTATTTTTCTTTTTCTCTTTTTCCTTTTCCAGCAAGGTTTTGAGCTCCTCCTGCCCCTTTGCCAAGGTCAGAAGTAGCTGTTGAAACTGAGAATTCTGCGCTTGTAAGTCTTTGACCGTCTGCTCTATATCCATCATGCTGAAATAAATAGCAGAGAGATAAGGAAACCTGGTGTGAAGACTTGCTTATGCATATGATGAATGATATGTATTCATGTAATGCATTCAAGGATTCATAAATTCAAAGTTGTTTTAAACAAAAAGAACACACGTCATATTAATAAGATATAATTTGTTAGTACATCAATTCCCCAATGGGAAAAATAATACAAAATTCTAATGTAAAAAGACGTTGCGCATCCTCTTTGGTGCAATGTAGGTGTTAAGAGTCTGCTCTTCATGAAGTTGACGAGTAAGTTCCAAAACCTTCTTCTCACTGGCATAGAATTGGGCTTTGAAAGTATTGCGCTCTCCCTTGAGCTGTATCCAACTCCTTTGCAAATATTCAAGTGATGTTGGCATGTCAGGATGTAAGAGGGTGTATGGAACCTCTCCTTCCATAACAAGCTCTTTGATCACAGGCAGAATGTAGGGGTAAGGCATCATAAGACTTTGGGCGCGGGTTCGTACCCACTTGAGGTAAGGCTCAAGGGGGATGAAATTCTTGTGTCCCAAGGTCTTACTGTCCACCTTGTTGGGCATCCTCCAAGCTCGGATAAACCTTTTTCGAAGTCCTTGATCGTTGTTTTCAAAGTCAAAAACCAAGTCTGGAATCAGCATGTCATGTGGGCCATCCCTTCGGGCATACCCAAACTGTCTCAGAGCCAAGCAAGGGTTGTAGGTGATGCCTCCCCTAATGCCAAGTAGAGGGACATTAGGGAATTCCCCACAACGATCAATGATGATAACATTTTCTCTGGATCGAGAACACTAATGAACATCTAAATGTGTAAGAGTCATCAATCGTTGTGACCACCTCAAACCTTGCTCATTCTTCAAAACTGATTGGGGAAGATGAGAAATAAACCATCTTTCCAGAAGAGGAGTACAACACATGAGAACACCTCTTTTCCTTATTGTTCGAGTGTGAAAAGAGTGGAGGATATCCCGAAGCAATGTAGGCACCGAGTTGCGAGCCATGAAAATTTTGACAGCATTCACATCTATAAGTTGGTCAGGGTTAGGGAACAAGACCATCCCATAGATGAGAAGAGCTACAATTTCCTCAAAAGCTTGTAAGTCCAAGGAATTCCAGCATTCTTGAGCTTTCTCAAACAGAAACTTTGCCAAGAAGCCCTTGACACTACTTCTAGTTTCCCAATGGCTTATGATATCGGATGGTTGCAAGTGTATGGCTTGAGCAACATCTTCAGGCTTTAGATCTCTTTCTGTACCGTTGTAGGGTAGTTGATGGAGAATAGGAATCCTCAGGAGTTGATAAAATTCCTCCAAAGTAGGCACTAGCTGGTAGTCAGGAAATGTGAAGCAGTGGTGTATGGGGTCAAAGAACTGGAAGAGAACCTTCACCATGTCTTCCTCACTGTTGGTGTTGACTAAGTTGAGAAGACGACCATGCCTCTCGGTGAATGGAGAATTATCAGGAATCCTTGAAGCTAGCTCCTTGAGTTGAGGAGGAATTCTTACAAGGTTGACTTGAATTGTTTTCCTGCGAAGTGAATCCATTACCTACAAAACAGAAACAAAGATGAAGATCCAAATCCTTGAAATGGTTAGTGGATGTATATGATGCTTCATGATGTTATGATGTTATTCACAAGTATATGTAAAAACAAATCACACAAGATCCTAGTTTCAAGCTTGCATGGGTTTCAAAGGTAATCTTGAAGTTTAGTTGGCTCAACCTGTCCTATAAATAGTAACCGGGTTCTAAGGAGCTCAATATCACTGGATTATTTTCTGTGTTCATTGTTTCAGTTTAGCCACTTTACTGGAGACCGAAATATTCCAAGAAAACAACCCTCAATGAGTGTAGTATCGAGTATCTACCAACTTTGGACTGCACCAAAGCCGGTCATCTCACTACCCCTAAAAAGGCCAAGTTGGTCAAGTAAAGGTTCTAAAAGTCCATTAGTGCTTCATGACATCACTCAGCGGCCCCGTATTCTCTTTGATTAACTCAAAGGCTACCGGTACCCACAAATATGTCACACTAATATAGCTATTGCTTCAACCATGTTGGTATACCCCACACAGTTTCCACAACGTATTGCTATTTACCTATGGATGTTTCCCAAATCCGGGTAGAGGATTCAAACCCAAAAAATAGAACCAAAGTGTAAAGCATACAAGTCAAGCAAGATAAGCATGTAAAGGTGATCTAAAACCCTAAGGTAACCCCACTTTTAGATTGATTCCCCAGCAGATTCGCCATTTCTGTGATGCGGTGGGAGAACTGACTTGAGGTTTTGCATTTTTTTGTTTGCAAATGTTTCGGTTTAGCAAGAGTCGCCACCGACTTTTCTTTTATCCAAAAGGAAAGGTAAAAAAGCACAGGAAAGACCTTTGAGATTTTTTTTGGGTTCGGGGGGTAGATTATGAAAAGGGAAGGTTCTAGCACCCTTTTCATCCATGGTTTTCCATGGGCTCTTAGTTACTTGTTTTAGATCACTTGCTTTTGCTTTTCAATTGTTTGAAATTGTGCTTTTGTGTGTGGTTTTGAAAATATTTTGAAAAGAGGCCTTTGTCTAGGCAACCTTTGTAATGATTCTTGTTTGAATATATACAAAGATGTTTGTCTTTTGAAAAATGTTTCAATGTTTGAAAGTTTGTTGGGAAATGGTTTGAAATTGTGTTGTGTGTTTTTGAAATTAGCAAGGATGGTTTGCAAGTTTGATCAAGTAACTAGGAGTTGTCTACCCTACTCAAAGATCTTTCTTACACATTTTTATTCCTTTGACATTGTTGTTTTACCATTGCATTTGGTAAGCAACCTATCTTTGAATGTTAAACGGGACAGGCGTGGATCATCGTATGACCATGATAGCAATTGTGTCAAGTATATTAGCAAGTTTTTTGAGGGTCTAGATAATTTTTGTATAGGCAACCAAGATAGCGTCATCAAGGGACTATGATCTTTTGTTTTGTTTTTATTTTGCCAAGATATCTAGCATGCATACCATGGCCACTTTTAAGGCAACAAGTGGATGAAACCCTAGGGGTGCTTGTGTGTATTGTGTTGTCAATTTTCATGCATTTTTGTCTTGTATTTAGTCATGCTATTTATTTGATTTTGGTCTTTTGCATACAAACCCTAATCTTACTATCATGGAATATTAAAGCAATAAAATGCGTAACAGTAAATCTAAGACTATTACAACATTATTATGGGAGGGCGATACAAGTTTGAATAGGGGGGTATTACTCAAAAATAAAGCCCTAAAACTATTACAACCATATTGAATTTAATGTACAAATAAATGGACAAATATTTAAATATGCAAAAATATAAATATGCACAAAATGTTTTTGATATTAATTTTTTATGTATGTAAACAAAAATATTTATTTAATGTCTTAAAAAAAATAAGAAAAAATATTATTGATTATTTTTGGAAAGGGTGGAAACCCTAATTTTTGTATTAAGAAAATATATTCTATGTTATTTATTTATGTACAAGAAAAATAAATAAAAAATATATACAAAAGTGTTAAAAAATAAAAATGTGACAAAATACTATTATTTTGTATAAATAATAAAAATAAAAATATATGATATTTTTGTATTATTTATAAATTTATTTAAGAAAATAAAAGTATATATTATTTAATAAACTATTCTTATGCCAAAAAAAAATAATAAAAAAAATAAAATAAAATGTGAAAATTTAAGAAAATATTTTTGTGATTTTAAATGTTATTCAAGAAAAAATAATAAAGTCAGAAAATAAAAATAGAAAATAAAAATATGCAAAAATAAATCAAATGGGCCAAGGGGTGCAGAAAGCAAGCATGGGGGTGCAAATAGTCAGCCAAAGCCAAGCCCAACCCAGATTCCACTTCACCTCTAACCTCTGAACAAAAATAAGCGCGCCTACAACTTCAAACTTGTTCTCTCTATTCTTTGCTTGAAATCAAAAACTCATAACATGAAAGTTATAGAGCTTTAAACCGCGATTCTAACCATATAAAAAACTTGATCTAACTCTAAGAAACCAGGGAGAATTTTATCACCCCCAATTTCTGACCTAAAAAATTCAGAAACTTCAACATCCAAATTCTCCTAGCTCAGTTAACATAAATGAATTCTATGCATATGTACAGCTCAAGGACAATGAGGACTACATTTTTGCTTCACAAACCTAAGCCTAATGATTCCTAAATAAGGAGATAGAAGTTTAAAAAATACCTATTTCAGCCAAGTTTGGATATGGAAATGTAGGAGTTTTTAATGAGGCCTGAAGGTCATGTTAGCTTGCCTGAAGTTCAGTCAACCTTCCCCAATGATTGGCTTGCTTTGAAATGGCGTGAATGTGCTTGTAGAACTCAACCTGCAAAGCTTCAAAGTAGAAATGGTGAAGTGTGAAAACAAGGTTACAGTTGCTTGAGGATGGTCTGGACAGCTTAGGTGTATTGTTTAGAATGTGTTTGAAGTGGTTTAGGACAAAACACACAAGTGGAAATGGTTTTGGCTTCTGATTTGCAGAACTTGCCCTGTTTTGGGCAGAAGTTGGTGTTTTGGTGTATCGGAGGGTTTGAGAACTTGTTAGCTCGTGTTTCTGGCCTTAGACATTGTGTTGAGGTTGTTTGAAATGTGTACAAAGTTTGGTTTTATCAGATTGAAGAGTTGTGGAGTTTTTGCACACTTGCTTGGTTTTGAAGAAAAGTTGGAATTGACAATGCTAAGGCCTGTACAGGTTAGCTCAAAGCCTACACATAGTTGGTGTACTTTTACCCAAGTTTGTGGACTTTGTTTTCTGCAAAAGATTGGGTTCAAGGCTCAAGGGAAACAAAAATGCAAAAGTTGTGCTTTATGGAAATGGTATTGTTATCTTTTTGCCAAAAATGGATTAATTCAATGTGTAATGTTCTAAAGCTCAGAACAAAGTCATAATCCAATGTGTTTGCATTTAATTTATGAGTGTAGAAAGGATTAGAACCTGTAAACCAAGTACAAGCAAGGTTTGGACAAATTTGTAACTTGTATCAATGTGCAAAATGCCTTGGCCAAAAGTGATAATTTGCCAATTTCAAACTTTCGATTCCCCCTAACCACAAATGATCTTGGAGAGTTCTTGGACATTTTGGAAAGCTACAATCCATATTTGAAATGAATTTTGATATTCCAATTGGAACTATGTGAAAAATTACCATGAAGATAGATCAAAATCCTGCCTAAACTAGGGCAAAAATTTCACTAAGTTAGAAAGTTTTTGGACCTCTATTCACAAAATCATAACTTGAGATCCAAGCATCTTTTGGGAAAACTTTGTGAACAAAAGTTGTAGATTTTGTGAAGGACTATAACTTTCATGTTGGAAGATTTCTTTGAATCCAATTTCATCATGGTGAAAAAGTTGGGAAAAGTTGGGAAAAAATAAGAAATTTTCATAACTTAGAAAATTTCTAAGTTATGCAAAATTTCCATTTTAAACCCTAATTTTCAAAATTAGGTTTCTTGGTGAACAAGTTTCATGTTTTGACACATCTTGATGAAAAATGACCCTTGGCACTTGATTTTGACCAAAAAGTCAAAGTTTGACTTTTCAGTGTAAATTTGATTTTTGATCAGTTGACTGGAAAATTCATCTGTCAATCCAATGCATTTGAGATCTTTTGAACCTTGTGATTAGGTCAAGATGGTGCCATTGAGTCCTTTAAATCCTGCTTGAACCCAATTTTCTATTGGCTAGGTTAAAAAATCAGAAATTGCTCTTCTACAGTCAAAACCCTAATTTTGACCATTTTTCCCCTTTTGATGATCTGATCAAATTTCTTGAGGAGTTGTGGTCCAAACTTGATAAAATGGTTCATATGAGTCTATAATGTTGATGTGGATCAAAAATTATGAGGTTTGACTGTAAATTGGCCATAGTTAACTTTTTCCTCAATACAGTTGATTTTTAGGTCAACTGTCCAATTGACTGGGCAAAAATTTGATTCAAGGCTTGAAACTTGGTATGGGAAATCTTATAAGTCCAACCTGAAGTATGAAAGTCACATTGAGCATTGGAAGTCCAAAAATCATTGTGCAAACCCAAACCCTAATTTCAGGTCATCAGTGCAAGGAGATGTCTTGAGCAGAGCAAACCCTAATCCTGTCTGGAGTCCAAAGAGTCTTGTGAGGGTAAATCTTGATAAAATGAGAGGACAAATTTTGGGGTACAACAGTAACTCTTTGAAGATAAGAATTTTTTTGGAATCACTCAAAAATACCAAAAGATGAGCAAGATATACCCCTTTGAAGTCCAAAACCCTAGCCTCTAAATCAAGAGAAAGCTTGGTGGAACTTTGCCAAGTTTGAATAAACTTTTTGTGAAAATGATCTTCCTTTGTGAATAGAGATAACTAATTCCATACTAACTTCATAACAACTTCATGGGTGAGGTTTGAATCTCTCAAGCTTTGACTAGGGCATGGAAAAAATTCATGAACCCATGATGCAACTTGTAGACCTCATTGCTTTTACCTACATTATTAGCAAGTAAGAAAAACCAATATTTCATTTTGTTAATTAGAGAGAAAATCAAAGCAAAATATCCATGAACACAAGAGAAAACAAGTTAAGGTGCTTGGTAACTCCTCATAGAGCAAATCTAAAGATAAGTAGAAGAACCAAAAGCCCTAATGTGATTCCGTGGTGATTGAAACAATATGGTATGATGAAGGGATCTTAGGGGCAAAAATTAGGGTACAACAGCTGCCCTTATTTAAGTTTCTTCTATCCGGAGATACGAAGGTTAAAAATCTTCGTGTCGACGTGATCGAAGACACTTAAATATAAAACAAACCCTGTTTTTGGACCTAAGATGCCATGCAAACAATTATGCATATGAATGCATATGAATGGAATAAAAGAGACGCAAAGTAGCATTGGGGATGTGACATGAAATGTAACAACAATAGAGCAATCCCACCAGGAAAATAAATCACTGGTAAACCACAAGAAAAGAATCAGAGAGGAGGATAACATGCATTGACATTCACTGCCTATGTACTACCAACGTTCACTGAAGGTAGAAAGAAAAAACATAACATATCACCACCGTTCACTGACGATGAACTATCAACGTTCACTGAAGATAGCAAAAGGATAAGAAACACCGATATTCACTGGCAATGTACTACCAACGTTCGCTGAAGGTAGAAAGAGAAAATATATCATATCACCACCGTTCACTGACGATGAACTATCAACGTTCACTGAAGATAGCAAAAAGATAACAAACACTGACGTTCACTTCCAATGTACTACCAACATTCACTGAAGGTAGAAAGAGAAAATATATCATATCACCTCCGTTCACTGACGATGAAATATCAACGTTCACTGAAGATAACAAAAATATAACAAACACCGACGTTCACTGCCAATGTACTACCAACGTTAACTGAAGGTAGAAAGAGAAAATATATCATATCACTGCCGTTCACTGATGATGAACTATCAACGTTCACTAAAGATAGCGAAAAGATAACAAACACCGACGTTCACTGCCAATGAACTACCAATGTTCACTGAAGGTAGAAAGAAAGAATATAAATTTTCCCCAAGATTCTGGTGTTTTGTCAAGAACGGGTCCCAACTTCTTCTATAACCAAGGAAATCTGCCTGGAAAGGGTAATACATAATATGTCTCAAATAAAGAGACTTCCACTTATTGTCAAGGGGAATTTGCGAAGAGAAATGACTTTCTGGGAATAGCGATATGACTTACCGAGGAAATGCCATGATATTCCTGCTGAGGATATAAAGTCTTCCTGTGCAAAATAAATGCACGAACCAAAATTCAAAGTTTCCAGAGATCCATAAATCTAATTCAGAAATAAACTGAAGCAAGACGGCCAGTGCAGATACATCCTTTGAGAAATAAACCCAAGCGGGACAACCAAAATCAACTGAGCCAAGAACGCTACAGGAAAGGTCAGAACCAGATGCTAATGAATGATGATTTTTAGTTATGCATGATGCATGTATGAATGTATGAGTGCTATCGTGCATATGCTGATAAAAGGATACATAATCAACACAAACAAACACAACCGCCTCAGGTACTAACAACAATAGGTTAACTTCAACCAGAAAGATCAATCCAAAATGTTAAAAGCAACGGCGGAAACCAAACCCATTTCATGCCTTAACTTTATTAAGGAAAAACATAATTCGGATGTAACCAAGTCAAACAAATATTGGGATAGAACATCCTTCTTCCGGTTTCATCGGAGAAAACAGCTTTTCAAAAGCAACATGCCTACTGGAGATTGCGATACCAGTCTCAAATAAAGCGGACTGATGTTGACACAACCAAACTTCTTTGGGGAATTCGAGCCTAGCTCACTGGAGAAACCTTTCATCACGAATACTCATTACCAACAAGAGATGCCCTGGGATAACCATCCTGGGAAATTAAGAAGCCAACTGGGGATAGTGGGGTCACAAATCTAATCCTGCACCTTGCACCCACTGATATCGACTTTAACCATCTGAGAGGAACACAAGGATTGCGCATCTACCAACAAAATGACCTGAGAAATACTTTCATGAAGGGAGTAACCTTTCTTAAAAAAACCGGAGTTTGTTCATTCCTGGGATCACCACTCTTGTTGTCATTGTTTCATCACAAATTCCAAAGTAAATTGGATTGTAAAGATTTCCTTTTTTTTTGAAAAGTCAATTTTGCTTTTTAATCTCTTTGCTTTAAAAGTTATTATCAGTAATAAATGACGTCTTTGCAAGCTAAATAAAAATAAGAACACAAAGAATTGGGCAAAAGCTCGAGTTTCATTAATAGAATGGTAGTCTGCGAATGGCGAGACTCCATGGATGATTACAAATTTTGGGAAATGGTAATACATAATGGAAAAGATACATCGAGATACAATGACCACTATCCCCCCTAACAACTTTTGAAATCCTGAGCAACAACTTTCGTTGAAGTATGGTGAGGATCCGAGAAGATTGTTGCTTCAACGATCAGGTCTTGTCTGACGTAGTTACTTGCCATAATTTACCCCCCGTACTCAGAAACATCTCGAAAAAGGTTTTTTCTGTTCTTTTTCCTTTTCCTTTGTTTGATAAAATAAAAGTCGGTGGCGACTCTTGCTTACCATGACATTTATGAACAAAAAACGCAAACCAGTATAACAGTCGGTTATGCCACCGTATCACAGAACTGGCGACTCTGCTGGGGAATATAAAGTGGGGTTTACCTTAGGATCTAGGTCATTTTAAAATTGCTTTCTTATTTTGCCTTGCCTGCTTTAAATTCAAGGGTTTTGTTTGGGTATTATTAAAGATGCTACACCTGGATCTGGGGACACTTTTTAGGTAAACAACAATAGATCGTGGAGACTGTACGGTGTAGACCGATAAGGTTTAAGTGATGGTTGTATTGGTGTGACACTTTGGTTGGTATCGATATCCTTCATGGGGAAACGAGGAGAATACGGGGCCGCCGCATAGTGTCGTGAAGAACTAACGGACCTTAGAACCTTATTTGAACAAACTTGGCCATTAGAAAGTAGTGAGATAGCAGTCCTCGGTATAAAACTGAGGATTGGTTGATACTCGATGCTACACTCATTGAGATCAGATTTTCAGGATATTTCGGCCGCAAGAAAAGATTGCTTGAGCTGAAATAATGCCCGATAAAGGATGATCAGTGATATTGAGATCCCTTAGAACCCGATTACATATTTATAGGAAAAATTGAACCAATCCAACTTCAAGAGGGTACGACCTTAAAACCCATGAAAGCCTAAACCTAAGGCTGTTTGTGTGACTTGTGTGCTTTCAACTTTAACTACTTGCAGAGTTTTATTACCTGACAACATTGAGTTCCTTGCAAGTTTTGTTTACAGTTATTATCCAATAACTTGGATTTCTTGTAGGGTTTACTTGCTTACATCACTTCACACCTTTACTTAAAAGCATAGCATACACATCATAACATCATGCCTTAACATTTCCTTAACCATTTGAAGGATCTCGAGGGCCTGTGATGCAGGTTATGATAAATTAGACGTCTAGGAATGGGCAAGGGGATTTATTTTCCTCTAGCCAATGTCGTCAGAAGATCAAAACTCAACAACATGAGTCAGGGGCTATGACCCACTTGATATGGTGAGCTTGACTCTCGTAGAAGGACTCTCAACGATACAAAGTTCTTTAATCAAAGCTGTAAAATTCAACTTCTGACATTTTCTTGTTTACCCCGCGAGATCCTTGAAAACATTGCATACATATATAATACATATCATTACATAAGCAGGTTTCAAAGCAGGTCTCTCATGTTCTCGCTGTTTATTTCAGCAATGACTCTCCAACAAGACAGCAGAGATCTCCAAGCTCAAGATGCCCAGTTCAAGGAATTTCTCCTGAATCTATCCAAGGGGAAAGAAGACCAGAAAACACTCTTCGTCGGGAATCTAACCAAGGAACATCTTGACAACAACAAGGATGAACAATTGGAACAACTGCAAGCTAAGGTAGAAGCAATGAGAATCCAGATGGTGGGGCAGATGGCTCTTATCCAAAACTTAGCTCGAGGAGAAGAAGGACTAAGAGCCTTCCTCAACAAGCTTCACCAAGATGGATGCAAATCCATAAAACAAACAGTTAAAATTATGGATCAAGGCATTAATCAGCCCCTAGTGACAGAAGAGGTTGGTTTGGTTAGGAACAGATATTTCCAGATTGCTAGTACATCACAAGCCCAACCACAACCTCTCCAACGACAATGAGGCAATCGGCATAAGAAGAATACATTCAAAAGATGCTTCACCGAAATCAACATGTCATTGGCTCAAGCATTGCAACGCATGTTGAAGGCCAAGTTGGTAATATTAAGGGACCCTCCTCAGAATCCCAACATAGACTCCCCAAGGTACAATCCAAATGCAAGATGTGCGTACCACTCCAACAGTTCTGGACATGACACCAACAACTGTTGGGCATTGAGAAATAAAATTCAAGACCTGATTGATGAAGGAGCGCTAGAATTCGCACAAGACAGTCAGGTTGAGTTCTTCTGCCATCCCTCCAAGGCATACCATCTGAAGTGACAAGTTCTCACAAGAAGACTTTTCGTTCATTAGAATTTTCAATGTGTAATTTTCTTTTGATTTGTTTGAACATTTATTCATATCAAACCTCGTTATTTCATCAATGCATTGCACATGTTTGTCTTGAATCAATTCATTCGTATTCACTATTTCAAAAATGAGTTCTTATTTCCTTTTGTGATATTCAACTCTCGATTAAAAACTCTAAGCCTTAGAGGGAGGATGACGAAAATGATACCACAATCTCTACAGTATGCTTTTGAAAAAACCCTGCTGACGATGTACAAGTGTTGTTTCAAATCCTAAACAGTGGAGTTATAAGGAAGATAATCCCTAGTCAACACCTTCGAGCCAAAGAAGTAGGAGTTTTATTTTCACACAAATTAAAACCCTTAATCATAACCTGGGGTAGGGTAGTTTTCTCAGTTAATTCAGAGGCGCATTCAGTCACAATATTCTACTTCATACATAATGAATAACATCAAAGATGTCCTTCCAAATCAAAATACGGTGATGGTTCTGTATAATCGTCAAGATAGGAAGTCATTATCTCTCGAAATAAAAGCCCATTAAGTCAAAACCTATGAAGGAGACTTAAGAGAAAAATTGGGGCATCCCGCTGACTGTAATCACAAAAGAAACAGTTCAGGCAAAATAAGGGATAACGAAAACAAAAAAAAGAGGTTACTACAAATCCTCGACAAAAAGAAGATTACAAAAATGACTGCGTTTTCAAAACAAAGGTTCAATTTCTGAATCATCACCAAGTATCAGAGCAAAGATTCCAGACTCAATCGGGATCTAAACGCGCAATTAACTGAGCATAGAACTGAAGAACATCACGAAGAGCGAGTTGGGTACAAATAAAATTTGAGCCTTTATCCTTTGTTTCTGGAACCGTGAACCAGGCCACGTTATAACCCTTAAAAGTCCTAGTTGAAGCATGGGTTAGTTTGAGAGCATACTGTTACAAAGGTATCCTGACTCCTGTAGGCTTTGTTACAAATCCTGAGTTTATATCACATCCTCGCAAATTTCGATTTACTACACAAAACACATTTTCAAATAAAATTTCAAGACAGACATGAGTTTTGCATTCTTTAAATGACATTGTTTGCATATGACTAACTGTTTGACAGTAGAGAAATCCGCACATTGGATATTCAATGAACAGACATCCTCTCAATGGACATAATCACCTCAACGGGAAAGACACTTCCAATAACAGGTCTTCCATAAGCAAGGGGTATGACATGATGTCTAAACACACCTGGGGCAGTCTCTCCAAAAGTGCCAAATAACCAGGGGCAGATCTCCATCTGAATCGCTTGGGGCATTACGCACGCATTCCAACAATGAATCATATGCCATCAAGAAAACATTTTTGACAGTACTACAACACGACACTATGGACAGTGGCAACTCTCTACATCCTGAAAGCATGGACATAGTCGGAAAATACTACGCATAAAAAAAAGACCCGCTAGATTGACACACCTAGGAAAAAATAAGGGAATCCCGGCGAACCAAAAGGGTTCGGGAAAACGTTAGGGATATACATAAAAAAAACTCGGTACACCCGACAAGTCGAAAACCTGAAAAGGCGGCTTGGGCAAAAAAGGGTATCCCGGTGGACTGAAAACCCGAAAAGGCGGTGCAGGCAAAAATTAGGGATTTAAAACGTACGACTATGTCCCGTCACATGTCTATCAGTGGAAGACTTATACCTTGATCAACATTCATCAAGAGCACCCGAATCGAGAAACGGTTCAGATACGATCCAAATACGGATGCCATTCTGATACTCATTCAGATTCAGCTTTTAGATACAGTTCAGATACACTCCAGATACGGATGTCATTCTGATACTCATTCAGATTCAGCTTTCAGATACAGTTCAGATACGCTCCAGATACGGATGCCATTTTGATACTCATTCAGATTTAGCTTTCAGATACAGTTCAAATATGCTTCAGATACGGATGTCGTTCTGATACTCATTCAGATTCAGCTCTTAGATACAGTTCAGATACGCTCCATATATGGATGCCATTCTGATACTCATTCAGATACAGTTCAGATACAGTTCAGATACGCTCCAGATACGGATGCCATTCTAACACTCATTCAACACATGTTTCAAATACAGTTCAAATATGATCCAGATACGGATGCCATTCTGATACTCATTCAGATACATGTTTCAAAGTACAGTTCAGATACGCTCCAGATACGGATGCCATTCTAACTCTTATCCAACACATGTTTCAAATACAGTTCAGATACAATCCAGAGACGGATGTCATTCTGACACTCATTCAACGCATGTTTCAAGTACAGTTCAGATACGATCCAGAGACAGATGTCATTCTGACACTCATTCAACACATGTTTCGAGTACAGTTTAGATACGATCCAGAGGCGGATGTCATCCTGACACTCATTAAATATATGTTCAAGTACAATCACGAGATAGATCCATCCACAAAATCTTCGCATGTACTTTTTCCAGCATGGTACAAGGGGCAGAGACAGTTGGAAGCGAAGTCACTATCACATACACGCCCGTGATATTTATATTCCCTATGGAGTAAGGACAACCAAAGTCCGATCTCCAGGTCCCCAAGCAAGAATCACTTCCCCAGTAGGCTCTTTCAGAAAGCTGATATCTGCATTCCCCAACCGAGTTTTATAACCATGAGTAGTTTATAAAGCCATCTCCCGAGCAGAGTTTATTTCTCTAACAGCGGAAGCTCAATCTCCAACAGAGCTCTTCTCTCCAGCAATGGAAGTTCATTCCCAGCTGAGTTTATTTCTCTAAATCAACAGATCTTCCAACAGAGTATCTCTCTTCCCCATAGAGTCATTCCCCTACAAAGTTATTCTCAGACAGAGTCTCTTCCGGCCAAAAATTCTCAAGCAGAAAGGAGTAAATCCCCAGTTAGTCATCTTTGGTCACTATCCCCAGCCGAAACGAAGAACTAAATTCCTTATACTCTCCAGCAGCAGTCCAAGATTTATTTTCCCCAGCTAGAGAATATCACAATAGCATTGCATATCCATACATCATGGCATGTGCATACATATTATACAACACAATCTCATTTATTTTGAGAACTTCATTACTCAATAAATTTCATACATCATGACATTACATACGACTAACTCTTTACCTTTTAGGGAAGATGCAATCAAGTTCTCACGAGTTCTCTCTGGTTCAGTCAAACCGACACCAAGGTTTCTATTCTAGTTGAAGATATTCCAACACTTTTCAAGTTTTTCTCTAGTTCAGTCAAACCGATACTAAGGTTTCTATTCTAGTTGAAGATGTTTTAAGACCTTCATTTGGGTCAGCCAAATCGCTGTTAAGATCCCTCTGATTTCTATACCAGTCAAAGTTAATCCGAGACCTCTCCCGGGTTCAGTCAAATCAATACTAAGATTTCTCTCTCACTTGAAGACAACTCGAGACCTTTCCCTTGTTCAGTCAAATCGATACTAAGATTTCTATTCCAGTTTAAAAAGTTATGAAGCCCGGAAATCGACCGGATAATAATACAAAATACTACGAAGCCTGGAATCGACCAGATAGTGGTATATCTCAAATTCAAGCTATGAAGCCCGGAAATCGATCGGATAACAGCTTAATTTCCCCATCATACTGTGAAGCCTGGAAATCGACCGGATAATAGTACAAGATAGTATGAAGCCTGAAATCGACCAGATAGTGGTATAAGACACCGTGAAGCCTGGCGCACGACCAGATAATAGTATAAGACGCTGTGAAGACTGGAGCATGACTAGATAATAGTTTTTGAGATTACAAAGCCTGGAGCACGACCAGATAGCAAGTGTAATCTCATATCCCCAGTAAGTCATTGTAAAACCTGGAGCACGAGCAGATAGCAGTCAGTCTTATTATCCTCAACAAATCAATATAAAGCCTGGAGCATGACCAGATAGCAGTTCATTTTCATCTCCTTGACTAAGAGATGATTCCCCAGTAGAGTAACGGACTACTGAAGTTCCTAAAATTCCATTTCTCCCAAGACAGATACCAAAATTCCTCAGTAGATTCCTCCTCAACGAAAGGAACAGGAATTCTCATCAAAGGACTATCTCGGGAAATCAACATCCTCTAGATGGCATCTTTAAACCCATCTCCGACGATTCTCTGTCATATCTTCCGGATGGCATCTTTAAGCCCATCTCCGGTGACCTTTCGTCATCTCCTTCAAATGACATTTGTAAGCCCATTCCCGATACTACCTTCATAGTCAAGCATCATTACAGACGAGTGAAAATTTCTGGGCACTCTAGTGTTCAATCATCTTCCACCTTCAGATCACGAAAGGCAGACAAGCCAATCTAAATCTTCAGGTTTAAGAAGATTGAACAGGGGCAGCTGTTGTACCCCAAAATTTACCCTCTTTTCATACAGGCACATTATTAGTTTTATGGTTATGGAATAAAGGTATATTTATCAAGCTTCTTCAGGGTACAAGTGACGTTTATTTCGCCAATGGATGTTCTCAGAGTATTTTTCGTGCTGAAGATCAGTTTGCCGTTTTGAAATGATTCGGGGTTCAAAGATTCACAAGTCCAACCCAGCGCGTCATATTCAGGTGTTCTTTTGCCAAGATATCTCTGATAACATATTCTCAAATTCAGGTTTGACTCAAGAGTCAATTCTTTAAAGAAGGTCTCCGTATGTGTGAGTTTTCTCAAAGAAATATGGTGAAAAAGTGTGCTGAAAGTGCAATTTTTACGCACTAAAAAATTCATAACTTGAAGATCGTGACCCGCTTTGAACCCGCTCCTATGGACAAAATTTTGTCTTGACGTCATCTATGTTTTCATCTCTCACGGCCGGAAGCCAATTTCAATCAGAAGGTCTTCAAAAATGCGAATTTATCAAGTATTTTCGTACAGAAAATTTGTGACAGAAGTTTATTTGCGTCATGTTCAGAAAATCATAACTTGGTCGATTTTCATCGTATTGAGCTGATTCTGGCGCCAAAAATTTACAAATTGAGTTGGCTACATTTTCATAGGAGATATCGAGTTCAAACGGTATACAAAAGGCCCTTGTTTTTTGCCCAGAGTGCGCGTGACGCACCCAAAATCCTGAATGCTGAATATTATTTCATCTGAGTCGAATTTTCTAAAATTCATAACTCGGTCATTTTTTATCGGATCGGGTCCATCTTTTTACACAAGGTCACTGACTCAGGGATCTACAACGTTTCTTCCAAAGTTGAGACCAGATTCGGCTCCGATCAATACCAGTGTTTTATTGAAGAACGTGTCAAAGCTGACACTGGAGCCCAAAATAAGTTTGTGTGAGACGAAACTTCAAAAATTCATAACTAATTCACTGTTTATCTGATTGAGCCTATTTTCGGAAAGGAGTTAGTTCTCGATGTAGGCTACATTATGTTTTCAAATTTCAACTTAAAAAAGTGTACTTAAGCCCCTGCAATTTAACCTAGAACATGATGGACTCAAGTGAATAAAAATCTGCACTATTGCTTGTGGTTATTGGAGGCCCCATTGCACATTCAAAGCCCATATATTTTCTCTAATTTCCATTATATAATATCACTTTTTCACACAAACAGGACACGACAAAACGAAAAAAAACATTTGCCACAATCCTGTCAAAATATCAAATTCTTTCAAGAACCCTAAAAACCTTGAAATCCTTATTACAAACCCCCATCTCACTACAAACAAGTCATCCTTGTTACAAACCCACATCTCACTACTTCTCTAGTAAGGGTAAGGCTGGTTTGATCTCCATGATCGAAAGGATGTAGAAACAATCATACATACCATATCAGTTTTAACATTAAAAAAATTTCATATATTTATTTTCTTTGTATTTCATGATATAGTAACTTATTTAATGTGTTCATGAGATTCAACGCTGAAAATTTAGACATGGTCCCATGCAGGTTTATCACAAAGCGCTGAGTCCAAAACAGAACAACCACCAATGCATGACTCATGGCAAGGTAGACATCCTGAGGAGGCTAAGGGCGTGAGTTCAACACTCACCCCTATTGGTTTTGGTTTTCTTCCTTTCTATTTATCCTTTTATCTATTTTCATTCTTTCTGTTTAAAACTTTTTTCATAAAACTTAACATTTTTTACAAACCTTTGATTTTTCATAATAAACTCGAATAATTAATTTTAAGGTTTTTTAATCTAATTTTAGGTTTTAAATTAATTTTTGGTTCAACACCCACCCCTGGCAATATGTATAATTTTTCTTATTTTTAACATTTTTTGCCTCATTTCTTTCTCTTTAATATCTTCCTTAAAAACCCTAAATTCATATAAAATCTAATTTTATTTAAATCAAAAACCTTATTAATTGGAAAACTTAACTTTTTTTACAAACCCTAATTAATTTAGGTTTTAAATTTTTTTATTATTATTAACTTTATTTTATTAACTCTTTAATTTAATTAATTAACTTTTTTTCTACAAATTAGGAAAACAATTAGGTTTTAAGTTTTCTTTGTAATTAACTCTTTAATTAACCATTTTTTAACAAATTAGGATTAGGTTTTTGTTTTAGTTAGTAACTGAATTTTTGGATTTTTTTTCATTTATTAATAAATTAAGTTAATTAACTTTTTTTTAATTAAAATTAGTTAGAATTAGGTTTTTTAATTAACTTAAAATTATTTTCTACAAAAAACACCAAAAATATTAACTTAGAATTTTAGATTTTAATTTTTCCTTAATTTCTTTTTATTTATTCTTTTACATTTTAATTTCTAGGAAAATTGTATAGGTCACATTATCAATGTAATAGCGTAGATTTATCTTTTCTCGCATTTTTTCTTCTAATTATGTAATTGCTTCCGGGATGTAATAGTTTTAGGATTTCTTTTCCGCACTCTTCATTATTATGTAACTGCCCCAAAGCTCTGTAATAGCCTAGGTTTACATTTCCGCCTTTACCTTCTGCTACTATATTTTATGCAATGCTTAGATTAATATGATTGTATGGAAAGACCGGTAAACTAATTAAACATAGCATAACCTAATTCAAAGATAATATATCTGAAAACAAACACTGCTGCACACTTGCACCCCTAGGGTATACCTCACTTGGTTGCCTCAGAAATAATGGTCATGTCCCTTGAATTTAGGGATATCTTAGCAAAGACCCTAGGTTATAGTCATCATAAAGATCATAGTCCCTCGATGTCCCTCGAGTTGCCTACGAGAAATGATCTTGTCCCTCGATGTTGCCTATATGATGACAGTCCCTTAGAAATGCTAAGGTATCCTTATATGTTGCCTTCAATGACCATTTCGTCCCTTTTGATAGTCCCTCAACATCTAGTGACTAGGGTTACCTACTCACTAATAGTAGGATAACACGGTCTAAAGGATAGGAGGAAAAGATCAACTTTTTTCGAGTAGGTAGATAACTGTTAGGTACTTGCTCAAACATCATTTTTACACCCTACACTTTCAAAACTCTTTTCAAACTAAAGTTTTCAAAAACACTTCATTACACTCTTGAGGACCGATACAAGGGTTATCACGAAGTTAAACAGAAAACTTTTTAAAACACACCAAGCAAATTTTTAAAAGATGAGCAAGTACCTAAGAGCCTATGGAAAACCATGGATGGAAAGGGTGCTAATACCTTCCCATTTCCATAATCTACCCCGTACTCAGAAATATATCGAAAAAAGTTTTTTCTGTTCTTTTTACTTTTCCTTTGTTGGATAAAATAAAAGTCGGTGGCAAATCTTGCTTACCACGACATTTGGGAACAAAAAACGCAAACCAGTATAACAGTCGGTTCTGTCACCGTATCACAGGCACCGTTACCCCAATACGAGCTACCATTATTGGACCATGTTTATCCATCATGACCAGTCCACCAGAAGACCAATTTTTCTTTCCCCAATAAACACTTACAACAATAAATAACACCCACACCATCTCTCCAAGACAAATTTCGGGTCCTGGTATTTAATCATCTTCCACCTTGAACTTTCAAAAGGTTGACGCCAATATCACCTTCAGGTTTAAAATGATTAAATAGGGGAAGCTGTCGTACCCCAAATTTTCCTTACCTCTTTTTACTTTTATCTGGATTTGAATTTTGCATCCCATTTGCACCATTTTCACTAAGTCATTTGCATGTCCCGCATCTCATGGAATCAGGCGCCTTGGTTTGAGGTATTAGGGTTGTGCCCTCTTTATGCCTAATTTTGTTTTGAAGTTCTCCTATCAGGTAAATAGGAAATTCATCTGGTTCTCGATTAGTGGATCGTGGGATGGATATTTAAGGTATCATGGATTTCTTTCTTATCAAGTTACAAGGTTGTTCTCGCTCGAATTCATCAGAGCCTGGATTAGGGTTTATTTCCCTATTTGTTGGTAGAGATGGTGGGGTTTTAGATCCTTGGTTTTTGAGAAGATGTTTCTTTTGCCCGCCTCAAAGATAACTCAAATTTCAGTATATTTGGTTAGGGATTTCATCTCCTCGCACTTCAAGATTTCTTCTTAAGATCTCTAAGTTACCAAGTCAAGAGTTTGAAGTTTAAGTTGACGAATGCGAAATTTGGACATAAGAAATAAGGTTGAAGGTTCATGATGATCTAGGCATGTTTTGTTGCTTCAGTTACAAGTCACTTGTGGTTTGGACATCAAAGTTACAGTTCTCATTGAGAGTGCAAGTTAGGTTGGGACATGATATGAAGATTGGGAATTGAAAGACAAGGCGCATGGTTTATTTCAGGCGCAAGTTACTAAGGTCATGTTTGATTTCTTAAATTTCAAGTTACAAAGGAAAAGTGTATCATCCAAACCATTCAAGTGGAACTTGTTATTTTCAATCAAGATTCAAGAGTTGTTTGGTTGCCATACAACGAATTCATCATTCAAAAAATATATCATTCAAGTTTTGTGTTCATTACATTTTTGGGACAAGTTACAAAAAGGATTACAATGCAAAATACAAATGTGAAATCACAAGTTACAATAGTTTTTTACAAAAAAAGAAATAAATGTTTGTTTCTTCAAGTATCTCTGCTTCATCTTCAAGCCACTCATCCACTCTTCGCCATATCCTCTTCGTCTTTCAACCTTGCCTCAATCGGCCAATTCTCATGTTCATGAAATAGGAAAAAAAAAGAAAAAGTTAGAAAATAATTAACATGTGAAAAATTCAAGCATGAATTAACTATTAAAAGAAATTGGTATCTCATCATTAGGGTTTGCATTTGGAATCAGAATTTAAAAGGGATTTGTTTTTTTCATGGGCTATCTCCTCCTACTTTTGCAAATCACAAAAGGTCTGAGTTTTGGTTCACAAAAGGGAAAAGGAATGTGCAATTTTTTTCCCTATACAACAAAACAAACTGCCAACAAAAACAAAGCAAAATAGATTAAAAAAGACAGCAAGCAACAAATGTACAAGGCAACCTCACAAAAACAGCGCAACAAGCAGGCTGCAATAGAGCAGCACATAACAACAAGCTGCAACAAGACAACAAGTATACACAGGGCAAGGCTGCAAACAGCAGTAAGTGCAGCATAAATAAAAACAAAACAGCAACAACGCAGCACAAAGGCAGCAGACCAAGCAAGCAAGCCAAGGCAGCAATAAATAAAAACAAATAATATAGCAGCAAATACAGCAAGCTAGCTCACAAAACCTTATTGTATCATCATTTCCCAAAATGGCAAACCCTTCAGAAATTATCAGAAAAAGCACAATTGCTTTACATCATGGAAAGACAAAGAGGAAAAGATAAAACCTGCATCATACAAAAACCTAACCAAAACTGTCCAAACACCCTGCTTTCAAAGCAGTCATGTGCAACCCTGCACTTTGCTGCAAAACCTGTGCCACACCTGCACATAAAACACCAAACAAAACAAGCAAAAATTTAAACCAAAATAGGCGACCTAAAGCTCGCATCCCAACATGTTCAAAGTCATCCTACCACATATGTTTAAAACTTCACCAATTTCCCCCCACTTTTCACCCTTATCTCATTATAAAGAAAAAACTGTTGCATTGAAAAAAGGGGGGATTTTTAGAGAACACAACCAGCATAAGCAAACCAAAATAAGAGAGATTACAATATACACAGCCAGCAAAACAAAGAGGATATCATACAAACCGAGCCAGCAAAGCCAAGAGAGATAGAGAGAGAGATTTTACCAAGCCAAAAACCGAAAACAGAAAATACCAACTACAGAGCCAGAAAACCAAAAGAGGACATTATCAATAATAATCTCCAAGCTCCCTACGATAGTAAACAACATGTACACAACCTTAAACCATTTTCCCTTATTTTCCTTAAAAGAGAACTATAACCTGAAAACCGAAAATATCCAGAGGCCGACAAGTTTCAAAGTCAGCAACATGAAATAGCAACAAAGGAACTTACTTATGAGGTTTGCCTCTGTGATAATCTTCAAATCAGGTAATGTTTTCCTAACACCTTATCCTTTTGCTAAATATTTGATCTCTTGAATATCGTTTGTGTTGATATCGCTTTGTGAATCATTCACATACTTCTGTTATCCTGGTTGCATCCCTGCATTGGAACTTTTTTATCTTTCAGTTCATTAGAAAACAAAGACTTTGAATAGGGAAAATTGTCTTAAATATGTAAGGGTTGTTTGTTTACCTTTTGGTAGAAATCTTCTTCCCACCGGTTTCATGCTCGCCAAATCCATCACTCCATTAACCTCTTACAAACCACCAACCTGCCACTACGATAATCTTAACCTTACACTTCCATCTGCTCAACTTAGAACCTACTTCAACCTTCACAATCATACTTATTTCTACCAAAATCTCAACTCGTGACTATCCCTAAGCTTTGCACGGAGCATCACCCTCAAGACTCTGATTCCGCAACACCTACACTTCCTATCATACACATCAATTTCATTCATATCAAAACACCCACCTACAAAAAGAGAACAACAAGAAAAAAGGCAGATGATACACCAAACACAGTTACCATTTCTTCTCTTTTCGCTAGTGTTATTCTATTAATCATGGCGGAATTAGGTAGAAGACGAAGTCGGTCAGGATCGAGCAATTACCTGGGTTTTATGACCGTTTCGTCAGGGTTGAGGAGAAAGTTTGAAGGTAGTGATGAGTGGAATCGAGCGATTGGAAACCATAGAGAAGAGACGGAGAATCGATTAGGCTAGTAGTAAAAAAAATGGAGATTGTTTAAGTTATTGTTTGTTTACCCATGAGTTGGAAATTTGAACGAAACCAGTAGCATATAGAAGATCGAAACCGGATATATCATTGTAGTTGTTGAAGCTTAAACCCTTACCGAGCGAGGAATCGAGAAACCGCATGCGATTATGATGATGATTCTGAGAGATGAATGATGAATCGTGACTTTTGAAAGAGAGATCGCGATAGTGTGAGAGGAGATTTTGATAGAGAGATTGTGAGAGAGTGATATTGAGGAAGATGAGGGCATAACTGTGTTTTTGTCCTTTTAGGGTTTCACCAACCCGTGTGCGAGCTAGGAGGAGGAAGGGTGGGCCTCGGGTCGACCCGGTCCGGCCCAGGTCCACCATTTGTCTTTTTTCATTTTTTTTAATCTTAACTTTATAACAAACTTGGGCCTTTCCTAGCAGGCCCATTTGCAAATTCAGCATACTGCCTTTGTGTTCTATTTTACACCCCTCTACTTAGTTTAATTTCAATTGTTACGTTTTAAAATAGTTTTAGACCCAAATTAATAACCTTGTAAGTTTACCTATCTTAGTTTAGTTGATCATCTTCTTAATTAAAAAAAATCATAAAAATATTAATAGTTTAGAAGTAAGAATTAATATTTTATTTTATTTTTCATAAAAAAATCACAAAAAAAAAGGTGTAATAATAAATATTTTAGAATTAGTTTATTTAGTTTTTCTTTATCTCCTTTAATTCAAAATATAAAATTTGATTACCTTTTTAATAATTTATTAAACTAAATTTTCTTTTATTTGAATAGCCATTTAGAATGGATAATTTTTATGGATAAATTGAGTAGTTTTTTTGTTAGTTTTCGATTTGGTTGTATTGCTTGATTAATTATCGAACTTTCGATCTGATTCATCCTCATTCATCAAACTTGTACCCCCATCCCCATATGGTCTGTAATAATTTAGAATTTTGTTCTTTTGCTATTTTTCTCTATATGTTTAAATTTCTAATCATTCATATCTTGTCCAAAGTATAACACTTGGCCTCCTCTTTGGCTCATCATCAATGAACAGGTATCAACCTATAAAATGTACACCCGTACACATTTCATAGTTTGGTCCTGGGCTATTCTACAGTGACAACTACTCGATTGATTGTTTCAATTGGTCGTTTAGAATACTAGCACCACGCTAGTCCCACTTTTAGGAGCATGCATATAGACACCTTGTATGGGCTTTTTTATCTTATCCATTGAAGAAATTTCCCTCCTCTTGGTCCACATGCCAAGCATCTTCTTAAAGGGTCTCATAGTTGAGTTTGGGCACGACCATTCACACGAGGTTAATTAAGTTTTGCCCTTGGTTACCCGAATCAGCCACTTTGGTCCATATACCAAGTGTTCCCATGCACAAAGGGTATCATGGTTGAGGGTAGGAGCACCTACTCTCACGATATTAATCAAGTACACCTATTGGTTGATCATAACCTGATTCATCCCTTTACACCGAGCATTCCATTCACACCTATCCAAAATAGTCCACATTTTGTCACTCTTGCCATGATCACCACACACGACCACCCTTCACAAACACCGCCTCCTCTTACCTATAACATGCTCCCTTAGGATGTTAGTTTCCTCTTCTTTATGATGGGAACTAATTAGACCTTAGGATGAAACCCATGCATGACAACATTAGGGCTTTTCTAGTCTCCCTCTTAACCTTTTCTTCTTTTGTAGTTAAAACTTAACATTCACAAATCAAAAATATAAAACACACTTAATCATTACTTGAATTTATTTTAAAACTCGCAAAACACTCAACAAATCAAAACTTCCCCCAAAGGGCATGTTATCTTCGTTCTACCGTGATACCGACTATGCCTATCTCTAGAATGCGTGTGTTAGAGTCGCCCACTAAAAAACACAAATAAACCAACCATTTTCTAGAGGAACTACGATGTTCTGATTCCTTCACTGGATACATAGACAAAGGGTCGTGAAACCCTCACGAACGCAATAATAAAAAACCATTCATTTCCCCTTAAGCAAGTATAGTTGTAGATAAATACACTCTTAAAGACAAATAAAAAAATGGACCCCGTTGAGTACAAAGGATGTGAGGGGTTCTAATACCTTCCCCTCGCATAACCGTCTCCCTTAACCTTTCTCTTGGTCGCAAGACCATCTTATCCATTCCCTTGTGGTTTTATCTATATTTCCCCTTCCTTCGGGATAAATAAAGTTTGGTGGCGGCTCTATGTTTTCTGCTGGTAGCTTCAGGGGTAAACAAGAGTTGAAATCAAAGGAGACTCTGAGCTAGTAATAAAGCTATTGACAAAGGAGTACAAATGCATAAAAGAAAATTTGATTATGCATTTCGTTATTGCAAATAGATTACTTAAAAAATTTGAATATGCAGATATAAAGCATGTCCCTAGAGTAAAAAATCAAGAGGAAAATGACTTAGCATAAATTACATCAGGGTATAAAGTGACTAAAGAAAAAATAGAAGAATTGGTCTAAGTTAGGGGAAAGGCAATGGCTACAAGGTTGTATCCAACAGATTTGGAAAGTATCCAGTTACGTTACGCTGACAAAGACACATTTGAAGTATTGGTCACTAATACTCTAGTAGATACAGATTGGCGAAATCCAATTGTTAATTATCTCAGAGATCCTTTGATAGACACAAAGAAATACTAATTATAGGGCTTTGTCTTATTTCTTAATGGGGAATGAATTGTTCAAGAAAACCCCTGAAGGAGTTTTGCTAAAATGCTTAGGGGAAAGTGAGGCATATTTGGCATTATCTAGTGTTCACAATGGAGCATGCGGAGCCCATCAAGCAGGTCATAAGATGAAGTGGTTACTATTTCGGTATGGAATGTATTGGCCTTCTATGCTTAAAGACTGTATAGAATTTACTAAGGGGTGTCAAGAATGCCAAAAGCATGCTGGTATCCAACATGCTCCAGCAAGTGAACTTCATGCAATCATTCAACCTTGGCCTTTCAGAGGTTGGGCACTGGGTCTAATTGGAGAAATTCGACCTGCTTCATCTAAAAACCACAAGTACATTTTAGTATGTATAGATTAATTTACAAAATGGGTTGAGGCTATACCTTTGATAAATGTGGATTAGGAGACTGTTATCGAATTTGTTCAGAAACAAATAGTCTGTAGATTTGGTATCCCAGAGAGTATTACAACAAACCAAGGATTAGTCTTCACTGGTCGAAATATGCAGGAGTTCACCAAAGAAACATGTTTCAAACTATTGACATCCACACCTTACTACACTCAAGCAAATGGCCAAGTCGAAGCGGCCAATAAAGTGATATTTAGGTTGGTAAAGAAACATGTACAGAAGAAGCCAAAAATTGGCATAAAACTCTAGACCAATCATTATGGGCTTGCTGAACGTCCCCTAAAGAAGCAATTAATGCCACACCTTTCCAACTTACATTTGGATTTGATGCAGTACTACCAGTCGAAATCTACTTGCAATCAGTTAGAATTCAATGGCAAGAGGAAATTCCTTCTGACCTTTATTGGAAAATGAAGGAAAATGAAAGGTTTCTAGTCGAAATCTGGTGATTACAAAAATGTCCATTTCTGCATTCATTCGAAATAGAAATTTATTGGGGGCAATTTGTTAGCTGAAGATTTCGATATTTGATAAAAATATGAAAGTTGATTTGAGAAGATCATGTTTTAAAAAATAACATGAAATTTGACCTTATAAGGTTATTTTATAAAGCTTATTTTTATGATTCGACACGTCGAAGGGCAACTTAAAGTGAAAGTAGTATTTCAAGATATGTGAATACTTCGACAATCATGTTGGTTGAATTCAAAGTTGAATTCAAAAGCTTCGAGCGGGAAGTTTAAATTTTAAACTAATGCGTTTTGGCCAGGAAGACACGTGGAAACGCCATAATGTATGCATGTAAAAGATGTCGAACATGGCGTAATCTCATAGAAAGACCGTTAGGGTCGAATTAGTATAAATAGGAGTCTTAGATGTTAGAATTCGGGGTGTTCACGTTGTATACAAATCACTCATACCCAAAGTATCAGAGCGGGAGAAAAGAGTTTATTGTAAATGTATGTGTAAGACCACCATCATTTTATTCAAAGTTGTTTTCTTATTACAAAGTTATTTTAATTGCTTTCTTTATCCCTTTTTCCAGTCAAACCCTTTTAACAGATTTTGTCAAACTTCCTTTAATAAGCATTTTTTCTTTATATTTTATAAACATTTAGATCATTTTCTTTAAAGTTATATTTAAGATTCATAGCCAAATTTTAAACATCTTGAAGTAACCATAATCACATAGAAAGACCTTATTATTATATCAAATTTTAAGTTAAATTGTAACACTAAGACACATGTCCTAGGATCAATCTAGTCGATTCTGTAAGTTACCAAAACATAGAGTTTGGACGACTAGCGGTTGTTTGTCAGAAATCACTGGTAAACATGTACATAAAAACATTGGTTTGGAAATGGTCTTTTTTTGGAGAAATTACTCATTCCAACTGTAGCTTCTACGAGTTTAACAAAGATCCTTTGTTATTCTTATCGTAAGTGTAATTGACTCTTAATTTCTTTTTGTCGGGTTATCCCATTTTCTTGGTGTAAATAGGTTGGAGAACCCTTAGTTCTCTCTTATATTATATCTTGCTTACACAAAAAAAAATTAATATATAAGATTTTTGGCTTGCTATTTTTTAGTCAAATGTGTGGATTAGTTTTTTTAAAATAATTAAATAAAAGAAATTTCCATTAGTTAAATAAAAGAAATTATATAAAATAAATAATTAAGAAATAAGTAAAGGAAATAATTACAAAATTATCCTTAAATTTGACGCCAAAAATTTGTCAAAAGATTTAACAACTTTAATATATAAGATGTGTGGATTAATTTTTTTAAAATAATTAAATAAAAGATATTTCCATCTGTTAAATAAAAGAAATTAAATAAAATAAATAATTAAGAAATAAGTAAAATAAATAATTACAAAATTATCCTTAAATTTGGTGTCAAAAATTGTCAAGAGATTTAACAACTTTAATATATAAGATATTTAGTAAATATCGACAGTATTTCTAAATTGTTTAAATATAAAATAACAAAATTAAATTGTTTTAGTTATCAATCAAATTATTTTCACATATATCTTTTAAATTTATTAAAAATTAATATTTTTTTGGATTGTACGATCACTATTCGGCTCATTGAACCGATTAGAAGTGAGTTTCTCCTTATCAAGTTCAACGCCAATCATTATTATTATATCTACAATATAAGAAAAATAACTCTTTTTTCTTCATTTGTTTTGAACACAACACGTGGCTTCTTGAGAGAAGACAAATTTTTGGTTCAAAAACCTATCCTCTATTTTAGTTCCATTTTTGTTCCATTGTACGGATAACTGCGATTACCAAACCGCACCCTGTCATCTTCAATTTGTTTCCAGTTCTCACCATTCCACTACCACTGACCCATGTAACGCAGCAGTTACAATCTTCTTAAAAAGTTTTTCCTTTCAATCGCCCCACTGTCAATCATGATTCTAATATTTATAACCTTCATACTTGCTACTTCTTCCTCATCTTCGTCTCCCAAAAATACTCAACCATCGAGTTTTTTCTGCTTCACTCACCCGACGCTATTTCATGGCCAGACCTATGGCGAAAATCTGTGACATCAATGATATAAAAGAGTTACAGAAGGTCTTTATGTGAGTGCATCATAAATGGAAGATTCTCTCTAACAACAGAGAGTATTTTGAAATGATATTTGTGGACAAGGTGGTAATTTTAGTTTTTTTGTGCATTTGTGAATCATATGTTGTTTTTTGTTTATTTTTATTTTTGTTTCATTAACCTTTTCTATGTATATGTGCTACACAGGGTGGTGACATACATGTGGTTGTCCCAGCAGCACATATCTCTCTGTTCGATGAAAAATTAGCATTGGACCATACTTTCACGGTATATAATTTTAAGATTCAGCCTAATGTGTTGGCTTTTAGACCTTCGTCGCATAAATTTTTGGTCAAGTTTACAGAAGGAACGTTTTTTTGGGATGATAACAAAAATGAAATACCATATAAGGCACTAGTGTTTACAAAGTTTTTTGATATAATCATCGACAACTTTAACAAGGATGTGCTGATAGGTGAAATAATTGTGTCGCATGTTTTTTTTGCAACATTTGTATTTCATATGTTGTTTTGCTCTTATGTCGATTCCCTATTTTTCATTTTTTTAGACATCATTGGTATGGTTGAGAGTATTGGATATTCACAGACGCAGTCGGGTGCCAAAAAGCAGCAGCTTAATATGATATTGAGGGACCACATGTTTGTATATCTACTTCCAAGATTCCTCTTATTTGAATGTATGATCCCTCCATGTTTTAAATCCTGCTGATGTATTATATATGTAGCAACAACACTATGAACTTTAGCCTTTGGGAATCATATGTTGAGAAATTCGTGAAGTTCAACCAGGAACGGGGGAATGATTCGAGTCCGACTTTTGTTATGCATCAGTATGAAAAAGTCAAGGAACAAGGTTAATTGGTTAATTTTTTTATTTATGTAATAAATTATTTTACCTAAATTCATACTTACGTTTTACTACGTTAATGTAGAAAAGTTTCCGTTGTCGATGACCAACACCTACAATGCCATGATGCTTTGCCTCGATACTGATTTTCCACCGATTAAACAGTTTATAGACATGTAGATTCTCTGTATATGTTAGGTGAACTTTTTATAATTTTGTTATTCATGCAGCATGCCTAAGGACTCAATGATTATTGTATATGGGCAGCTAGCATCTAATTCTCAACTTTCATCACAAAGCTCTGAAAATCAACAACTGACTCCTATTCAAAAGTTACTTTCTAAGGCTGTTGTTATGCCTATTGCTGATATCATTAAACTTGAATTTGTATGTACTTTGTTGGTTTACAACTACTGCTAATTCATTTACTTATTTATCCACGTGATTCTGTTAGCCTCATATTGTATTAAAGTTATCTACCGTATATGTAGATCATATTTTATGCAATTGTTGGTGAAACTAAAATGTTGGTTGGGTCTCCCTATGGCTGGTATTATCGTTCCTGGCATGCTTGCTCATGCATGGAACATGGTGACAAACCTCCATTTGAGTGTGAGGCTGGTCATTTGACTGGGGCAGAGATATTTAAGTATTACTACTTCTCATCTGATATTTGTTGTTCCATTGAAAATAATATCTCTCTGTAGGTATATGTATGTAATCCTGTTTATTTTGTCTATTATTTCCGATATTGTAGGTATAAGATCGAGATCCAAGTTTGTCACTGTTGTACCCCAAAATTTGCCCTCCCATTTCCTCAACATTTTCTCATCACAAGACCTTTGAAGATCAAGATACAATTAGGGTTTCCTCTGCTCAAGACTTCTCCTTGCACTGTGGATTCAAATTAGGGTTTGTGTTTGCACAAAGATGTTTTGACCTAAAATGCCTAAGATGACTTTCATGCTTCATGTTGGACTCCCAAGTTTACCTATACCAAGTTTCAAGTCTTGATTCCAAGTTTTACCCAGTCAATTGGACAGTTGACCTAGAAATCAGCTGTATTGGGGAAAAAGTCAACTGTGGCCAGTTGACAGTCAAACCTCATGAAATTTGACCCACATCAACATTATGAATTCATATAAACCATTTGATCAAGTTTGGATCACAATTCCACAAGAAATTTGATCAGATCACCAAAAGGGCAAAATGGTCATTTTTAGGGTTTTGACTGCACAAAGGCAATTTTTTGACTGTTTGACCTAAGCCAATGGCAAACCAAGCTCACATATGGCCTCAAGGACTCAATGGAATTATCTTGACATGTTCATCAAGCTCAAAAGATCCCAAGTACAGAAGATTGACAGTTGAATTTCCCAGTCAATTGATCAATTTTGACTGTATACTGAAAAGTCAAATTTTGACTTTTTGGTCAAAATCAAGAGTCAAGATTCATTTTTCATCAAAACATGCCAAATCATGAAACTTGTTCACCAAGAAATCACAAAGTGCAAATTAGGGTTAGAAAATGGAATTTTTCATAACTTAGAATTTTTCTAAGTTATGGAAAACCCTAATTTTTTCCCAACTTTGCCCCATCTTTTCACCATGATCCATTGGGATTCAAACAAAAGTCAAAACATGAAAGTTGTAGCTTGTTGCATAGTCTACAACTTTGATTCACAAAGTTTTCTCATTTGAAGCTTGTATCTCAAGTTATGATTTTTTGAATAAGGGCACTAAACCATCTTTTAACTTAGTGAAATTTGACCTATTTTGACAAGGTTTTCTACCCTACTTCAAGGCCACTTTTCATACCCTTCCACTTGGAATTTTAATTTGCATTTCAAAGATGGATTGTAGTACACATTCCAAGCTTTCCAAAATGTCCAAGAACTCATCAAACAACCTCATAACTTGAGAGATTCGAATTTCACAAGTTGGCAAAAATTCACTTTTGTTCTTCATCAAGACATGTTCACAAACTTGCAAATTTGAATTCAGTTTGCTTTATGCTTAATTACAGGTCCTTGAACCAATCCATACTCAATAATTTAATGCATATTCTTTGTACTAAGACCAAGTTCTTTGAGTTCAAGCTTTGTCTAATGGTTTAATCCTAAATTAGATAAAGTAAACTATCCATTTTTGCAAAAGTTCACTTTATGTCAATTTGAAAATCAAACAAGTACAAGCAAAATCTGAATGGCACAAGATTATGGACAAATTGCTCTGATCAAGAGAAGATTATGCAGCCCATTAGGAGGTCCCCTACATGCCTAGAACATCAACTTGCATTTTTCTTTGCTTCACATAGAAGAAACATCCATAACTCATGCCAACTCTCTCTTCAGCTTAGAAACACAAGAACAAAGTTGTCAAACACATTACACATAACATATCCAAGCTAACACACGAGCTTTTGACCTCCAACACACCCTCCATCTCAGAATCATCCTCAAACTGCACAAACAGGGGTGCCCCTGCAGTTTGAGTGCAAACTCCCAATCCCTTCGAGCATTTTGATCAAGACCTGTTCCTCTACCTTCCCTACAACATATGCAAGCTAACCATGGCCTAAAACCTGACCTGTAATCACTCTAACAGTTTCCACCATTTTCATTTTTTCCTTTTGCAGTTGAAGTTCCATAGCTTGATTCAGAAGCTCTCAAGACAAAGTAAGCATTGAAACAGCATCCCTGGACCTCAAAGAAGCTTTTCCAATCATCACCTTGCACTGAAAGTTCCTCATTCTCCAGATTGAAGTTCAACTGCACAGGTAAAAGTTTGAATTCGTATCTCTCTCATTAGGCATCTTTAGTCTTAAGTTTGTGAAGAAACAAGGTCCTACTCATAGCCCTGAACATGTACATATCTTTACATTTCATTTCTTTTGCCTGAGTAGAGAGAATTTAAGCTTTGAAAATGGTAGAAAAACTAGGTCAGAAAAGAGGGGGAGAGAAATTCTCCCTCATCTTAGAGAGATAGGTCAAGTTCTTTATATGGTTAGAACCGTCTCTTCATGCTTAACATCTTTTGTGTTGGAAGTTTGTTCAAAAAATCAAGGAATCAAGAGTTAGAAGAAGCTGAACATGGCGCGCGTTTTTCAAATGTTTTGTGCTGGAGGTTGAAGACAGTGTTTCATTGGGCTGGGCTTTTGTGTTCTTTCTTTTCACACCATCTTTTTTGGCTCACACCCCCCTGAGCCCATTTACTCATTTTTTAACATTTTTGACTTTTTCCTTTTTTGCTGACTTTGTTTATTTTTTCTCATGCCATTAAAAAATTAAAAATATTTTTTTCATTATTTTTTGCATTTATTGCATATTTATTTGATTTAGTTCTTTGTTTATACATAAATATATATATATATGTATTATTATTAGAATAAATAAGAAATAATGTAAATACAATTTTTATTTTTTATTTACTCTCTGAAAATATTTCACACAAAAAAAATACTCTTTTATTTATTTTATTAAAAAATTAAATAAATATTTATTTTTAGAATAATACATATTTAGGGTTATATATGTATATATATGTGATTATTAATATATTTAAGACAAAAATATAAAAAATACTTGATTTTTTTTTCATTTTATTAATATTTGATATAAAAATACCTTTTTTCACAATACACTTCATTTTATTTTATTTTTGTACATAATAAATAAATAGTTGAATTAAATTAGAAAATAATACCTTTTCTTTAAAATTAGGGTTTTTGCCCTAAATTCAAAATATTCAAAAAAATAATAATACATTTTTATTTTTCTTTTCTCTTTTACATAAATAATATTTTTTCATGCACATAAAACTTTCTTTTTTGCATTTCACATATTTATTTAATTTCCATTTAATTATGCATTTATTTAAATTGCAAATATCCAAATGATGTAATAATTTAGATTTAAATTCTTGTCAATATCCCCCATTTGAACATTTGTACCCCCTTTCCCATATTTGGTTTTGTAATAGCTTAGTAATTTTAATTTCGCACTTTATTGCTTTCTAATGATAACATGTTAGAATTAGGGTTTGTATGCGAAAAACAATAAAAAATAGTTTGACCTAATACAAGATAAACAAGCATGAAAATGGACAACACTAATCACACTTGCACTCCCTAGGGTTTTCCACTTGTTGCCTTCAAATAAATGGGCCATATTGCATGTTGAACTTCTTTGGGCAAAGCAAAGCAATTTGAATGATCATAGTCCCTCGATAAAACTTTTCAAAACAAGCAAAAAAAACAAATGGTCAAGTCCCTTAAAGAAAATTGCCCAAAGACATTTAACGCCGTTGCAATTATGGTCTAAACGATGACCCGCGCCTGTCCCTTTCACATCCTAACACAAGGGTACCCACCAAATACAATGGTGGAGCAAACTTGTTAAAAGGGTTAAAAGTATAGCAATGATCTTTTGAGAAATTTAGGAGTAGATAACCTCTTAGTTACTTGAATCAACTTGCAAAACAAAACACTTGCCTAATTTCAAAATCACACCTCACAACACTTTCAAAACAACTTTCAAAAAACAAATGAAAACTTTTTCAAAAGACATACATCTTTGTATACATCCCCACATGGATCATTACAAAGATTGCCACCACATTGGCCTCTTTTCAAAAACATTTTCAAAACCCACACACTCAAGCACCATTTCAAACAATTGAAAACAAAAGGCAAGTGATCTAAGCAAGTAACTAAGAGCCCATGGATAACCATGGATAGAAAGGGTGCTAATACCTTCCCTTTCTATAATCTACTCCCCGAACCCAAGAAAACATCTCAAAAGGTTTTTGCTGTGCTTTTTAACCTTTCCTTAGGATAAAATAAAAAGTCGGTGGCGACTCTTGCTAACCGCAACATTTGCGAATACAAACGCAAACCTCAAGTCAGTTCTCCCACCGTATCACAGAACTGGCGACTCTGCTGGGGAAACAGATTTAAAGTGGAGTAACCTTAGGGTTTAGATCACCTTTGTTTTCAATTGCTTGCTTTGTTTGCTTTTACATCTTGTGGGCTTTGTATCGGAGTTTTATAGATCCTAACCCGGATCTGGGAAACCCTTTTAGGTAGCAACAAGGCTGTGAGGGAACTGTGCGGGGTATACCGACATGGTTGAAGCAGTCTGCTACGTTGATGTGGCACTTTGGTGTGTACCGGTAACCCTTGAGTTCAGTCAAGGAGAGTACGGGGCCGCCGCGTGGTGTCATGAAGCATCAACTGACCTTAGGAACCTTAATTGAACCATCTTGGCCTTTTAGGGGTAGTGAGATAACTGACTTTGGTGCAGTCCGAGGTTGGTTTATACTCGATACTACACTCAATTGAGGTTTGCTTTCCTGGAATATTTCGGTCGCCAGTTCAGTGGCTAAATCGAAACGATGAACAATGAAAGCAATCCAGTGATATTGGGACCTTTAGAACCCGGTTACTTTTGATAGGACAGGTTGAACCCACCAAACTTCAAGAGGGTAATACCCAGACCCCATGCAGGCCTAAACTCTAAGGGTTGGTGTGACTTGTGTGCCTTACCATGTTTTGCCTCTGTGAATGTTTATAGTGCATTTAATCATCACATCATTACATCATACAAACATCATGAGAATTGACTAACCATTTCAAGGGTTTCGAATCTTCATCTTTGTTCTTGTTTTATAGGACATGGAAACTGCTCGCAGAAAGACAATTCAGATTAGCCTCGTAAAGATACCTCCTCAGCTTAAGGAACTTCTGTCCAGGATTCCCGAGGGTTCTTCATTCAGTGAGAGACATGGAAGACTCATCAACTTGGTTAACACCAACATTGAGGAGGACTTGATAAAGGTCCTGTTCCAATTCTTTGACCCTCTGCATCACTGCTTCACCTTCCCGGATTATCAGTTGGTGCCTACATTGGAAGAGTTCTCCCGACTTCTGAAGGTCCCTATCCTTGATCAACTACCCTACAACGGTACGGAAGAGGAACCCAAGCTTGAGGAGATTGCTAAAGCCTTGCACCTACAGACATCTGACCTCAAGGGACATTGGGAAGTTAGAAGTGGTATCAAAGGGTTCTTAGCTAGGTTTCTGTTTGAAAAGGCCCAAGAATGTTGGAACTCTCTTGACCTACGAGCTTTTGAGGAAGTTATGGCCCTCCTTGTCTATGGTTTGGTGTTGTTCCCTAACCCAGATCAGCTTATTGATATCAGTGCTGTCCAGATCTTTATGGCCAGGAATCCTATACCTACACTGTTGGGGGACATCCTTCACTCATGTTACACTCGAACCATGAGAAGAAGGGGTGTCCTTATGTGTTGCACTCCTCTCTTGGGAAGGTGGTTTATTTCGCACCTTCCACAATCAGTTTTGAAGAACGAACGGGGTTTGAGATGGTCGCAACGGTTAATGACTCTCACGCATGCAGATATACATTGGTGCCCTAGGTCTAGGGAAGACATCACTATCATTGATCGTTGTGGGGAGTACCCTAATGTTCCTTTATTTGGAATCAAAGGAGGTATTACTTACAACCCATGCCTGGCTTGGAGACAGTTTGGTTATGCTCGGAAGGATGGCCCTCATGACATGTTAATTCCCGACATAGTTTTTGACTTCGACAACGATACTCAAGGACTTCGTCAGAGATTTATCAGAGCGTGGAGGATGCCAAGTAGGATAGACAGCAAGACATTGGGACACCGGAACTCCATCCCGTTGGAACCTTACCTCAAGTGGGTACGAGCCCGCTCCCAGAAGTTAGTAATGCCTTACCCTCACATGCTACCTGTGATCAAAGAACCAGTCTTGGAAGGAGAGGCATCCTAAACCATTCAACATCCTGACATGCCCACCTCCTGGGAAGAGATGCATAAGAGCTGGATCCAACTTAAGGAAGAACGGAATTCTCTTGAAACCAGTCTACGTGCTAGTGAAAAGAAGGTCCTGGAACTCACCCGCCTGCTGCACGAGGAAAGGAATCTCAACACCTGCATCGCGCCAAAGAGGATGCGCAATGTCTTTTTACCTTAAGGGGTTATTTTGTAATATTTGGCCCATGAGGCATTTATGTACTAACGAATTTCTCCTTATTAATATAATGTGCGTTCCTTTTTTGTCTACAACAAAGTTTGAATGTTCTAAATCCTTGAATGCATTGCATACATACGCATTCCATTGCACCATATGCATAGCAGGTACCCTATTTCACAGGTTGCTTAATTTTCTTCGCTGTTTGTGTGCACAGTCATCATGAATCCAGAATCCTCCAGTGAGCAAGCAATCAAGGCCCTTCAGGCCCAAAGTGCACAGTTTCAAGAGATGGTCCTAAGCCTAGCCCAAGGTCAGCAAGAGTTGAAGACCCTGCTCCTGAAGAAGAAGAAGAAAAAGAGGACTGCATTGTTCAACACCAGACGCAGATTTGGGAACACACTCCACAACGAAGCTGATCCAACTACTTCTTCTGCTGAGAAAAATAGTCCCCAAGGGGGAGGAGCTCCTAGTCCCGCAGTCTCCGACAACGAGACGGACTATAACGACGAACAATACCCACCTGCTGCTGACAGATACAAGCAATTGGAGGACCGCTTGAGCGCTATGGAAATTCAGAATGTGCCAGGACTGGATTTCGGAGATTTGGGGTTATCTTCTAGGGTAGTCATTCCACACAAGTTTAAGGCGCCTGCCTTCGCCAAGTATGATGGGGTCTCCTGCCCAAAGCTGCATCTGAGGTCGTATGTAAGGAAAATCCAACCTTACACGGCGGATAAGAACCTCTGGATTCACTTCTTCCAAGACAGCCTCTCGGGGTCACAGCTTGAATGGTTCTACCAATTGGACGGAGCTAGCATCCGACACTGGGAAGATTTGGCAACCGCCTTCTACAGACAATACCAATACAATTCTGATCTCGCTCCTACGCGTACCCAACTTCAGGGTATGTCTCTAGGAACGGGTGAAGGGTTCAAAGAATACGCTCAAAAATGGAGAGATTTGGCTGGCAGGGTGCAGCCTCCATTGACTGATCGAGAGCTGGTTGATATGTTCCTTGGGACTTTGTCTGGTCCGTTTTTCAATCATTTGGTTGGTAACTCCTCCGCTGGGTTCACAGATTTGATATTAACGGGAGAAAGAATTGAAGCTGGCATCAGGTCAGGCAAGATACAGAAGGCTGCCTCTACAAGTGCTGAGAAGAGGCCATTTAAGAAAGAAGCAAGTGCCGTCTATGGTCCTAGAAGACAAGTCAAGCCCGAAAGTCGCCAAGCCGTCAATGCTTTGGTCATCTCCAAACCTATTGCTGCTCCTCAGCAGTACAATCAACAAAGAAGTGAAAGGCCCAAGAGGCAGTATACCCGACTGAGTATGACATTATCCCAAATTTTACCCCAACTGTTATCCACCAACCTGGTGACCCTCAAAGAAGCTCCTAAGGTCGTCAACACTGCGTCTCCTAAATACAACCCAAATGCCCGGTGTGCTTATCATTCTGATAGTCCCGGGCACACTACTGATGATTGCTGCGCCTTGAGAAACAAAGTGCAAGATCTGATCGACGCAAAGGAAATTCAGTTTGAAGCGCCGGAAAGACCAAATGTTGTAACGGCTCCTATGCCCCAGCATAGGGTAAATGCCATTGAGGAAGAAGTGTACGCTGTTTCGATAGATGAAGTTGTTACCCCTTTGAAGACTGTTAAGAAGAACCTACTGCGGGCCGGTTTATTTCCGGGTTGCGGCGAAGGTTGCCCATTCTGTGCTATTTCCCTATCTGATTGTCCCTTGCTAAGGTTAGGCATCCAAGGCCTAATGGATAGCAAGGAGATTCTATTCAAAAAGACTGTTGTTCAATTAGTTCCGATGAAAGAAGTTTCCGTGATTACCATCTTCAAAAATCCAATCAAGGCTTCCCCGAAGAAGCCTATTCAAATCTTGACAGTTGCGCCTGTGATCATTACTCTTCCAGGACCCCTCTCCTACGTATCTGATAAAGCTGTCCCCTGGCATTATGGGGCAGACGTATATGTAAATGGAATCAAGCAAGAATTTGACGCTAGTGCCAGTATCTGCGATATCACTGGTCCAGCTAAAGTCACCCGCAGTGGCAGGCTCTTCTCGCCTGACATTGCGCCGCCCGCTATTCGAAAACCCCTCCTCATAAAACCTGCAAGTTTACCTAGTCCTGTTGCTGATCAAATTGTGTCCCCTGCTGCCGAGTCATCAAATGCTCGGGGCAAAGGGATTGAAGAAGAGCCTGCCCGGATAGAGGCACCAATACCCGTAAATGCTGAGGCCTCCCGACAAGAAATGGAGGAGATTCTGAAAATAATAAAGAAAAGTGATTTTAATGTTGTCGAGCAGTTGGGGCATACACCCTCCAAGATCTCCCTGCTCTCCCTGTTGCTATGCTCCGAGGCTCATGCTAAAGCCTTAATCTCATTTCTCAAGACGGCCCACGTGCCGCAAGAGACGTCTGCAGTCCAGTTCACTGACTGCATAGCTAATCTGACAGCGGACAACGGCTTGGGTTTTTCAGATGCTGACCTGACCGCAAAAGGGAGAGACCACAATGATGCCCTGCATGTCTCTATTGAATGCAGGGGCACTACTCTGGCACATGTATTGGTGGACACTGGTTCTTCTTTGAATGTTCTTCCGAAAAAAGCTTTAGATCGTCTGGATTATGAAGGCCTGGAGTTGAAACCCAGCAATATCATCGTCTGGGCCTTTGACGGTTCCAAGAGGATGGTTCATGGAGAGGTTAACATCCCTATTCGTGTGGGCTCTCAAGTGTTTGACTCTACCTTTTATGTGATGGATATACGTCCATCGTACTCTTGTCTGTTGGGTCGACCTTGGATCCATAAAGCTGGGGCAGTGACCTCCACCTTGCACCAAAAGCTGAAGTATCCTGTCAGGGGGAAGATCGTCACTGTACAAGGAGAAGAGGAGTATATGGTGAGCCATTTGAATTCCTTCAGGTACATCGAGATGGACGGAGAGTTCATTGAAACCCCCTTCCAACATTTCGAGGAGGTACATCCAATTTCAGCAGCTGCAGAGACAACGGCCGAAGAGAATGATTCCTTGAAGATGGCTTCCCTAAGGGATGCCAGGGCTGTGGTTCAGAAAGGCAATTGTGCACACTGGGGTCAGCTTCCTGACTTCACTCAGAAGAACGACAAGTTTGGGCTAGGCTTTACTGCAGAGGCTCAGAAGGCGGTGCGCAAGGAGAAGATCAGAAAGGCTCCGGTGTTTATTTCCAGCTCAAGGGTGAATGCTATCGAGGAGGATGTGGAGGAAGCTGAGTTTGATAGTTGGATCTACCCGACTGCCAGCGACGGACCGAGCAACTGGACGGCAAAGGATTTTACCCCTATCACATTTGTCACGCAGTAATTGATTTCTTTTGATTTCCAAATTTGTAACAAACAATATGTTAAAACTTTGTTGGCTCGGTGTCCTGCCCGGGGCATCGTAGCTCCATTTGTGAGGGCTTTTTGTATGACATTTTCATATATCATCAATCAAAACATTGGACGTTTGTTGCATTTCAAATATTGTGTTCTTTTTTCTTTCTGTGTTATACATATTGCAAAACAGCTATATTTACACACACTCACTTATACAGGTTTCAATCCACTCTGGATCTCATTGGTAACAACTCTGCTACCGCTAGTTATGACTTCGAAAATCCGATCAACTTGGCCGAAGACGAAGGTGAAGATGATTGCGAAGTGCCTGGTGAACTCGCAAGACTGCTACTCCAGGAAGAGAGGGCTATTCAACCACATGAAGAGCCGGGGGAGACAATTAACTTGGGTACTGAGTCAGAAAGGAAAGAGGTCAAGATTGGTGCCAATCTAGAGCTCAGCGTGAAGCAACGATTGATCCAGATGCTGCAAGATTACATGGAGATTTTTGCTTGGTCCTATGAAGATATGCCTGGTTTGGATGCCGACATTGTAGTTCACCATTTGCCAACCAAGGAAGACTGCCCTCCAGTAAAGCAAAAAGTCCGACGGATGCGTCCAGAGATGTCTGAAAAGATCAAGGCCGAGGTTATGAAGCAATTTGATGCCGGGTTCCTTGCAGTAACTTCTTACCCCCAGTGGGTTGCCAATGTTGTGCCAGTGCCGAAAAAGGACGGTAAGGTCAGAATGTGTGTTGACTACAGGGATTTGAACAGGGCCAGCCCCAAGGATGACTTCCCCCTACCTCACATTGATGTCCTTGTTGACAATACAGCTCAACACAAGGTGTTCTCCTTCATGGATGGTTTTTCAGGGTATAACCAGATCAAGATGGCTCCTGAAGATATGGAGAAGACTACATTTGTGACTCAGTGGGGCACCTTCTGTTATAAGGTCATGCCATTCGGATTGAAAAATGTTGGGGCAACCTATCAACGTGCCATGGTTCCTTTGTTCCATGATATGATCCATCATGAAATTGAGGTATACGTCGATGACATGATTGCAAGGTCTCAAACTGAGGAGGAGCACCTTGACCATCTGAGAAAGCTGTTTGACCGACTCAAGTTGTACAAGCTGAGATTGAATCCCAACAAATGCACCTTTGGGGTAAGATCCGGAAAGTTGCTAGGTTTCATTGTGAGTGATAAAGGTATTCAGGTGGACCCTGCCAAGGTAAAAGCCATACAAGAGATGCCGACTCCAAGAACAGAGAAAGAAGTCAGAGGTTTCCTGGGACGACTGAATTACATTGCCCGATTCATCTCACATCTGACTGCTACTTGTGAGCCAATCTTCAAATTACTGAAGAAAGATCAAGTGGTACGCTGGAATGACGAATGTCAGGCCGCCTTTGAAAGAATAAAGGAATATCTCCAAGAGCCACCTATTCTTATGCCACCGGTGGAAGGAAGACCTCTGATACTATATTTGACAGTGCTTGATAATTCAATGGGGTGTGTGCTGGGGCAGCATGACGAGTCTGGCCGAAAAGAGCACGCTATTTATTACTTGAGCAAAAAGTTTACCGACTGTGAGTCTCGTTACTCACTGCTTGAGAAAACTTGCTGCGCTCTGGTATGGGCTGCTCGCCGGCTGAGACAGTATATGCTGACTCACACTACTTTATTGATTTCAAAGATGGATCCCATCAAGTACATATTTGAAAAGCCCGCTCTGTCTGGGAGAATAGCGAGATGGCAAATGATCTTAACAGAATATGATATCCAGTATACAACTCAGAAAGCAATTAAGGGAAGTGTACTGGCAGATCATTTGGCACACCAACCTGTAGACGATTACCAATCATTAAACTTTGATTTTCCGGACGAAGACATCATGGTGGTAACTGACTGTGAAGTACCTGGACCGGATGAAGGACCTGAGGAAGGATCCCGATGGTCTATGCATTTTGATGGAGCCTCCAATGCTTTGGGTAACGGCGTCGGCGCTGTAATCATATCTCCCAAGGGAACTCATACTCCCCTCACCGCCCGATTATGTTTCAGCTGCACCAACAACATGGCAGAATACGAGGCATGTATCATGGGTCTACAAGCTGCAATCGATTTGAGGATCAAGTTTCTAAGTGTCTTCGGAGATTCCGCTCTCGTGATCAATCAGATCAAGGGCGAGTGGGATACGAAACACCCGAATCTTATTCCTTACAAGGAGTATGCGTCGACCTTGCTCCCCCACTTTGAAGAGATAACTTTTGAGCATTTCCCCAGAGAGGAGAATCAGCTAGCGGACGCACTAGCCACAATGTCTTCAATGTTCAAAGTTAAATGGGACAATGAGGCTCCCCAGATCATTATTTGGAAACTGGACGAACCGGCATACTGTTGTGATCTCGAGACTGAATTGGTGACTGAGAAGCCTTGGTACCATGAGGTGAAGAGATACTTGGAAGCTCAGGAATACCCTGAAGGTGCATCTGTCAATGATAAGAAGTTCATGAGGAGGTTTGCTGCAAAATTCTTCCTCAGCAACGGCATTCTCTACAAACGGAATCATGATTCGACTCTGCTGCGTTGTGTGGATAAGACTGAAGCTGAGAAAATCATGATGGAGCTGCATGAAGGTACATTTGGGACCCATTCCAGTGGACACACCATGGCTAAGAAAATCCTTCGGGCAGGATATTTCTGGTCCACAATGGAAGCCGATTGTTACCAACACTCCCGAACTTGTCATAAGTGCCAGATCTATGCTGACAAGGTGCATATCCCTCCAGTTCCTTTGAATGTCCTAACGGCGCCTTGGCCTTTCGCAATGTGGGGCATCGATATGATCGGTGAGATCCGACCGACGGCATCCAATGGGCATCGCTTCATCTTGGTGGCAATCGACTACTTCACGAAATGGGTTGAGGCAGCTTCCTATGCCACAGTAACCAAGAGCGTCGTGGCGCGCTTCATCCGGCATAATCTGATCTGTCGGTACGGCGTCCCAGAAAGAATCATTACGGATAATGGTACCAATCTCAATAACAAAATGATCACTGAACTCTGTGAACAATTCAAGATACAGCACCATAATTCTTCCCCCTACCGGCCGAAGATGAATGGGGCTGTAGAGGCAGCCAATAAAAATATCAAGAAAATTGTGCAGAAGATGACAGTGACCTATAAAGATTGGCACGAGATGTTACCGTTCGCTCTTCATGGGTACCGCACCTCGGCAAGGACATCGACCGGGGCAACTCCTTTCTCCTTGGTCTATGGCATGGAGGCAGTCTTGCCAATCGAGATCCAGATACCCTCTCTCCGAATAATGAAGGATGCAGACTTGAATGAAGATGATTGGATCCAAACTCGACTTGATCAACTAAATCTGATTGACGAAAAGAGGCTCACGGCTATCTGTCATGGTCAAACGTATCAGAAACGGATGATCAGGGCATTTAACAAGAAAGTCAGACCGCAAGAGTATCAAGTTGGGGACCTGGTAATCAAACGCATCATCCTTCCTCAAAGTGATCCCCGGGGCAAATGGACCCCTACTTACGAAGGGCCATTTGTGGTTAAACGTGTGTTCTCAGGAGGAGCCATGATCCTAACCACCATGGATGGTGACGACCTTCCTCACCCCGCCAATGCAGACATAGTGAAAAAATACTACGCATAAATAAAAGACCCGCTAGGTTGACATACCTAGGCAAAAATAAGGGCTTCCCGGCGAACCAAAAGGGTTCGGGCAAAAATAAGGGATGAAATGAAAAAAAATCTGTACACCCGGCAAGTCGAAAACCTGAAAGGGCGGCTTGGGCAAAAAAGGGTATCCCGGTGGACTGAAAACCCGAAAGGGCGGTCCAGGCAAAAGTTAGGGATAAAAGCGTAACACTATGTCTCATTGGATCACTTCGCATCCGGAATTCGGCATCAACTATCTGGCTCCAGATTTCGGCATTGACCAATCAACTTCATCTTCAAATTAGGCAGCAAAGCGATGAGACGTTCGAAGACATAAAGGCAATAGCAGAGTTGGAACCCAATGGGATTGATCACATAGCTGTTTTGTTTTCTTTTTCAAAATGTAAACTCTATACTATTTGGCGATGTCCTCTTACTAGGATGTCAGCCTCTTGTACAAAAAACGCCTATTCACAGGCAATCAATACAAATTCACTTGTCCATACAAATTACCGTTGTTTTCCCTTTTTTCTGTTTTGTCTTGCGAAGAACGTCCAATGTTCATTTTTGATATATGCATTTGACATTAAATTGCTGATTCATAAATATTCGCATATGAAACAAGAGATTAATTACAGGTAACATCAAAGACAGGGGCAATGTGGAGTTGTCTAATGCCGTCTGGTTGTTTTGCTCGCCAAGGCACCAAGGTAGGATCAACTGAAGAATGTGGCCAAATCATCTTAACTCCCCGCAGAGTAAAACAAGGTTCAGCAATACTTTCCCCAAGAGAAGTTGATCCCCCGTCGATCCTGAAGAAGCCCAACATTCCCCGGCAGGTCTTAAAGCTCATCCCCAGTAGATTCTGGAAGCTTATCCCCTGCAAAATACGGACGTCTCGCCCGAGTTTTATTTAGAGTTATTCCCTCACAAGGACTTATAACTGGGTTATCCTCAGCTAAAAGCCACGGAAGACCGCTCTCGGCAAAGTCCCTTCAAATCCCCAGCGAAATCTATCTTTGGTATTCCCAAGCAGAGTTTATCTTTAGAGTTCCCCAGCGGAGTTTATTATCATTATCCTCAGCGGAATCCATCGTTAAAGTCCTCAGCAGGCTTCTCATCAAACTTCGGCCAAGTATCTCTTCCGCAGAGCAGCTTCCCGACCGTTCGTCAAGGATTTATTTTCCTAAGATGAAATTACACTCATAAACATTTCACATTTTCATACATCTTACTTACATACAGGACGAAACGCATACAACATCTCATGTTGAACATCATGACATCATGCATATCATACATCATGACATTGCATACAACTTACGTCTTTGCCTTTTCAGGAAAAAGACAATCTCAAAAACGACTACCTTCAACTGTCACAATTCCAGATTCGATACCTGTATCTAGCCAGGGCACATCTGAGAGTGATCAGTTTCCAGACTCGATTCCTGTATCTAGCCAGGGCACGTTTGAAGAATTCGAAGATTCGATTCCTGTATCCAGCCAGGGCACATCTATCAACTACAGCATCTCCAGATTCGACTCCTGTATCCAGCCAGGGCATATCTGTTGACCACATTTCCAGACTCGATTCCTGTATCTAGCCAGGGCACGTCTAAAGAGTTCGAAGATTCGATTCCTGTATCCAGCCAGGGCATATCTGTTGACCATATTTCCAGACTCGACTCCTGTATCTAGCCAGGGCACGTCTGAAGAGTTCGAGGATTCGATCCCTGTATCCAGCCAGGGCACATCTGAGCAACCAATTATAGATTCAATACCTGTATCTAGCCAGGGCATATCTGCATAAGGAGACCGAAGATCAAACACCTGTAACAAGCCAGGAAAACATCTGTCTTTCTTAAATACACAAGTTCTCGCTAAGGAATCTCTTATGCGATCAACACTTCCAAATGGCATCTATAAGCCCATTCCCGACAAGGTTCTGTCACGTCTCCAGATGGCATCTATAAGCCCATCTCCCCATCCACCATCTCTCCAAATGGCATCCATAAGCCCATTCCCGACACCACATGGTTGAGACTCCAGCATGCGAGTGCAAATTTCCGGGCACTCTAGTGTCCAATCTCCTTTTACCCTCGAGTCACGAAAGGCAAATTTGCCAATCTAACTCTTCAGGTCCAAGAAGATTGAACAGGGGCAACTGTTGTACCCCAAAATTTGCCCTCCCATTTCCTCAACATTTTCTCATCACAAGACCTTTGAAGATCAAGATACAATTAGGGTTTCCTCTGCTCAAGACTTCTCCTTGCACTATGGATTCAAATTAGGGTTTGTGTTTGCACAAAGATGTTTTGACCTAAAATGCCTAAGATGACTTTCATGCTTCATGTTGGACTCCCAAGTTTACCTATACCAAGTTTCAAGTCTTGATTCCAAGTTTTACCCAGTCAATTGGACAGTTGACCTAGAAATCAGCTGTATTGGGGAAAAAGTCAACTGTGGCCAGTTGACAGTCAAACCTCATGAAATTTGACCCACATCAACATTATGAATTCATATAAACCATTTGATCAAGTTTGGATCACAATTCCACAAGAAATTTGATCAGATCACCAAAAGGGCAAAATGGTCATTTTTAGGGTTTTGACTGCACAAAGGCAATTTTTTGACTGTTTGACCTAAGCCAATGGCAAACCAAGCTCACATATGGCCTCAAGGACTCAATGGAATTATCTTGACATGTTCATCAAGCTCAAAAGATCCCAAGTACAGAAGATTGACAGTTGAATTTCCCAGTCAATTGATCAATTTTGACTGTATACTGAAAAGTCAAATTTTGACTTTTTGGTCAAAATCAAGAGTCAAGATTCATTTTTCATCAAAACATGCCAAATCATGAAACTTGTTCACCAAGAAATCACAAAGTGCAAATTAGGGTTAGAAAATGGAATTTTTCATAACTTAGAATTTTTCTAAGTTATGGAAAACCCTAATTTTTTCCCAACTTTGCCCCATCTTTTCACCATGATCCATTGGGATTCAAACAAAAGTCAAAACATGAAAGTTGTAGCTTGTTGCATAGTCTACAACTTTTATTCACAAAGTTTTCTCATTTGAAGCTTGTATCTCAAGTTATGATTTTTTGAATAAGGGCACTAAACCATCTTTTAACTTAGTGAAATTTGACCTATTTTGACAAGGTTTTCTACCCTACTTCAAGGCCACTTTTCATACCCTTCCACTTGGAATTTTAATTTGCATTTCAAAGATGGATTGTAGTACACATTCCAAGCTTTCCAAAATGTCCAAGAACTCATCAAACAACCTCATAACTTGAGAGATTCGAATTTCACAAGTTGGCAAAAATTCACTTTTGTTCTTCATCAAGACATGTTCACAAACTTGCAAATTTGAATTCAGTTTGCTTTATGCTTAATTACAGGTCCTTGAACCAATCCATACTCAATAATTTAATGCATATTCTTTGTACTAAGACCAAGTTCTTTGAGTTCAAGCTTTGTCTAATGGTTTAATCCTAAATTAGATAAAGTAAACTATCCATTTTTGCAAAAGTTCACTTTATGTCAATTTGAAAATCAAACAAGTACAAGCAAAATCTGAATGGCACAAGATTATGGACAAATTGCTCTGATCAAGAGAAGATTATGCAGCCCATTAGGAGGTCCCCTACATGCCTAGAACATCAACTTGCATTTTTCTTTGCTTCACATAGAAGAAACATCCATAACTCATGCCAACTCTCTCTTCAGCTTAGAAACACAAGAACAAAGTTGTCAAACACATTACACATAACATATCCAAGCTAACACACGAGCTTTTGACCTCCAACACACTCTCCATCTCAGAATCATCCTCAAACTGCACAAACAGGGGTGCCCCTGCAGTTTGAGTGCAAACTCCCAATCCCTTCGAGCATTTTGATCAAGACCTGTTCCTCTACCTTCCCTACAACATATGCAAGCTAACCATGGCCTAAAACCTGACCTGTAATCACTCTAACAGTTTCCACCATTTTCATTTTTTCCTTTTGCAGTTGAAGTTCCATAGCTTGATTCAGAAGCTCTCAAGACAAAGTAAGCATTGAAACAGCATCCCTGGACCTCAAGGAAGCTTTTCCAATCATCACCTTGCACTGAAAGTTCCTCATTCTCCAGATTGAAGTTCAACTGCACAGGTAAAAGTTTGAATTCGTATCTCTCTCATTAGGCATCTTTAGTCTTAAGTTTGTGAAGAAACAAGGTCCTACTCATAGCCCTGAACATGTACATATCTTTACATTTCATTTCTTTTGCCTGAGTAGAGAGAATTTAAGCTTTGAAAATGGTAGAAAAACTAGGTCAGAAAAGAGGGGGAGAGAAATTCTCCCTCATCTTAGAGAGATAGGTCAAGTTCTTTATATGGTTAGAACCGTCTCTTCATGCTTAACATCTTTTGTGTTGGAAGTTTGTTCAAAAAATCAAGGAATCAAGAGTTAGAAGAAGCTGAACATGGCGCGCGTTTTTCAAATGTTTTGTGCTGGAGGTTGAAGACAGTGTTTCATTGGGCTGGGCTTTTGTGTTCTTTCTTTTCACACCATCTTTTTTGGCTCACACCCCCCTGAGCCCATTTACTCATTTTTTAACATTTTTGACTTTTTCCTTTTTTGCTGACTTTGTTTATTTTTTCTCATGCCATTAAAAAATTAAAAATATTTTTTTCATTATTTTTTGCATTTATTGCATATTTATTTGATTTAGTTCTTTGTTTATACATAAATATATATATATGTATTATTATTAGAATAAATAAGAAATAATGTAAATACAATTTTTATTTTTTATTTACTCTCTGAAAATATTTCACACAAAAAAAATACTCTTTTATTTATTTTATTAAAAAATTAAATAAATATTTATTTTTAGAATAATACATATTTAGGGTTATATATGTATATATATGTGATTATTAATATATTTAAGACAAAAATATAAAAAATACTTGATTTTTTTTTCATTTTATTAATATTTGATATAAAAATACCTTTTTTCACAATACACTTCATTTTATTTTATTTTTGTACATAATAAATAAATAGTTGAATTAAATTAGAAAATAATACCTTTTCTTTAAAATTAGGGTTTTTGCCCTAAATTCAAAATATTCAAAAAAATAATAATACATTTTTATTTTTCTTTTCTCTTTTACATAAATAATATTTTTTCATGCACATAAAACTTTCTTTTTTGCATTTCACATATTTATTTAATTTCCATTTAATTATGCATTTATTTAAATTGCAAATATCCAAATGATGTAATAATTTAGATTTAAATTCTTGTCAATATCCCCCATTTGAACATTTGTACCCCCTTTCCCATATTTGGTTTTGTAATAGCTTAGTAATTTTAATTTCGCACTTTATTGCTTTCTAATGATAACATGTTAGAATTAGGGTTTGTATGCGAAAAACGATAAAAAATAGTTTGACCTAATACAAGATAAACAAGCATGAAAATGGACAACACTAATCACACTTGCACTCCCTAGGGTTTTCCACTTGTTGCCTTCAAATAAATGGGCCATATTGCATGTTGAACTTCTTTGGGCAAAGCAAAGCAATTTGAATGATCATAGTCCCTCGATAAAACTTTTCAAAACAAGCAAAAAAAACAAATGGTCAAGTCCCTTAAAGAAAATTGCCCAAAGACATTTAACGCCGTTGCAATTATGGTCTAAACGATGACCCGCGCCTGTCCCTTTCACATCCTAACACAAGGTTGCCCACCAAATACAATGGTGGAGCAAACTTGTTAAAAGGGTTAAAAGTATAGCAATGATCTTTTGAGAAATTTAGGAGTAGATAACCTCTTAGTTACTTGAATCAACTTGCAAAACAAAACACTTGCCTAATTTCAAAATCACACCTCACAACACTTTCAAAACAACTTTCAAAAAACAAATGAAAACTTTTTCAAAAGACATACATCTTTGTATACATCCCCACATGGATCATTACAAAGATTGCCACCACATTGGCCTCTTTTCAAAAACATTTTCAAAACCCACACACTCAAGCACCATTTCAAACAATTGAAAACAAAAGGCAAGTGATCTAAGCAAGTAACTAAGAGCCCATGGATAACCATGGATAGAAAGGGTGCTAATACCTTCCCTTTCTATAATCTACTCCCCGAACCCAAGAAAACATCTCAAAAGGTTTTTGCTGTGCTTTTTAACCTTTCCTTAGGATAAAATAAAAAGTCGGTGGCGACTCTTGCTAACCGCAACATTTGCGAATACAAACGCAAACCTCAAGTCAGTTCTCCCACCGTATCACAGTCACGCATGGAAGAGTTGTAACTTTCTATTTTGAAACAGAGAATGTGAGCTTCTTTTGGGTTTATCTACTTCTCAGTTGTGTCATACTGTGATACGGTGGGAGAACTGACTTGGGATTTTGCGTTTGTATTCGCAAATGTTTCGGTTTAGCAAGAGTCGCCACCGAATTTTTATTTTATCCTAAGGAAAGGTCAAAAAGCATAGGAAAGACCTTTGAGATGTTTTCTTGAGTTCGGGGAGTAGATTATAGAAAGGGAAGGTATTAGCACCCTTTCTATCCATGTTTATCCATGGGCTCTTAGTTACTTGCTTAGATCACTTGCTTTGCTTTTCAATTGTTTGAAATGGTGCTCTTCAATTGTTTGAAATGGTGCTTTGTGTGTGATTTTGAAAGATGTTTTGAAAAGAGACCATCGTTGTGGCAACCTTTGTAATGATTCTTGTTTTGAATGTATACAAAGGTGTTTTTGTCTTTTGAAAAGTCTTTCAATGTTTGAAAGTAGGGTTTTGAAATTTGTGTTGTGAAGTGTATTTTGAAGATAGCAAGGATGTTTTTGCAAGTTTTGATCAAGTAATTAAGAGTTGTCTACCCTATTTTAACTCAAAGATCTTTCTTATTTTTTTAACCCTTTTAACAGTGTTGTTTCACCATTGTATTTGGTGAACAACCTTGTGTTAGGATGTTAAACGGGACAGGCGCGGGTCATCGTATAGACCATGATAGCAATGGTGTCAAGTATTTTTGGCAATTTTCTTGAGGGACTTGATCATTTTGTTTAGGCAACTCAGATAGCGTCATCGAAGGACTATGATCTTTTGTTTTGTTTTTGTTTTGCCAAAGTACTTGACATGCATACCATGGCCCATTTTTGAAGGCAACAAGTGGATTGAAACCCTAGGGGTGCAAGTGTGCATTGTGTTTGTTTTTCATGCATTGTTATCTTTGGATTAGGTCAAGCTAATTGTTGATTTTATTTTGCATACAAACCCTAGGTCTAATCATGGCATAATTGAAAGCATCTAAAGGTGCGAGAATTTAAATTCTACACTATTACAACATGATATAGGAAGGGGAGTACAAATTCGAATTGGGGATTATTTTGCAAGAAATTAAATCCTAAATTATTACAACCAAATTGAATGTACAAGATAAATTATGTACAATAAATAAATACAATAAATAAGTGTTAAATAAAATGTGTTATGCAAAAAGGATTTTTATATATGTAAAAGTATTTTTAAATATGAAGTGTAAATAATAAAAAAAAAGTCAATTTTAATTATTTTATTCTTTAGGGCAAAACCCTAATTTTTTTAAATAAATGGTATTATTTATTATTTATATACAATAATGTATTAATTTATACAAAAATATAAGTATATTAAAAAAATGGTATTTTTAGTAAAACATATTAATAAAAAAAAATGTATTATTTTTGTATTTTTTGTTCTAATTATTTAATAAAATAGTATATATGTGTATTAATATATATATATATATATATATATATATATATTAAATATATGAAGTGTATAAAAAACAAAAATTAATTATTAAAAAATGTATATATTTTAAGGAAATATTTTCAAGTGTGTATAAAAATAATAAATTAAAATAAAAGTATTTTTTACATTATTTATATATTTAAACAAAAATAAATATAAAGTATTTAACATATTAATACTAGAAATAATTAAAATAAATGCCAAATAAATATGAAAAAATATAAAAATAATTTTTTGGCATTTTTTATATTTGGACATAAAATAATAAAGTCAGAATAAAAAATAAAAATATCAAAATGACAAATATACAAATAAATGGGCCAGGGGGGTGTAAACTGAAAATGTGTGTGTGAGAAGCAAAAGAAAACAGGCCCAGCCCAAGTAACTTCATCTTCTTCCTCAGTTCACAAAAAAACGCGTGTTCTGTACATCAACTGCTATCTCCTGATTCCTTGACTTTTTGACAAAACTCATAACATGAAACTTGTAGAGCATCAAGCAACGTATCCAACCATATAAAAAACTTAAGCTAAATCTCAAAGACCAGAGAGAATTTCTCTGGCCCTAAATCTTAACCTAGTTTTTTCAAAAAGTTCATGAACAAAATTCTCCTAGCACGATTAAGATAAATGAAAACTAAGCACATGTATGGTTTCAGGGCTATGAGTACAACATCTTTCATTCACAAACCTAAGTCTAACTATTCCTAAATAGAGAGATAAAAGTTCATGAAGTACCTGTTTCAGTTGACTTCGAGCTAGACAATGCAGCAACTTCCAAGGGTGCTTGAGGTTCTTTTGAGCTTGCCTGATGTCCAATGAAGCTTTCCCAATGCTTAGTTTGTTTTGAAACAGGTTGAATCGTGCTACAGAACTCAACCTGCAATGCTTTGAAACAAAAATGACAATGTGTGTTAATGGTGTTACAGCTAGCAATGGAGGTCTGGGATAGTTCAGGTGAGTTGAGTGGAAGGTATTGGAACAAGTTTGAGGCAAAACACACGAGGGAAAGTGGAGATGGGGGTGGTTCTGCAGGACTTGCCCTGTTTTGCAGAAAAATGGTGATTTTGGGTATGAGAGTGATTTAGGGGTGAAAGGCTTGTGCTTCTGACTCAAAGGGTTGTGTGAAATGTGTTTGTGATCTTTGTTTTAGCTAACAATGACTAGTTTTCAAGTTGGGAGGATTTTGGACAATTTCTTCTTTGTGAAGCAAGAATGTCTAACTTGTCAATGCAGGCATGTAATGCCTATCTTGTATGCTGCCTCTTTTTCCCTTGATACTTGCAATTTGTGGATTTGATCTTGCCTCAGAGATATGGCCCCATGCCTCAAAGATCTTGGTTTAACATAAAGTGTAACTTTACAAAAATGGCATTATACCTTTTTTCCAAATAGGGATTAGTTTTGCATGCAATGTCCAAATGACCAAGATAATTCCTTAGCTCAGTGGATTTGAATTCAATTAAGGAGTGTAAAATGGTTTAGAGGCCTGCAAGCTAGTACAAGACATGCTGATTTGAAAATGCAGGTTGTATGAACATGTATTGGCCATGGATCAAAGTGAGTTTTTGCCAACTTCAAGCATTCGATTCTCCCTAACCACAAAGGTGTTTGAGGAGTTCTTGGACAATTTGGAAATCTTGCAACATGTAATATAATCCATATTTGAAATGCAAATTGAAAATCCAAGTGTAACTATGTGAAAAATGGCCAAGAAGATGGGTCAAAATCCTGCCTAAACTAGGGCAAAATTTCTCTAAGTTAAAAGTTTTAGGTACCCTTGTTCCAAAAACCATAACTTGAGATAAAAGCCTCTTTTGAGAAAACTTTGTGAATCAAAGTTGTATACTTTGTGATGGACTACAACTTTAATGTTTCAAGTTTTGTTTGAATCCATTTGCATCTTGGTGAAAAAATGGGACAAAGTTAGGAAAAAATAAGAAAATTTCATAACTTAGAAAATTTCTAAGTTATAAAAATTTTCCATTTTAAACCCTAATTTGCTTTTTGGGTTTCTTGATGAACAAGTTTCATAATTTGGCATGTCTTGATGAAAAATGACCCTTGGAACTTGATTTTGACCAAAAAGTCAAAGTTTGACTTTTCAGTGTACAGTCAAATTTTGATCAGTTTACTGAAAAATTCATCTGTCAATCCTATGCACTTGAGATCTTTTGAACTTGTTGAATGGGTCAAGACAATTTCATTGATTCCTTGAGTCCATTGTTGAGCTTTATTTGCCATTGGTTAGGTCAAACAGTCAAAAATTGTCTTTGTACAGTCAAAACCCTAAAAATGACCATTTTGCCCTTTTGATGATCTGATCAAATTTCTTGTGGAATTATGATCCAAACTTGATAAAATGGTTCATATGAGTTCATAATGTTGATTTGAATCAAATTTCATGAGGTTTGACTGTCAATTGGCCACAATTGACTTTTTCCCCAATACAACTGATTTCTAGGTCAACTATCCAATTGACTGGGCAAAAATTTGGATCAAGGCTTGAAACTTGGTATGGACAAACTTGTGAGTCTAATATGAAGTATGAAATTCACTTTTGGCATTGTAGGTCAGAACATCACTGTGCAAACTCAAACCCTAATTTAGGTCAACAATGCAAGGAGGTGTCTTGAGCAGAGCAAACCCTAGCTTGATCTTGAGTTCCAAGAGTCTTGTGATGAAAAATGTTGATGAAATGAGAGGGAAAATTTTGGGGTATAACAGTTGCCCCTGTTCAATCTTCTTGAACCTGAAGAGTTAGATTGGCAAGTTTGCCTTTCGCGACTCGAAGGTAAAAGAGGATTAGACACCAGAGTGCCCGCAAATTTGCACTCGTCAAAATATAGCTGAGGAAATGGGCTTAAAGATGCTATTTGGAGATGGTAGAATCTTCATGGAGATGGAATTAAAGATGCCATCCAAGAATGTTTGTTGAATTGCAATGTTGTAGGTCAGAAGAATGAGCGTCAGAATGGTATCTGTGTCTGGAATGCATTTGAACTGTATCTGGAGACTGAGTTTGTATGAACAAAAGAATGGCGTCCGTGTCTGGAGCATATCTGAGCTGTAACCGTATTTGAACTTTGAATGAATATTAGAATGATTGTCGTGTCAGGAGTGTATCTGTATTGTATCTGAAGTTGAGATCTGTATGAGTAGCAGAATGACTTCCATGTATGGAGTGCATCTGAGACTGTAACTGGGATCTGAATAAGTGACAACATGACTTCCGTGGCGACTGCACTGGGGAGAATCAAACTGCTGGTGTAAGGGCCAGAATGGCATCCGTTCCTGGAGCGTATCTGAACTTGTGGTTGATAGTTGAATCTTGAATGAGAGATAGAATGGTTGCCGTGTCTGGAGCGTATCTAGTCTGTATCGGATTGCTGAAGTCTGAATGAGTAGTAGAATGACCGCCGTGTCTGGGGTGTATCTGTACTGTATTTTGACTTGAAATTATGAATGAGTAATAAAATGAGTGCCGTGTCTGGGGTGTATCCATACTGTATTTGAATAATTGTTAACGATAGCCTTTTAATCTTATCCTGAAAAGGGTAAAATGTTAACTAAAACACAAAGCTATGTTGTATGATATGTATGATGCAATGAATTGTGTTTCATCAATGTTTATGATATATGAATGTAATGGTTGCGCATGTAAGCTGAGTAACTGTCTTGCTGTGGAAAATAAATCTTTGACAAACTGGAGGTAATGAAATCTTTGACTGCTGTCGGGGAAAGTAAATCTTTGACCGAAGCTGGGGATTCCAAAAATCTTTGATTATAGAAGATGAGAAATCCTTGCTGACTGCTTGGGGGTTAAAGATCTCTGATTATTGAGAATGAGAAATCCTGGGGCCACTACTGGAGATTGAAAATCCTCGGCGATTTGCGGGGATTAACAAGGTCTTTGACAACTTCCGCGGGGAATGAGAATCCTTCATGACTCTCCTGGGATGTAGGGAAAACTCTGAAAATCTCTATTGTGGAGTTAAAACCTAGGAGGTTTCTTCTTGGAGAAATGAGACCGAGAATCTTCGATCTTGCTGGGAGATAACTCTGTGTGGGAAATGTTCACTATTCTGGCTCCGCTGGGGATAGGATTTTCAGGGTTTTCGGGCTCCACTGGGGATCTTGAAGTTTAACTCTGATGGGAATTTTGAAAATTAACTCAACTGGGGATTCAAGTTTTTGGAATGCACTGGCTCCACTGAGGATCTTGAAGCTTAACTCCGCTGGGGAAATTTACTCCAAATTTTAGCTTTGTTGAGGATCTGAATGATGTATCGTAGGGGATTTCTTCTGAAATGGCATAAAGATCTCTTCCTACACCTTCAATCTATCAGTAATTATCCTTTTTCAATTTCGTTCTATTTGTAAGCCGTGATTATATTCAAAATGCATATGCCTTTTTAACAAAACATTGGACGTTTTCAGATAAAAACACAAGTGTAAAAAGAAAAGAAAGATAAGCAAATTTCTGCACTTTGAAGTATATTTGTATTTAACTTTTGTGAGTATCTTTGTACAAAGGAGACAGACATCCTAGTAAGAGAACGTTGTCGTAAAAATTGAAAAATTTTATACAAAAGAAAGATGGCTATGTGTAACAATTCCATGGGATTCCCATTCTGCTATAGCCTTCACAACTCTGAATATCTTGTCCGTTTGCTGCTTCGTCCGCTGATGACTGGATTGATCAAAAGCTTGGAGCTTGTTGGTGAAGAGATTGTTCTTAAAATGATCCGACGAGACATAGTCATACGCTTTTAATTCCCTAACTTTTGCCTGGACCGCCCTTTCGGGTTTTTGATCCACCGGGAAACCCTTTTTTACCCAAGTCGCCCTTTTCGTGTTTTCAACTTGCCGGGTGTACAGATTTTTTTTGTTTTATCCCTAATTTTTGCCTGAACCGCCCTTTCGGGTTTTCAATTCACCGGGATGCCCATTTTTTCCCAAGTCGCCCTTTCGGGTTTTCAACTTGTTGGGTCGCTTTATGCGTAATATCTTTTGACTATGTTTGTGTTCGCAGGGTGCGATAAGTTGTCGCCGTCCATGGTGGTCAGAATCCTTGCCCCACCAGAAAAGATGCTCTTGATCACAAATGGTCCTTTGTAAGTAGGAGTCCACTTGCCCCTTGGATCACTTTGCGGCAAGATGATCCGCTTGATTACAAAATATCCGACTTGATATACTTGACGTCTGACTTTCTTGTTGAAAGCCTTGATCATCCGTTTTTGATACGTCTAACCATGACAAACAACAGTAAGTCGCTTCTCGTCGATCAAATTAAGTTGGTCAAGCCGGGTCTGAATCCAATCGTCTTCACTCAAACCGACATCCTTCGTAATCCTCAAAGAAGGAATCTGAACTTCCATAGGCAAAACAGCTTCCATGCCATACACCAAAGAAAATGGGGTTGCCCCTGCCAAGTACGTGTCGTGGTACGATATCCATGCAGAGCAAATGGTAACATCTCATGCCAGTCCTTGTAGGTGATTGTCATCTTTTGAATGATCTTTTTGATATTTTTGTTCGCGACTTCAATAACACCGTTCATCTTCGGCCGATAGGGAGATGAATTGTGATGATAAATCTTGAACTGTTCGCACAGAGCGGTGATCATAGTGTTGTTCAAATTCGTACCGTTGTTTGTGATGATCCTGTCGGGGACACCGTACCGGCATATGAGGTTCTGCTTGATAAAGCGGGCAACCACATTCTTTGTAACTGAGGCATAGGAAGCTGCCTTGACCCATTTGGTAAAATAATCAATAGCGACCAAGATGAAGCGATGTCCATTGGATGTCGTAGGCTTGATCTCTCCAATCATGTCAATGCCCCACATTGCAAATGGCCAAGGAGCTGTCAGAACGTTGAGAGGAACAAGAGGAATATGTACCTTGTCGGTATAGACTTGGCATTTGTGACAAGTACTGGAATGTTGATAACAATCAGCTTCCATGGTAGACCAGTAGTAGACTGCCCTTAGAATCTTCTTAGCCATCGTATGTCTGCTCAAGTGGGTGCCAAATATGCCAGTGTGTATCTCGGTCATGATCAACTCTGCTTCAGATTTGTCCACACAACGATGTAAAACACAATCATGGTTGCGCTTATAAAGAATGCCATTGCTTAGGAAGAACTTGGCAGCAAATCTCCTTAAGAACTTTTTGTCATTGACGGAAGCTCCTTCAGGGTATTCACTAGTCTGGAGATACCTTTTGATTTCATGAAACCAGGGTTGTTCCACTACTTCTTCGGTATTAATCTCATGACAGTGCGCAGGTTCGTCCATTCTCTCAATGGTAATTTGGGGAGTCTCTCTATCCCAGTTGAGTTTAAAAATGGAGGACATTGTAGCCAGGGCATCTTCCAGCTGACTTTCTTCTCGCGGGAAATGCTCGAAGGTAATCTGCTTGAAATGAGGCAACAATGTTAAGACATGTTCTTTGTATGGGATAAGATTAGGATGTTTAGTGTCCCACTCTCCTTTGACTTGATTGATAACCAAAGCCGAGTCCCCAAATAAGAACAAAGATTTGATTCCCAAGTCTATAGCAGCCTTGAGACCAAAGATGCAAGCTTCATATTCAGCCATGTTGTTGGTACAGCTAAAGCAAATTCAGGCAGTGAAGGGTGTATAGCAACCTTCCGGAGAAATGAGTACCTCACCGATACCGTTGCCAAGTGCATTGGAAGCACCATCAAAGTACAGGGTCCATCGGGATCCTTGTTCAAGTCCGTCATACGGTCCGTTACCCTCAATGTTCTCCAAAGTCATGATATCCTCGTCCGGGAAGTCGAATCTCATAGATTGGTAATCTTCGATGGCTTGATGAGCTAGATGGTCAGCTAGTACACTCCCCTTTATAGCTTTTTTGGTAGTATACTGGATATCATACTCAGTCAGGATCATTTGCCATCTAGAAATTCTTCCAGATAAAGCAGGCTTCTCGAAGATATACTTGATCGGATCCATCTTGGAAATCAGCAAAGTGGTATGAGTCAACATATACTGTCTCAGCCGGCGAGCAGCCCATACCAAAGCGCAACAAGTTTTCTCGAGCAGTGAGTAGCGAGTCTCACAATCAGTAAACTTTTTGCTAAGGTAATAAATGGCATGCTCTTTTCGGCCAGACTCATCATGTTGGCCCAACACGCACCCCATTGAGTTATCCAAAACAGTCAGATACATGATTAACGACCTTCCTTCGATGGGTGGCATCAAAATAGGAGGTTCTAGTAAATACTCCTTGATCTTATCAAAAGAAACTTGACAATCATTGTTCCATTCAACTACCTGATCTTTCTTCAACAGCTTGAAGATTGGCTCACAGGTAGATGTCAGGTGAGAGATGAACCTGGCGATATAGTTTAAGCGTCCCAAGAATCCTCTAACCTCCTTTTCAGTACGGGGGGCAGGCATTTCTTGTATAGCCTTCACTTTAGCTGGATCAACCTCAATGCCTTTGTTGCTGACAATAAATCCCAAAAGTTTACCAGACCTAACCCCAAAAGTGCACTTGCTTGGGTTCAGTCTGAGCTTATACTCCTTTAACTTGGAAAACAACTTCTGCAAATGATCAAGGTGTTCTTCTTCTGTTTGTGATCGAGCTATCATGTCGTCTACGTAAACTTAGATCTCATGATGTATCATATCATGAAACAAAGCTACCATGGCGTGTTGATAGGTTGCCCCTGCATTCTTCAGTCCGAATGGCATCACTTTGTAGCAGAAGGTACCCCATTGCGTGACAAAAGTAGTTTTCTCCATGTCCTCGGGGGCCATTTTGATCTGGTTGTATCCTGAGAATTCGTCCATGAAGGAAAATACCTTGTGCTGAGCTGTGTTGTCAACCAAGATGTCGATATGTGGCAGTGGAAAATCATCTTTGGGGCTAGCCCTATTTAAATCCCGATAGTCCACACACATTCTGACTTTGCCGTCCTTCTTAGGCACAGGCACAATGTTAGCAACCCATTGTGGATAGGAAGTAACAGCCAGAAAGCCAATGTTGAATTGCTTCATTACCTCAGCTTTAATCTTCTCAGACATGTCAGGCCTCATTCGCATACCTTTTGCTTGATTGGTGGACAATCTTCTCTTGTTGGGAGACGGTGAACCACGATATTTGTGTCCAACCCTGGCATGTCTTCATAAGACCAGGCGAAGATTTCAACATATTCGTTCAACAACTGCACTAAGCGCTCCTTGACACTTGGTTCCAGGTTGGCACCCACTTTTACTTCTTTCCTGTCTTTCTATGTCCCTAAGTTGATGGTTTCTAGAAACTCTTCGTGAGGCAAAATGGCCCTCTCTTCTTATTGTAGAAGTCTGGCTAATTCTCCTGGCACTTCACAGTCTTCGTCAACTTCTTACTCAACATGATTGACCAAATCTTCAGAGTTATCGAAGGCGAAAGAAGAATAGTCACCCATGGAATCCGGAGTGGATGGGTACCTGCATTTGTGGGTGTGGGTGTGTGTAAGGGATAGCCATCCTTAAACAAACAAAAATGCAAAAGGAAAGAAAATGATCACAACTGTTTATCGATGAAAAACGTCCAATGATTCATTAAAACATGGCATATGATTATGAAGAAAATCAAGCCCTTACAAATGGACCTACATGCCCCGGGCAAGGCATGAGGTGAAAATAGTGTGCCAATTGTTTTAATTATTACAGACCATAAATGGGAAATTGTTCAAAGATAAAATTACTGGTTGATAAAGGTGATGGGAAGAAAATCCTTTGCTTCCCAGTTTCTCAAACCCCCTTCGACGGTCGGAAAGATCCAATCTTCAAAGTGGCTCTCTTCATCCTCATCGTCTATAACATTGATTCCATGGTGTGAGATCTTGACGGGTGGCCCTCCAGCCTTGGAGCGTCGCATAACCTTTTGTCCTACAGCAGTGAACCCTAAACCAAACTTGTCTGTCTTATGGGGAAAATCAGGCAATTGCCCCCATACTGTACTCTTCCCTTCTTTAACCACAGCCTCTGTGTCCTTGAGAGATGCCATTCTAGATACATGCTTGGGAATAGTAGGCACTTCAACAATTGTCTTTGCCACTGCTACTTCAGGAGAGACTTCCTCGAAATGTTGAAAAGGTGTTTCGATGAACTCGCCATCCAACTCCACATAACGGAAGGAATTGAGATGACTAATCATGTACTCTTCCTCATCGTGCACTGTTATAATCTTACCCTTAACAGGATATTTCAACATTTGGTGCAAAGAGGAGGTAACTGCCCCGGCATAATGGATCCACGGTCTTCCTAACAAACACGAATATGACAGACGGATGTCCATCACATAAAAGGTGGAGTTGAAAACCTCTGTGCCTACTTTGATAGGAATATCAACCTCCCCATGAACCATTCTTTTGGAACCATCAAAAGCCCTAACAACGATATTGCTAGGTTTGAGGGTCAATCCTTCGCAGTCCAAACGGTCTAAGGCTTTCTTCGGCAGCACATTCAAGGAAGAACCAGTATCAACTAAGACATGGGAGAGGGTGGTTCGCCTGCATTCAACTGAGACGTGTAGCGCGTCGTTGTGTTTCCTTCCTTTTGGAGTCAAGTCAGTATCGGAAAAGCCAAGGCCATTGTCAGCAGTAAGACTGGCCACACATTCCTGAAATTGGTCAGCCGAAGTCTCTTGGGGAACATGTGCCGCCTTCAAGAATTTTATTAGGGCCTTAGCATGGGCCTCAGAACAGAGCAGAAGAGTCAACATTGAAATTTTAGAAGGAGTCTGCCCTAACTGTTCCACAACGTCGTAGTCACTTTTTCTGATTATTTTCAAGATTTCATCCATTTCTTTCTGAGTGGTTTCAGGGATAACCACAACATGAGCCTTCATTCTGACAGGCACTTCTAGTATCCCTTTACCCTTGTCGGTAATATCAGCAGATGGTCTTACTTCAGGAGTATCCAATTCTTCAATCATTGGGCCTTGCACAGATGGTCCAACAGGTACAGAAGCTTTCAAGGGTCCGAAAACTGCTCGAGGGGGGGAAATCTCCGGAGAAAAGATCCGACCACTGCGGGTTATCTTGCTTGTACCTGCAATGTTCCCTATATCAAGGTTTTCTTCTTCAGAATTTTCTTGGACTGCCTCAATTTGCTTGATACCATGATAGAAGATTTCTCCTCCATAGTTCCATGGTATCATTTTGCTTGATTGGTACGGGACAGGTCCCGGAATGGTGATATTTAAACGTACACATTCAGAGTTGGGTGTAATCCTGACAGGCCTTTTGCAAGCCTTGGGAGGATTGTCGGAAATGGTTATGATTGCGATATTGTTGGTTGAAATAGCAAAAGTATCAGGAGTAATAGGATTGAAGGTATTAACATGGGTTTTCTGGAAAAGTATCTCTTGGGTATCCATCAGGCGTTGGACACCTGACTTCAACATTGGGCAATCACCTCGTATATTCAAACAAAAATAGCAGTCTTTACCACAACCAGGAAAGATCCCGGCTCTCATCAAATTTTCTTTAATCACAAGTAACAGCGTCAACAGGTCAACAACATCAGTAACATGAAGGTCCTCCATAGCAGCATGGACATTATTACTGTGCTTGGGCATCAGAGCAGAAATCACATTGGACTTCTCAAGCGCATCGAATTCTACTTCTTTGGCATCAATCAAGTCCTGGATTTTGTTCTTAAGCGCCCAACAATTATTGGTATCGTGTCCAACACTGTCGGAATGGTAAGCACATTTGGCATTGGAGTGGTAGTATGGAGAGGAGGTGTTAGTATTTTTTGGCGCTTCCTTTAGATTGGTAAGATTCAACTTTAACAAGTGGGGGAGTACCTGAGCTGGCATCATGTTGATGCGGGTGAACTGCCGTTGTGGCCTTTCTACCTGTTGTTGATTAGGTCTCGATTGATTGTTACGAGGTTGATCATTTGAAGAATTTTGAATCATCACCTCCCCTACAGTCGGCGGACGCTCGGTTCTTCCATGACCCTTATGAGAATACACAACAGAGGCTTCCTTCTTAGCCGGGAAAGGTTTCTTAGCAGCTGTGGATGCAGAAGCATCCTTTTGAATCTTTCCACTTTTAATACCGGCCTCGACCCTTTCGCCAGTCAAAATTAGTTCAGTAAATCTCGCGGAAGAACTCCCGATTAGATGATTGAAGAAGGGGCCAAACAGGGTCACCAGAAATATGTCAACAAACTCCCTATCTGACAACGGCGGCTGCACCCTTCCAGCCAGATCACGCCACTTCTGGGCGTACTCTTTAAACCCTTCATTGGAAGCCATCCCCATACTTTGTAACTGAGTACGAGTGGGCGCCAAATCAACATTGTATTGATACTGACGGTAAAAAGCAGCTGCTAAGTCTTCCAAATTGTGAACCTCTGATCTCTCGAGCTGATAGAACCAATCCAACTGTGTTCCAGACAAACTGTCTTGGAAAAAGTGTACCCAGAGGTCTTTATCAGATGAGTGGGGTTGGATTTTTCTGACATACGATCTTAGGTGCATCTTTGGGCAAGACAGACTGTTGTACTTGGCAAATGTTGGCACCTTGAACTTGGGAGGGATAACAATCCCAGATACCAGTCCTAGTTCTTCAAAATCCAAACCGGGTACCCTTTACAACTCCATGGCTGCCAGTCTATCCTCAAGATTCTTATATTTATCATCCGCTGGTGGATACTGTTGTTCGGAGTAGTCTTCATCTTCTTCCTCTTCCTCCTCTTCAACCTCAGATTCAGAAGGTATAGCAGTCCCTTTCCCTTTACCGGCCCCTTCGTCAGACGTTGAGGGGAACTCAAGAACTCTCCTAGCCTGATGCTCAAATCTCCTTCCCAAAATGGCTACTCTGGGTCTCTTTTTCTTTTTCTCTTTATTCTTCTCCAACAGAGCTTTGAGGTCCTCTTGACCCTTTGCCAAGGTCATGAGGAGTTGCTGGAATTGTGAATTTTGTGCCTGCAGATCCTTTACCCTTTGCTCCAAATCCATCTTGCTGAAATAAACAGTAGAAAGATAAAGAAACCTGGTGTGAAGACCTGTTTATGCATATGATGAATGGTATGTTATTTATGTAATGCATTCAAGTATTTAGAAATTCAAATTTGTTGCAAACAAAAAGAACGCACGTCATATTAAGATGAAATTGTTAGTACATAAGTGCCCCATGGGAAAAATATTACAAAATTCTTAATGTAAAAAGACATTGCGCATACTCTTTGGTGAGATGTAAGTGTTGAGAGTTTCCTCCTCATGAAGTCGGCGAGTAAGCTCCAAAACCTTCTTCTCACTGGCATAGAAGCTGGCTTCGAAAGTATTCCGTTCTTACTTGAGTTGGATCCAACTCTTTTGCATTTCTTCCCATGATGTTGGCATGTCAGGATGTAGGATGGTGTATGGAACCTCTCCTTCCATAACAGGCTCTTTGATCAAGGGGAGAATGTGAGGGTATGGCATCATAAGATTCTGGGCGTGGGTTCGTACCCACTTGAGATAAGGCTCAAGGGGGATAGAATTCTTGTGCCCCGGTGTCTTACTATCTACCTTGTTGGGCATCCTCCAAGCTCTGATGAACCTTTGTCGAAGTCCTTGTGCATCATTATCGAAGTCAAAAACTAGGTCAGGAATCAGCATGTCATGAGGGCCATCCCTCTGAGCATATCCAAACTGTCTCAAAGCTAGATAGGGGTTGTGGGTGATACCTCCCCTAATTCCAAGTAGTGGGACATTAGGAAATTCCCCACAACGATCAATGATGATGACATTTTCTCTGGATCGAGAACACCAATGTACATCAGAATGTGTGAGGTTCATCAATAGTTGTGACCACCTTAAACCCTGCTCGTTCTTCAAAACTGTTGTGGAAGGTGAGAAATAAACCACCTTGCTAGGAGAGGAGTACAGCACATGAGAACACCTCTTTTCCTCATTGTTCGTGTGTAAAATGAGTGTAGGATGTCCCCAAGCAATGTGGGTATAGGATTCCTGGATATGAAAATCTTGACAGCGTTCACATCTATAAGCTGATCAGGGTTTGGGAACAAGACCAACCCATAGATGAGGAGTGCCACAATCTCTTCAAAGGCCTGTAGATCAAGAGAATTTCATCAGTCTTGTGCCTTCTCAAACAGAAACTTTGCCAAGAAACCCTTGACACCACTTCTGGTTTCCCAGTGCCCCTTGATGTCAGATGGTTGCAAGTGTAATGCTTGAGCAACATCTTCAGGCTTTGGTTCTCTTTCCATACCGTTGTAGGGTAGTTGATGAAGAATAGGAATTCTCAGGAGTTGATAAAATTCCTCCAAAGTAGGCACCAACTGGAAATCAGGGAATGTGAAACAGTGGTGTAGGGGGTCAAAGAATTGGAAGAGGACCTTCACCAAGTCTTCTTCAATGTTAGTGTTGACCAAGTTGAGGACTCTACCATGTCTTTCACTAAAGAGAGAATTCTCTGGAATCCTAGAAGTAAACTCCTTGAGTTGAGGAGGAATTCTCACAAGGTTGACTTGAATTGTTTTCCTGCGAAGAGATTCCATGACCTATAAAACAAGAACAAAGATGAAGATCTAAACCCTTGAAATGGTTAGTGGATGCATATGATGCTTTATGATGTTCATGATGTATGCACAAACATATGTACAAGCAAATCACACAAAGCCCTAGTTTTAGGCTTGCATGAGGTTCCATAGGTAAGTACACTCTTGAGTTTAGTTGGCTCAAACCTGTCCTATAAATAGTAACCGGGTTATAAGGAGCTCAATATCACTGGATTGTTTTCTATGTTCATTGTTTTGGTTTAGCCACTTAACTAGCGACCAAAATATTCCAAGAAAACAACCCTCAATGAGTGTAGTATCGAGTATCTACCAACTTCGGACTGCACCAAAGCCGGTCATCTCACTACCCCTAATAAAAGGCCAAGATGGTCAAGTAAGGTTCTAAGAGTTCATTAGTGCTTCATGACATCACTCAGCGGCCCCGTATTCTTTTTGATTGACTCAAAGGATACCGGTACTCACAAATATGTCGCACTAATATAGCTATTGCTTCAACCGTGTCGGTATACCCCGCACAGTTTCCACAACGTATTGCTATTTACCTATGAATGTTTCCCAAATCCGGGTGGAGGATTTCAAACCCAAACAAGAGAACCAAATGTAAAGCAATCAAAGAAAACAATAATCATGCAAAGGGTGATCTAGGCCCTAAGGTTACTCCACTTTTAGAAATCTTCCCCAGCAGAGTCGCCAGTTCTGTGATACGGTGGGAGAAATGACTTGGGATTTTGCGTTTGTATTCGCAAATGTTTCGATTTAGCAAGAGTCGCCATGGACTTTTTATTTTATCCTAAGGAAAGGTCAAAAAGCACAGGAAAGACCTTTGAGATGTTTTCTTGAGTTCGGGGAGTAGATTATAGAAAGGGAAGATATTAGCACCCTTTCTATCCATGGTTATCCATGGGCTCTTAGTTACTTGCTTAAATCACTTTCTTTGCTTTTCAATTGTTTGAAATGGTGCTCTTCAATTGTTTGAAATGGTGCTTTGTGTGTGATTTTGAAAGATGTTTTGAAAAGAGACCATCGTTGTGGCAACCTTTGTAATGATTCTTGTTTTGAATGTATACAAAGGTGTTTTTGTCTTTTAAAAAGTCTTTCAATGTTTGAAAGTAGGGTTTTAAAATTTGTGTTGTGAAGTGTATTTTGAAGATAGCAAGGATGTTTTTGCAAGTTTTGATCAAGTAACTAAGAGTTGTCTACCCTATTTTAACTCAAAGATCTTTCTTATGTTTTTAACCCTTTTAACAGTGTTGTTTCACCATTGTATTTGGTGAACAACTTTGTGTTAGGATGTTAAACGGGACAGGCGCGGGTCATCGTATAGACCATGATAGCAATGGTGTCAAGTATTTTTGGCAATTTTCTTGAGGGACTTGATCATTTTGTTTAGGCAACTCAGATAGCGTCATCGAGGGTCTATGATCTTTTGTTTTGTTTTTGTTTTGCCAAAGTGCTTGACATGCATACCATGGCCCATTTTTGAAGGCAACAAGTGGATTGAAACCCTAGGGGTGCAAGTGTGCATTGTGTTTGTTTTTCATGCATTGTTATCTTTGGATTAGGTCAAGCTAATTGTTGATTTTATTTTGCATACAAACCCTAGGTCTAATCATGGAATAATTGAAAGCATCTAAAGGTGTGAGAATTTAAATTCTACACTATTACAACATGATATAGGGAGGGGGTACAAATTTTAATTGGGGATTATTTTGCAAGAAATTAAATCCTAAATTATTACAATCAAATTGAATGTACAAGATAGAATATGTACAATAAATAAATACAATAAATAAGTGTTAAATAAAATGTGTTATGCAAAAAGGATTTTTATATATGTAAAAGTATTTTTAAATATGAAGTGTAAATAATAAAAAAAAGTCAATTTTAATCATTTTATTCTTTAGGGCAAAACCCTAATTTTTTAAATAAATGGTATTATTTATTATTTATACACAATAATGTATTAATTTATACAAAAATATAAGTATATTAAAAAAATGGTATTTTTAGTAAAACATATTAATAAAAATAAAAATGTATTATTTTTGTGTTTTTTGTTCTAATTATTTAATAAAATAGTATATATGTGTATTAATATATATATTAAATATATGAAGTGTATAAAAAACAAAAATTAATTATTAAAAAATGTATATATTTTAAGGAAATATTTTCAAGTGTGTACAAAAATAATAAATAAAAATAAAAGTATTTTTTACATTATTTATACATTTAAACAAAAATAAATATAAAGTATTTAACATATTAATACTAGAAATAATTAAAATAAATGCCAAATAAATATGAAAAAAAATATAAAAATAATTTTTTGGCATTTTTTATATTTGGACATAAAATAATAAAGTCAGAATAAAAAATAAAAATATCAAAATGACAAATATACTAATAAATGGGCAAGGGGGTGTAAACTGAAAATGTGTGTGTGAGAAGCAAAAGCAAACAGGCCCAGCCCAAGTAACTTCATCTTCTTCCTCAGTTCACAAAAAAACGTGCGTTCTGTACATCAACTGCTATCTCCTGATTCCTTGACTTTTTGACAAAACTCATAACATGAAACTTGTAGAGCATCAAGCAACGAATCCAACCATATAAAAAACTTAAGCTAACTCTCAAAGACCAGAGAGAATTTCTCTGGCCCTAAATCTTAACCTAGTTTTTTCAGAAATTTCATGAACAAAATTCGCCTAGCACGATTAAGATAAATGAAAACTAAGCACATGTATGGTTTCAGGGCTATGAGTACAACATCTTTCATTCACAAACCTAAGTCTAACTATTCCTAAATAGAGAGATAGAAGTTCATGAAATACCTGTTTCAGTTGACTTCGAGCTAGACAATGCAGCAACTTCCAAGGGTGCTTGAGGTTCTTTTGAGCTTGCCTGATGTCCAATGAAGCTTTCCCAATGCTTAGTTTGTTTTGAAATAGCTTGAATCGTGCTACAGAACTCAACCTGCAATGCTTTAAAACAAAAATGGCAATGTGTGTTAATGGTGTTACAGCTAGCAATGGAGGTCTGGGATAGTTCAGGTGAGTTGAGTGGAAGGTATTGGAACAAGTTTGAGGCAAAACGCACGAGGGAAAGTGGAGATGGGGGTGGTTCTGCAGGGCTTGCCCTGTTTTGTAGAAAAATGGTGATTTTGGGTATGAGAGTGATTTAGGGGTGAAAGGCTTGTGCTTCTGACTCAAAGGGTTGTGTGAAATGTGTTTGTGATCTTTGTTTTGGCTAACAATGACTGATTTTCAAGTTGGGAGGATTTTGGACAATTTCTTCTTTGTGAAGCAAGAATGTTTAACTTGTCAATGCATGCCTGTAATGCCTATCTTGTATGCTGCCTCTTTTGCCCTTGATACTTGCAATTTGTGGATTTGATCTTGCCTCAGAGATATGGCCCCATGCCTCACAGATCTTGGTTTGACATAAAGTGTAACTTTACAAAAATGGCATTATACCTTTTTCCAAATAAGGATTAGTTTTGCATGCAATGTCCAAATGAACAAGATAATGCCTTAGCTCAGTGGATTTTCATTCAATTAAGGAGTGTAAAATGGTTTAGAGGCCTGCAAGCTAGTACAAAGCATGCTGATTTGAAAATGCAAGTTGTATGAACATGTATTGGCCATGGATCAAAGTGAGTTTTTGCCAACTTCAAGCATTCGATTCTCCCTAACCACAAATGTGTTTGAGGAGTTCCGTGACAATTTGGAAAGCTTGCTACATGTACTATAATCCATCTTTGAAATGCAATTTTAAACTCCAAGTGGAACTATGTGAAAAATGGCCAAGAAGATGGGTCAAAATCCTACCTAAACTAGGGCAAAATTTCTCTAAGTTAAAAGTTTTAGGTACCCTTGTTCCAAAAATCATAACTTGAGATACAAGCCTCTTTTGAGAAAACTTTGTGAATCAAAGTTGTATAATTTGTGATGGACAACATCTTTCATGTTGCAAGTTTTGTTTGAATCCATTTGCATCTTTGTGAATAAATGTGACAAAATTAGGAAAAAATAAGAAAATTTCATAACTTAGAAATTTTCTAAGTTATGAAATTTTTCCATTTTAAACCCTAATTTGCATTTTTGGGTTTCTTGATAAACAAGATTCATAATTTGGCATGTCTTGATGAAAAATGACCCTTGGCACTTGATTTTGACCAAAAAGTCAAAGTTTGACTTTTCAGTGTACAGTCAAATTTTAATCAGTTGACTGAAAAATTTATCTGTAAATCCTATGCACTTGAGATCTTTTGAACTTGTTGAATGGGTCAAGGCAATGTCATTGTGTCCTTGAGTCTTTTGTTGAGCTTGATTTGCCATTGGTTAGGTCAAACAGTCAAAAATTGCCTTTGTACAGTCAAAACCCTAAAAATGACCATTTTTCCCTTTTGATGATCTGATCAAATTTCTTGTGGAATTGTGATCCAAACTTGATCAAATGGTTCATATGAGTTCATAATGTTGATGTGAATCAAATTTCATGAGGTTTGACTATCAATTGGCCACAATTGACTTTTCCCCAATACAGTTGATTTCTAGGTCAACTGTCCAATTGATTGGGCAAAAATTTGGATCAAGGCTTGAAACTTGGTATGGACAAACTTATGAGTCCAATATGAAGTATGAAAGTCACTTTGGGCATTGTAGGTCAGAACATCACTGTGCAAACTCAAACCCTAATTTAGGTCAACAGTGCAAGGAGGTGTCTTGAGCAGAGCAAACCCTAGCTTGATCTTGAGTTCCAAGAGTCTTGTGATGAAAAATGTTGATGAAATGAGAGGGCAAATTTTGGGGTATAACACATACTATGATCCAGGTTAGTGGTTTTTTAACAGAGAAACCAATGCAGTTTTTATACACCGTAATGGTCATCGTGTTGCTTCCTTATATAGGCTGGAATTCATGATCCATTGGAGTTCCCATTAGCACTTAGCCAGATGTTGGATTTGAAAATGGATTTTAAGGTCAAGTGGCAACTGCGTTGGAAGAATTGCTCAGTGGTTAAGCTCCAGAAAAATGATCCTTTCATCAAATAGCTCGACGCTCAATTGGAAACAGTTGAGGTATAATACATATACCTCCCTTTTGTGTTTTACATTGTTTCTTTATTTTCATCTACAAGCTTTCTTTTGATCGTACTTTAATTGCACCGCAAAGGAATCTGTTCCGCTATGCTCTATAACATCAGACTCGCTGCAAGTATTTACCTTACTATAATATTTTATTACGCTTAACTTTTATTGGATTTGTTATGATGTCGACGTATGTTATGTGTGACTAATAATTATAATTATATTTAGATCAAGGAAAGTGTTAATGAGGCAAAACCGAGTGCCCCCGAAGAATCTGATTTGGTTACGGTAACCTTTGTTCCCCTTTCCTCTTGTGCATAATTAAAATTGGTCTATATAAAATATATTAGTTCCTGTAACTCAGAATATTTTTGAAATTCATTATGTAACAGGATCTTGAGATCACATCCAAGCACAACTCGGATCCTATTACGCCTACTGGCAAAAGACAGTTTCCAGGTGCATCGAGTGAATCAACAAGTCCGAAAGGGTTTGTGATGGAGAACTGTTATCAAACAAGCTCAACAAGATTATCAAAGTGGAAAATAATGATTAGTGGTGGTTGTAGTTTGTTATGTGTCTTCAGTTGTTTTACTTTGGTTTTATGTTGACAATTATTATTATTTTGGTTTTATCACTATTATCTTTGTTTGTTTGGATATGTATGATTATACTTATGTTACTTTAAGTTATCATAACTTAATGTTAACACGTTGATTTCTGCATTTGTGTTTTTATTAAATGATGATGTTTACTTTTTTTTGTTTGTAATTATAATTATAAATTATTGGTATATTGTTGTTCCTATGAAACAAAAGGGAATGATCTGTTGTTCTGGAGTTGCATGCCCCTACAATCCAATAAAGTCAGATTCAGGCCTTGCATTGTCAGACCATGTGCAGAAAACTATCATCAACCAAGCTTTACAACATTGTCGTCTTTTCAACGCATATATACTGGCCTTAGCATATGCAAGAAATTCTCTTCAACCAAGCTTCAGAAGACTGTCACATCTTGGAATATCCTTCGATGATTTATTTTTATACATTGTTTTATGTCTTGAGGAGAATGTAATGATGCAATCTTTATTTTTCCTGATGGATTACATTTTGTAATACTTATGCTAATTAATATTCAAACTATTAGTATTAACTACATAACTATTTACATATCATAGTCGTTCATGTATAGTTCTTTATGTACCACCATTCCACGTGTTTAATATTATTAAGAAATAAAGTATCCAATAGTTGTTTTTTTTTCACTTGCCATTGTATCACCTACACTGTATGGACATGAATTGAGTCTGATATAAGTTTTATGTAATACTAACATCAACTGGATATAATGTCCTTGCAATAGCAAGCCTCGTCCATTCAGACCTCATTTGTCTGCCACCATAATAATGAAATAACAGCCATTTGATGTCACTTTCCTATTCCTACGTATCAAGACATCCTGATCGAATGGAATAATTTATCCCACGCCTGTTTTAACTCTATGCAGGAAAAGTAAGACAGTTGTCGAGATTTTGATTTTCATGTTCATGTTGTATTCAGACTCGTGGATCATATTATCCCACCGATTCTCCATATTTCCTACGTTTTCATTTTGATTCAATATAAATTTTAGAATACATAAGTCACTTGGCTTGACAGTTATTTTCAACATATGTCCATGCTTCAAATATTAATTATGAACCCTCTCACATTCAATCTATCATTTTAGCGCACATTAATATTCAATTATTAATGCAGTTAACAACTTTAAAGACCTCCCTTTCCATATAAGTCAATAACATCCCTTCTTTTAGTATTCTGCTGCTACTTCAATTATATTATAAATAAATATATTCTTCATGCTACACCTTACTAATCAATTTAATCATTCCAATCAACAATACATGGTTTTAAGAGTTTGATGCCTCTTGAATTCATAATTTCACCTTTACTCCACTATTTTTACTACAAATTGTTTTATTTCCAATCTTTCCTATTACATGGTATGTTGTTTTACTCTTTATATATTCACATTTCTTCCTAATCAAACACATGTCTGCATCACTTATTTTGTTCCCTATGTATTGAAGCCATGCTACCAAATTATCTTGAGAACAATCTCACTCAGTCTTTTATTGTTAGATATAGGAGGAGACTTATTTTGCAAGGGCGGAGAAATGCATGTAGTGATATAAATACACATCAACCTACTTCCTCTAAATCCCCTAATCTTGCATCGTCTATACCACCTTCTCTATCAGCCCTTACATCCAATGTAACAACTTCTAACATATTTTATGTTGCATACGAAAACTTGAAAAATATATTTGATCTGACTATTGCTCGGAAGAGAAGGAAGTTAATTTTGGATAATAGGAAAATTTCATGTAATATTGCAAACACTATGGCATCCCGGACATGTCTCTAGTAACATCTGGTTCATAACAATGATCCAGCACTTGGAAATACAAATACCTTGCTCAGAACTTTCAGGAACCCTGTTAAAACCAATTGTAATGTGAGTCACGCATCTACTTCTACTTATGCAACCTATGGTCGACACATAGTGCCTGATATACCACCTGAACCACAATATTTTCATGATGTGCTATCCAATTTTGAGGATGATTTGAGTTTGGCTAACACTTCGAACTCTGATGCCAACACAGATCAAGAATAATTAATAAATTCACATTTGCAAGGTATGTTCAATATATTAGATTAAATTGTGAAATCATATGAATACTTTACATGTTAAATTACATTAACATATATTCCAACTTATTAGCATGGTACGTAGGGACAAACATTTGTTTATCGTACATGATTGTTTCGTTACATACCAGAATGTAACTTGCATGACTCAAACACCCAGTTGTTCGAACCCCCTTTTAACTTAATATAACAATTTTATCTCACAAAATAGTTAGTTTCATTTAATTTAAATTAAGTGATATTTAAGACAACTTTCCACCCCATATAAAGAAGATAGTCACTTTCTATTTTTGTTCTATCTTTGCAGAATATTATGATATAGGAGACCAAATATGGGAATGTCCATATTTTCAAGCTTGTATGTGGTATTAGGAACCCGCTGACAAACCTAAAACACTAAATGTTCCAAAGTTCCATCATTGTTGTCGAGGTGGAAAAATTGTTTTACCCTTAATTAAGGAACCACCAATACTATTGCAACATCTTCTGTATAATAAAACATGCCAGTACTTTAAAACTAGCTGAATAACATTAGAACATACAATGATATGTTTTCTTTCACTTCTCTTGGAATGAAATTCGACACAACATAATCGAAAACAGGAGGACTACCTACTTTGAGACTGCACGGTCAAACCTATCATCGTATAGGTACCCTACTACCCAAAATTGGACATCCTCCCCAATATGCTTAGCTATATATCTATGACATAGATAACAAACTTGATAACATAATGGAATGTTTCAGGTATTTCTAACTACGTGCCAATACATAATTTGATTGTCGCTCCATTTGTTGTATCACTTTTCACATTTCATGCGATTTGCAGGGACAATAGACTGATCCAAAGGGACATTGTCGACAAGTTAAAGATTATGTTAGATGGGTTCAATGTTCATGCAAGGGCTTTTAAAATGGAAAGGGATATATTGAAGGCTAATTCTTTCTTAGACTTAAAATGAAGGCTTATTTGTGATAGACTCAAGGATGGACGCGTCTATAACAGACCTACAGTGTCAGAGGTTGCTGCCCTGATTGTTGGAGATATTGATTTTGCTTCTAAAATAGACACCATCACCTGGTCACGCGATGATGGTTTGCAACGAATAGATGAGTTTCATCCTTCATATTTGGCATATTAATACCCTCTTATATTTACATATGGAAAAGATGGTTATAGAAAAAATATACTTCACAAGTATCGACATGAAAACGAGGTTACTAAGAAAAATTGTCAAAGCATCATGGACTGGCTTTCCTACCGGTTGCAGTAACACCATAATGAGGCAAAAACATTACTTCACTTAAGACGTCTATTTCAACAGTTCTTAGTTGACGGTTATGCAGTGATGGAATTTGAACGACTTAATTGGTTAAGGAATAATCAACAAAGTTAAGTGTTGGAAAATATAATAGGTTGACTGATCAATGTGATAATGGTAGGGCCAACCAACAACAGAAGTGAGGGAAGCATGTAGTGTTACCATCTACGATTGTTGGTAGCAAGAGATACATGGATCAACTATATTTTGATGGTATGGCCATTTTAAGTAGGTTGGAATTACCTAATTTATTTGTTACATTTACTTGCAATCCAACTTGGCCAGAAATCACGTATGCTTTGTCTGGCACTGGATTACAGTTGCATGATCGTCATTGTGATACGATGGGAGAACTGACTTTGAGGATTTGCGTTTGTGTTTGCAAATGTTGCGATTTAGCAAGAGTCGCCACTGACTTTTCTTTTATCCAAAAAGGAGAGGTGAAAAAGCACAGGAAAGACCTTTAGAGTTGTTTTCTTGAGTTCGGGGGTAGATTATGAAAAGGGAAGGTATTAGCACCCTTTTCATCCATGGTTTTCCATGGGCTCTTAGTTACTTGCTAGATCACCCGCTTTTGTTTGAAAAATGTGCTTTGTGTGGTTTTTTGAAAGTATTTTGAAAAGGTGCCATCGTTTAGGCAAACTTTGTAATAGTTCTCGTTCGTAAGAACGTATACAAAGTGTTGAGCTTTTGAAAATATTCCATGTTAGGAAAGTGTTTTGAAGTTATTTTGAAAGTGTATTTGATTGTTTTGAAAATAGAAAGGATGTTTGTTTTGAAATTGAGCAAGTAACTAAATGTAATCTACTTACTCAAAAGGTCTTAGATGTGTTTTTCCTCCTCCTTTAGATGTTGCTATCTTACCATTGATTTGGTAAGAAGCCCCATCATTGGATGTGAAGGGACGGGCATGGATAATCGTATAATCATGATATCAATGTTATGAGATGACTTAGCACTTTTCTTTAAGGGACTAAGATCATTTTGAAAGGAAACTTTGATAGCGTCATCAAGGAACTATGATCTTTTTTCGATTTGTTTGTGCTAAGACATCCCACATGCATAACATGGTCATTTTTTTAAGGCAACAAGTGGAATTACCCTAAGGGTGTAAGTGTGAGAGTGTATTTGATTGCATGCATAACTTGTCTTGAATTAGGGTTTTCTAAGCATTTATTTTAGTCTTGCCATACACACCCTAATTACTAACAATATATGAAAGCAATAAAAAGTATGGGAAATAAAGACTCTATGCTATTACAATCATTAGGGGGATGGGGTATACAAATTTCAAATGGGGATTGCAAATTAAATCCTATGTTACTATTACAACCATATTGAATGGATAAGAATGTACAAGAAATGTAAAATGTTTGTCTCGTTTTTTTTAAAAAGGAAATAAGTTTTGTTTAAAGAAAATATCTTTTGTCTTTTTTATGTTAAGAGAAAATATAACATGTGAATATGAAATATTTTTGGTGTTTTTTGATTAATGAAAAAATAAAGATGCTGGCAAAAAATAATAAAAGAGAAAGAAAACAAAATCAGTGCAAATGCTGAAAATAGAATAGGTCAGAAGTTCTGACTCTGACTTGCTGCACAAACAGAAACAACGTTAGTAGAAATATGAAGGCTCAGAAGTTCTGAATCTTCTAAGAACTCAGAAGTTTTCAGAGGTTCTGATGCAATTGTCAGAACTTTACCTCCCTCCATGCTAGTCAGAACATCTGCAACTTAGTCATTTCTTAACAGAACAGAAGTTGCACATATAACAATTATGACAAATTTCATGAAATATCAGAAGCACAAATCAGAAGCAACATGAATTTGCTAATACTAATTTCGAGTCCTAATTTCTTCATGAAACTCTGAACTGAGGTTCCTTCTACTTAGGTAGGCAGATGCATGAAATTTCAGAATATGTACATCATCAGGATCAGAATATCTACATTGTGTTAAATATGCAAAATCTGACAATGCCTAATTAGTATGATGAGAGTCAGCAGAAAACTTACCTTGCAGCTGGAAAAGATGCTGTGAACTAGAGGTTGGTCCTGAACTCTGGTGATGTTCTGAGCAATTTCTTTATGTACTCAGCAGGATAGAAGTTTGCAACTTCTGGAACAGCCAGGGGGTGATATTCTGACTTCTTTGAGGTGGAGGTGGATGGAGAGTGTATGGCAGTAGGAATACAGAAGTTAGGGTAACTTCTAATATGTGAATCAGCAACTGCATGGATGGCTTTAGTCAAAAAACATTTGAGGAAAAAATGGAGTTTGAATGCAAGAATCAAATGTTAAGGTTTTGTATTTTTGTGTTTATAGTTTTGTGGATTCTTGGAATTTTTGCAGGGGTTCAAGACTTTTCTTTCTCAAGTTTTTCACCTCTTTCACAAATTTTTCCTTGGACCTCTTTCTCAGTGGCCAATGGTGTTCTATTCATAGGCAAAGGTTTGGTAGCTTGGAGATGTCAAGTGGTACCAACACCATATGCTAGAAGCTGACTTACTCTTGAAGTAAGCTTAAACAAGCGTAGTTCAATGTACCAAGTGGGATGGTTAGCAGCTCCTAAGCTGGATTTGCCAGCATGAATTAAGGAAAAGTAGAAGCAGCGCATGGGCCTAGCATACTTTTGCACAAAAGTTTTCCTTCCCAAGACAGTAGGGGTACACGTGGGGGAAATCCTTTGGATAAAACTCAGAAGTGGTTGTGAGCATTAAATGAGTTCCCATGTGAAACTCTACATCCTTGCTTAACTCTAGATTAGAAGTTCTGCTTCAGCGTAGCATCCAATCTTCTGATCCTTGTATCTTCTGGCTCCAGCATGTTCTGAAGGACCTCTCAGACTTTCCAGAAAGCTTGCAGCATGCTTCCTAACCTTCTTTGAATTACCCTTGCAAACTCTGACTGAACCTTTGTAAAAACTGGTCTAGAAGTTCTGACCAAACTGTCTTGAGAATATCCAGAATTTGCTGAGTGTGAACACTGTCCCAGAAGCTCTGAAATTGTCATATTTCTTAAACACTTAGAAAAAATTTCTAAGTATTTAGAATTTGACTTTTCCAAAGTAAAGATTTGACTTTTGAAATTCCTGATGAAACAAACTTCATATTCCAACATGTCTTGATGAAATATGATTTTTGAGATTTGATTTTGATCCAAAAGTCAAAGTTAGACTTCTTAGTATGCAAATGACCATTTTGCCCTTGTGAATGGTTTGCTTGGAAAAATTGATAATTCCAGGCTTGGAATTGGATGAAAGCAAACTTTGAGGATCCAGGGTGATTCCTTGAGAAATGAGAGGGTAAATTTTGGGGTACAACAGCTGCCCCTGTTCAAACTTCTTGAACCTGGAGAGTTAGATTGGCAGATCCACCATTCGTGACTTAAAGGTGAAAGATGTTTGAACACTAGAGTGCCCAGAAATTTACACTCGAAGATGGATGGTGAATGGGCTTATAGATGCCATTTGGAGAAATGTTGGTAAATGCTGGAAAAAGTATCAACACAAATCTCTTGTTGATTTATACTATACTCGATGTTTTACCTGGGAGAAAAGGGGTTAGTAACATGCAGATGCTTGCATGAAGTTCACCAGATGTGGTATCATGCTAAATGCATATGGTATGTACATGCCATGATGTATGAATGTGAAATGTATGTTTTTGTCTGGGAAAATAAATCCCTGACTACTGCTGAGGAAATCCTGGGAGGTTGAATCCCTGATTGCCCGTTGGAGATGAAGAATATTCATATCTTCAAATTTGTTGAAAAGATGCTTTTACTGGGGAACATCGCTCACATGTCAGTGGTTATCTGGTCGGATCCAGGCTTCACAGTTACCGAGGATGAAGTAGTTGGCTGCTATCTGGTTGGATCCAGGATTCATGGCGACTTACTGGAGGAAAATATGAATTAACTGGTATTTGGTCGGATCCAGGCTTTGTAGAAAATTCCTTGAAATTGAATACTTATCTGGTCAGGTCCAAGTTTCATGGTCCTTTGAAAAATTGTACTATTATCTGGTCGAGTCCAGGCTTCATAGTGACTTGCTGGGGATGCGGAGGTTAACTGTTATCTGGTCGGATCCAGGCTTTACAGTGACTTACCGGAGGAAAGGATGAATTAACTGTTATCTGGTCGGATCCAGGCTTTGCAAAAAATTCTTTGAAATTGAATAGTTATCTGGTCGGGTCCAGGCTTCATGGTCCTTTGGAAAACTGTACTATTATCTGGTCGAGTCTAGGCTTCATAATGTCTTTCTGGGAACCATAGTTAATTGTCATCTGGTCGGGCTCCAGGTTTCACAATATACTGTTTGAAAACTGTTATCTGGTCGGGTCCAGGCTTTGCAGATTTCTTTGACGAGGTCAATTGTTATCTGGTCGGGTCCAGGCTTCACAATAAACTATTTGAAAACTGTTATCTAGTCGGGTCCAGGCTTTGCAGATTTCTTTGATGAGGTCAATTGCTATCTGGTCGGGTCCAGGCTTCACAATAAACTGTTTGGGGATTTAGTTGTTTTCTGGTCGGTTTCCAGGTTTCACAACAAATCTCTGAGGATGATTGCTATCTGGTCGGATCCAGGCTTCGCAACGACTTTCTTGAAAGGATGGAAATAAGGACTGACATCTGGTTGGGTCCAAGTTTCTCAGCCATTTGTTGGGGATAGAGAGAGAACTCTACTGGGTGAAAGAAATTAAACCTTGGTCGGATTGAGTTCAAGTTCTTCTATATATTTGAAGAGTTAGGCTATTATCTGGTCGGGTCCAGGCTTCATAGCATTTTGAGATCATCTATTATTCGGTCGGGTCTAGGCTTTAGTAATTCAAATTGTTATATAGTCGGTTCCAGGTTTCAGTAATCGAAGAAGTTAAACTGTTATCTGGTCGGGTCCAGACTTTAGTAACTCAAACTGTTATCTGGTCGGGTCCAGGTTTCAGTAATTGAAGAAGTCAAACTGTTATCTGGTCGGGTCCAGGCTTCAATAATAACTTGAAAATTGTGCTAATATCTGGTCGGATCCAGTCTTCATAGCATTTCTTGGAAATAGTAAAGGCTTTGTTGAAGGCTTTACTGGGGATTAGGGGTTATGGCCCTATGATTTACAGTCATTTTAAAGGGAAATTTAACTGGAGAGTACAGACTCAGCCGGGTAAGGCAGATTCAGCTTGGGGAGGATACACCTAACTGGGGATGATGGGCTCAGCCGGGGATGATGGGCTCATCTGGAGAGGATAGATTTTGTTTGGAGAAAATAGCCTCGGTTGGAGAAGATGTACTCAGCTGAGTAATTTGGACTCATCTGGGGAACTTGGTCTCAACTGGAGAAGATATACTCAGCTGGGGATGATGGGCTCATCTGGGCAATTCATGGTGTTTTAATTGTTGTACATTGAGAAATTTGCACTTGGCTGGGGAAATAACTCTGTTAGGGAAATAAACCCTGTTGAGGAAGTGAATTTCCTTTAGGAAGAGATCCCTGAGGCTTCAACTTGTAAAAATTGACTTAGCTGGGGAGAAAGTTGCCAAGAGATTGAGACTTCGGTCAGGGATTGTCTTATGCAAAGAGATTATGTGGGCAACTTCGTTGGGGAAAGGTTTATTATCACCATCCTGGTGGGGATAATGATGATGAGATAACTCTGTGGGGCTATTTCATATACATTAAAAAAGCTGCTTACTGCTGTTGTGCACTGATGCTCTGTTGTTGATGCTGCTGCTTAGCAGGACACATGTGCCAAATAGTTTTAATTATGTTCATATGCATATGTTCATTCAATTTTAGTCATTGGACAAATTTGCATTTAAAACAGAGACATAAAAATTTTGCACTTCAAAGTGTATTTGTATTGATATTTCGCCCATGAATAGGCGTTTTTGCACATAGAGACGGAGATCCTAGTAAGAGGAAATCGCCAAAAAGGAAAACAAAATTGAGAATGAAAACAAATAGCCATGTGAAATGATCTCATTGCCTTCCAGCTCTACTATTTCCCCAATGTCTTCGAACATCCTTTTCCATTTGATCGAAATTGATTGGATTGATCCCAGACCATTTGAACTTGGACCTTGGTGATAGAATTGACTGTGTTGATTTCGCGGGACATAGTCGTACACTTTTAATCCTTAATTTTTGCCTGAACCTCCCTTTCGAGTTTTCAGTCCACCAAGATACCCTTTTTTTCCCAAGTCGCCCTTTTGGGTTTTCAACTTGCCGGGTGTACAATCTTTTGCATATATCCCTAATTTTTTCCCAAACCTTTTGGTTTGCCGGGATGCCCTTATTTTGCTTAGGTGTGTCAACCTAACGGGTCTTTTATGCGTAGTATTTTTTAACTATGTCTGCGTTTATAGGATGTGGGAAATCCTCACCGTCCATGGTGGTCATCATCATGGCACCGCCAGAAAAAACTCTCTTGACAACAAACGGCCCTTCATAGGTGGGAGTCCATTTTCCTCTGGGATCACCTTGTGGTAAAATGATGTGTTTTATCACCAGGTCACCAACTTGATATACTCGAGGCTTAACCTTTTTGTTGAAAGCCTTGATCATCTATTTTTGATACGTATGACCATGGAAAATAGCAGCTAATCATTTTTCATCGATCAAGTTCAGCCGATCAATTCTCGTTTGAATCGACTCGTCTTCGCCCAGGCCTGCCTCAATCATAATCCTCAGCGGAGGAATTTGAACTTCCACTGGCAAAACAGCTTCCATGCCATAGACTAGAGAGAAGGGAGTTGCCCCAGTTGATGTTCTAGCTGAAGTATGGTAGCCATGTAGAGCAAATGGTAACATCTGTAACGCCTGTAATTTAATTAATTATTTAATTAAATTATTTTTGGAATAATTGTGAAGAAGTATTATTAAATTGGATTCATTTTATTAAATGGAGAAATAATAATATATTCGAGGTATTATATTATTATGTGAAATAATGTTAGAAGCTAATATTATTTAAGGTGGGCTTAATTTGAGATAGTGGAAGTATTAAGGGGGGTGTAGGTTTTGAGCCCGTTAAGGAATAATCTAATAATATTAGGTTATTTTATTATGTGTTGTTAGAATAGAAAGAAGAAGCAATAGAAGGAAAAATAAGGATTGTGGAAACGTGAAGCTGCTGGTTTGAAGGAAACGGCAAGAACGAAGAATTCAACCCAGAAATTGTAGAGCAACCTTAGATCCAAGGTAAGGGGGGGTTCTGGTTTTATAATGGGGTTAATGATATTTGATATGTGGGATTAGAGGATTGCTGTTTTGTTATTGAATTGAATGATGTATGATGATGATTGATGATTTCTCGATGGATAAATGATGATATGATGCTGTGTAAACGATGTAGTATTAAAGGTTAATGATTAGGTGATGAATTATCATGGTTAGGATAAGGTTTATAGGACTGTGATTATATTCCAGTAGTGAAAATACAGTAGGAAAGTAGAAAATTATGCAGAAAATCGCAGGATGCGTCAACCTCAAACTGGATGAGTCGATGCATGCATGCTTGCGTCGATGCATGTTAAGTGTAAGGCTCAGGATGAGTCCACGCGAAGGGAGGATGCGTCGATACATGAGTGTGTGAGACTCAGGATGAGTCGACCGGTGTGATGCATGTGTCGATACATGCTGTATTGAAAGCTAGAATGAGTCGATCCATAGAGGGATACGTCGACTCATAGCGTGAAGAAGAAGCAGGATGAGTCGATGCATAGTGTTTTGTGTCGATGCATACTGAATGATTTTGACAGAATCAGTTTTAAGTTGCTATAACTTGAGTTTTAGGATGCTGTTTGAGATGTCGTTTGAGATGTCGTTCGAAGCGTTGGTTAGCTAACGCGATGAACTTTATTTTAGATGATTAAAATGATGATTAAGAGGTGTAATTCCAGTAACTAATTTAGGACTTAGGATTAATTCCCGTAGATGACCGTTGTGCTGTTTTTAGGACAGAATGATGAATTTTGAGATGTTAGAGGTTGCTGTTAGAAATATGACAGTAGGACTTAGTGATAATAATGATGTGCAGTAGCAGAATAACAGTATGGATTACTGTATTATTAATATGCAGCCGAGTTATTAGTAAGATGTGGTTAATCAAATGATGTTTGATAAATAAGTAATGTTTACTAAATTATTTTGAGATGTTTACGAGATGCTGTAAATGAGATGTTTATGAGATGTTGTTGTTCTGAGATGTTTATGAGATGTTGTTGTTTGAGATGACTGAAATGTTGTCATTTTGATGATTGAGATGTTGTTATTTGAGATGACTGAAATGTTGTCGTTTTGAGATGATTGAGATGTTGTTGTTTGAGATGTGTTCTAAGATGTTGTTGATTGAGTGTTAACATTACATTCATGATGAGTCGCATACATTGCATTTTTTTGAGATGGCCTGGATTGGAAAATTTTGAGATGAAGACTATGCCTTATTGATGCCTCTATTAATTGGCAGATTAGATTTTTAAGATGGGAGTTCTGCTCCAATGGTACCACATGCATTTGCATAGTTTTGAGTCGCATTTTTGTGATTGAATAATGAGATGTATTTGATGTTGATGAATGAATATATATGCTGTAATTATTGTTGATTATGAGATGAGAAGTGGTGATATGAATGATCTAATTTAATATATTGATTATCATGCGCTTTATTATATTGTTAGATATCTCACCCCTTCTGCTTGAATGTTTCCCTTATGTTGGTAACGTGCAGGTAATCGAGAGTGAAGGTCGTATACCTTCAATAGATCGAGTTGGTGTCATTGCTCTGATATGTAACACTCGGGGGGATGAACGCTTGCTGATTTTTGATTGCTGATTTTTAGTTGTTGAACCTTAAATTGTTTATTTATTAAACACGAGATGTTTCGAAGTTGCTATATTATTTAAAGATGTTATTGAAGAATTCCACTGTGTAGTCGTTGAATATTTAATGAAAGATGTTATGTTGTTAGTTCATCCGACGTTTTGAAAAAGTGTTATATATCCATGATGTATGCAATGAATTTGTTAGAAGAATTTATGACGTCCCGATTCATTTGTATGATTGAAATTTTATAACTATGATTTATCTTGCATATTTGCTTGGGGTAGAATTGGGGTGTTACAAAGTTGGTATCAGAGTAATAGGTTGGTCCGACCTTGTCGTCGAGTCTTAGTTGTCTAACAATCGAGTATTGTTATTTTGAGTTCTAACCGTTGTTTGTGTTGTAGTGATAAGTTGAGATGGCCGGTGTGATCGGTGGATCTGGAACTGACTGTTTAACGCTGGTTCGTGAAATGTCGCGGTAAGCAAGAGTCGCCACCGTCTTTTATTTTCTCCAACATGGACAGGACAAAAGCACAGCAAAATTCCTTATGAGATAGTTTCTCGGTTCGGGAGGTAGATTTATAGAAAGGGAAGGTGTTAGCACCCTTTCTATCCATGGTTATCCATGGGCTCTTAGATACTTGCTCATTTGTGTTTTCAAAAATGTTTGTTTGCTTTTCAATCGTGAGTGGGTTTGAAAAAGTTTCTTTGAAAGTTTCAGATCGACTCTTGTATCGGTCCTCAAGAGTGTTTGAAAAATTGTTTTGAAAGCTTTTTGAAAAGTGTCGGTGTGAAAAGAGTTTTTTGATTTGTTTTGAATTAGAGCAAGTATCTACGATTCATCTACCTACCCTAAGGAATTAAGCTGTGTAAATATCCTTAAGGTAGTGCCATCCCACCATTGAGAGATAGGTAGCACCACCGTTGGAGGTGTTCGGGTCAATTCGTTTGTTAGGGACAGTGTGGTCACCAGAGCAACAGTAGGACACCTTAGAAGCTACCCTTATGCCATGTTCATGGACATAAGGACTTACTAAAACATCCTATACTCGACGACTACGTTTCGAGGGGCAAGGCAACAGTGAGGCGTACCCTAAGGGTGGTGTGTGAATTTGTGTATTGTTTTCAGTTATGTTTTATCTTGTCATGCATTTGGTGATCTACGCTTTGATTTTATTTGGGCCATTCATTATTTCATGCAACATTTAACAGTTTCAAGGGTGCGGGAATTAAAGTGCGGAAAATAAAGTCCTACGCTATTACAAGGCGCGGGTCTATACATCGCCAAATTAACAAAGACCCGTTTTTTTTAATAAAATGCAGAAAGTAAATAAATTTCCTAATTACTATTACAAAGCTTAGGCAATTACATAATATTTAAAACGGAAAGTAAGGACAAACGCGCGAAAAGAAATTAGAATCGAGTGTGCGAGGGCGTTGGACCCTTTAAAGATTAAACTGAAATTAAAAGTTAATTAATTATTTAATAAAGGAAAGAAGTTATTTTTTGGTTTTTGGTATTTATGAAATAAATAAAAATTAAAATTAAAAGAAACCCTAATTCTAAGTATTTTTAATTTTTAAAGAAAAAAAGATTAAGGTTTTAACCTAATTTATACTAATTATTTAATTACATGAGTATTTACAAAATAATTAATGATTAATAATAATAATAATAAGAAGAAATTATTTTATTAAGAAAAAGAAAAAAATACTAAAAACCTAATTTCTATATATTTTAGTTTATTAAGAAAAGATTAAAATAAAACCTAATTTTATTAAATTGATTATTAAAAATTTATTTACAAAAATAAATAATGAATTAAATAATAATAACAATAAATATGTTTTTGATTTTTTTCTGTATTTTTATTTTATTATGAAAATTATTTTTATGGATTGAATAAAACAAACAAAAAAACAATTAAAATAAAAAGAAAGAAAGAAAAGGAAATTAGGAAAAGAAATACAAACAATGGGGGTATTCAGACCCAATTTGGAGGTGTTATTTGAGCAATTTGGCCCAAGAATGCAAGGCCCTTTGGACTTTCTGGAATTACGTGTGCATCAGTTGACCAGCGTACATGGTGGACTGCTTTTGTGACCATTGGATTGATTAATCAGATTACGTGGCAAACGAGCGCTTGAGGATGTATGATGAGCCTTGGGGACTTACACTGCATGGAAGTATGTTATAGAAAAAATCATGAAATATGCAAGGGGACCTGGGAATCGAACCCAGGTCCCAGCGTTTACCAGATGTGTCAATTGCCAGTTGAGCCATGCGCGCGCGTTGTATAGGAATTAGCAAATAAACAATATAATGCAAAACAACGCTTAGTGATATACAACGCGGCAAAATTCAAATGCGCCAGTCATCATGAGACACGTCTATCTTCTTCCTCATCTTTCCTGCAATTACCAAACAGATAGCGGGGGTTTTAAACCCCCACTAAACTCAAATAGAAAAAATAGTGATTAGCTCCTGGGCAAATATAAAAAGGGCGCGAGTAGTGCCTTTGCTTCGTCTGGATGTCCTGATTCTATTGGCATAGGTTTTATTGTCTAATTTTTCCACATGAAGGAAACCCTAATTTCAACCTTCTAAAACCCTAGAACACGTCCATGGTGAATCCCTATTTAGGCAGCCATTCTTCAATTGAACGGTACCATTAGCTTCAGAATGATCATGTTAGCGTAAATCAACCATTAAAAGACGTTAATAATGCATGAAAGTGCAAACACGAATATGAAAAATTTTGTGAAAAGTCAGACTTTGTTATACCAATTCCTTGAGTATGGAGGGCTGGTTTTGATTGGAATTGTTTCCTGGATGTCTTAGCAAGCTCTTGGAATCTTTTTCAAGCTTTGGAATGCCTTCTAGGTATGAAAACAGTTTCAAGGTTTTTGTCAAAAAATGCAATGTTGTTATTGATTCTCTGCGCAGCTTCTTGTGTCTATATGAGCATTAGGGTTATGTTCTATATGTATCTGAGCATGATTAGGTTAAGAAAAACAAGCCCAAAGTCTATGCATTCATGATTTGGAGATTTGATTTTTAAGCATATAAATTTCAATCTTTTTCATGCCAATCATACCAAATATGGAAGATTTTGTTCCCTTGAGAATGTGCACGAAATATTTAGGTCATGATGGAAGGATTTGCTGCACCAAAAAGATTTAAAATCATTATTTAGTATTTTTCTCATAATTAAATTTAATTAAATGAATTAATAAGATTAAAAATTCAATTAATTAATAAAAAATAAGAAAATAACTCCCTTTTAGCTTAATGGGTCGTGCATAGCCTTTGGGTGACGATTCATGGAAGAAATTGAGGCCCATTAGCATTTTTGAGGCATTTGAAGCAAAGTTGACTTTCCAAAATTCCCAAAAATTTCCCAACTTCCACAAGGCATATCTTGCTCAATTTTTAAGCTTTGATCATGTTCTTGGACATTTTGGAAAGGTCTTGAAGTCCTCTAATCAATGTCTTTGGTACCATGTAATTGTGATTTACCAATCTCAAGTTATGGTCTTTGACTTAAAGTGCCTTTTTGTTGACTTTTGAAAATGACCTATAATGTTGAGATTGATAACTTTTTGTGAGAGCATTTCTTGGACTTGAAGTGTGAAGATGAGTTGTAGGAAATGTCATTCTCTTCAAAATGAGCTTTGGATGGGATTTTTTCTGATAAACCATGTGGAAGGTATGCCTTGGTCAATTTGCAGTTGACTTTTTCAACTGTCCAAAAATAGAAACTTTTGCATCTTGAGACTTTTTGAGCCATGCCTTGAGAATCATGATCAAGAATTGATCAAATGACGTTTGTGGCTTCCAAAATAAGATGTTGACCAAAATATTTGACTTTTGACTGTCAAATGACCATTTTGCCCCTGCAGTTGACTGTGAAGCATTTAGGGTTTTTGACTGTGCAATTTGATGTTGTGAGTCTTGAAACTTGGCATATGAATGCTTAACAATGTTTATAGGCATGTGAGACTTGATTGGACCCTTGGAAACTTCAATTTCTTTTCCAGAACCAAAACCCTAATTTTGACTGTGTTAGGAGGCCATTGGACTGTGCAACCCTTGGGAGATTTTGAAGCATGATCTTAGCAAACCTTGAAGAATATGGGAGGGAAAATTTTGGGGTACAACAGTTGCCCCTGTTCAATCTTCTTAAACCTGAGGATGTAGATTGGCTGGCGTGCCTTTCGTAAACCGAAGGTGGAAGATGATTGAACACTAGAGTGCCCAGAAATTTGCACTCACATAGTAAAGTGTTAGCAGTATGATGGTGGGAATGGGCTTACAGATGCCATTTGGAGAATGATGGATAGGACGATGGGCTTACAGATGCCATGTTGAGAGGTGATGGATAGGTGGATGGGCTTATAGATGCCATCTGGGTGTCGATCGCGTAAGAGTTTCCTTAGAGAGACCTTGCGTACCTGAAAAAGAAAGATAATTACCTGGCCTGTTACAGGAGTTGATCTTCAAACTTTTTGTGTAGATGCGCCCTGGCTGGATACAGGAATCAGATCTTTAAACTCTTCAGACGTGCCCTGGAGAGATACAGGAATCGAGTCCGGAGACTACAGTCGTCAACAGATACACCCTGGCAAGATACAGGAATCGGATCCTCAAACTCTTCAGACGCACCCTGGCAAGATACAGGAATCGGGTCTGGTAATGTTAGTCGTCAACAGATACACCCTGGCGAGATACATGAATCGGATCTTTGAACTCTTCAGATGCACCCTGGCAAGATACAGGAATCAGGTCTGGTAATGCTAGTCGTCAACAGATGCACCCTGGAAAGATACAGGAATCGGATCCTCAAACTCTTCAGATGCACCCTGGCAAGATACAGGAATCGGGTCTGGTAATGCTAGTCGTCAACAGATACACCCTGGCAAGATACAGGAATTGGATCCTCAAACTCTTCAGACGCACCCTGGCAAGATACAGGAATCGGGTCTGGTAATGCTAGTCGTCAACAGATACACCCTGGCAAGATACAGGAATCGGATCCTCAAACTCTTCAGACGCACCCTGGCAAGATACAGGAATCGGGTCTGGTAATGCTAGTCGTCAACAGATACACCCTGGCAAGATACAGGAATCGGATCCCCAAACTCTTCAGACGCACCCTGGCAAGATACAGGAATCGGGTCTGGTAATGCTAGTCGTCAACAGATACACCCTGGCAAGATACAGGAATCGGATCCTCAAACTCTTCAGACGCACCCTGGCAAGATATAGGAATCGGGTCTAGTAATGCTAGTCGTCAACAGATACACCCTGGCAAGATACAGGAATCGGATCCTCAAACTCTTCAGACGCACCCTGGCAAGGTACATGAATCGGGTCTGGTAATGCTAGTCGTCAACAGATACACCCTGGCAAGATACAGGAATCGGATCCTCAAACTCTTCAGACGCACCCTGGCAAGATACAGGAATCGGGTCTGGTAATGCTAGTCGTCAACAGATACACCCTGGCAAGATACAGGAATCAGATCCTCAAACTCTTCAGACGCACCCTGGCAAGATACAGGAATCGGGCCTGGTAATGCTAGTCGTCAACAGATACACCCTGGCAAGATACAGGAATCAGATCCTCAAACTCTTCAGACGCACCCTGGCAAGGTACAGGAATCGGGTCTGGTAATGCTAGTCGTCAACAGATACACCCTGGCAAGATACAGGAATCAGATCCTCAAACTCTTCAGACACACCCTGGCAAGGTACAGGAATCGGGTCTGGTAATGCTAGTCGTCAACAGATACACCCTGGCAAGATACAGGAATCGGATCCTCAAACTCTTCAGACGCACCCTGGCAAGGTACATGAATCGGGTCTGGTAATGCTAGTCGTCAACAGATACACCCTGGCAAGATACAGGAATCGAATCCTCAAACTCTTCAGACGCACCTTGGCAAGATACAGGAATCGGGTCTGGTAATGCTAGTCGTCAACAGATACACCCTGGAAAGATACAGGAATCGGATCCTCAAACTCTTCAGACCCACCCTGGCAAGGTACAGGAATCGGGTCTGGTAATGCTAGTCGTCAACAGATACACCCTGGCAAGATACAGGAATCGGATCCTCAAACTCTTCAGATGCACCCTGGCAAGATACAGGAATCGGGTCTGGTAATGCTAGTCGTCAACAGATACACCCTGGCAAGATACAAGAATCGGATCCTCAAACTCTTCAGACGCACCCTGGCAAGATACAGGAATCGGGTCTGGTAATGTTAGTCGTCAACAGATACACCCTGGCAAGATACAGGAATCGGATCTTTAGTTGCGACCGTTGATTGTAATCATCTTGGTATTAACTTTTGTCCTGAAAAGACAGACGTTAGTTGCTTGCAATGTCATGATGTATGACATGCGTAATGTTCTCAAAATAAGTGAGATTGTATGCTCATGATGCGTATATGCATGCTGTAATGTATGAAAATGTGATGTTTATGAATCTATGTTTTTGTTATAGGAAAATAAATCCTTGACGGATGCTGGGAAGTTAAATCCTGGGCTGATATAGAGCTTTTGTTTCCACTGGGGAGTGATGGTTGCAAGAATACCGGTAGGAGAAGATAACTCCGTTGGGGAATAAACTTGGCAAATGGATTACTCTGCGGGGAGAAAATTACTCTAGCGATCTTGCTGGGGAACAATACTCTGTGGGAAGAGAGATACTTTGCTGGGATATTGATGGTAACTTTGCTGGGGATACCATTGATATGTTGGAAGCTTTAATAGACTCCGCTGGGGATAAGAAGTCTTCGCCGAGGATGATCTTTCTGTGGCTTTTGGCTGAAGATAACCCAGTTATATCCTGGTAAGGAAATAACCTTTGAATAAAGCCGGGAGACGCGTTCGTGCTCTGCAGGGGGTAAGCTTCTAGAATCTACTGGGGATAAGCTTCCTGCTGGGGAGATGATTCAGCTTTTCCTGGGGAAATCTTCAGACTGGACTCTCCTGGGGAAATTTTGAGATATATTGGGGAGGTGGCTCCATTGAATGTTTGGTATACCGCCGGGGAACAATCTTAGATCAAGACTGTCGGGGATGCTTGTTAAGAACGTTGGTATACTCCGCTGAGGAATGTTGAGATCTGTTGGGGATAATCCAACTTCCATAAGGCTGACGGAGTGGGCTAACTCTGCTCGGGGAGAGTGTCGTTGACTTGCTAGGAGATATTGTGCCTTGTTAGGGCTGATGGGAGAGAATTATTGAATCTTGGCTCACTCTCTGGGGAATTAAGGCATCTTGGTTACATTCTTCAGCCTACCTTAGTACCTTGGTGGACAGAGTAATTGGATCGCTTTAGACAACTCTTATTGCCCCAGTTTCTGATGTGAGAGGAGAGGATACTGGTGGAGGTGCTTGGTGACTGCCGATTGACAAATCTTCTTCTGGTAGGCAAGTGACGAGATGCCGGGACATAGTAGTACGCTTTTGATCCATAACTTTTGCCTGGACCGCCCTTTCGGGTTTTGAGTCCGCCGGGATACCCATTTTTGCCCAAGTCGCCTTTTCAGGTTTTCGACTTGCCGGGTGTACAAATTTTTCATTTTCATCCCTTATTTTGCCCGAACCCTTTTGGTTCGCCGGGAAGCCCTAATTTTTGCCTAGGTATGTCAACCTAGCGGGTCTTTTATCGTGCGTAATATTTTTTCGACTATGTCCACGCTCTTAGAATGCAGGGAGGTGCCCCTGGCTGCTTGTGTTGCCATGTTACCAGAAGATGTCTGATCGTGCAAGATTTGTTGCTGGAATGCCCCCAAGTGACTTAGGCGGAGATTTGCCCCAGGCTATTTGGCCTTTGAGAGATTCTCTGGATCTTGATTGGACTGCCCCAGATAGTAGACCATGATCATGTCTGCCCCTTGATTGGAAGTGCTTCTTCCATTTGAGCTTTTATTGAGAAGATTTTGTTCACCGGATATTCGTCGTGCGAATTTCCCTGCTGTTCAAACAAATAGTCATATGCAAACAATGTTATATCAAAAATGCAAAGCTTATGTCCGTCTTGAAGATTTTGAAAATGCATTCTTTTTTCATAAAACAAGTGAATGTTTGTAAAACGTGATGTCAACTCCGTATTTACCGTAGGCCTTAAGGAGTCAGGATACCTTTCGTAACAGTATGCTTTCGAACTAACCCATGCTTCAGCTAGGACTTTGGAGGGTTATAACGTGGCCTGGTTCACGGTTTAAGAAACAAAGGATAAAGGCTCAAATTATTTGTACCCACCCGTTCTTCGTGATGTTCTTCAAACCTAAACTCAGCTGATCGTGCGTCAGACCTTGTTTGAGTCTTTGCTTTGATGTTCCGGTGATGGTTCAGATGTTGATAGTTTATTTTGAATAGGCAGTCATTCCTTTTTGTTATTGAGGGTTTGTGTGACCTCTTTCCCTTTTTTTTTTGATTTCGTTTTCCCTGTTTTTTGCCTGAACTGTTTCTTTTATGATTACAGTCAGCGGGATGCCCCAGTTTTGTAAGTCTCCTTCATAGGTTTTGACTTAATGGGCTTTTTGATTTTGGTAATGACTGCCTGTTTTTTTTTTGGTTATTTGGAACCATCACTGTCTTTTGTTTCAGAAGGACTTCTTTTGATGCCATTCGTTGTGCACCTGGATCAGCTGAGAGAACTACCCTGCCCCAGGTTATGATTAAGGGTTTTAATTTTCGAAAAGAAAAACTCCTACTTCTTTGGCTCAGAGGGGTTGACGAGGGATTATCTTCCTTATAACTCCAGTGTTTAGGGATTGAAACAATGCTTGTACCTCATCAGCGGGGTCTGTTCAAAAGCATACTGTAATGATCGCGGTATCATTTTCGTCATCCTCCCTCAAGAGGCTTAGAATTTTCAATCCAGAGTTGATCATCACAAAAAATATGAAAATAGTTTGCATATAGTGAACACGAAATAATTACTTCAAAACAGACATGTGTAATGCATTAATGAAATAACAATGTTTGACGTGAAACAAAGTGTTTGAACAATCAAAGAAAAATTACAACTTGAACATTCGAATGAACAAAAGTTTTTTCAATCTCAGGGCTCGTCACTTCGAATGGTGAATCCTGTAGGGATGGTAGAAGCACTCAGCCTGGCCATCTTGGGTGAATTCCACAGCTCCTTCATCAATCAGGTCCTGGATCTTGTTCTTCAAGGTCCAACAATCATCTGTAGCATGCCCCGGGCTGTCAGAATGATAAGCGCAGCGGGCATTGGGGTTATACCTTGAAGGTGTCCTGTTGGGATTCTTAGGAGGGTCCCTTAGAGTTACCAAATTCAACCTCAACAGTTGTTGTAGAGCTTGAGGCAGCGACACGTTGAGCTTGGTGAATTTCCTTTTGGGCTTGTCTGGCTGAAGCTGGTGAGGTTGATGCTGAATTTGTGACACTGAAGCCTTTTGAGGAGCTCTCCCCTTATCTTCTTGTCTCAAAGATGGTTGAATGATGACTGGCTCTCCAACCTTAGATGTTTGCCCCAGCTGGTTACCCTGAAGCAGTTGGTTGACGAGAACCCCGAGCTCTTCTTGTCTTTGAGCTAAGCCTTGAATGATAGTCACCTGCCCCAGCATCTGAGCTCTCATTGCATCCACCTCGGCTTGCAGATGTTTCAGCCGTTCGTCCTTATCATCCTCAGCACTGTTCCTGACCAAAGTCCCCATGAGAAGTGTTCTCAGCTCTTCCTGCCCCTTGGATAGATTCAGGAGGATTTCCCCGAACCGAGTCTCTTGAGCATGAAGGTCCTGGTGGTATTGTTGGGAATCCATTGCTGAAATAAACAGCGCAGATGGTAAGTGACCTGTCAAAGGAGTACCTGTAATGCAATGATATGTATGTATGCATGCAATGTTTTCAGGGATCTCGCGGGGTAAACAAGAAAATTGTTAGAATTTGAATTTGTAGCTTGATTTAAGGAACCTCCTGTTGTTGAGAGTCCTTCTTCAAGAGTCAAGGCTCACCATATCGAGTGGGTCATAGCCCCTGACAACCTTGGCTAGAGGAAAATAAATCCCCTTTGCCCCTTGCTAGACATGTTGGTTCATCATGACCTGCATCACAAACCCTTGACATCCTTGAAATGGATTAGTCCTTATGCAGGATGTATACAATGGTATGATGGTATGATGTTATGCTATGCATGGGGTAATGTAGGTAAACCCTGTTATGAGTCCCAATTAAGGACTATAAACAAAACCTGCAAGAAACTCAAGTGTCAGATAACAAGCATGCAAGTAGTCAAGTATGAAAGCACACAAGTCACACCACAGCCCTTAGAGTTTAGGCCAGCATGGGGTCTGAGTATTACCCTCTTGAAGGTGGTTGGTTAAGACCTATCCTATCAGAAGAAACCGGGTTCTAAGGGTCCCAATATCACTGGATTGCTTTCATTGTTCATCGTTTCGATTTAGCCACTGAACTGGCGACCGAAATATTCCAAGAAAACAACCCTCAATTGGGTGTAGTATCGAGTATCAACCAACCTCGGACTACACCAAAGTCAGTTATCTCACTACCCTAAAGAGGCCAAGGTGGTTCAATTAAGGTTCCTAAGGTCAGTTGATGCTTCATGACACCACGCGGAGGCCCCGTACTCTCCTTGACTAAACTCAAGGGTTACCGGTACACACCAAAGTGCCACATCAACGTAGCAGACTGCTTCAACCATGTCGGTATACCCCACACAGTTCCCTCACAGCCTTGTTGCTACTTTCTAAGAAGGTATCCCCAGATCCGGGTTAGGATCTATAGAACTCCCAAGACAGGCCCACAATTTAAAGCAAACAATTCAGACAATTGAAAACACAAGTGATCTTAGTCCTAAGGTACACCTCACTTTAAAGTTTCCCCAGCAGAGTCGCCAGTTCTATGATCGGTGGATCTGGAACTGACTGTTTAACGCTGGTTCGCGAAATGTCGCGGTAAGCAAGAGTCTCCGCCGTCTTTTATTTTCTCCAACATGGACAGGACAAAAGCACAGCAAAATTCCTTATGAGATAGTTTCTCGGTTCGGGAGGTAGATTTATAGAAAGGGAAGGTGTTAGCACCCTTTCTATCCATGGTTATCCATGGGCTCTTAGATACTTGCTCATTTGTGTTTTCAAAAATGTTTGTTTGCTTTTCAATCGTGAGTGGGTTTGAAAAAGTTTCTTTGAAAGTTTCAGATCGACTCTTGTATCGGTCCTCAAGAGTGTTTGAAAAATTGTTTTGAAAGCTTTTTGAAAAGTGTCGGTGTGAAAAGAGTTTTTTGATTTGTTTTGAATTAGAGCAAGTATCTACGATTCATCTACCTACCCTAAGGAATTAAGCTGTGTAAATGTCCTTAAGGTAGTGCCATCCCACCATTGAGAGATAGGTAGCACCACCGTTGGAGGTGTTCGGGTCAATTCGTTTGTTAGGGACAGTGTGGTCACCAGAGCAACAGTAGGACACCTTAGAAGCTACCCTTATGCCATGTTCATGGACATAAGGACTTACTAAAACATCCTATACTCGACGACTACGTTTCGAGGGGCAAGGCAACAGTGAGGCGTACCCTAAGGGTGGTGTGTGAATTTGTGTATTGTTTTCAGTTATGTTTTATCTTGTCATGCATTTGGTGATCTACGTTTTGATTTTATTTGGGCCATTCATTCTTTCATGCAACATTTAACAGTTTCAAGGGTGCGGGAATTAAAGTGCGGAAAATAAAGTCCTACGCTATTACAAGGCGCGGGTCTATACATCGCCAAATTAACAAAGACCCGTTTTTTATAATAAAATGCAGAAAGTAAATAAATTTCCTAATTACTATTACAAAGCTTGGGCAATTACATAATATTTAAAACGGAAAGTAAGGACAAACGCGCGAAAAGAAATTAGAATCGAGTGTGCGAGGGCGTTGGACCCTTTAAAGATTAAACTGAAATTAAAAGTTAATTAATTATTTAATAAAGGAAAGAAGTTATTTTTTGGTTTTTGGTATTTATGAAATAAAGAAAAATTAAAATTAAAAGAAACCCTAATTCTAAGTATTTTTAATTTTTAAAGAAAAAAAGATTAAGGTTTTAACCTAATTTATACTAATTATTTAATTACATGAGTATTTACAAAATAATTAATGATTAATAATAATAATAAGAAGAAGAAATTATTTTATTAAGAAAAAGAAAAAAATACTAAAAACCTAATTTCTAAATATTTTAGTTTATTAAGAAAAGATTAAAATAAAACCTAATTTTACTAAATTGATTATTAAAAATTTATTTACAAAAATAAATAATGAATTAAATAATAATAACAATAAATATGTTTTTGATTTTTTTCTGTATTTTTATTTTATTATGAAAATTATTTTTATGGATTGAATAAAACAAACAAAAAAACAATTAAAATAAAAAGAAAGAAAAGGAAATTAGGAAAAGAAATACAAACAATGGGGGTATTCAGACCCAATTTGGAGGTGTTATTTGAGCAATTTGGCCCAAGAATGCAAGGCCCTTTGGACTTTCTGGAATTACGTGTGCATCAGTTGACCAGCGTACATGGTGGACTGCTTTTGTGACCATTGGATTGATTAATCAGATTACGTGGCAAACGAGCGCTTAAGGATGTATGATGAGCCCTGGGGACTTACACTGCATGGAAGTATGTTATAGAAAAAATCATGAAATATGCAAGGGGACCTGGGAATCGAACCCAGGTCCCAGCGTTTACCAGATGTGTCAATTTCCAGTTGAGCCATGCGCGCGCGTTGTATAGGAATTAGCAAACAAACAATATAATGCAAAACAACGCTTAGTGATATACAACGCGCCAAAATTCAAATGCGCCAGTCATCATGAGACACGTCTATCTTCTTCCTCATCGTTCCTGCAATTACCAAACAGATAGTGGGGGTTTTAAACCCCCACTAAACTCAAATAGAAAAAATAGCGATTAGCTCCTGGGCAAATATAAAAAGGGCGCGAGTAGTGGCTTTGCTTCGTCTGGATGTCCTGATTCTATTGGCATAGGTTTTATTGTCTAATTTTTCCACATGAAGGAAACCCTAATTTCAACCTTCTGAAACCCTAGAACACGTCCATGGTGAATCCCTATTTAGGCAGCCATTCTTCAATTGAACGGTACCATTAGCTTCAGAATGATCATGTTAGCGTAAATCAACCATTAAAAGACGTTAATAATGCATGAAAGTGCAAACACGAATATGAAAATTTTTGTGAAAAGTCAGACTTTGTTATACCAATTCCTTGAGTATGGAGGGTTGGTTTTGATTGGAATTGTTTCCTGGATGTCTTAGCAAGCTCTTGGAATCTTTTTCAAGCTTTGGAATGCCTTCTAGGTATGAAAACAGTTTCAAGGTTTTTGTCAAAAAATGCAATGTTGTTATTGATTCTCTGCGCAGCTTCTTGTGTCTATATGAGCATTAGGGTTATGTTCTATATGTATCTGAGCATGATTAGGTTAAGAAAAACAAGCCCAAAGTCTATGCATTCATGATTTGGAGATTTGATTTTTAAGCATATCAATTTCAATCTTTTTCATGCCAATCATGCCAAATATGGAAGATTTTGTTCCCTTGAGAATGTGCACGAAATATTTAGGTCATGATGGAAGGATTTGCTGCACCAAAAAGATTTAAAATCATTATTTAGTATTTTTCTCATAATTAAATTTAATTAAATGAATTAATAAGATTAAAAATTCAATTAATTAATAAAAAATAAGAAAATAACTCCCTTTTAGCTTAATGGGTCGTGCATAGCCTTTGGGTGACGATTCATGAAAGAAATTGAGGCCCATTAGCATTTTTGAGGCATTTGAAGCAAAGTTGACTTTCCAAAATTCCCAAAAATTTCCCAACTTCCACAAGGCATATCTTGCTCAATTTTTAAGCTTTGATCATGTTCTTGGACATTTTGGAAAGGTCTTGAAGTCCTCTAATCAATGTCTTTGGTCCCGTGTAATTGTGATTTACTAATCTCAAGTTATGGTCTTTGACTTAAAGTGCCTTTTTGTTGACTTTTGAAAATGACCTATAATGTTGAGATTGATAACTTTTTGTGAGAGAATTTCTTGGACTTGAAGTGTGAAGATGAGTTGTAGGAAATGTCATTCTCTTCAAAATGAGCTTTGGATGGGATTTTTTCTGATAAACCATGTGGAAGTTATGCCTTGGTCAATTTGCAGTTGACTTTTTCAACTGTCCAAAAATAGAAACTTTTGCATCTTGAGACTTTTTGAGCCATGCCTTGAGAATCATGATCAAGAATTGATCAAATGATGTTTGTGGCTTCCAAAATAAGATGTTGACCAAAATTTTTAACTTTTGACTGTCAAATGACCATTTTGCCCCTGCAGTTGACTGTGAAGCATTTAGGGTTTTTGACTGTGCAATTTGATGCTGTGAGTCTTGAAACTTGGCATATGAATGCTTAACAATGTTTATAGGCATGTGAGACTTGATTGGACCCTTGGAAACTTCAATTTCTATGCCAGAACCAAAACCCTAATTTTGACTGTGTTAGGAGGCCATTGGACTGTGCAACCCTTGGGAGATTTTGAAGCATGATCTTAGCAAACCTTGAAGAATATGGGAGGGAAAATTTTGGGGTACAACAACCGGAAGGAATGATGCTGCCCTTGCTGCTGCTCTACAAGCAATGGCTCATGCGATGGAAAATCATCCGAATGCTAATGGGAATGCTGGATCTCGTAGCTTGGCGACTTTCCAGAGAGAGAATCCACCTACGTTCAAGGGAAAGTATGATCCTGAAGGAGCATTGGAATGGTTGAAAGAGATTGAGAGGATCTTTCGCGTGATGGACTGCACTCCAGCGCATAAGGTTCGTTATGGAACTCATATGCTAGCAGTCGAGACTGATGACTGGTGGCTAGAGACTTGCCAGAAGTTGGAAGCTGTAGGTGAGGATGTCACTTGGGCTGTGTTTCGTAGGGAATTCCTGAGAAATTATTTTCCTGAAGATATCCATGGAAAGAAGGAAATTAACTTCCTTGAGCTGAAGCAAGGGAATCTGTCTGTTGTTGTGTATGCTGCCAAGTTTGCTGAGTTGGCCAAGTTTTATCCGCATTACGCTGAGGAAAATGTTGAGTTTTCAAAGTGTATTAAGTTTGAGAATGGGTTGCGCCCAGAAATTAAGGAGGCAGTTGGATACCAGAAGATCCGTGTCTTTGCTGATTTGGTTGATAGCTGTAGGATTTTTGAGGAAGATAATAATGCTCATTACAAGATTATTAGTGAGAAGAGGGGTAAGCACCCGCAAAATCGTGGTAAACCCTATGATGCCCCAGCTGGTAAGGGTAAGCAGAGAGTTGCTTATGGTCAGAGAACTAGTGGGGGAGATGCTCCTGCTGGTGTGATTTGTTTTAAGTGTGGGAAACCTGGACACAAGAGTAATGTGTGCACTGCTGAAGTGAGGAGATGTCACCGTTGTGGTAAGAACAGACACATTGTATCTGAGTGCAAGCACAAGAATGTGGTTTGTTTCAATTGTAAGGAAGAAGGGCACATTGGTAGCCAGTGTCCGAAACCGAAGAAGACTCAGTCTAGTGGTAAAGTGTTTGCTTTGGTGGAGGATCAGACAACTTCCAAGGACAAACTTATTAGAGGTACATGTTTCATTAATAGTACTCATTTAATTACTATTATTGATACTGGTGCTACGCATTGTTTTATTGCTGCTGATTGTGTTGAAAGATTGGGTCTTGTGTTGTCTTCTTTGAATGGAGAAATGGTCGTCGATACTCCAGCCAAGGGATCAGTGACTACTTCTTTTGTGTGTGCTAAGTGTCCCTTGTCGATCTTCGACAGAGACTTTGTTATTGATTTGGTTTGTTTGTCGTTAAGAGGTTTGGATGTGATTCTTGGTATGAACTGGTTAGAGCATAATTGTGTTCATATTAATTGTTATGACAAGTCGATGAAGTTTTCTACTCCTGAAGGAGAGGAAGATGGTTTGTTGTCGGCTAGACAGTTGAGAAAGTTGATGCAAGAGGAAGCACATATGTTCTCGTTGATGGCATCGCTATCTGTAGAGACTCAAGCTATAATTGAGGAATTGCCTGTGGTATGTGAATTTCCTGAAGTTTTCCCTGATGAGATTCCTGATGTACCACCAGAGAGGGAAGTTGAATTTGCAATTGATCTTGTACCTGGTACCAGACCTGTGTCTATGGAACCATACAGGATGTCTGCGTCTGAGTTGTCAGAGTTGAAGAAGCAATTGGAAGATTTACTTGAGAAGAGGTTTGTAAGACCAAGTGTATCGCCGTGGGAAGCTCCAGTGTTGTTAGTGAAGAAGAAAGATGGAAGCATGAGGCTTTGTGTTGATTATAGACAGTTGAACAAGGTGACAATTAAGAAAAAGTATCTGCTTCCAAGAATTGATGACTTGATGGACCAATTAGTGGATGCTCGTGTGTTTAGTAAGATTGATTTAAGGTCGGGTTACCATCAGATTAAAGTGAAGGATGAAGATATTTAGAAGACGGCTTTCAGAATGTGTTATGGACATTATGAGTATTCGGTGATGCCTTTCGGTGTTACTAATGCGCCGGGAGTATTCATGGAATATATGAATTGTATCTTTCATACTTATTTGGATCGGTTTGTAGTTGTGTTCATTGATGATATTTTGATTTACTCTAAGTCAGAAGAAGAACATGCTGAACATTTAAGAGTAGTATTGCATATTCTGAAAGAGAAGAAGTTGTATGCAAAGCTGTCCAAGTGTGAATTTTGGTTAAAAGAGGTTAGTTTTCTTGGTCATGTGATTTCAGGTAGTGGCATTACTGTAGATCCATCGAAGGTTGATGCTGTGTTGCAATGGGAAACTCCAAAGTCAGCTACTGAGATTAGAAGCTTCTTGGGATTAGCTGGTTATTATAGAAGGTTTATTGAAGGGTTCTCTAAGTTTTCACTTCCATTGACTAAGTTGACTTGTAAAGGTAGAGCTTTTGTATGGGATGTTCATTACGAAGAAAGTTTTACAGAATTAAAGAAGAGGTTGACCTCGGCTCCGATTTTGACGTTGCCTAATCCAGGAAAGTCTTTTGTGGTGTATTGTGATGCTTCCAAGATGGGTTTAGGAGGTGTGCTTATGCTGAATGGTAAGATAGTTGCTTATGCGTCGAGGCAGTTTAGGAATCATGAGAAGAACTATCCTACGCATGATTTAGAACTTGATGTTGTTGTCTTTGTATTGAAGATTTGGAGGCATTTCTTTATGGTTCTAGATTTGAAGTGTTTAGTGACCATAAGAGTTTGAAGTATTTGTTTGATCAGAAAGATTTGAATATGAGGCAATGAAGATGGTTAGAATTGCTAAAGGATTATGATTTTGGTTTGAATTATCATCCAGGAAAAGCGAATGTGGTAGCTGATGCGTTGAGTCGAAAGACTTTACATATGTCAGCAATGATGATCAAAGAGTTGGAATTGATCGAGCAGTTCAGAGATATGAGCTTAGTTTGCGAGGTTACTCCGCAGAGTGTTATGTTGGGTATGTTGAAGATTAATAATGAATTTTTAAACAGTATCAGAGAAGCTCAGAAGTTGGATGTGAAACTGGTTGATTCGATGGTTGGGATCGATCAATTTGAGAATAGTGATTTCAAGTTAGATGAGCAAGGTGTTTTGAGGTTTCGTAATCGGATTTGTATTCCCGATGATACTGAGATGAAGAAAGTGATACTTGAATAGAGTCATAGAAGTAAGTTGAGTATTCATCCAGGAGCTACGAAGATGTATCAAGATTTGAAAGGTTCGTTTTGGTGGCCTGGGATGAAGAGTGATGTGGCTCGATTTGTGTATGCATGTTTAACTTGTCAGAAGTCGAAAGTTGAACATCAGAAGCCTGCAGGATTGGTGCAACCGTTGGAAGTTCCAGAATGGAAATGGGATAGCATTTCAATGGACTTTGTGACGGGGTTGCCTAGTACTTTAAGAGGACATGATTCAATTTGAGTGATTGTTGATAGGATTACGAAGTCAGCTCATTTTATTCCTATTAACATCAGTTTTCCAGTGTCTAAGTTGGCTGAGATTTATGTTAGTGTGATTGTGAAACTGCACGGTGTTCCTTTGTGCATTGTGTCAGATAGAGATCCAAGATTTACTTCTGATTTTTGGAAGAGTTTGCAAGAAGCGTTAGGTTCTAAGTTGAGGTTGAGTTCAGCGTATCATCCTCAGACAGATGGTCAGACTGAACGTACGATTCAATTGTTGGAAGACTTGTTGAGGGCATGTGTTCTTGAGCAGGGAGGTTCGTGGGATACTTATCTTCCGTTGATAGAGTTCATGTATAATAACAATTGCCATTCTAGTATTGGGATGGCACCTTTTGAGGCGTTGTATGGTCGGAGATGTAGAACTCTGTTATGTTGGCATGAATCTGGTGAGAGTGTAGTACTTGGACCATATCAGATTTCAGAGAGAGTGGGGAATGTTGCTTATAGAGTGGATTTACCGCCTAATCTTTCGAATTTGCATGATGTGTTTCATGTGTCGCAACTTCGGAAGTATATTTCAGATCCATCTCATGTGATTCATATGGATGATGTGCAAGTACGGGATAATCTTACAGTGGAGACGATGCGTGTACGGATCGCGGATCGTGAAATGAAGACTCTGAGGGGAAAGGAGATTTCCTTGGTTAAAGTGGTTTAGTTAGGAGCTACAAGAGAAAGCATGACTTGGGAATTGGAGAGCAAGATGCGAGACTCCTATCCAGAATTGTTTAATTGAGGTAAATTTTCGTCGAAAATATTCTACGTGGGGGAGAGTTGTAACGCCCGTAATTTAATTAATTATTTAATTAAATTATTTTTGGAATAATTGTGAAGAAGTATTATTAAATTGGATTTATTTTATTAAATGGAGAAATAATAATATATTCGAGGTATTATATTATTATGTGAAATAATGTTAGAAGCTAATATTATTTAAGTTGGGCTTAATTTGAGATAGTGGAAGTATTAAAGGGGGTGTAGGTTTTGAGCCTATTAAGGAATAATCTAATAATATTAGGTTATTTTATTATGTGTTGTTAGAATAGAAATAAGAAACAGTAGAAGGAAAAATAAGGATTGTGGAAACGTGAAGCTGTTGGTTTTGAAGGAAACGGCAAGAACGAATAATTCAACCCAGAAATTGTAGAGCAACCTTCGATCCAAGGTAAGGGTGGGGTTCTGGCTTTACAATGGGGTTATGATATTTGATATGTGGGATTAGAGGATTGTTGTTTTGTTATTGAATTGAATGATGTATGATGATGATTGATGATTTCTCGATGGATAAATGATGATATGATGTTGTGTAAACGATGTAGTATTAAAGGTTAATGATTAGGTGATGAATTATCATGGTTAGGATGAGGTTTATAGGACTGTGATTATATTCTAGTAGTGAAAATACAGTAGGAACACAGAAAATTATGCAGAAAATCGCAGGATGCGTCGACCTCAAACTGGATGAGTCGATGCATGGAGGATGTTTGACTAAGGATGAGTCGATGCATGCATGCTTGCGTCGATGCATGTTAAGTGTAAGGCTCGGGATGAGTCGACGCAAAGGGAGGATGCATTGATACATGAGTGTGTGAGACTCAGGATGAGTCAACCGGTGCGATGCATGTGTCGATACATGATATATTGAAAGCTTGAATGAGTCGATCCATAGAGGGATGCGTCGACTCATAGCGTGAAGAAGAAGCAGGATGAGTCGATGCATAGTGTTTTGTGTCGATGCATACTGAATGATTTTGACAGAATCAGTTTTAAGTTGCTGTAACTTGAGTTTTAGGATGCTGTTTGAGATGTCGTTCGAAGCGTTGATTAGCTAACGCGATGAACTTTATTTTAGATGATTAAAATGATGATTAAGAGGTGTAATTCCAGTAACTAATTTAGGACTTAGGATTAATTCCCGTAGATGACCGTTGTGCTGTTTTTAGGGCATAATGATGAATTTTGAGATGTTAGAGGTTGCTGTTAGAAATATGACAGTAGGACTTAATGATAATAATGATGTGCAGTAGCAGAATAACAGTATGGATTACTGTATTATTGATATGCAGTCGAGTTATTAGTAAGATGTGGTTAATCAAATGATGTTTGATAAATAAGTAATGTTTACTAAATTATTTTGAGATGTTTACGAGATGCTGTAAATGAGATGTTTATGAGATGTTGTTGTTCTGAGATGACTGAAATGTTATCGTTTTGATGATTGAGATGTTGTTATTTGAGATGACTGAAATGTTGTCGTTTTGAGATGATTGAGATGTTGTTGTTTGACATGTGTTCTGAGATGTTGTTGATTGAGTGTTGACATTACATTCATGATGAGTCGCATACATTGCATTTTTTTGAGATGGCCTAGATTGGCAAATTTTGAGATGAAGGCTATGCCTTATTGATGCCTCTATTAATTGGCAAATTAGATTTTTGAGATGGGAGTTCTGCTCCAATGGTACCACATGCATTTGCATAGTTTTGAGTCGCATTTTTATGATTGAATAATTAGATGTATTTGATGTTGATGAATGAATATATATGCTGTAATTATTGTTGATTATGAGATGAGAACTGGTGATATGAATGATCTAATTTAATATATTGATTATCATGCGCTTTATTATATTGTTAGATATCTCACCCTTTTGTTTGAATGTTTCCCTTATGTTGGTAACGTGCAGGTAATCGAGAGTGAAGGCCGTATACCTTCAATAGATCGAGTCGATGTCATTGCTCTAATATGTAACACTCGGGGGGATGAACGCTTGCTGATTTTTTATTGCTGATTTTTAGTTGTTGAACCTTAAATTGTTTATTTATTAAACACGAGATGTTTCGAAGTTGCTATATTATTTAAAGATGTTATTGAAGAATTCCCCTGCGTAGTCGTTGAATATTTAATGAAAGATGTTATGTTGTTAGTTCATCCGACATTTTGAAAAAGTGTTATATATCCATGATGTATGCAATGAATTTGTTAGAAGAATTTGTGACATCCCGATTCATTTGTATGATTGAAATTTTATAACTCTGATTTATCTTACATATTTGCTTGGGGTATAAATGGGGAGTTACAACATCTCATGCCAATATCTATAGGTCACTACCATTTTCTGCACAATCTTGTTGATATTTTTGTTGGCCGCTTCGACTGCGCCATTCATTTTCGGTCTATACGGAGAAGAATTGTGATGCTTGATCTTAAATTGAGTGCACAACTCCCTGATCATGGCATTGTTGAGGTTAGTCCCATTGTCGGTGATGATCTTTTCGGGGATACCATAACGGCAGATGAGACTGTGTCTGATGAATTTGGCCACCACATTCTTGGTGACCGAGGCAAATGAGGCAGCTTCGACCCATTTGGTAAAATAGTCGATGGCGACAAGAATGAAGAGATGCTCGTTGGAAGCTGTAGGTTTGATCTCTCCGATCATGTCAATGCCCCACATTGCAAATGGCCACGGAGTGGTCATGAAATTCAGAGGGATCAGAGGGACATGGACCTTGTCAGCATAGATTTGGCATTTGTGACAAGTTCTTGAATGTTGATGACAATCGGTCTCCATCGTCGACCAATAATAACCTGCTCTTAAGATTTTCTTAGCCATCGTATGTCCACTTGAGTGAGTACCAAAGAGGCCATTGTGCATGTCTTCCATAATTTCCTCTGCCTCCTTCTTGTCCACACATCAGAGTAGAGTTGAATCATGATTGTGCTTGTATAATGTCCCGTTACTTAGGAAGAATTTGGCTGCAAATCTTCGTAAGAACTTTTTGTCATTGATAGATGCCCCTTCTGGATACTTTTGAGCTTTAAGGTATCTCATCACCTCATGGTACCATGGCTTTTCCGCATCGGTGTCGAGTTCATTGCAATGTGCAGGTTCATCGAATCTTTCAATTGTTATCATAGGGGCTTCGTTATCCCATCTGACCTTGAACATTGAAGACACGGTTGCCAAAGCATCAGCCAACTGGTTTTCTTCCGTAGGGAAATGCTCGAAAGTAATCTCTTCGAAGTGAGGAATCAGGGATAGCACAAGTCCCTTGTAAGGGATAAGATTAGGGTGTTTAGTGTCCCAATCTCCTTTTACTTGACTGATCACCAAGGAGGAATCTCCGAACACATTCAAATGCTGGATCCTTAAGTCAATGGCACCTTTCAGACCTAAGATGCATGCTTCGTATTCGGCCATGTTGTTTGTACAATCGAAGTATAGTCTGGCAGTGAAAGGAGTGTGGCAACCTTCAGGAGAGATGATCACAACACCAATTCCGTTACCTAAGGCGTTGGAAGCCCCATCGAATACCATAGACCATCGGGATCCTTGTTCAGGTCCGTCATACGGCCTAAGTTTGGCACAGTCAGTTACCAGCATAATATTCTCATCAGGGAAGTCGAAGTTCATTGACTGATAATCACCCACAACTTGATGGGCTAAATGATCTGCTAGTACACTTCCTTTGATGGCTTTTTGATTTGTGTATTGAATGTCTACTCAGTCAAGATCATTTGCCATCTGGCTATTCATCCGGAAAGGGCGGGTTTCTCAAAGATGTACTTGATTGGATCCATCTTAGAAATCAACAGAGTGGTATGAGTCAACATATACTGTCTTAGCCTGCGAGTATCCCATTCCAGAGCGCAACAAGTTTTCTCGAGTAGTGAATATCTGGTTTCACATTCCGTAAACTTTTTGCTCAGGTAATAAATAGCATGCTCTTGTCGGCCAAACTCGTCATGTTGGCCCAAAACACACCCCATAGAGTTCTCTAGTACTGTCAAGTACATGATCAGGGGTCTTCCTTCAATTGGAGGCATGAGAATAGGAGGTTCTTGTAGGTATTCTTTGATTTTTTTCAAAAGCAATCTGGCATTCATCGTTCCACCTGACTACCTGATCTTTCTTCAAGAGTTTGAAGTGTGGCTCACAAGTAGCAATTAAGTGTGATATGAAACGGGCAATGTAATTGAGACGACCCAAGAATCCTCTTACTTCTTTTTTAGAATGGGGGACTGGAATTTCTTGGATGGCCTTTATCTTGGCAGGATCAACTTCAATGCCTTTATTGCTGACCACAAAACCTAAAAGCTTTCCAGAGCTTACTCCAAATGTGCACTTGTTAGGGTTTAACCTCAGCTTGTATTTCTTCAGTCTCTCGAATAGTTTGTGCAGGTGATCGAGGTGTTCTTATTATTTTTGTGATCTGGCAATCATATCATCCACATATACCTTTATCTCATGATGAATCATGTCATCAAATAAAGCCACCATAGCCCTTTGATATGTTGCCTCTGCGTTTTTTAATCCGAAGGGCATGACTTTGTAGCAGAAGGTGCCCCATTGCGTAACGAAAGTAGTTTTTTCCATATCTTCGGGAGCCATCTTTATTTGATTATAGCTTGAGAAGCCATCCATGAATGAGAAGACCTTATGCTGAGCAGTATTATCGACTAAGACATCAATGTGTGGTAGAGGGAAATCATCCTTGGGGCTTGCCCTATTCAGATCCCTATAGTCTACGCACATGCGAACTTTCCCGTCTTTCTTTGGCACTGGCACTATATTGGCCACCCATTGAGGATAGGATGTTACAGCTAGGAACCCTGCATCAAACTGTTTCATTACTCCGACTTTGATCTTTTCATACATTTCAGGCCTTATGCGACGAACTTTTTGTTTGACAGGAGGGCAATCTTCTTTAATTGGCAGACGATGAACCACGATGTCGGTATCCAACCCAGGAATATCTTCATACGACCAAGCAAATACTTCCACATAATCACGCAACATCTGAACCAAACGACTCCTAACACTGCTTTCCAAATTAACACCGATCCTGATTTCCTTCTTATCTGACTCAGTACCCAAGTTGATAATCTCAACTGACTCTTCATGTGGTTGAATAGCTTTTTCTTCTTGTAACAGAAGTCTAGCTAGTTCTCCTGGTATATCACAATCTTCCTCACCTCCGTCTTCGGCTTGGTTGATAGGATATTCAAAGTCAAAGTTGGAAATAGTAGAGTCATTGGCAATAGGATCCAGAGTGGATGTAGACCTGCAAGAGTATGTGTGTGTGCATGTAAGATACATGGCTATTTTTTTTGGAAATGTATTTGAAAGAAAAGAAAGACAATGAACACAAATATTTGAATGCAAAAGAGTCCAATGTACTGAATGATCATATGATTAGATGAACATAAAAAAAAACCTTGACAAAAGGACCAAAGTGCCCTGGGCTAGGCATATGGCTTAAAAGTCATTGTTTGGAAATAATATTACAGACATAGAGTTCCTGAATTGACAGAAAAAGTAAACAGTAATTACTCCTCAATGAAAGAAACGGGAGTGAAATCCTTTGCATGCCAATTGTTGAGCTTCCCTTCGGTTGTTGGGTAGATCCAGTCTTCAAAAGCACACTCATCATCAGAGTCTTCTACAGCGTTCACTTCATGATTTTTGAGGTGGAAGGGTGGCTTTCCCGCATGAGCACTTCTAACCTCTTTCTGAGCTTTGGAGGTGAAACCTAACCCAAACTTGTCTGCCTTGAACGGGATATCGAGGAGTTGACCCCACATCACATTGTTTCCTTCTTCTACCACAACACGGGCGTCCTTAAGAGAAACCATCTTGGGGGTAACTTTATCATCTCTTGGAGTGTCGGAGGAGATTTTAGTGGCGGCCACGACTTCAAACGTATGGCAAGGATTTTCTATGAATTCTCCATCCATTTCTACGTACTTGAAATAATCTAGATGGCTTACCATAAATTCTTCCTCACTGCAAACAGTGACAACCTTCCCTTGAACTGGATATTTTAACTTCTGGTGGAGAGTAGAAGTGACCGCACCTGCCCCATGGATCCATGGGCGCCCAAGAAAGCAAGAATACGCAGGCCGTATGTCCATTATGTAGAATGTGGAGTTGAAAATCTGTGAACCAACCTTAATTGGGAGATCCACCTCTCCATGAACCATCCTTTTCGACCCATCAAATGCCCTCACAATAATATCACTTGGCTTTAAAACCAAACCTTCACAATCTAGCCGATCTAAAGCACCTTTAGGTAGCACATTTAAAGATGAGCCTGTGTCAACCAAAACATGTGCCAGGGTGGTCCCCTTACATTCAACAGAAACATGCAGGGCTTTATTGTGGTTCTTTCCCATGGGAGTTAAATCTGCGTCGGAGAACCCCAGACCATTGTCAGCTGTCAGACTTGCTACGCAGTTCTCGAATTGGTCGGTTGTGGTTTCTTGAGGCACATGAGCCTTTTTCAAGAACTTAATCAAAGCTTGTGCATGGGCGTCAGAACATAGCAATAAGGACAACATTGATATTTTAGAAGGGGTTTGTCCCAACTGCTTTACTATTTTGAAGTCGCTTTTCTTGATGATCTTCAGAATCTCCTCCATCTCTTGAGTGGATGGTTCTTCCATAACAAACTTTTTAGCAGGTGCCTCTTCCCTAGTAGGCTCACTTTCTTTCCCTTTCCCTTTGGTACTAGCACCAGAATTGCTATTGGTTATGCAGACTGGAACTGTGGTGGTGGTTAGTGGTGAGATAATAGGGGAAAAGACCCTTCCTGTCCTTGTGACTTTACTAGAACCAGTAATATTAGTAACACCAGCTTCATTATAATCAATCCAAGAATCTTGTTTTACCCCATGGTAATAAACCTCGGCACCGTAATTCCATGGTACCGCTTTATCAGAGGTGTATGGAACAGGTTCGACAGTAGTGATTATGAGAGGAGCAACGATTGGGTCGTTCGAAATCCTAATAGGACGTTTGGATGATATCCTAAGAGGTTTTTTTGAAATTGTTATGATGGCCAAATATTCAGCTTTGTCGATTGAATTCTTGATGGTGGGAATTTTGTCGAATAGAATTCCGCGACTATCCATTAGGCGTTGTATACCTTTCTTCAATTCTTCACACCCATTGGGTTGTCTCATACAGCACACACAGTCTTTTTCACAGCCAAGAAAACTCATAGCTTTCAACAGATTGTTCTTGATTACATTCAACGGAGTAGTTAATTCTTCAACAGAGGCAATGAAAATTGTATCTTCGACAGCATTAACACCTTTGTCATGCTTCGGCATTGGAGCGGTAATTACATTTGGCGTCGGAGGAGGATCAAATTCAATAGTCTTGTTGTCAATTAAATCCTGGATTTTGTTCTTCAAGGCCCAACACTGATCAGTCTCATGCCCGGGGCTGTTTGAATGGTAAGCACACTTTGTGTTCGAATTATATTTTGGTGACGAGGTGTCAGGGTTGGTGGGGGGATCATGCAATGTCACTAAATTAGCCTTGAGCAGATGTTGAAGGGCTTGAGATAGTGACATGCCTAACCTCGTAAACTGTCTTCTTGGAGCTTCAAAACGTTGATGATTTGCAGATGGTTTTGGAGTGGGAGTTGGATTGGAGATTCGGACAGCATTGACAGATGGATGATTATTCTTCTTGGTATGGGCCTTTGCCCCATACACATCATTAACTTCTTTCTTTGCAGCTAAAGGTTTCTTGATAGGATTGGGAGTGGAGGTAGATGCCACAGAGATATTTCCACTTTTAATACCACTTTCGACTCTTTCACCGGTTAAGATTAGTTCGGTGAAACCAAAAGAAGAGCAGCCAACCAATAGATTAAAGAAAGGACCCGATAATATGCCCATGAACATGTCAATATGTTCCCTATCACTCAAGGGAGGTTGGACCCTACTAGCAAGGTCTCTCCACTTCTGTGCATATTCCTCAAATCCTTCATTCTTCCCCATTGTCATATCTTGCAATTGAACCCTTGTCGGTGCCAAGTCGGCGTTGTACTGATATTGATGGTAGAAGGCAGTAGCTAGACCCTCCCAAGTATTGATGTGAGAGCCATCCAACTGATAAAACCATTCAAGTTGTGTTCAAGCCAGACTCTCTTGGAAAAAGTGAACCCAGAGTTTTTTATCAACAGTATGCGATTGTATATTGCGCACATAGGACTTCAAATGGAGCTTTGGACAATAAACCCCATCGTATTTTGAAAAGGTTGGTATTTTGAACTTGTGGGGAATGACTACCCCAAATATTAAGCCCAAATCATCAAAATTTAAACCGGGAACAACTTGGATTTCAACAGCTCGCAACCTGTCTTCTAGCTGCTTGTATTTGATGTCTGCGGGTGGATACTGTTCATTGAAATAATCATCATCAGATTCTTGGTCATTGATACAGTCATCCTGAGTACTCTTGACCCACCGATCTGGTTCTTGTCCTCTTCGGATGAATCTTCCTCTACTGGAATTTGACGAATTGTCTCCTTGAACCTTTTACCCATGTTGAGTAGAGCTTTCTTCTTTGGCTTCTTCTTAGTGGCCAACAAGGCCATCATATCCTGCTGCCCCTTGGCCAGGGCAAGTAAAGCTTCCTGAAGTTGAGAATTCTGGGCTTGGAGTTCCGTCACAGTTTTCTCTAGATCCATCTTGCTGAAATAAACAGCAGAGAGATAAGGAAACCTGTTATGCGGAAACCTGTCATGTCATGATGCATGAATATGCAATATACAAATGATTTCAAGGATTTAAAGAATTTAAATTTGTATATACAAAGAGTGAAAAAATGTTAACTTGCATTAAAGAGTTCTGATTTGAATACAAACACGCCTCCTGGGCTTACAACAACAGAAACAAACATAGAGTAAACTCCTAAGACAGAAAAGTTATGTGCATCCTCTTTGGCGCAATGTAGGTGTTTAAACTCCTTTCTTCATGAAGCTCCCTTGTAAGCTCTAATATCTTCTTCTCGCCCTCATGGAACTTAGCTTCAAAGGTGTCTCGTTCTCCTTTTAACTGAATCCAAGTGTTTTGCAAATCTTCAAGAGAAGTAGGCATATCAGGATAGAGGATAGTACGTGGAACGTCTCCCTCAACTACTGGCTCCATGATAACAGGTAAGACGACTTCATAAGGCATCTTAAGACTTTGAGCGCGAGCCCTCACCCATTTAAGATAAGGTTCCAAAGGAATGGAATTCTTACACCTCAACGTCTTGCTATCAACTTTGTTAACCATACCCCAAGTTTGCATAAATCTTTTACGATAACCTTGGGTATCGCTTTCGTAGTCAAATGCGATTCCTTGGATGAGTACCTCATGAGAGCCATCTATCCTAGCGTACCCAAATTGTCGCAAAGCTAAACAAGGGTTGTAAGTAATGCCTCCACTAATGCCAAGTAGAGGGACATTGGAGAATTCCCCACAGCGATCAATGATGGTAATGTCTTCCAAAGAGCGGTAATACCAACGGATATCAGCATGTGAAAGTGACATCAATCTTTTAGACCACCTCATACCTTGTTCATTCTTCACCACGGATCGAGGTAGGTGTGAAATAAACCACCTCGCCAAAAGAGGAGTGCAACACATCAAAGCCCCCATTTTCTTCAAAGTGCGAGAGTGAAGAGAATGCAAGATGTCTCCAAGAAATGTAGGCACCGGATTACGAGATATGAAAACTTTGATCGCATTTACATCTATAAATTGGTCAGGGTTGGGAAATAGTACCAACCCATAGATGAGAAGAGCCAAAATTTCCTCAAAGGCTTGTTGATCCAAAGTATTCCAACACTCTTGAGCTTTCTCCAACAAAAACTTTGCTAGGAGCCCTTTGACACCACTCCTTGTTACCCAATTTGCTACTATGTCAGATGGTTGCAAATGTAAAGCTTGAGCAAATTCCTCAGGTTTCAGGTCTCTTTCAATACTATTGAAAGGTAACTGATCAAGAATAGGGGTCCCCATGAGTTGAGAAAATTCTTCTAAAGTGGGCACAAGTTGGTAATCGGGAAAATTGAAGCAATGATGCAAAGGGTCGAAGAATTGGACAAGCACCTTTACCATATCTTCTTCAATACTCGAAGTAACCAAACTAAGGAGTCGACCATGTCTTTTGGTGAATGGAGAATCTTCAGGAACCCTTGATACTAAATCCTTGAGTTGTGGAGGTATCCTCACGAGACTAACTTGGATAGTGCTCCTACGAGGGGAAGCCATGTCCTACAAAACAGAACAAAGATGAATTCTAAAAATCCTTGAAAGGGTTAGTGGGAATGTTATGGTATGATGTTATGATGCTATGTAAAAATTTGCAAGGTAAGCAAATTTATATACAAGTAATCATATTCACACAAAGTAGACAAGTCTTTAGGTTTAGGCTTGCATGAAGTTTGTAGGTAAGTACCCTCTTAAAGTTTAGTTAGCTCAACCTGTCATAGTTAATAGTAACCGGGTTCTAAGGGATCTCAATATCACTGATATTTCCCCCAAGTTTCGTTCAATAGGTGATTGACTTGCAACCAAATAAAACTCAAGAGTCAAACCTCAATGAGTGTAGCATCGAGTATCAACCCACTTCAGACTGCACTAAAGTAGGTTATCTCGCTACTTCCTAATGGCCAAGTTGGTAAAGTAAGATTCAAAGGTCAGTTGATGCTTCACGACACCATACAGTGGCCCCGTACTCTCCTTGAATGACTCAAGGGCTACTGCTTCAACCGTGTCGGTATACCCCACACAGTTCCCTCACAGTTCTTTTGCTACTTACCTAAAAGGTGTCCCCAAATCCGGGTGTAGGATTTAAAATAAACCCAAACAAAGAACCATAATGTAAAGCAAGCAAATCAAACAATGTAAGCAAGTAAATATGATCTAACCCTAAGGTAACCCCACTTTTAGAATCTTCTCCCCAGCAGAGTCGCCAGTTCTGTGATACGGTGGGAGAACTGACTTTGAGGATTTGCATTTGTGTTCGCAAATGTTGCGATTTAGCAAAAGTCGCCACCAACTTTTTTTTAATCCAAAAAGGAGAGGTGAAAAAGCACAGGAAAGACCTTTAGAGATGTTTTCTTGAGTTCGGGGGGTAGATTATGAAAAGGGAAGGTATTAGCGCCCTTTTCATCCATGGTTTTCCATGGGCTCTTAGTTACTTGCTAGATCACTTACTTTTGTTTGAAAAATGTGCTTTGTGTGGTTTTTTGAAAGTATTTTTAAAAGGTGCCATCGTTTAGGAAAACTTTGTAATAGTTCTCGTTCGTAAGAACGTATACAAAGTGTTGAGCTTTTGAAAATATTCCATGTTAGGAAAGTGTTTTGAAGTTGTTTTGAAAGTGTATGTGATTGTTTTGAAAATAGCAAGGATGTTTGTTTTGAAATTGAGCAAGTAACTAAAATTAATCTACCTACTCAAAAGGTCTTAGATGTGTTTTTCCTCCTCCTTTAGATGTTGCTATCTTACCATTGATTTGGTAAGAAGCCCCATCATTGGATGTAAAGGGACGGGCATGGGTCATCGTATAACCATGATAGCAATGTTGTGATATGACTTAGCACTTTTCTTTAAGGGACTAAGATCATTTTGAAAGGCAACTTTGATAGCGTCATCGAGGGACTATGATCTTTTTTCGATTTGTTTGTTCTAAGACATCCCACATGCATAACATGGCCATTTTTGCAAGGCAACAAGTGGAATTACCCTAAGGGTGTAAGTGTGCGAGTGTATTTGGTTGCATGCATAACTTGTATTGAATTAGGGTTTTCTAAGCATTGATTTTAGTCTTGCCATACACACCCTAATTACTAACAATATATGAAAGCAATAAAAAGTACGGGAAATAAAGACTCTACGCTATTACAATCATTAGGGGGATGGGGTATACAAATTTCAAATGGGGATTGCAAATTAAATCCTATGTTACTATTACAACCATATCAAACGGATAAGAATGTACAGGAAATGTAAAATGTTTGTCTCCTTTTTTAAAAAAAAAGGAAATAAGTTTTGTTTAAAGAAAATATTTTTTGTCTTTTTTATGTTAAGAGAAAATATAACATGTGAATATGAAATATTTTTGGTGTTTTTTGATTTATGAAAAATAAAGATGCTGGCAAAAACTAATAAAAGAGAAAGAAAACAAAATCAGCACAAATGCTGAAAATAGAAGAGGTCAGAAGTTCTGACTCTGACTTTCTGCACAAACAGAAACAACATTAGTAGAAATATGAAGGCTCAGAAGTTCTGGATCTTCTGAGAACTCAGAATTTTTAAGAAGTTCTAATGCAATTGTCAGAACTTTACCTCCCTCCATGCTAGTCAGAACATCTGGAACTTAGTCATTTATTAACAGAATAGAAGTTGCACATATAACAGTTATGACAAATTTCATGAAATATCAGAAGCACAAATCAGAAGCAACATGAATTTGCTAATCCTAATTCTGAGTCCTAATTTCTTCATGAAACTCTGAATTTAGATTCCTTCTACTTATGTAGGAAGATGCATGAAATTTCAGAATATGTACATCATCAGGATCAGAATATCTACATTGTGTTAAATATGCAAAATCTGACAATGCCTAATTAGTATGATGAGAGTCAGCAGAAAACTTACCTTGCAGCTGGAAAAGATGCTGTTAACTGGAGTTTGGTCCTGAACTCTGGTGATGTTCTGAGCAGTTTCTTCATGTACTCAACAGGATGGAAGTTTGCAACTTCTGGAACAACCAGGGGGTGATATTCTGACTTCTTTGAGGTGGAGGTGGTTGGAAAGTGTATGGCAGTAGGAATACAAAAGTTAGGGTAACTTCTAATATGTGAATCAGCAACTGCGTGGATGGCTTTAGTCAAAAAACATTTGAGAAAAAAATGGAGTTTGAATGCAAGAATCAAATGTTAAGGTTTTGTATTTTTGTGTTTATAGTTTTGTGGATTCTTGGAATTTTCATAGGGGTTCAAGACTTTTTTTCTCAAGTTTTTCACCTCTTTCGCAAATTTTTCCTTGGACCTCTTTCTCAGTGGCCAATGGTATTCTTTTTATAGGCAAAGGTTTTGTAGCTTGGAGATGTCAAGTGGTACCAACATCATATGCTAGAAGCTGACTTACTCCTGAAGTAAGCTTAAACAAGCGTGGTTCAATGTACCAAGTGGATGGTTAGCAGCTCCTAAGCTGGATTTGTCAGCATGAATTAAGGAAAAGTAGAAGCAGCGCATGGGCCTAGCAGACTTTTACACAAAATTTTGCCTTCCCAAGACAGTAGGGGTACACGTGGGGGAAATCCTTTGGATAAACCTCAGAAGTTGTTGTGAGCATTAAATGAGTTCCCATGTGAAACTTTGCATCCTTGCTTAACTCTGGATTAGAAGTTCTGCTTCAGCGTAGCATCCAATCTTCTGATCCTTGTATCTTATGGCTTCAGCATGTTCTGAAGGACCTCTCAGCCTTTCCAGAAAGCTTGCAATACGCTTCTTAATCTTCTTTGAATTACCCTTGCAAACTCTGACTGAACCTTTGTGAAAACTGGTCCAGAAGTTCTGACCAAACTCTATTTTGAGAATATCTAGAATTTGCTGAGTGTGAATATTGGCCCAGAAGTTCTAAAATTGTCATATTTCTTAAACACTTAGAAAAAATTTCTAAGTATTTTGAATTTGACTTTTCCAAAGTAAAAATTTGACTTTTGAAATTCTTGATGAAACAAACTTCATATTCCAACATGTCTTGATGAAATATGATTTTGATCCAAAAGTCAAAGTTAGACTTCTCAGTATGCAAATGACCATTTTGCCCTTGTGATTGGTTTGCTTGGAAAAATTGATAATTCCAGGCTTGGAATTGGATGAAAGCAAACTTTGAGGATCCAGGGTGATTCCTTGAGAAATGAGAGGGCAAATTTTGGGGTATAACAGTCCTGATATTATTACCAAAATTTTCAAAAATCAAGTTCGACTAACTCATGGTTTACATTACAAAGCACCATATTATGGGTAAAGTCTTTGCATGTAAGTACTGTTATCCATATTACATTTCAATTTTCCAACGTCTTTTATTCTGACAACATTTCTCCTTAACTAACTATTACCTTTATAGATATGTACACCATTGAATTTCAAAAGAGAGGATTATCGACATGTTGTACCATATAATACAAGATTTCTTTTGAAATACCATGCATATATAAACATGTAGTGGTGTAACCAGAGTACATCCATCAAATATTTTTTTCAAATACATAAAACAAAGGCTTTGATAGAATAACAACAACAGTTTCAAGAAATGACAATGAACCAATTGACGAAATCCAACAATATCTGGACTTTAGGTATGTCTCTCCCAGTGAAGCGTGTTGGCAGAGTTATTCTTACAATATTCATGGGATAAAACATGTGGTGGAGCATATGTTCTATCATTTAATATGTGAGAAAGTTGTTTACTACAAAGATCACAATCGAATGGAGAATATATTTGAAACTGCAAGTGTCACTAAATCCATGTTTACTGCATGGTTGGTTGCAAATTCAAAATACGAGGAAGCCCGGTCTCTCAATTACAAGTAATTTGTCTCAAAGTTTGTCTACCACAAGAAACAAAGAGAGTGAAGGCCTCGCAAGAAGGGGTTCACCATTGGTCATTTGATATGGGTTCCACCAACGAATGGGGAATTGTTTTACCCATGGATGATGTTAACAGTAGTCAAGGGGCCTATAAGTTATGAGGAAATTCGCAAAGTGTGTGACAACCAATGTGATACATTTAGGGATTCATTTCACAATGGGATTTCTTGAGAATGATAAAGAATACATTGGTGATATCAAGGAGGCAAGTGAATAGGGTTCAAGTCATTTTCTTGAAAAACTTTTCATTGTTATGCTTTTGTCGGTTGTTGTTAATCGGCCTGCACATGTTTGGAGAGAGTCTTGGGTGATATTGTTCGATGGTGTATTACATGCACAAAGATTATTGGCTCTAAATCCAAGTTTATTTTTATCTCAATGGAAAATCTTTTTGTAGCTATCTTTTTTACCTCCTACATTACACATTTATAATATTAATTTGTGGGAATGCACCATATCTATGTGTTTTTTAATCAACTCATCTATATTCTAACTACTTCGAAACTTTATTTTCTAAATCTATCATTTCAGAGTTGCTTTTGATAGAAGCAGAATTGCAGAATTTGACTTTAATAGGAATTGAAAAGCTGCTTCAGGCAAATAGAAGGACTCTCAAAGATTTCAAACCAAATGCATATCCAGATGGGTATGTTCTGCAACAGTTAGGCAATAGACTCATTTATGATTAACGTAATTATGATGAACATAATTATGATGTGTCGATAATGAAATCGGAATTCACAAATTTGTTCAGTGGCCTTACAGGTTACTCTTCGGGATTATTAACTTAATTTAAATATTACCTTTCTCCTTTTGGCTTCTTATTTTATTTATTGCTTGTTTTACATCATTACTCATATTCATTTCCCGTAATTGACTATTTCTTAGATGAAAAAATTATGGGCGTCTTCTTCCTTCATGGTTACAGCGGTACCGATAAGACATACATGTGGAGAAAACTTGCAGCAACTTTAAGGTCTAAATATGATATATTTTTAACTATTAAAATCAGTGGTATATCTTCCCTATCATTTCCCGAAGGTAGAACTGCACATTCTAAGTTAAAGATTCTTGTACCAACTATGGATAATTCTACTTGCAAAGTTGAGTACAATGATGATGTTGAAGACATTTTGAGGCAGACAAAGCTAATTATATGGGATGAAGCACCAATGGTGCACAAGCATGCTGTAGAAGCACTTGACATAACTTTGAAAGATGTTATGATTATGTATAGTAATTCAAAGGAAATGTTTGGAGAAAAGGTTTTTGTTTTTGGTCGTGATTTTAGACAGATTTTACCAGTTGTCCCTTGAGGCAGACGTTCAGATATTGTACACTATGCGATAAATGTGTCATACATATGGCATTCAGTTAAGGTATTAACATTAATAAAGAACACAAGGTTGCATTCTGGGCCAACAGACAATGATAAAAAGGAAATTACAGACTTTTCAAATTGGCTATTGAGAATTGGTGAAGGAAAAGTATCTGAGCTGAATGAAGGTGTTGTTGATAATGACATACCAACTGAACTTTTTATAACAGGATTCGAAGATCCTATTGTTGGAATTGCTAATAGTACATATCCTGATTTTGTTCATAATTATAAATCCAATGATTACCTTAAAGGTCGAGAAATTCTCGCTTCTACGTTAGAAATTGTTGGCAGAATAAATGACCATAATCTTGCCTTAATGCCAGGTTTTCATACTCACCCATATAATTTACCATGTTGTATTTACCAATGTCTTTTCGCTAATTTATTTCCTTACCAATACAGGAGACATGCGTGATTACTACAGCTCAAATTCAGTTGATAAGTCTGAAAGTCATGACCCTACAACAATTGATATCCTCACCCCAGAATTTCTTAGTTCCCTACGTACATCAGGATTGCTTAACCATCACTTAAAGTTAAAGGTTGGAACACCTGTTATGCTGATGCGAAACATTGATCAGTCTGAAGGTTTGTGTAATGGCACTGATAACACGAAAACACATCGCATATTTAGCTCGATTTAGCATAAATAATGTTTCCTTTTTCTGTTAATTATGTTGGTATTTTAAGTGTTTTTCAGGTATTTACATTTCACAAGACCCGCATAAGAAAAGAGGAAGAAATGATAGAAAATGTGTGACTATGTAGCAGAAAGCAGAAGAAATTGCATCATAGGGTCGTCACAACCTCCTATTGGTTGCCATAGTACGTGTGTATGTGTGCCCCTCAGCACACATGTGTTACAGTCGCCACAACTTTGAATTGTATGCCCCACAGCATACAAGGCACGCCCCTTGCCACAGTCTGTAATAAATGTGTTCTCTCTAAGTCTGCATTATAACTCATGTATTCTCTCAACCAAAACGAACTGAGCTCATATTACGCTCCACTCCATGATCACCATGCTCCTGATTATTTGGAAAATCGGAGTCTTTCGACCGACACACATCTCCTAAATTTTCTCCTATGGAAGTTACAAGAAGGCTATAAAAAGGATGGATTCAAGCAACAAAAAAGGGGCTGACACATTTGTTCAATTTTTTCATACAGAATCATTGTTTTAGAAATTCTAAGAAGATACTTTCTCACCTGAATTAGTAATAGTTTTCGACATCGTGGAACTATTGCACGAGTAGATTTTATTCACAACCTTCAGATTTTGTCTTAGTTTTAAATTTTCTTTCTGCATTCAAGTTATTTTCCGCAAGAAAATCCTGCCAACATATTGTGGAGGATTGCACTTGGTACTAGAATTATAGCATTAATTTCAGTTTTCTTTCATTGATTCCAGGTTCCTATTTCATTTATATATATTACCCTTTATTTAATAATCATTATCATGTTATTGTTTGTTCACGGTAATTTTGTGTTGGTTCTCAATAACATGTCTGCTAATTTCCCTGATACCAGTATGTAAGGTCATAGAACCGAAGGGGTTCGGTAATAAATTAGCATAAACATTTATAAAATACTTATTTGGTTTAGTTTCCAATATTTCATATTAAAATTGTTTTGTTACGAGAGTAAAATACAAACGAAGGCTAAAACCGATATAACGAGAGTTTGAGATTTTAACCAGATAGTTGTAATCAAACATTAGTTTTAAATACAACAAGAGCGGCTTAGGACTGATTAGACTCTATTTGTTTTCAAAAAGTATTTTTAGATTTTAAATGAGATAGTGAGAGCAAGAATTTAAGTTTAATAATATATCCTGAATTAATAATCACGAGAGTGTGAGATAAAGGTTTTTAAACTGATAGTTTCTACTGAAATAGTGTTTTAAATACTCAAAGTTATGATAATGACTTACTGAATCCCCAAAGTCATACGTATTACATACCGGTGTCCCATTACCGAATAATTCATTTAAGTCTTAGTTTATTTTTGTCTCACCCAAATCCCTGATTAATTATTAGCCTTAGCTTTACACGCTGACTTTAGATAACATTATTTTGATTATCAGTCCTTCTGGGTTTGATATATTTTAAAACTACGCGATTAGACTGTGCACTTGCAGTCACTACCCCCGATAGACTTATAGTCACGATCAAGTTTTTAGTGCCGTTGTCGGGGATTGATTTAGTCGACATTGTGATTCCTTTGTTACGTAGTATAAAATAAGGCAACAAATTTTATTTCCCTTTATCTATTGATTGTATGCCAAACACTCAATCTCAAGGCGAGGAATTAAAGCAACCAATCGATGAAGTCAGGCATTTTGTTAGTATAAGATGCTGAATTAGAGAATACCAAATTAAGTATAATCTTCCTGAATTCAATCTTCCCAACTTATCTCTTCCAGAACCAAAAATGGTTGAAGGACCCCAAAACCTTCCTTTGAAGGATTATGCTGCCCCATCGCAGGAGGAACTTGTTGAAAGCGGTGTAGCGGCAAGCAACAAAAGTTTTGGAAATATTTATCCAAGAATTTATCGTATCCACAAAGATTGGTTACTGAATCGCTGTTCGACAAATCTCTCATTAATGAGTTTGGATATGAATGGGTTTGGAAAGAAAAGTATCAACAGAAAATAAATGTAAGTAAAACAACTAAGGAAGAACTTATCAAGCCTGCATATAATCTACTCATCACAAAATTAAATCTATTGACCAGTTACATACAACCTAATAATACTCATCAATGCCACTATATATCACTCACAACCTAAGTCATTTCTAACCCAAATTAAGAGACCGAATGTATCACCAAGGAAATGATCTCTCTACCTCCTCAACAACACAGAAGATAACTATGTAGTCGCACTGACGATCTCTTAGTACAACACAAGCACACATGGGCATTAATATCTGATACCCAAGTAAATGTTAGATCTAAATCTATCTCTAGAGTTCAGAAACTAATAAATAATCATCCTAGATAAGAATCTAAGTAGTATATGTCTATAACAACTCAAATCCCTAGCACAGAGCAAAAATCTAAGACAACCATCCACAAAGATTTGTAAAGCAAGTTTAATATAACGCCATGGGAGATAAATATACATATGTTCAGAGTAAATATACATACAAAACCCAACAAAATAGAAATACATAGAGAGGAGAAGAGATAAACCATAAATCTTACGGTTTGTCAGAGCTGGTCGATGAGCAATCCACCTCGGAGTTAGGAGACAAAAACTCACCCCCAGAAGCATAACTCTCCAAAATGACAAGAAATGAAAATATAAGCAAAATTGTGATCCGCAACCGTCACCCGTTGACACAAACACGTCGCCCGATGATGGCTTCTATACACTTCGCCCAGAATAAGCCACGTCCTCAACTATAAGAAGTATCTATCGTCACCTAGCAACCATAATTCATCGCTCGGTGACTCTCCTTAATTTCCCCTGGAGACTAAGACGTATCGCAAGGCAGAAACATCATGGAAATTTGACTTCCAAATTTTTTCCGACGACACTCCCTTTCGCCCGGCAATCCATGACAGTCCAATAACTTTTGTTTCTTTCCTACATAACTTCCAATGGCCTCCAATCTTTCGCCTTATTCCTTTATTGATCCAAAAATGCATCTTGGAGCTTTGTTCCTCATTGCTCCAACCATGCTCAAATACATACAAAACATATACAAAACTAATCAACCGATACAATATGTACAAAAAATGCAATAAAACGTATTTATAACAAAAAGCGGGGTTATTCAACTGATATTAACAACAAAGAGTCAACAAGTGCAACAAAAAGTATATACAAAAATAACTACAATTTACACTTATCAAACTCTCCCCAACTTGAATCACTGTTTGTCCTCAAACAAGGCCAAACAACTCAAAGAAAAAAGAAACAATAATCAAAGAATCACGAATCAACATGTTTTTAAAATGGAAAACAAATGTATGGTTCAAAATAAAAACGTATACACAAGGTAAAAACTTACCACTAAACTACAACGATAACATGAAAATGAAACAACTCCTAAATACAAAGTTCATGTCAAAAATTCTAAAACAATACAATGTTCACAAGTTAATCACACATAGCACACACTTCATCAATAGATGAAAAATAAAAACATGAGGTGTTCAACTCTCACCCAACAATCTTGCTAACAACAACTAAATTATACATTCATCAAAGCAAATTCATATTGAAAAGTACAAAAGCAAAATCACAAGGGCTTCAAAGGTTATAGAGTGGTCGGGTGAATAAACAAGGGATAATTCCTAAGGCTAATTGAAACAAAAACTTGCCTAAACCTAAGGGAGTGATCAATTCACAAAAGATTCAAACACAAAATTCCAATTAAACTTCTTCCGAATCCCAAATTTCACACTAAAGCACCATACTTATTTGCACAATTATTCGTACTCTTTTTATTTTTCTTTTTCAAAGCTTTTCTATTTTTTCTTTCTTTTTCTATCACTTCTTTTTCAAATTTTTTCTTTTTCTATCACTTCTTTTTCACATTTTTTATATTTTTCAACCTCATAGAAATCAACCAATAAATACATAATCATTTTTCTTCCCAACTTGAATTGAACCGTATCATTATATGAATACTCCCTACATTCTAAGGCAAGGTAAAAATTCATACAACAACACAAAGTTGAGGGCTCAAGAAAAAACAACAATCAAAATCCATTCAAAAAGTGAATTCAACACTCATGGACAAGCATCAAGTTCAAATAACATGGATAGTGATAAAAGGCTCAAAGGGGTTACAAATGATCACACACTCACAAGGTGAAATTGACTATTTGGCTAGGTAGTTGTGCTCAAAATGAAACAAAAATAATGCCTTGATCATATCATGCTTTCATACGAATCAAGATAAATGCCAGATTAAACATAATAAAATTGAGTTAAGACAAAATTGTCGATCTCCCGTGCATATAGTAAACAATAGAAAGAAACCTCGCAAGGGGTTTAGTTCTAAAGTGATTCAAAAGTGAACACAATTTGAAAAACAATGAATGACATGAAAATTGTACAAAAGAAAAGTATCCTAAACATGCTATGTTTTAGAAAACGATAATTGACTACCTGGCGTGTACCAACTTCAAAACACTATCATTACCATACATCCGTAAATTGAAACGTTTAGACTTGGAAAATCGCCTCTAAATTCCTCAAGATATCGGACCAAAATTTGAGTCCAAACAACAACAACAAAATAAAACAAATGAAAGTGAAATAAACAAGTTGAAAAGTAAAGATATAAGAATTTAGAACAAGTCCAATTTCAACTTGTTTAAGCAACAATCAACACACTACCTAAACTAATAAAATATAAAATGATAAAAACATGTTTGTTTTACGTCATAAGATCGACGCCTGTTATTTAATAATGTTCCTCCAATTTGCTTCCACTTGGTTATTCCTAACCAACACACAAGCAAACGTGAAAGGAAACAAACAAGGAACAAATTTATAAGTATAGTAAACATATACAAGTATCAATATACACAAGTAAAAATAGACAATATATACAATATCTATAAAACTCAAAAACAAAAGAATTATCGCAATGTGAAAAAAATAGAACCAATCCCAGACAACGACGCCATTTTGTTGAAAGCAGTGTAGTGGCAAGCAACAAAAGTTTTGGAAATATTTATTCAGGAATTTATCGTGTCCACAGGGATTGGTTACTGAATCACCGTTCGAAAAATCTCTTGTTAATGAGTTTGGATTTGAATGGGTTTGGAAAGAAAAGTATCAACAAAAAATAAATGTAAACAAAAGTAAAAAAACTAAGAAAGAACTTATCAAGTCTGCATATAATCTACTCACCACATACTTAAATCTATCAACCAATTAAATTCAACCTAACAATACTCATCAATGTCACTACGTATCACTCACACCCTAAGTCATTTCTAACCGAAATTAAGTCACCGACTGTATCACCAAGGAAATGATCTATCTACCTCCTCAACAACACAGAAGACAACTATGTAATCACACTAACGATCTCTCAGTACAACACAACCACACAGAGGCATTAAGCTCTGATACCCAAGTAGATGTCAGCTCTAAATCTATCTCTAGAGTTCAGAAACTAACAGATAATCATTCTAGATAAGAATCTAAGTAGTATATGTCTATAACAACTCAAATCCTTAGCACAGAGAAAAAAATCTAAGAACCATCCACAAATATTTGTAAAGAAAGTTTAATATAACACCATGGGATACAAATATACATATGTCCAGAGTAAATATATACAAAACCCAACAAAATAGAAATACATAGAGAGGAGAAGAGATAAACCACAAATCTTTCGGTTTGTCTGAGCCGGTCGACAAGCAATCCACCGCGAATCACCCGTATGCAAGTCCTAGTGTTGTTATCTAAGTTAATCCACTACAAAAATGAGGTTGATGGAGTTGGGAGACAAAAACTCACCCCCAAAACCATAACTCTAAAAAATGACAAGAAATGAAAATATAAGCAAAATTGTGATCTGCAACCATCGCCCGGCGACACAAACACGTCGCTCGATGATGGCTTCTATACACTTGGCCCAAAATAAGCCACGTCCTCAACTGTAACAAATACCTATCTTTGCCCGGCGACCATAATTCATCTCCCGACGACTCTCCTTAATTTCTCCCGGTGACCAAGACGCGACGTAAGGCAGAAACTTCATGGAAATTTGGCCTTCAAATTTCGCCCAGCGACGCTCCCTTTCGCCCAGTGATCCATGACAGTCCAGCAACTTCAGTTGCTTTCCTGCATAACTTTTGTGATACGGTGGCAGAACTGACTGTTATTACTGGTTTTGCATTTGTGTTTGCAAATTTTGCGGTAAGTAAGAGTCGTCACCGACTTTTCTTTAATCTAAATTAAGGAAAGGGTGAAAAGAATAGAAAAAAGTCCTTTTTGAGAATTTTCTTAGTAAGGGGGGTAGATTATGGAAAGGGAAGGTGTTAGCACCCTTTCCATCCGTAGTTTTCTACGAGCTCTTAGTTGCTTGCTAGTTCACTTTTCTTTGTTTGAAAATGTGCTTGTGGTGTGGGTTTGAAAATATTTGAAAACATCTTTGTAATGATTCTCGTCTCTATAAGAATGCGTACAAAGTGTTGATTTTGAAAATAGTTCAAAGAAGTGTTTGTGGAAGATATTTTTGAAAGTGATTTTGAAAAGTGCCTTTGTAATGATTCTCGTCTCTATAAGAATGCGTACAAAGGGTTTTGACTTTTAAAAATGTTTCAATTGAAAGTGTATGTGTGAAAATGATTTTTTTGTTGTGAGCAAGCAAGCAACTATGAGCATCCTACCTACTCAGAAGGTCTAATATTCTTTTTCTCCTCCTTTAGATGTTGCTATCTTACCATTGATTGATAAGAAGCCCCATCATTGGATGTATGAGGGACATTCGAAGGGACGTACAATCATAAAGGCAACAATGTAGAGACGCTTTAATAATTTCTGTTTAAGGACTAGATCATTTACCAAAAGGCAATTGTAGGGTAACTGAGGGACCATGATATTTTGATTTATGGGTATTTGCTAAAGCGTCCCTGTCTTGAGGTACATGACTATTTTATTTCCGAAGGCAACCAAAGTGGGGTACCCTAGAGGTGTATATGTGCAAGCGTTTGATTATTAGTCTTTCCATACAAGCCTAATTACTAACAATTAATATATATATATATATATATATATATATATATATATATATATATATATATATATATATATATATATATATATATATATATATATATATATATATATATATATATATATACAGAAATTTAAAGAGCAGAAATGTAAAGTGTGGTGTTGTACCCCAAAATTTCCCCTCTCATTTATTAAGAATTTTCTCACAAGATCTCCTTTGGTTCAAGAATGCACAAGGGTTGATCAGCTCAAGACACCTCCTTAAGCACTGATGACTGAAATTAGGGTTTGAGATTTCACAAAGATAATTGAACTTTTAATGCCTCATATGACTTTCATGGATCATTATGGACCATCAATATTGCTCATGTCAAGTTTCAAGTCTTGGATCACATTTTTGCTCAGTCAATTGATCAGTTGACCTAAATATCAACTTTATTGAGGAAAAGTCAACTGCGGTCAATTTACAGTCAAAATTCATAATTTTTTATCCATATCAACATTGTGAACTCACATATGTCATTTGATCAAGTTTGGACCATAATTCCTCAAGAAATCTGATCAGATCATCAAAAGGGCAAAATGGTCAAAATTAGGGTTTTGATTGAGAAAAGGCAATTTCTGATTTTTGACCTAGCAAATGGTTGATTGGTATAAAACATGATCTAAAGGATTCAATTGAATCATTTTTACCTAATGGAATGACTCAAAACATTGCTCAAGGTCATTTGATTGATGGTTGATTTTCAGTCAACTGATCAAAAGTTAATTGCACACTAAAAAGTCAAACTTTGACTTTTTGGTCAAAATGAAGTGTCAAAGATCACAATTCATCAAAACATGTCAAAATATGAAACTTGTTCATCAAGAAATAAAAAAGTCAAGATTTCATTTTAAAAAAGTCAAAGTTTCCAAACTTAAAATTTTTTCTAAGTGTTGAAAACTTCATATTTTTTCACAACTTTGAGCCAGTTTTTCACCATGATGCAAGATAATTCAAAGGAAACTTTCAACATGAAAGTTATATATCTCAATGATATCTAAAACATTTCTTTACACAACTCCTCCTAGAAATGCTTGGATTTTAAGTTATTAATCCATGAAATCATGGTCATGAAACTAAAACACTTAGTGAAATTTTGAGCATTTTGGTCAGGATTTTGACCTAACTTCTGGGCCAATTTTCATATAGTTCCAATTAGATTTTGCAAAAGTTATTGAAAGAGGGGTTGTAGAGAACATTACAAGCTTTCTAAAATGTCTAAGAACTCCTTGAGATTATTTTTGTGCAAGGAGAATCGAAGGTCAGAAGTTAGGGTTTCAAGTTGTTTTACAAGGCAGAATTTCATGATGAACAAGAATGCAAATCCATGCTAAGTTGCACAATGTTTGCTTTGCAGGACTCAAACTTGTTTGGCACTCCATAATTAAATGTTTGCACATCTGTAAGAAACTTCAATCTAAGCATTCAATGCATTGCCCATGCTTAATGCCATTTTGGGAAGAAAGTGCACATTGCCATTATGGAAAAGTAGCTTTTATGCACAAAATCAGTTATTGAGCTTTGCAATTGTTTTCTTCTGATCACACACAACCTATAACCCAAAATAAACTTGTCTAAAGCTTCTAAAAACTCAGACCATGCTTGTACTTTACCTTGAAACTATATTTTCACTTTTCTTCAAAATCAAGTAAGATAGCCATATCTCTATATCTTGCACTTCTGACCCTCTCAAGTGATACAACCTTTTCCTTACTTATGCACAAGTTGTTTGCAAGCTAAGAGACGATTCCAAGCCTCCAAGAACTCTCCAAAACACCCTTGCTGCACAGAATTGCTCCACTTGATAGTTTTGAGCCAAAACACTCCATCTTCATTTCCACTCGTGCGTTTTGATTCTTAACCATCCAGACACCTTAATTACATCATACACAAGTGATCCAAGACCCTGTTTCAAGAATGTAACTCCTCCATCACTATCCACCATTTCCAAAACTGAAGCTTGCAACTTGACTTGAGTTGGGAGTTTCAGCCATCCTCAAAGCAAAGTAGGAGTTGGAACACATTCAAGGAGGTCCAGGTAAGCTACAGAAATCATCAGGCCATCTCGAAGGTTGCTCAAACTCCATACACGACTCCAGCTGCAAGAGGTAAGTTTTCAAACTTCTATCTCTTCATACAAGCATAATTTGATTATGATTTGTGAAGATAAGATGTAGATATCATTGCCACAAGGTTGTACATATCCAAAGTTTGCATTTATATGGCATGAGCTTAGAGAATTTTGGAGTTGAAGTTTCTGAAATTTTTAGGTTTTAAATTAGGGCCATAAAAATTCTCACTCATCTTTGACTTTTAGCTTTAGTTATTTATATGGTTGGATTCGTGGGAAGAAATGCCATAACTTTCATGTTTGTACTTTCCATTTTTGTTGAGAGATGAAGAAGTTACGGGTACTCTGGCTGACTGAAGGTTGAAGATGAAGTACAAGTCTTGGAAGCATTTTATGTTATGTATTTATCATTTCATATAAGAAAACGGATGTATAGCCACCCTTGTGGTAAGGCAGCATGCTGGTAACCAAGAGGGTGTGAGTTCAACACCCAGCGCACTACCTTTTGCTTATTTTTCTCACATTTTCCTTTTCCTTTTCTGTTTGCAGTGCCTAGGCCCCATAACATTGGGCCTTCCTTTTTTTGCTAACTTTCCCCCCTGATTATATTTCATACCTTCCTGTCCCATTTTATTTCTTTATTTCATTTTCATTTTCATTTTTATTTTACTTTCATATTATATTATTATTATTTTTATTACTAAATATTATTATTTTTTATTAGTAATAGAAAAATCCAAAATATTTATTTTATTATTTTTGCACTCATATTTTATTTTTCTTTATAAAATTAAAAAGAACAGAAACAATTTTCTTAACAATTTAATTTCTTTCTTTTATTAATATTTAGATAATTAGGTTTACTTATTATGTTATATTATTTTCTTGGAAATTAAAGTTAATTTAGAATTTAGGTTTGTTTTAATTGATTAATTTTTATGTATTTTTATATTATTCTTAAAACCTTTTCATAAAAAACCCTAAAAAATCCTTTTTAGTTAATTTCTTTTTTTAATTAGTTTAAGTTAATTTTATTTTATTTTCATTAATTATTTTCTTAATTAGGTTAAGATTAAAACTTTTCATGAAAACCAAACAAAAATCATATTTCTTTATCATTTGCATTTGTACACTTTTATTCAATTCTTGTGCATTTATTAAATATAATTGTAATAGTTAATTAGATTTAATTTTCTTGCAATCCCCATTTGTATATTTGTACACCCCTCCCCTATTGATGTAATAGCTTAGTGTTTTTATTTTCCGCAATTTAATGCTTTATATATAAATGCTAGTAAATTAGGGTTTGTATGGAAAGATTAAAATCAACAAATTAGCAAACCCTAATTCGAAGACAAAACAATGCATGTAAATCAATACACTTGCACACTTACACCCTTAGGGTAAATCCACTTTGTTGCCTTATGAAAATTGCCATATTATGCATGTGTGGTATCTTGGCAAAAGCAATAAAAAATACAAGATCATAGTCCCTCGATGACGCTATCAAAGTTGCCTTTCAAAAATGATCTTAGTCCCTTAAAGAAAATGCTAAGATATCTTACAATATTGCTAATTATGGCTATACGATGACCCATGCCCGTCCCTTTTACATCCAAAGATAGGGTTACTTACCAATCCATGGTAAAATAACAATGTCAAAGGAAATAGGAAATAAACAAGAAAGACTTTTGAGTAGGTAGAATGTTCCTAGTTGCTTGCTCATTTTCAAACCAAAACATCCTTGCTATTTTCAAAACAAACACCAACACTTTCAAAACATCCTTCAAACTTGAAACATTTTTCAAAAGATCAACACTTTGTATACATTCTTACGAATGAGAATTATTACAAAGTTTTCCTAAACGATGACGCGTTTTCAAAATACTTTCAAAAACCAAATAAAGCACATTTTCAAACAAAAGCAAGTGATCTAGCGAGCAACTAAGAGACCGTAGATAACTACAGATGAAAAGGGTGATAATACCTTCCCTTTTCATAATCTACCCCCTGAACTCAAGAAAACATCTCCAAGGTCTTTCATGTTCTTTTCAACCTTTCCTTTTGGATAAAAGAAAAGTCAGTGGCGACTCTTGCTAACGGCAACATTTGCGATCAAACGCAAAACACCCAAGTCAGTTCTCCCACCGTGTTATAGAACTGGCGACTCTGCTGGGGGAAAATTTAAAAGTGGGGTTACCTTAGGGATAGATCACATTTACCTGCTTTCATTGTTTGATTGGTTTGCTTTACATTTTGGTTCTTTGTTTGGGCTTGAATCCTCTACCCAGATTTGGGATACCTTATAGGTAAGTAGCAATACATTATGGAAACTGTGTGGGGTATACCTTACTTCTACAACCTTTACTTGATCAACTTAGACATTAGGACGTAGTGAGATGACCGGCTTTGGTGTAGTCCGAAGTTGGTAGATACTCGATACTACACTTACTGAGGTTTGATTTTTTGGGATATTTCGGTCGCCATTAAAGAGGCTTACGCTGAAACAATACCCGAGAAAACAAACCAGTGATATTGAGCTCCCCTAGAACCCAGTTACTATTGCTAAAACAGGTTTGAGCCAACTAAACTTCAAGAGGGTACTTACCTATGAGAATCCATGCAAGCCTAAACCTAAGGACTTGTTTGTTTTGTTTGTATATATTTACTTGTACATAACATCATAAACATCATAACATCATACTCATACTCACTAACCATTTCAAGGATTTTTGGGATTTATCTTTGTTCTGTTTTGTAGGACATGGATTCTATTCGTAGCAAAACCATTCAAGTCAATCTCATAAGGATCCCTCCTCAACTTAAAGAGTTAGCATCAAGGGTTCCTGAGAATTCTCCATTTACAAAAAGACATGGTCGCCTCCTAAACTCGGTTACCTCCAACACAGATGAAGATATGATGAAGGTGCTCTTCCAATTCTTTGATCCTCTACACCATTGCTTCACATTTCCCGATTAAAAATTTGTGCCAACTTTGGAAGAATTCTCCCAACTCTTAAGGATTCCCATTCTCAATAAACTACCCTTCAACGATACATAAAGAGATCCAAAACCAGAAGAGATTGCTCAAGCCCTACACTTGCAACAATCTGATGTCACAACTAATTGGGAAACAAGGAGTGGTGTCAAAGGTTTCTTAGCCAAGTTCTTGTTTGAGAAAGCTCAAGACTGTTGGAACTCCTTGGACTTGTAAGATTTTGAGGAAATTATGGCTCTTCTCATCTATGGGATTATTTTGTTTCCAAATCCTTACCAACTCATAGATGTAAACACCGTCAAAATCTTCATGTCTCGTAACCCGGTGCCTACTTTGTTAGGAGACATCCTACATTCTTTTCACTCTCTCACTATGAGGAAAAAGGGTATTCTCATGTGTTGTACTACTCTCTTGGTAAGATGGTTTATTTCGCATCTTCCCCAATCTATATTGAAGAACGAGCAAGGTTCAAGGTGGTCACATAGGTTGATGACGCTCAGACATTCAGATATTCATTGGTGTTCCCGATCTTTAGAGAATGTTACTATCGTCGACCGTTATGGAGAATTCCCTAATATTCCCTTACTTGGAATTAGAGGAGGTATCAATTATAACCCTTGTTTAGCCTTATAACGGTTTGGTTATGCCCGAAGGGATGGTCCACATGAGATGCTTATTCAAGGGTTGGTATTTGACTACGAGAATGACGATCAAGGTTACCGCCATAGGTTTATCCGAGCTTGGAGGATGTTGAACAAGGTAGATAGCAAGACGCTGGGGCACAAGAATTCCACCCCTCTTGAGCCTTATCTCAAATGGGTACGAGCCCGTACTCAAAGTCTTATGATGCCTTACCCCTCCATTCTCCCGGTTATCATAGAGCCTGTTGTGGAAGGAGATGTCCCATACACTATCCTTCATCCTAACATGCCCACCTCTCTCGAAGACTTGCAAAGGTATTGGTTACAGCTTAAGGGGGAGCGAGGCACTTTCGAGGCCCAATTCTAATCCAGCGAGAAGAAAGATCTGGAACTCACCAAGCAGCTTCATTAGGAGCGGAGTCTGAACGCCTACATCGTACCAAAGAGGGCTCGTTCAACTTTTGTATCTTAGAGTTTTGTATTTCTTTGTAAGCACAAAGAGGCATGATGTACTTAAACTTTAATTTATTAATATAACGTGTGTTCCTTTTTGTCTAAAGCAAACTTAAATCTCTAATTTCCTTGAAATCATTTGCATATGCATCTTCATTCATCATAACATAAACAGGTTTCTTACAACAGGTCTCCTTATCTTTCTACTGTTTATTTCAGTGAGATGGATATGGAACAGACAGTAAAAGATCTTCAGGCGCAGAACGCTCAGTTTCAACAAATGTTCTTGACTCTGGCAAAAGGACAGGAGGATTTGAAAACTTTGCTGATCAAAGAAAAGAAGAAGAAGGCGAAGAAATCAACCGGTGTTTTGAAACTGGGAAGAAGGTTCCAAGGGCCAGCTAGACGGACCCTAGAATTCGCAACATCATCAGGTGAAGGGGAAAATCAAGAGTGGAAAAACAAGGAAGTGACTGACCATCCAGAATCTGAAGAGGAAGAAGAGGATGGTTACTATGAAGAGCAATATCCTCCAGCTGATGAGAAGTACAAGCAGTTGGAAGAGCGTTTAAATGCAATGGAGATTCAGAAAGTGCTCGGGATGGACTTTGAAGAGATGGGTTTGGTGTCTGGGATTGTTATTCCACCAAAGTTCAAGGCACCAGTGTTTTCTAAGTACGACAGGGTTTCGTATCCCAAGATGCACCTTCGATCTTATGTGAGAAAGATACAACCTCACACTGCTGACAGAGATTTGTGGGTCCACTTCTTTCAGGACAGTCTATCTGGGACTCAGCTAGATTAGTTTTATCAACTGGAGAAGGCCAATATTCATAATTAGGAAGACCTGGCCGCTGATTTTTATAATCAGTATCAGTATAACGCGGACCTTGCTCCCACCCGTACTCAACTTCAAAGTCTGGCTATGGGTTCGGGCGAGGGTTTCAAAGACTACGCTCAGAAGTGGAGGGACTTAGCAGGAAGAGTCCAGCCTCCCTTGTCTGACAGGGAGCTAGTGGATATGTTTCTGGGTACCCTGTCCGGTCCTTTCTTTAATCATCTAATTGGAAGCTCCTCAGTCGGCTTCACTGAATTAATCTTGACCGGGGAGAGAGTGGAAGCTGGGATTAAGAGTGGGAAGATCCAAAAGGACGAATCCTCTAGTGTCGTGAGAAAACTATTCACTGGGAAGAAAGAGGTTGGTGTTTTGTACCATCAAAAGAATCAGGACAGAACTGAGCGTCATCCAACGGTAGGGGCCGTCATGACCCCTAAGCCTGCACCTACTCAACAAAGGAACAACCAGCCTAGAATGGAAAGAACAGTAAGCCAATTTACCCGGATAAATATGATGTTGTTTGAAGTCTTGCCACATTTGTTGATATCTAATCTGGTAACCTTGCGGGAAGCTCCGAAGAATCCCAACACTGCCTCTCCCCGTTACAACCCAAATGCCTGTTGTGCTTACCATTCAGAAAGTACAGGTCATGATACAAGCGACTGTTGGGTTTTGAAAAACAAGGTGCAAGACCTTCTCAAGGCAAAATAAATTGAATTTTACGCTCTTGAGATCCCAAATGTTATCACTGCTCCTATGCCCAAGCACGACCGTGATGTTAACGCTGTTGAAAATGATGTGTTTGTTACTGTTGTTGATGAGCTTGTTACTCCTCTCCTAACTGGTTGTCATTTATTGAAAGTAGGTGTCCAGCGCCTGATGGATGACAAAGAGATTTTATTTGAAAAGACTCCCGTTCCAACCATTGCTTACAAGGATGGTTCAATAGTAATCATTTCCTCCAATCCTCCCAGGGTCACCACCAAAAGACCCGTCAGGATTACATTTGTTCTGAAAGTGACTCCACTGATAATTAATATGCCAGGGCCAATGCCATACTCCTCAGATAAAACTGTCCCCTGGAACTATGGGGGTGACGTCTACTACCACGACGTCAAGCAAGATTGGTTGACTGATGAAGTCTCAGTTTTTGAAAAGCCTGACCCCGACATCAGTAACATTGTGGGAACCAGCAAAATAACCAGAATTGGAAGGTTGTTCTCCCCTGAGATTGCTCCTTCGAAAACTATTACCAGTCCTGTGATCATCCCTGTTTTTGTTCCTACTACTACAGTTCTTGTGGTTAACCCTGATGACACTCCTATCGCCGAGTCGACCGAGACTCGGGGAAAAGGCATTTTAGTTGAACCTGTTCGGATGAAGGCGCAATCAGTATCTATCCCAGAGGCCTCCAAGAAGGCGATGGAAGAAATTTTAAAAATTATAAAAAGAAGCGACTACAATGTAGTCGAACTGCTAGGGCAGACCCCTTCAAAGATTTCTATGCTAGCTTTATTGTTGTGCTCTGAAGCTCATGCGAAGGTGTTGTACCCCAAAATTTCCCTCTCATTTATCAAGATTTTCTCACAAGATCTCTTTGACTCAAGACTGGATTAAGGTTTGATCAACTCAAGACATCTCATCTTGCACTGATGACCCAAAATTAGGGTTTGAGTTTGCACAAGGATTTTTGGATTATCAATGCTTCATATGACTTCCAAGTATCATTATGGACCCCCAAGATTACTCATGTCAAGTTTCAAGCTTTGAATCACATTTTTGATCAGTCAATTGGACAGTTGACCTAAAAATCAGTTGTATTGGGGAAAAAGTCAACCATGGCCAATTTACAGTCAAACTTCATAATTTTTTATCCACATCAACATTTTGGACTCATATGTATCATTTGATAAAGTTTGTACCGCAATTCCTCAAGAAATTTGATCAAATCATCAAAAGGGCAAAATGGTCAAAATTAGGATTTTGATTGAGAAAGGGCAATTTCTGCTTTTTGACCTAGCAAATGACCAATTGGTTTGAAGCATGATTTCAAAGGTTCATTTGCATAATTTTTACCTAATGACATGGTTCAAAACATTTCATTTTCATTGAATTGACAGATGAAATTTGCAGTCAACTGATCAAAAGTCAACTGTATACTGAAAAGTCAAACTTTGACTTTTTTGTCAAAATCAGGTGCCAAGGATCACAATTCATCAAAACATGTCAAAATGTGAAACTTGTTCATCAAGAAATCAAAGATTGAAGATTTGTTTTTAAATTTTGAAATTTTCTTAACTTAGAAAATTTTCTAAGTATAGAAAATTTCTTATTTTTTCTCAACTTTAAGCCAAATTTCCACCATGATGCAAGATGATTCAAAGAAAGTTCCCAACATGAAAGTTGTAGACCTCCATGAAATATACAACTTTTCTTCACACATTTCTCCATAAAGATGCTTGGATCTCAAGATATAATTTTATGATTACATGCTCATGAACTAAAATAACTTAGTGAAATTTTGCCCTAATTTAGGCAGGTTTTTGACCTAACTTCATGGAAATTTTTCAACTAGTTCCAAGAGGAATCTTGAAATTCATTTCAAAGATGAGTTATATATCACATTGCAAGCTTTCCAAAATGTCCAAGAACTCCTTGAGATCATTTTTGAGTAGGGAGAATCAAATAGATGAAGTTGGTAATTTCTCACTTTTAATTCAAGCCATTTCATGAAGAACAAAATTCAAATCAGAACCTATGCTGCCTAATCCTTGCTTTACAGGTCTCAAACTTGTTTATCACTTAATAATTTAATGCTTACACATATTATAAAGCCTTAATCCAAGCACAAGAGTCTTTGTCCAAGCTTTAATTCCATAAATGGCACAAAGTTGCCATTGCCATTTTGGAAAAGCATAACTTTTGCAACTTTTCATTTCTTGAGCATTAGATTTGTTTTCTCTGCACACACAAGTCCTATAAACCAAATACAAGTTGTCTAGGACTTGTACCAAGTCCAAGCAGGCCAGTACAAGCATTTAGAGACTTGTCTCTTCACTTTGCTTCAAAAGCAAGTAAGAGTGCAAAAAGGCTAGAACTCAAAAATCTATTGTAGAGATGACTTGAAACCTTCTCTATACTTATACACAAACCCATTACAACTTAGAACACGATTGCTCAAGGGCAGAAACACTCCAAAACTCCATATCACCAAAAACCTGTCAAAACTTGCAGTTTGTGGCCAAGCATAACAATCCACAAATTGGCTCGTGCGTTTCAAGTTTTAATCACTCAAACACTTTACATACCTTATATCTAAGTGTTCCAGACCATCATCCCTGTACTGTAACCCCTTCTTCTCCATCTTCCATTTTTGTTTTTCAAGCTTGCAGGTTGACTTAGATAGAGAGTTTTAGGCACTTCTAAAGCAAGGCAAGGATTGGAACACACTCAGGGAGGTTCAAGCAAGCTAAAGGAACCTTCAGGCCTTCCTAAATCTCACTCAAATTCCATTCACGATCTCAGCTGAAAGAGGTAAGAACTCCAACTTTTATCTCTTCATACAGGCATCCATTGGCCATGATTTATGAAAGAAAAATGTAGATATTATAGTGCTGAAGCCAACCATGTGCATAGATTTCATTTCTGTTCATTATGTATAGAGAATTTTGGAGTTCAAATTTCTGTAAAAATTAGGTTTAAAATTAGGACCTTTAAAATTCCTTTTGATCTTTGATTGTTAGTTTCCATAAGTTACATGTTTGAAATCATGGGAAAGAATACTATCATTTTCATGTTGGAAGTTTCCATTTTCATGGAGAGATGAGAAAGATACAGAGGTTCTGGCCATTTTGGGGAAGAAGATGAAGTACATGGCAAGGAGGCTTTATATGTTATGTTTTTATTGTTTCATATAAACTAACGGATGTACAGCCACCCCAGTGGCAAGGTAGCGCGTTGGAAATGCATAGGTCATGGGTTTGAACCTTGGCGCTACCTTTTGCATTTTTTCTCATTTTCAGCTTCATTTTTGGCATTTTTGGCAGCGTGGGCTTGGTTCCTTGGGCCTCTTGTTTTTTCTAACATTTACCTCCCTGTTTACTTGCAGCACCCCTGGCCCATATTTTTTATTATTCATTTTTATTTTCATTTCTATCTTGATAAATATATTTTCCTTGATATTAAAAATCATAAAAAATATAAAAATGCTAAATTTATATTTTGGTCCATTTTATTTTATTTCTTCTCATAAAAAATATTTTATTTTAGTTACATATCATATATATACTTTTTAAAACTTGTAAATAAAAAAAAGTAGAATTAGGTTAATTATTTATTCTTTTTCCTCACACTTGCAAACATTTATTTTGACATACAAAAAGACTAAATATTTTCTTCAAATATTATTTATTATTTTAAGACAAGAAATACACAAAAATAATACTTAAAGAGCTTTATTTTCTTTTAAATTAGAAATTAGGGTTAACCATTTTTTTCAAGAAATTTCTTTTTCTTAAGATATTAGGATTAGGTAAAAATTCTTTTTCATATAAAAACAACAAAACAAAAATCTTTTTCTTGCATACATAATATTGCATATTTATATTGTATACTTATTTATTCAAATATTCGTACAAATTTGATTTGGTTGTAATAGCTTAATTAGATTTACATTATTGCAAATCCCCATTCACAATTTGTATACCCCCCTCCCATAAAATGTTGTAATAGCGCATTAATCTTTAAAATTACGCAATTTACTGCTTTTATATACCATGCTAGTAATTAGGGTTTGTATGGAAAAATCAAAACAAATCAAATAGAAAACCCCAAATCCAAGACAAAATCAAGCATGAAAATAAAACACTTGCACACAAGCATCCTTAGGGTTTCTCCACTTGGTTGCCTTATACAAAAAATATCCATATTACGCATGCGGAGTATCTTGGCAAAACAAACAAGTATAAGATCATAGTCCCTCGATGATGCTATTCTAAGTTGCCTTACAAAATGATCTTGGTCCCTCAAAAAATGCTAAGATACTTTGCAACATTGCTAATCATGGTTATACAATGACCCACGTCTGTCCCGTTTACATTCAAAGATAGGGTTGCTTATCAAATCAATGGTAAGACAACAATGTCAAAGGAAAAGAAAATGAACAAGAAAGACATTTGAGTAGGTAGATTACTTCTAGTTACTTGCTCCATTTCAAACAAATATCCTTGCTATTTCAAAAACAAACACACACATTTCCAAACATCTTACAAACATTGAAAATTTTTTCAAAAAGACCAACATCTTTGTATACATTCTTACGAACGAGAATCATTACAAAGATTGCCTAAATAATGGTCTCTTTTACAAAATACTTTCAAAAACCACACAAAGCATAATTTCAAAACAAAAGCAAGTGATCTAGCAAGTAACTAAGAGCCCATGGAAAACCATGGATGGAAAAGGTGATAACACCTTCCCTTTTCATAATCTACCCCCCGAACTCAAGAAAACATCTCAAAGGTCTTTCCTGTGCTTTTTCACCTTTCCTTTTGGATAAAAGAAAAGTTGGTGGTGACTCTTGCTAAACCGCAACATTTGCGATAAAACGCAAAACCCTCAAGTCAGTTCTCCCACCGTATCACAGAAGGCCTTGGCGAAATTTCTTAAAACTGCCCATGTGCCACAGGAAACCTCTACTGACCAATTTGAAGATTGTGTGGCCAGTTTGACAGCTGATAATGGTTTGGGCTTTTTTGATGTTGATCTTACACCTAGAGGGAGGAAACACAATGAGGCGTTGCATGTCTCTATCGAGTGCAGGGGCACTACTTTGGCCCATGTCCTGGTAAATACTGGTTCATATGTGAATGTGCTGTCTTAGAAGGCTCTGGATAGACTAGACTGTGAAGGTTTGACCTTAAAACCCAGCAACATAGTGGTAAGGGCCTTCGACGGTTCGAAGAGAATGGTGCACGGGGAGGTGGACATCCCCATTAAAGTTGGAACTCAGACCGTTGATTCAACTTTCTATGTAATGGATATTTTCCCTTCCTATTCCTGTTTATTGGGCCGACCTTGGATTCATGACGCTAGTGTCGTCACCTCTACATTACATCAGATGTTGAAATACCCAACCAAGGGGAAATCATTACTGTCCATGGAGAGGAGGAATATATGGTCAGTCACTTGAACTCCTTCAGATATGTGGAAATGGATGGTGAATTCATCGAAACTCCGTGTCATCATTTCATGGAAGTCCCACAAACAGTCGTGACAACCAAGACTATTTCAAAGTTCCAAAGATTACCAGACCTCCGCTGAAGATGGCTTCTCTGAAAGATGCCATAGCAGTAGTCGAAGAAGGTAGGTGTCGGGGCCAACTCTCGGATATTCCCTACAAATATGACAAATTTGGTTTGGGTTTTACTTCAGGAGCCTAGAAAGTTGTTCGTCATGCTCATGCCAGGGAACCACCTTTACGGATCAGCAACCATGGAGTCAACGCAATGGAGGATAGTGATGACAGTTGTGACCTGGAAGAATGGATTTTTCCAACTATCAGCGGATGACTCAACAACTGGGAAGCCAAAGAATTTGTCCCTATTACTTTTATCCAACAGTAATTGTCTTTAAAGTTTTGTCGGGCTTGTAATAATTAAACAATTTAGACTTTTAAAACCTTGTGTCTTACCCGAGGCACAATGGTCCATTTGTAAGGGTTGTTAGTTCATTTTCATATGTCATCAATGAATCATGGACGTTTTTTCATGCAAACTTTACACTCTTTGTTCTTATTTTTATACATTTTTATTTTTTTCAATGATAGCTATGCTCTTACACACACTCACATATCAAAATGCATATCCACATCCACTCAGGATCCCATGGGTAACGATTCTTCTATGGCCTATTGTGACTTTGAAAATCCGATATACCAAGCCTAAGATGAAGGTGAGGAAGATTGTGAAGTTCCAGGGGAACTAGCCAGGTTACTACAACAGGAAGAAAGGACCATAAAGCCCCACGAAGAACCGGTTGACACAATTAACTTAGGTACCGAAGAGAAAAGAAAGAAGTCAAGGTAGGTGCCAATCTGGAACCCAGTGTCAAGAAGCGCTTAACTATGTTACTACATGACTATGTTGAGGTCTTTTCCTGGTCATACAAAGACATGCCAGGACTTGACGCTGATATCGTGGTCCATCATCTACCGATAAAAGAAGACTGCCCTCCGATAAAATAGAAAGTCCGTCGCATACGGCCAGACATGTCAGAGAAGATCAAGACTGAAGTCATGAAACAATTCAACGCCGGATTCTTAGCCGTCACTTCCTATCCACAATGGGTCGCCAATGTTGTTCGAGTTCCTAAAAAGGACGGTAAAGTACGCATGTGTATGGATTATAGATATTTGAATAGGGTAAACCCTAAGAATGATTTCCTGCTTCCCCATATCAATATTCTGGTTGACAATACCGTACAACATAAAGTGTTCTCATTTATGGATGGTTTCTCAGGCTATAATCAAATCAAAATGGCACCTGAGGACATGGAGAAAACAACCTTCATCACACAGTGGGACACTTTCTATTACAAATTCGGGTTGAAAAACACTGGGGCAACTTATCAGCGCGCCATGATAGCTCTATTTAATGACATGATCCATCACGAAATAGAGGTCTCTGTGGATGACATGATAGCCATATCTCAAACTGAAGAGGAACATCTTGACCATTTGCATAAATTGTTTGAAAGGCTAAAGAAATACAAGCTAAGGCTGAACCCGAGTAAATGCACATTTGGAGTGAAGTCTGATAAACTCCTAGGCTTCATCGTCAGCGGTGAAGGTATCGAAGTGGACCCTGCAAAGGTAAAATCAATACAAGAAATGCCTGCTCCTTGCACCGATAAGGAAGTCAGAGGATTCTTAGGACGGCTAAACTACATCGCCAGATTCATTTCTCACCTAACCGCTACTTGTGAACCAATCTTTAAATTACTGAAGAAAGATCAAGTAGTCAGATGGAATGATGAATGCCAAGCTTCCTTCGACAAGATGAAAGAGTACCTTCAAGAGCCTCATGTTTTGATGTCGCCAGTCGAGGGAAGACCTTTGATCATGTATCTAACTGTCTTGGAAAATTCAATGGGGTGTGTGTTGGGGCAGCATGACGAGTCTGGCCGAAAAGAGCATGCAATATACTACCTGAGCAAAAAATTTATCGACTGTGAAACCAGATATTCACTGCTCAAGAAAACTTGTTGCGCTCTGGCATGGGCTGCTCGTCGGCTAAGACAATATATGTTGACCCATACTACCTTATTGATATCCAAGATGGATCCAATTAAATACATATTCGAGAAACCCGCCCTCTCTGGAAAAATAGCAAGATGGCAGATGATCCTGACTGAATACGACATTTAATACACTACCCAAAAAGCAATAAAGGGCGGTTTACTAGCCGATCACCTTGCTCATCAGGCTGTGGATGACTACCAATCCATGAAATTTGAGTTCCCAGATGAAGACATCATGATGGTAAACAATTGTGAAGAATTCAGACCATATGACAGACCTGAACAAGGATCTCGATGGACCTTGGTTTTTGACAGAGCTTCCAACGCACTCGGAAATGGAATAGGTGTCGTGATCATATCCTATGAAGGATGTCATACTCTCTTCACTGCAAGACTTTGTTTCAAATGTACCAACAATATGGCAGAATACGAAGCGTGTATTTTGGGTCTCAAAGATGCCATAGATTTGGGAATCAAGTCCTTAAGTGTATTTGGAGATTCAACCTTAGTTATCAGTCAGATCAAAGGAGAATGGGACACGAAGCATGTAACACCCTAATTCTAACCGACAATTATATAAATAAATCAAAATTATAAAATCATTCATGCAAATGAATCAGGATGCCACAAATTCATCATTAAAAACTCATTGCATTCATCGTGGATACGTAACACTTTAAAACATCAGAGGACACGTCATCACAACAAATTAAACTCTTAATTAAATAACTTAACATCTACGCAGCGGAATTCTTAATAACATCTTTATCATCGTTACAGCAACTTCAAAACAACACATACTTAACAATAATCAACTTAAAGTTCAACAACTGAATAATCAACAATCAAAAGCAACAAGTGTCCACCCCCCCGAGTGTTACATATCAGAGCAATGACACTGACTCGAACTACTCAAGGTATACAACCTTCACTCTCGATTACCTGCACATTACCAACATAAGGGCAACATTTAAACAAAAGGGGTGAGATATCTAACAATATAATAAAGTGTATGATAATTAATATATTAAATTAGATCACATAACATCACCACTTCTCATCTTATAATAAAAAATAATTGCAACAAATAATACACATTCACAACATTAAAACACAACTTCTTTATGCAATCGTATAATGTGACTCAATACTATATGAATGCATGTGGTACCATTGGAGCAGAACTCCCATCTTAAAAATCTACCAATAAATAGAGGCATCAACAAGGCATAAGCCTTCATCTTAATATTCGCCAATACAGGCCATCTTTAACGAGTATAAGCTCCATCTTGAAATGCAATGTATGCGACACCATCATGAATGTAAGGACAACACCACAATTAACAACATCTCAACACAAACATCATCGTTGGCCATAAGCCTACATCTTAAAAGCTACCAATTATTAGAGGCATCTCAACATCTTTCATCAACATCATATATCAACATCATAATTCATCAAACATCATATATACATACAACATATATTTCACAGTAATTCAACCACAACAACATTACAACAGCAATTCGTCAATCTTGCAACGTTGGCCATAGGCCTACAACATGATTCGCCTATAACTAGTTAATCAACTAAGGCTTACTTATAAATTACCAAACCTCTTCATGTTACTAATCTGCAATATTGCATCATTATAATCATTCATCCTACTGTTACAAACCAGACATCAATCTATATACATCTCATCCTCATCATTCTTCATAAAAATCAACTTAACGATCAACACGGGAACTAATTCAAATCCTACTTTGGATACTAGGATTATACTTCCTATTCTTCATTTTAATCCTTAAGAATTAAGTTCACCGCGTTAGCTAATCAACGCTTCGAACGACACCTCAAATGGAGTCTGAAAACTCAAGTTACAACATTCTAAGACTGATTCTGCCAAAAACCAAAAACATGGATCGATGCATAACGCCTTAGGTCGACGCGTACTAAACTGAACTCGCAACATGAGTCGACACATCCTCTCTTGTATCTACTCATCCTAAGTCTGCAACACTGCATGTATCAACACATGCTCCTACGTATCGACTCATCCTGAGTCTGAAAGCCCTCATGTATCGAAACATGACTCCTTCGTGTCGAATCATACTAAGTCTAACAACATTCTTGTATCGACATATCACGTTTGGGGTCGACACATACTTCTCTGCTAAGAGTATTTTCTGCGATTTTCTATGTGTTTTCACTACGGGTTCTATACTTTAGGCCCTAAAAACATCTTCTAATCATGGAAAATCATCAATTACGATTATCCTTTAATTCTACATCAAATATACAACATCGGGACGACATTATTCATCCAAAATTCATCGATTTTTCATCATACAACATCATATACATTCAATTCATGAACAAGACAACAATCACCTCTAACCCCACATACCAATTATCATGAACCCTATTATAGAGTCAGAACCTCACCCTTACCTTGGATTGAAGGTTACTCTATAACTTTCTCCAATTGATTCCCGTTCTGCCCCTTTCCTCTTTTCCAACAGCTTTCACGTTCTTCCTTTCAAACCATTACTCTTCTTACTGCTTCTTCTTTATTGTTATTTTTAACAATAATAAAATAACCTATTATTCTCTTTATTCCTTAATGGGCTTAAAACTAATACACCCCATTTCTACTACTTCTATTCCTTTAAAACAAGCCCACATTAAATAATATCATCCTTCTCATAATATTATTTCACCACTTAATAAAATAATTAAATCTAACTAATCACCACACATCTTCACAAATATTCCAAACATAAATTAATTAAATTACGGGCGTTACAAAGCACCATAATCTCATCCCCTACAAAGAACATGTGTTGACATTAATCCCACATTTTGAGGAAATTACCTTTGAGCATTTTCCACGAGGGGAAAATCAACTAGCTGATGCGCTAGCAACTATGTCATCCATGTTTAAAATAAAGTGGGGTAACGAGACCCCCAGATCACCATTGAGCGGATGGATGAACCAGCTTACTGTCACGAGATCGATACTGAAGAAGTAGTGGACAAGCCTTGGTTCCATGAAGTTAAGAGGTATCTCAAGGCCCAAGAGTATCTGGTGGGAGCTTCAGTCAATGATAAGAAGTTCTTGAGAAGATTCTCTGCTAAGTTCTTCCTCAGTAATGGCATTCTCTATAAGCACAACCACGACTCTACTTTGCTTTGTTGCATAGACAAGGTTGAGGCAGACAAGATCATGGCTGATCTACATGAAGGCACTTTTGGCACCCATTCTAGTGGGAACACGATGGCTAAAAAGATCCTACGTGCGGGGTACTACTTGTCTACCATGGAAGCAGATTGCCATCGATATTCATGAACCTGTCACAAGTGTCAGATCTATGCTGACAAAGTACATGTGCCTCAAGTTCCTCTAAACATCATGACTGCTCCCTGGCCATTCGTGATGTGGGGCATTGACATGATTGGAGAAGTCAAACCTACAGCTTCTAATGGACATCACTTCATCTTGGTCACCATTGACTACTTCACGAAGTAGGTTGAGGCAACTTCTTTCACTTCTGTTACCAAGAATGTTGTGGCCTAATTCATCAAACAGAATCCCATATGTCGGTACGGTATCCCAGAGAGAATCATTATGAATAATGATACCAATCTCAACAACACTATCATCACCCCACTGTGCATGCAATTCAAGATCCCGCATCATAATTCTTCTCCTTACCGGCCGAAGATGAATGGTGTTGTCGAAGCCGCAAATAAAAACATCAAGAAGATCATACAAAAAATGACAGTGACCTACAAGGACTGGCATGAGATGTTACCATTTGCTCTCCATGGTTACCGTACCACGGCGCGCACATCAACATGGGCAACTCCTTTCTCTTTGGCATACAGTATGGAAGTCGTCCTACCAATTGAAGTCCAAATACCTTCTCTGAGAATCATAAAGGATGCAAGGCTGAATGAAGATGAATGGATTCAAACTCGACTTGACCAGTTGAATTTGATTAATGAGAAGAGGCTTACGGCTGTCTGTCATGGTCAGATGTACCAAAAAAGTGTGATCAAAGCTTTTAACAAGAAGGTCAGACGTCAGGTATATCAGTTTGGTGATTTGGTAATCAAGCATATCATATTACCACAAGGTAATCCCAGGGGAAAATGGACTCCTACATATGAGGGATCATTTATGATCAAAAGCATATTCTCTGGTGGAGCAATGATCTTAACCATTATGGATGGCGACGACCTTCCGCACCTTGTAAACACGGACATAGTCAAAAGATACTACGCATAAATAAAGACCCGCTAGGTCGACTGGCCTAGGAAAAAATTAGGGCATCCCAGCGAACCAAAAAGGTTTGGGCAAAAATTAGGGATAAAATATAACAACAAAAAATTTGTACACCCGGCAAGCTGAAAACCCGAAAGGGCGGCTTGGGCAAAAAAGGGTATCCCGGTGGGCTGAAAACCCGAAAGGGCAGTCCAGGAAAAAGTTAGGGAATTAAATCGTATGACTATGTCCCATTGAATCACCTTACAAACAACCTTCAACATCAACTGACAAGCTCAAACGGTTCTAATAATCCAATCAGCTTTGGATAAAGCAGCAAGTGGGCGAGACGCTCAGAGACATGAAGGCTATAGAAGAATGGGAACCCCATGGGATTATTTCACATATCTATCTTTTCTTTGTATCAGTTTTCGTATTCTATGACGACATTCTCTTACTAGAATGTGTATCTCGTTGTACAAAAAATACTTATTCAAGTTAATACAAAGATATTCCTTTGAAAGTGCAAAACTATCTGTTTTTCTTTTATTTCCGTGTTTTGTTTGCAAAAACGTCCAATGATTATTTTTGAACATATGCACTTGAACGTGACTACTGTTTACAAATGAGCAAAAAAAAGAGGAACAAAAAGTAGAAAGACAATCACTAATGGCTTTAAGAAATAGAATAATATCTGTAGACCATTCCACAAAATCCCCCGTGGGTACTTTTTCCAGCAAGAGAGGAAACCTGGACATCCCACTACATGATCGCTAACGTATCTCCAGTATGCAGCCTAATGGTATCAAGTGCTCTCGCATCCCCAGCAGAACAAAACTTCCAGTCACCTCTCCAAAGATTCCCCAGTGAAAGTCGCCCAGTTTCTCAGGATTACCTGTCAGGTTTTCACGAGGTCCACAAGTAATGCACGGAGTTTCCCTTACACAACAGAGTTTATTTCTCTAACAAATGGAAACTCATTAACACTTCAACTTCAAAATATGAAGACTTACACTCCTCATACCCAGCAGTACTCATGGATTTATTTTCCCCGACTCCAGCAACATTGCGGCATAATGATTAATGTGTCCATACATTACATCCATACATCATAGAATTGACAACACAAATGCATACAGCGCGATCTCATTTATTTTGAGAAACAACATTATACCATGCATTTCATACATCATGGCATTGCATGCAATTAACCTTTCATCTTTTCAGGAAAGATCAATCAACAGAAAATTATTGTCAAATTTTCAACAAGTCAGTTATAGATCAATTACCGAGAAAGGACTGGTCGACCATCTACATAACAGATATTTCCTTCAGACCCCCGCTGGTTCAGATTAATCTCTCACCGATTTATTCTGATTATTCTCCAGACCCCTGTCGGTTTAATTTAGATCTCTCAATGGTTTATTCCAATTCTTTCCCGCAAACGCTTTCTCTGGTTCAGATAAATTTCTCAACAATTTATTCTGATTCTTCTCCAAATCCCTTCCGGTTCAGTTTAAATCTCAACAGTTTGTTCTGATTCTTTCCCGCATACACTTTCTCTGGTTCAGATAAATCTCTCACCGGTTTATTCTGATTCTTCTCCAGATCCCTATCGGTTCAGTTTAGATCTCTCAATGACTTATTCTGATTCTTTCCTAGTAGGAACTTTCTCTGGTTCAGATAAATCGCCCAAAGATTTACTCTGATTCTCTCCAGTTAAAGAATATTCAAGACCTCTTTTGATTCAGTTTAAATCTCTCAATGATTTATTCTGATTCTTCTCCATATCCCTGCTGGTTCAGATAAATCTCTCAATGATTTATTCTGATTCTTTCTTAGTATGCACTTTCTCTAGTTCAGATAAATCACTTAAAGATCTACTCTGATTCTCTCCAGCTAAAGAATATTCAAGACCGCTTTTGGTTCAGTTTAAACATCTCAACAGTTTATCCTGATACTTGCCAAATGAACATTTCTGGTTCACATAAATCGCTCCAAGATTTATTTTGATTCTTCCCAGTCAAACAACATACAAGACTTTTGCTAGTTTCAGATAAATCGCTCCAAAGATTTATTCTGATTCATTTCTAGTTGAAATCAAGTTCAGACTTAGTCCATTTTCTGTCAACAGTCACCTTTGGATGGCATCTACAAGACCATCTCCAACAAATCTCCATCATTCCTCCAAATGGCATCTATAAACTCAGTCCCAATTCATCTTCGAGTGCAAATTTCTAGGCACTCTAGTGTTCAATCATCTTCCACCTTCAAGTCACGAATGGCGGATCTGCTAATCTAACTCTTCAGGTTTAAGAAGATTGAACAGGGGAAGCTGTTGTACCCCAAAATTTTCCCTCTCATTTATCAAGTATTTTCTCACAAGATCTCCTTTGGTTCAAGACTGCACAAGGGTTGATCAGCTCAAGACACCTCCTTAAGCACTGGTGACTGAAATTAGGGTTTGAGATTGCACAAAGATATTTGAACTTTTAATGCCTCATATGACTTTCATGTATCATTATAGACCCTCAAGATTTCTCATGTCAAGTTTCAAGTCTTGGATCACATTTTTGCTCAGTCAGTTGATCAGTTGACCTAAAAATCAGCTGTATTGGGGAAAAAGTCAATTGTGGTCAATTTACAGTCAAACTTCATAATTTTTTATCCATATCAACATTGTGAACTCACATATGTAATTTGATCAAGTTTGGACCACAATTTCTCAAGAAATCTGATCAGATCATCAAAAAGGCAAAATGTTCAAAATTAGGATTTTGACTGAGAAAAGGCAATTTCTGATTTTTGACCTAGCAAATGGTTGATTGGTTGGAAATATGATCGCAAGGATTCAATTGCATCATTTTAACCTAATGGAATGACTCAGAACATTTCTCAAGGTCATTTGATTGATAGTTGATTTTCAGTCAACTGATCAAAAGTCAACTACATACTAAAAAGTCAAACTTTGACTTTTTGGTCAAAATCAAGTGTCAAATATCACAATTCATCAAAAAATGTCAAAATATGAAACTTGTTCATCAATAAATCAAAAAGTAAAGATTTCATTTTAAAAAAGTCAAAGTTTCCAAACTTAGAAATTTTTCTAAGTGTTGAAAACTTCATATTTTTTCACAACTTTGAGTCAATATTTCACCATGATGCAAGATGATTCAAAGAAAACTTTAAACATGAAAGTTATTAATCCATGAAATCATGGTCATGAAACTAAAACACTTAGTGAAATTTTGAGCATTTTGGTCAAGATTTTAACCTAACTTCTGGGCCAAGTTTCATATAGTTCCAATTGGATTTTGCAAAAGTGGTTCAAAGAGAAGTTGTATAGCACATTACAAGCTTTCTAAAATGTCCAAGAACTCCTTGAGATCATTTTTTATCAAGGAGAATCGAAGGTCAGAAGTTAGGGTTTCAAGTTGTTTTACAAGGCAGAATTTCATGATGAACAAGAATGCAAATCCATGCTAGGCTGCACAATCTTTGCTTTGCAGGCCTCAAACTTGTTTGGAACTCCATAATTAAATGTTTGCACAGTTGTAAGAAGCTTCAATCTAAGCATTCAATGCATTGCCCATCCTTAATGTCATTTTGGGAAGAAAGTGCACATTCCCATTTTGGAAAAGTAGATTTTATGCACAAAATCAGTTCTTGAGCTTTGCAATTGTTTTCTTCTGGTCACACACAACCTATAACCCAAAAGAAACTTATCTAAAGCCTCTAACAACTCAGCCCATTCTTGTACTTTACCTTGAACTATATTTCCACTTTTCTTCAAAATCAATTAAGATAGCCATAAGTCTATATCTTGCACTTTTGACCCTCTCAAGTGCTACAACCTTTTCCTTACTTATGCACAAGTTGTTTGCAAGCTAAGAGACGATTCCAAGCCTCCAAGAACTCTATAAAACACCCTTGTTGCATAGAACTTCTCCATTTAACAGTTTTGAGCCAAAACTCTCCATCTCCATTTCCACTCGTGCGTTTTGATTCTTAACCATCCAGACACCTTACTTACATCATACACAAGAGATCTAAGCCCTTGTTTTAAGACTGTAACTCCTCCATTACTATCCACCATTTCCAAAACTGAAGCTTGCAACTTGACTTGAGTTGGGAATTTCAGCCATCCTCAAAGCAAAGTAGGAGTTGGAACACATTCAAGGAGGTCCAGGAAAGCTACAGAAATCATCAGGCCATCTCGAAGGTTTCTCAAACTCCATACATGACTCCAGCTGCAAGAGGTAAGTTTTCAAACTTCTATCTCTTCATACAAGCATCATTTGATTCTGATTTGTGAAGATAAGATGTAGATATCATTGCCACGAAGCTATACATATCCATAATTTACATTTATGTGGTCTGAGCTTAGAGAATTTTGGAGTTGAAGTTTCTGAAATGTTTAGGTTTTAAATTAGGGCCAGAAAAATTCTCACTCATCTTTGACTTTTAGCTTTAGTTATTTATATGGTTGGATTTGTGGGAATAAATGCCACAACTTTCATGTTTGTACTTTCCATTTTTATTGAGAGATGAAGAAGTTACAGGTACTCTGGTTGATTGAAGATTGAAGACGAAGTACAGGCCTTGGAAGCATTTTATGTTATGTATTTATCATTTCATATAAGTAAACGGGCGTATAGCCACCCCAGTGGTAAGGTAGCGCGCTGGTAACCAAGAGGGTGTGGGTTCAACACCCAGCGTGCTACCTTTTGCTTATTTTTTTCTCACATTTTCCTTTTCATCTTCTGTTTGCAGCGCCTGGGTCCCATAACATTGGGCCTTCCTTTTTTTGCTAACTTTCCCCCTGATTATATTTCATACCCCCTGTCCCATTTTACTTCTTTATTTCATTTTCATTTTTATTTTTATTTTACTTTCATATTTTCTTATTATTATTTTTATTACTAAATTTTTTTTTATTATTAATAGAAAAACCCAAAATATTTATTTTATTATTTTTTCACTCATATTTTATTTTTCTTTATAAAATTAAAAAGAACACAAACAATTTTCTTAACAATTTAATTTCTTTCTTTTATTAATATTTAGATAATTAGGTTTAATTATTATATTATATTATTTTCTTGGAAATTAAAATTAATTTAGAATTTAGGTTTGTTTTAATTAATTAATTTTTATGTATTTTTATATTATTCTTAAAACCTTTTCATAAAAACCCTAAAAAATCCTTTTTAGTTAACTTCTTTTTTCAATCAGTTTAAGTTAATTTTATTTGATTTTAATTAATTATTTTCTTAATTAGGTTAAGATTAAAACTTTTCATGAAAACCAAACAAAAATCATATTTCTTTTTCATTTGCATTTGTACACTTTCATTCAATTCTTGTGCATTTACTCAATATGGTTGTAATAGTTAATTAGATGTAATAACTTAAACCTTAAACCCTAAACCCTAAACCCTATTGATGTAATAGCTTATTATTTTTATTTTCCGCAATTTAATGCTTTATATATAAATGCTAGTAAATTAGGTTTTGTATGGAAAGATTAAAATCAACAAATTAGCAAACCCTAATTTAAAGACAAAATAATGCATGTAAATCAATACACTTGCATACTTACACCCTTAGGGTAAATCCACTTTGTTGCCTTATGAAAATGGCCATATTATGCATGTGGGGTATCTTAGCAAAAGCAATAAAAAATACAAGATCATAGTCCCTCGATGACGCTATCAAAGTTTACTTTCAAAAATAATCTTAGTCCCTTAAAGAAAATGCTAAGATATCTTACAATATTGCTAATCATGGCTATACGATGACCCATACCCGCCCCTTTTACATCCAAAGATAGAGTTACTTACCAATCCATGGTAAAATAACAATGTCAAAGGTAAGAGGAAATAAACAAGAAAGACTTTTGAGTAGATAGAATGTTCCTAGTTGCTTGCTCATTTTCAAACCAAAACATCCTTGCTATTTTCAAAACAAACACCAACACTTTCAAAACATCCCCCAAACTTGAAACATTTTTAAAAAGATCAACACTTTGTATACATTCTTACGAACGATAATTATTACAAAGTTTTCCTAAACGATGGCGCCTTTTCAAAATACTTTCAAAAACCAAATAAAGCACATTTTCAAACAAAAGCAAGTGATCTAGTAAGAAACTAAGAGCCCATAGATAACTACGGATGAAAAGGGTGCTAATACCTTCCCTTTTCATAATCTACCCCCCGATCTCAAGAAAACATCTCAAAGGTATTTCCTGTTCTTTTCAACCTTTCCTTTTGAATAAAAGAAAAATCTATGGCGACTCTTGCTAACCGCAACATTTGCGATCAAACGCAAAACACCCAAGTCAGTTCTCCCACCGTGTTACATGCGGGAAGGTAAATCCTACCCTATTACATGGCTTTGTGAGAGGTATATTATAGATATGCGAAAAGTAAAGTCCTAGTTACTATTACAAACTGGGAAGCAATTACAATAAGATGAGAAAAAAATGCAAAGACGTCTAAACCCTGAGGAAGAGAAATCCTTTTGCTTGTTTTGTTTTATTTTAAGAAAATACAAACCTAAGTCTATTTAATTTTAAATTAAAGAAAGAAGGTTAAAATAATTAATTTATTTATTTATAAAATTAATTTGATTAATAAAACACTAACCTAATATTTTTTGTGATTTTTTATTTAAAGTTGATTCAAATGATAAAATAAAGAAATAACAAAAAAGAACAAAAATAAAATATAAAGGGGGGGCATCCTTCGATCCAGGGAGAGTCATGGCCTTTCGATTCAGGGAAAAATGATGGTGTTTTTTGATCCAAGGGAGAATGGTCTGTTTCGATGGAAGGAAATGCTTCATTTTGATCTAGGAGAGGTTGGCTATCCTTCAATCCAATGAAAGTAACTGCCCTTTGTAACACAGTGGGAGAACTGACTTGGTTGTTTTGTGTTTTATCGCAATTGTTGCGTTTAGCAAGAGTTGCCACCGAATTTTCTTTTATCTAAAAGGAAAGGCTGAAAAGAACAGGAAAGACCTTTAGAGATGTTTTCTTGAGTTTTGGGGGTAGATTATCAAAAGAGAAGGTATTAGCACCCTTTTCATCCATATTTATCTACGAGCTCTTAGTTACTTGCTAGATCACTTGCTTTTGTTTGAAAATGTGCTTTGTGTGGTTTTTGAAAGTATTTTGAAAAGGCGCCATCGTTTAGGAAAACTTTGTAATAATTCTCGTTCGTAATAATGTATACAAAATGTTGATATTTTGAAAATGTTTCAAGTTTGAAATATGTTTTAAAACTGTTGGTGTTTGTTTTGAAAATAGCAAGGATGTTTTGGTTTGAAAATGAGCAAGCAACTAGGAACATTCTACCTACTCAAAGTCTTTCTTGTTTATTTCCTCTTTCCTTTGACATTGTTATTTTACCATGGATTGGTAAGTAACCTTATCTTTGGATGTAAAAGGGATGGGCAAGGGTCATCGTATAGTCATGAATAGCAATGTTGTAAGATATCTTAGCATTTCCTTTGAGGGACAAAGATCATTCGTAAGGCAACATTTGTAGCGTCATCGAGGGACTATGATCTAGTATTTTTTATTTTTGCTAAGACATCTTACATGCATATTATGACCATTTATTTCTCAAGGAAACAAGTGGAGTTAACCCTAGAGGTGCAAAGTGTGCAAGTGTATCTTTTTCATGCTTGATTTGTGTTGCACCCTAAAATTTACCCTCTTGATTTAAGCTTATGTTTCATTGTGAACATCATAGTGCATTGCATTCATACATTATGATATGATCAAAGTACTTTGGTTACCAAGTCTTCTTCAAGCTTTGAAGGTTGATTACATGGACAAATTGCTCAAGAGATATCTTACCATCTAAACCTCTGGATCTTTTGAGCTCAAAAGTTTTTTTTGTATATCTCAAGATGTTATATTTATCTCTTTGGACCCCTAGAAGATTGGAGCTTGTGTTTGATCACAAGAGGAATCACTCTTTGGATTCATCAGTCAAATTAGGGTTTGCTTGAGCAAGGTTGTTGGCCAATGTGCAAGTCTTGATTTTGAGAGCTACAACATTTCTTTGATATTTGAAAAGTCTTTGTACAAGGAATTGGTCAAGGTCACCAGAGAATTTGAAGTTTTAAAGATAATTCATCAGTCTCCTAATGTGTTGTCCAAAATTAGGGTTTTGGTTTTCATCAGGTTTTCTTGAGAATTTTGAAGTGAAACTTTGCACCGGGCCTCTATATGTTTGGAAGATCATATGTTTGAAGTTGTAATCATCAATTTGGAAGGGAAGTGGATCAATTGATTCAGAGGGGCAAAATGGTCATTTTGGTCAAAATCAATCAAAGTTGACCAAGTGAATTTTTGGCCAACCATCAATTCAAGGATGTACTTTTCATATTTCAAGTCCATTTTGGTCATTGGATTAAAGAGATTGAAGTTTGGGTTGAAACTTGTTCTTGAAGAAACCCTAAAATTTCTAACTTTGGAAAATGAAGATTTAATTTCAAAAATTCATATTTTATTCATCTTTAATCACCAAAATGCAAATGAAATATGCTTGTAAATCTAAGAGAATGATATTTCACCTCCTTTTGGTCCCATGTCCAAATTGGCAAGGAATCAAGAGTTATGACCTTTTGAAGTTACAAAATTATAGGTCATTTTTCAAAATTAGTGAATTTCAAGCTAGATTTTGGGAGCCTTAATGGATTAATTTGAAAAAACTAAAAACTATGGGATTTTAGATCTTTTCAAGTCCTTTCCAAATTGTATTCATTTGTGCCAAAATCCAAAGGTATGAGCAAGTTATGCGTTTTGGAATTTTGTGGCATTTTAGTGAAATTTGGCAAATGTGCAAAATGGCCATTTCTTGCAAACTCAAGTTTTAGCCATTCCTCTTGTTTCTAATCAAGCCCACTGGTAATTTGTGGTATGTTGAGGCCAATTACACTCACCATTTCGTGCCCATGTGCCTCATGAAATTGCTTGAATAAAAAAATACAAAACTTGCTCAAAATGGCCAATTCACCAACACTCTCACATTTCAAGTAATCATGGGCTGGCATTTTGAGCATGCGTTTGACTTCATTTGGCTCACAAAGCGCATAAAAATAAAGAGAATGCACAAGCAAAAGAGATGATTCACTATGCACTCCATTTTTGGCAAAAATTCCCAATCCTGCCCTCCAACGGATTTAAGGACAAACGTCCACTTCTAATCTTCTCTACAAGCTCTATATAAGTGAAAGCAAGCAAAGAGAGAAAGCGGGAACGCGCCATTTGCAAGAATTCCATATCTGAAATTTTCTTCCTTCTTCTGCAACTTGATTCGATTCTCTCAATTCATTGGTGTTTTCTTCAAAATTCTTGTGGGTTCTGCTTCAGCAAAGCAAGTAGATCAAACTAGTACCCTTGGATTGCAACTGGAGTGAAGGAGACGGTAGATCCATTTTCTCTCAAAGGTTTGAATTCTCAACTTCTAATTTTGATTTCTAGCCATGCTTCGTGTGATTTAAGTTCATAATCATGTTGTTTGAAGTCTATGGAATGATTCTGATGCTTTATAGCGTTTAATTTGATGAATTATGCATGTTTGAAGGTTCTGAAACTTGCGATTCAAAATGTTTTTGTTCATGTTCATGACTTGATTATGGACAGTGTGATTGATAATTTGAATTGATTCGAATTGCTATGGATTCCTTACCATGCCAGCTTTGATTTGCTTTTGATTTCATGAAAAATGATGCAAAATTGAACATGTTATGATGATCTGAATGTGAGCCCTAATCCTGAGAAGATGCGCACGTTTTTGAACATCCAGAGGTTGAAGATGATGTGGTGGCACATCATGATTGGTTCATTTGAAATTTCGGTCTATTTGAATTTTTATTTTATAAATAGATTTCCATAATTTTATTGCTTGCTCAAAAAATGATTGGAAAATTCTGAAAAAATTATCATAAATTCAAAATAATATTTCTGACTTTGTGTATTTTTTTGATAATTTTTTGAGAATATTTTGATTGGTTCAAAAATTGTTAGGTTTAATTAATTAATCATTCAAAGTTTATTTTTATTTTAATAGTTCTAGTGACCTAAAAAATCCACAAAAATCATTTGAGACTCCCAAAATAATGTGAAAATTGATTCTGACTTTGGTTCATCATTTTTCTTATTTTTTATTAAAATTTTAATTTCAAAGTTTATTTGTAATATTTTTTTGTTTTTTTTAATACTTCTATTAATTCAAAAATTCTAAAAAAAATCATATAATCTTGTTTTTAATCATAGAACCTGATCATATTTTTGTTTTGCCTTTTTTTTTTATTTTTGGTTATGTTTTTCATTTTCTTGCCCTTAAATAATAATTTCATTATTAATTGTTTGTTTTTTTGTTTTTTAATATTTTCCTTTTATCCAAAAAAATCACAAAAATTCAGGGATGTATGTTTTTAGCCCTAATATCTGAATATAATTTTGATTGGCCATTCTTCTAACTGTTTGATGTAAATATCATTTTGGTATGTGAATATTTGTTAACTACATAATTGCTTGAATATTAATTCTTTTCTTTACTTTTCCTAATTCAAAAAAAATATGAAAAATATATATTTTCTGACATTTAGGGTTTCTTGATATTTAGTTTGGCCTTGGTTTAATTTGTTTGAATTTTGATCTCATTTAATAAATATTTGAGATTAAAAGTCAAAATCTAGGGTTTTGTTGCTTATGGTGCAAGTTTCATGTTCAAAATCTTGGTGCTTTGGACTTTTATTGGATTTCAGGTCTTGATCAGGGTTCATGAATGTATTGGGGATTTGAAAACTATTTTTCTTGAATTATTTGACTGGGTTTGACATTTTTCCACAAATAATTTTGAAAACTTGTCTAGTTTGGTGGTTTTGCCAACTAGTCTTAAACTTTGCTTTACATTTGGCCTCCTCCCCAATCACTCATGAACTTAGGGCTTGCATTCTGACTTCTAAACACTTCCAAGATGTTAAGTTTTTTTTGGTTTGAATTATGGATCCTTGTTTCTATTTTTGGTGTAATTTTGAAGTGAAGGTATCCAATCATGTTTGCATGTTTTGTTGCAACTTGTTTGTTGGCCAATGAGCTTGGGTGAGGCTTATAATTGGGAACCTAATGATCATGTTGGTTCTAACTTTTCCATGTTAGCATCAAGCCATTTTGACCTAATGTCCCATACTTGAATGTTTTGAACCATCTAATGCATTATGTAGGTTTCATTTCCTATTGTGTTCATGAAGTGGAGTTTGAATTATTTGTGCATGATTATTTGTGCATGATTATTTGTGCATGATTATTTGTGCTTGATTAAGATGTGGTTGCTATTGACTTTCATGGTCTTTGTTCATATTATTCTCAAGCTCTTATGATCCTTGACTGACATTCAATTGTCAATTCAACATGGTGATAGAAGGGAGCAACATTCCTCTGATTCTCTTGACCTAATCTGTGTATATGCTTGTTTCTCCATATTTATCATGTTTAAAGTCATCATGTTTGTTCTCACTTTTTCATCCTATGGAATACTAACTTGGTTGTTGAATGTGCGAGGTACTCTGAGAAAGTTTCCACTTTATTTGTGGAACACAGTTTATTATACTGACATTATTTTGTATTTGGCATGTTTGATGGTTTGTGCAGGATATATACATATGATTGTGAATGCCCTACATTGCCCTTGGGACTTGTTCATATCTGATAGATTCCTGACTCAATTTGTTTACTGATGCCAGCTTGCTTGAAGTTTTCTCTGGGTTTCTTTTATTCCTGCTTGACTACTACAGATAGTTATCTGTTTGGTATTGTGCTACTTCCTTTCTCCCATTTTCATTTTGCATAATACTCTGATTGCATGATGGGACCTCTATTGCTGATATATGTCAGGAGGCCCTCTGGTTTTTGTCTGATTGCATGTATTGTGTTGTCGATCGATGAGTCACTCAATTTAGATATTGAGATCACGACGTCTCTCTCATTGCATGCTCCCTATAAGATGTTTATTGCTTTTCATCTTTAATTGTTGATCGATGAGTCATTCAATTTAGATATTGAGATCACGACTTCGCTCTAAGTGCATGTTCCCTATAGGATGTTTATTTCTTTTCATCTTGAGTTATTGATCAATGAGTCACTCAATTTAGATATTGAGATCACGACTTCGCTCTCATTTCATGTTCCTTATAGGATAGTTTTGTTAAGCTTCCTTTAACATGTTAATTAAGGTATGGTTTTCCTTTATCCTCAACCTAAGGATCAATCATTGTATGATAACACTAGGGATAGTGCTAGGCTAGTCTCCCTTAGTTGTTTTTTTCTCTTTTTGCATCTTGTATCTTAAAACAAAAATTGTTTTCTTGGGAAATCATAAGACACTTCTAATGAACCCAAACTCTTCTTCAAAGTAAAAGATACAAACCAACTTTACTCTTTGTATTTGTTATCTTTTTAGCCGATGTTTCTCCATCGCACATTTGTTTGAAGCCGACGTTTCTCCATCACACATGTTTGTTATCCTACTTTGATTCTCAATATCATTGTTAGGTGTGATGTTTCGTCATCCGATTTATTGATGTTTCATTATCTTTGCCATGATTTTGTGTTATCCTCTAGCGGATGTTTCGCCATCACACATTAGTTTGAAGCCGATTTTTCACCATCACACATGTTTGTTATCCTACTTTGATTCTTAATATCATTGTTAGGTGTGATGTTTCGTCATCCGATTTATTGATGTTTCGTTATCTTTGCCATGATTTCTTGTTATCCTCTAGCCGATGTTTCTCCATTGCACATTTGTTTGAAGCCGATGTTTCGCCATTGCACATGTTTGTTATCCTACTTTGATTCTCAATATCATTGTTAGGTGTGATGTTTCGTCATCTGATTTATTGATGTTTCGTTATCTTTGCCATGATTTCTTGTTATCCTCTAGCCGATGTTTCGCCATCGCACATTTGTTTGAAGCCGGTGTTTCGCCATCACATTTGTTTGTTATCCTGCTTTGGTTCTCAATATCATTGCTAGGTGTGATGTTTTGTCATCTACTTTATTGATGTTTCGCCAATTTTTCCATGATATTCATGTTATCTTATTGTCGATGTTTCGTCATCGCACATTTGTTTGAAGTCGATGTTTCGCCATCGCATCTGTTTGTTATCCTGCTTTGATTCTCAATATCATTGTTAGGCGTGTTGTTTTGTCATCCATTTTATCATTTGATGTTTCGCCATCTTTGACATTTTACCATGTTATTATTTAGTCAATGTTTGACCATTTCACTTGTTTGTTGTTTCATTGGCGTTTTGCCATCCTGACTATCTTTGCTTGTCTTAACTAAAAAACACAAACCAACCAAAACACATAAGCCAAACTACGGCTGCTCTGATTCCTTAAAAGGGATACGTAGGCATTGGGGTAGGGCCCAACCGAGCACAAATTTTATTTTCCCTACATTATTTTTTTTCTTTCGCATGCATTCCCTTTTCAGTTTTAAGCCATAGACGTAGGATTTGACCACACCCATTAAATTAGATAACAAGAGTGGATACCGTAGAGTACTACGTGCGTGTGGGGTGCTAACACCTTCCCCTCGCGTAACAGACTCCCTTACCCGATCTCTCAGTCGAAAGACCGTGATTTCTCCCTTTTTAGGTTTTCTTAATGTTTACCTTTCCCTTTCGACGGGATAAAAGATGTTCGGTGGTGACTTCATTGATGTTTCATTAACATCCAGATGACAGGTCTCGGCCGCGTAGTTTCAGCTGGAGACTTCACTGGGGACTGATTGACCTTTTGCTGGTCCATCCCGGAGTCGATCCTAGCTCTTGTTTGTTTTCTTTTTGGGTGTTTATTTTACCGCTTTGCATATTTATCTGTTTGCATTGCATCCTATGTGCGCTTTACTTTCTACATACTGGATTTGGCTGGACTGTTTAGATTCTAGATTTCTTGGTGGGTGGGTTGTTCCATGAGGTAAAAGGCCTCATACCCAGGCTATGAGTGAATTCCATAGGAACTAGGAATAGAGTGGCCATGGCAGCTATGAGGCGGATGCTTTGTAGACCTGACCATGAGACCCATGACTTCAGAGGTAGTTCGGATAGGTGTTATCGTATGATGATACCGACATTCGGGCTCTTGTACTCTAATTTGGCTTTTAACCTTACCTTGACCTAGACTACACCCGTGAGAGGGGCGGGGAAACTTTTCTTACAGGTACAGGTATTGTTGGTGACTTTGTGTTGTGAAGGCGACTCGGGTTCTCATGGTAGTTTTGAGGCTTCGAGATTCTCTTTTGATCTTGGCTGGTGTTGTTCTGTAATGGTCCAGCCACGATCCAGTGTGAACTTTGATCCTATCATATTGCATCATAGCATATTTATTTCTATAAAAAAATGATGTAAAAAAATAACTAGCATGCGCGTGTCATTTTCCAGGGACATTCAAGAGTCTTCTTTCCATTAGAAATGGCCAGTTTCCCTCCAGTTGAGTGTGATTCAGTTCATGTTAAAGAGCTCATCGGGCATACTTTCTCTTATCATATTCCTACCATCGATGTGTCCGAATTAAAGAGGTTGAGTTCTTATCTAAAGGGTGATGTTCTGAGCAATTTCAACAAAAATTATGGCAACATGTTACTATTCCTTAATACTCTGGTTCACCCAATGGATTTGATCACTCTCTTCCAGTTCTATGACAAAGAATTATGGTGCTTTACTTTTCAAGTACCAACTGGTTCCCACCCTAGAAGAGTATGCGCACCTACTTAATATCAGATTGATTGATGAAGTTCCTTTTGTCCAAGTGCCGGAAAAGCCAAAGTTCGAGGTTGTCGCTGAGATTCTTCGTTTGAGTTTGAAAGAGGTGAAAGACAATTGGAAGTCGAGTGAAGGTACTACAGGGTTTTATCTGAATTTCTTAGTGAAGAAAGCTGAAGATTGGGCAAAGAAAGGCAATTGGAGTGACTTCAGTTCTCTGTTCGCTCTCATGATATACGGGATTGTCCTTTTTCCTTGCAAGATAAGTTTTGTGGATTTGACGGTCATTTGTATTTTTAGAAACAAGAACCCGATACCGACACTCTTGGCAGATACTCTTTACACCATTCATTCCAGGCATGGAAAAGGTGGTAATGTGAGTTTATGCCATTCGATGTTGTACCAATGGCTTAAGTTGCATCTACCAGTGAGTGGCCCTTTCATGGATACCATGCTTTCTCTCCGATGGTCATCAAGGCTTGTCAACCTTACTTCATTTGATATCTGGTGGAATTATGACATGGGGGAAGTGCAAAGTATTGTCACTAGCTGCGGAAGTTTCCCTAATGTTCCCCTCATAGGAACTAAGGGGTGTATCAACTACAATCATGTGCTTGCTTATCGTCAATTGGGATATGCAATGGATGGACTGCCAAAGGTTGAGGAGGTGTCTGAATCAGTATATTTCGCTAGGGGAAGTGATCCTGAGATGCTGAAAAGAGTAACGAGTGCTTGGAAGGGAATTCGCAGGAAGGATACAACTACTTTGGGCAAGAAGGTTCCTATTTCTAGGGTTCCTTACATGGAGTGGGTTAAAGCCAGGGTTAAGATCTTACGGTTACCATTTGCAAGGTCGACTCCTCTATACGAACAACCTCCTGTTGTTCTGAGTAACACGGTGCCTACCGAGATGTACACCCAGGTTCATGTTGAGAATATTCAGCTTCGTGCAAAAGACCGTGAGGCAGGAATGAAACTTTATTGGGCAGATCAAGAAAGGGCCGACTTAGCTCGTAAACTCAAGGAAGCTCAAGGGGAAACTTATGATGTAACCAGTTCTAGGAAGAGGTCTCATGCTGAAATGGAAGAAGAATTGAGTAAGATTCAGCAAGAGTGTCGGAAGCTTCAGGCCTCAGAAAATAGTTACAGGAAGAAGATTCAGAACTTAGAAAAACAGCTCAAAGACAAAGACGTTCAGCTTGAGAAGGAAGTGGCCCAGAAGCGTGTCGCAGAAGATCGGTTCCAAAAAAGCAAAATTGTCGCATCTCAACTTTTGAAGGAGAAAGCCAGACTTGAAGAGTACTGTCAACATCTCGAAGCATGTCTAGTTCCGGAGATTTAGTTGTTATTATTCAGTTCTTTTTGCTTTTTATTAAGACATGTATTTAGTTGTTTATCATTTTACTCTTAATTGTCCGAAGCCACTCGAACATCGTTTCTTTTGTTTGTAAGTAATGGAAGTTTTCATCTTATTATCCTTTCTCTTTTGATTGTATGGTCGCACACCATGATTGATGAACCAAAGGACTCTTGGATACTTGGAAATGACAAACATATCATGCACATCATGTATTTCATAACATTGCAGGTTATCTCAAGAGGTTTTCTTACTCTGTTGCTTTTCTTATTCATAATTCAAGACGACTACTCATCGGTATTCCACCAGAAACAACTTACCAAGACAGATGGAACAGGTTCAAGCTGAACTTGCTGAAATGAGGGCCCAGATAGCTACTCAGATGACTCAATTCATGGAGGTCATCACTAACGTGAATCACCGATAGGAAGAACTAGCTTCTATTGTCAACAACCAAGGCCGCTATCCAGGGGATGGTGGAAATCAAGGGCTTTATGAGGACATTTTTGTAGGAATGGGGGATGTTCAAGATCAGCCTGCTGGAAATTTTCAGGGAATACCGGGAAACCCTTTTGTATGCAACGTAGGGCATTTTCCTCCGTCTCCTGGACCTCGTCTTGTGGGGAACAGAAGAGTTAATCAGGGCGGTGTGAGGAATTATCAGGAGCAGGATTATGACTTTGACCAAGATGAAGATCATTTTTCTGTTTGGTGTTCAGAGCCGGGGGTTCAGATTGAGGATATGAAGTATTGTTTATTGGAAGAGCGTTTGAAGGCTATGGAAGGACAAAGAGTCCTTGGTATGGATGCTAATGATCTCGGGTTAGTGTCTGAGGTGAAGGTTCCTCAGAAGTTGAAGCCTCCTACATTTGAGAAGTACAACGGAACGTCGTGTCCTATTACTCATACAACTGCTTATTTTCGAAAGATGTCAGTACATACTGAGGATCAGGGGCTTTTGATTCACTTTTTCCAGGATAGCCTATTTGGGGAATCCCTGGAATGGTACATAAAGCTGGAGAAAACTCACATTCGCTGCTGGAATGATCTCGCTCGGGCTTTTGTCAAACATTATCAGTACAATATGGATATGGCGCCTAATCGCACTCAGTTACAGAATATGTCACAAGGACCAAAAGAATCTTTCAAGGAATACGCTCAGAAGTGGCGTGAGTTGGTTGCGAGGGTTCAACATCCACTCATGGAGAGAGAACTTATTGATATGTTTATGAGTACCCTGCAGGGGCCGTTCTATGAGCACATGATAGGAAGTACTTCGACATGATTTGCAGACTTAGTCATGGCTGGTGAAAGAATTGAAGTGGGTTTGAAATTGGGAAAAATTCAGATTGGAGGTTCTAGTAGCTCATCGGGGGGAAGTAAGAAACCATTCAAAAATTACCCTAAGAAAAGGGAAGGTGACACAAGCGCGGTGTACTCTCACAGGGGACGAAGAGAGGATCGTCAGCACCAACAAATCAATGTTGTTTCTATTCCTGTTAATGCTCCTCCGCAGCAAAGACCAAATGCAGTGCCTCAACCAACAAAGGCAGCAAGATGCTTCCCGTCAGTATAACAACCAACAGCAGAGAAAACCCAGAAAATTCGATCCCTTGCCAGTATCTCTTACTGAAGCACTCCACCATCTGCTTGATTTAAAGTTGATCAGTTTGAGAAATATGCCACCACCACCCGCAAGACTTCCTGTTAACTATGATGCTAATGCAAGATGCGAATTCCATTCAGGCGGGGTTGGTCATTCTACTGACAATTGCTTTGCGTTGAAATGTAAAGTACAAGACTTGCTGGATTCTAAGGCAGTTGAGTTTACCCCGGTAACTGGTATGAATGTTACTCAGAACCCAATGCCGAGGCATGAAGGGGGTGTTGTTAACATGATTAATGATAATGATGAAGTGTTGAACTTAATCATGAATGTGGAACAAGTAACTACTCTGTTGAGTTGTGTTAAGAGGTATTTGCTTGATAATTCTATTTTCCCAGGTTGTACTTCAGAGTGTGTAAAGTGTAGAGAGCAACCAAAGGGTTGTGACGATTTAAAGGCAGGTGCCCAGTTGTTGATGAATGAGGGTTCCCTGCAGTTTGATAGAAAACCTAGCTACCGCAAGATTACCAAAGAGGATGTTGTTGTAATATCTATTCCTTACACCCCTGCACACATTCCTGCCCCATCAAGGGCACCTCCTCTGATGATTACGGTACCTGGTCACATGTCGTATACCAGTGAGAAGGTGGTCCCGTGGAATTACGGTGCCGATGTTTATTACCACGGGGTAAAGCAGGAGGTTAATGCTCGTTTGTCTGAGGAAGAACATGCTGAAGGTGATGAAGAGGAAGTCCATAACTTTTCTGGTGTGGGTCGAATGACTAGAAGCGGGAGAGTATTTGGTCCTTCCAATATGCAAGATGCGGCATATGCTTCTGCAAGAGAAAAAGGAAAACAACAGGTGATGATTGGCAATCCAAGGGTTATACCAACCAATGTGACTCAACCAATTCCAATACCAGAAGCTTCTTCAGTTCCCGATGAGGTTGAAGAGTTGATGCGGATTATCAGAAAGAGTGATTATAGCATAATTGATCATTTGAGCCACACTCCTTCTAAGATGTTTATCTTGTCTCTGTTGATTTATTCAGAATCTCACAAAAATGCTTTGATGAAGTTGTTGAAGAATGCGTTCGTGCCACATGAGATAACAGTCAATCAGTTCAAGAATGTTTGTGCCAATATATCCGCTGGGAATGGTTTGGGCTTCACAGATTTTGATCTTCCTCCGGAGGGACCAGACCATAACAAAGCGCTGCATATTTCAATGCAGTGCAGGGCACTACTTTATCTCGGGTTTTGGTGGACACCGGATCGTCTTTAAATGTTTTGCCCAAGTCAGCATTGATGAAGATTGATTATTCTGGACTAGAGTTGCTCCCTAGTGACTTGATGGTGAAGGCGTTTGATGGGTCTCAAAGGTTAGTATTTGGGGAGGTGGAGTTACCAATCAAGGTGGGTCCTCGCACCTTAACGGCTACCTTTTTTGTAATGAATATACAACCATCGTACTGTTGCTTGTTAGGGAGGCCGTGGATTCATAGAGCAAGAGCAGTTACTTCTACTCTTCATCAGAAACTCAAGTATCCTGCAGAGGGAAAGGTGATAACCGTATGCGGAGAAGAAGAGTATATTTTGAGTCATTTGATATTGTTCCGCTATGTTGAAGTTGAAGGTGAAATACATGAAACTCCATTTCAGGCGTTCGAGACAATTCATGCTGTCAACTTTTCTCCTCCGGATCAGAAAAGGAAATCGGAAACTGTTATGTCTTCTCTCAAAGATGCGAAAGCTGTAGTGGAAGGTGGTAACCCTGAAGGTTGGGGTCAGGTGCTGGACATTACTCTGAAGTTTGATAAATTTGGTCTTGGTTTTAGTCCAGGTCAGCAGAGTGCAACTCCCAGAGCATCCAGTTTATCTACTCCTATAAAGTTTTCCCGTCCTTGTGCTACTCAGGAAGGACACGTCAATGCAGTCGGCGACGATAGGGCTGATGGCTACAATTTCAAAGATTGTATTCATCCGATTATTCCAGGCCAGACACTCAACAATTGGACTTCTGTGGATGTTATCCAAGTTTCAAGCGCTGAGGAGTAATTTTCTTGTTTCTTTTATTGTCATATCATAATTCCTACGCTCTGCCCAAGGCATAGTGGATCATTTGTGTAGGGCCACCATGTTTATTTTGCAAGTTTATCATGAAATAAAGGATGTTTTTGCGATCAAAATCTTGTTTCTTTTTTTTCCTTTTAAATGGAAATGTTTCTCTTTCCACACACTGTCACTAAAAAACACAAAAATGTCATTCATGTAGATGCACTTCCACCACTGATTCTATTGATAACGACTCTGCTGTGGCTCATTATGACTTTGATACTCCTATTTATCAAGCTGAAGAAGAAGCATATGAGGATTGTGATCTTTTTGAGGAATTAGCAAGACTGTTAAAACAAGAGGAGAATGTTATCCAGCCGAATCAAGACTCAATTGAGGTGGTGAATATTGGCACAGAAGAGGTAAGAAGAGAAGTCAAGATAGGGGCCGATCTCAAAGAAAGTGTAAAAGCCAGATTGATTGAGCTGCTTTGTGAGTATTCTGATATCTCCGCCTGGTCTTATGAGGATATTCCCGGGTTGAATACAGACATAGTGGTGCATCGACTACCGCTCAAAGAAGGTTGTTCTCCTGTCAAGCAGAAGCTCCGGAGAACTCATCCTGAGATGTCCAAGAAGATCAAGGAGGAAGTCCAGAAGCAGTTGGACGCAAATTTCTTAAAGGTTGTCAGTTATTCGCCATAGATTGCAAATATTGTGCCTGTGCCCAAGAAAGATGGTAAATTCATAATGTGCATGGATTACAGGGATTTGAACAGGGCCATCCCTAAAGACGATTTCCCTCTTCCGCATATTGATGTGTTGGTTGATAATACTGCTCATTCCAAGGTGTTCTCGTTCATGGATGGCTTTTCGGGTTATAATCAAATTAAGATGGCTCCGGAGGATATGGAGAAGACAACATTCATCACGCCTTGGGGAACCTTCTATTATAAAGTGATGCCGTTTGGTTTGAAAAATGACGGGGAAACATATCAGCGCGCCATGGTCACTCTCTTTCATAACTTGATTCACAAAGACATTGAGGTATATGTGGATGATATGATTGCTAAGTCTGACACGGAAGAGGAACATCTTGTTCATCTGGAAAAATTGTTCGGGAGACTGAGGCAGTTCTTGCTGAGGTTGAATCTGAATAAGTGCACCTTCAGGGTGAGATCCAGCAAGCTATTGGGCTTTATTGTAAGTGAGAAGGGTATCGAAGTGGACCCGGCTAAAGTCAAAGCGATATAGGAAATTCCTGAGCCAAGGACAGAGAAGGAACTACGTGGTTTCTTGGGGAGGCTAAACTATATTTCCAGATTTATTTCTCATCTCATAGCCACCTGCGAACCTATGTTCAAGTTGTTGAAGAAAAGTCAGACAGTGAAATGGAATGAGGATTGTCAGAAGGCCTTTGACAAGATAAAGGAATATTTGCAAGAACCTCTGATACTCATGCCGCCAGTGGAAGGAAGGCCACTAATCATGTACCTAACTGTGTTGGAGACCTCAATGGGTTGTGTCCTCGGTCAGCACGACGAGACGGGGAAGGAAGAGCAGGCTATTTACTACTTGAGTAAGAAGTTTACGGAATGCGAGTCAAGGTACTCATTCCTGGAAAAGACTTGTTGTGCGCTTGCCTGGGGCGCCAAACGTCTGAGGCAATACATGTTAACTCACACCACCTACTTGGTATCCAAAATGGATTCAATCAAGTACATTTTTGAGAAGCCAACTCTTACAGGCAGGGTAGCCCGTTGGAAGATGATACTCACTGAATATGATATCCAATACACTACTCAAAAGGCAATTAAGGGTAGTGTATTGGCCGATCATCTTGCTCATCAGCCCATGAACGATTATGAACTGATGAAGTTTGATTTTCCAGATGAGGAAATTGTGTATATTCGGGATTGTAATATACCAGGCCCAGACGAAGGACCCGAGTCGGGATCATATTGGACGCTTTTTTTTTACGGTGCCTCCAATGCCATGGGTAACGACATAGGAGCTATTATCACTTCCCCTGAGGGATATCACATTCCTTTCACGGCTCGAATCTGTTTTGATTGCACTAACAACATGGCCGAATATGAAGCTTGAATTTATGGCATCGAGGCGGCAATCGACCTGCGCATCAAATTCTTGAAAGTCTACGGGGATTCCAATCTTGTTATCAGCCAGATCAATGGAGATTGGGAGACTCGCCATCAGAACCTAATTCCATATCGTGAGCATGTTATGAAGTTGATCCCGTACTTCGAAGAGATCACGTTTAAACACATTCCTAGAGAAGAAAATAATCTAGCTGATGCACTGGCAACCTTGTCCTCTATGTTCAAGGTTAAGTGGGCTAATGAGGCACCTTCCATTACTATCAGAAGTTTGAGTGATCCAGCCTTTTGTTTTGAGGACAGTTTGGAACCAGATGGTAATCCTTGGTTTTATGACGTTAAGCGATATCTAGAAACACAAGAGTACCCTGAGGGGGCATCCGTCACGGATAAGAAGTTCTTGAGAAGATTTTAAGCCAAGTTCTTTCTCAGTGGTGGTGTGTTGTACAGAAGGCATTATGATGGTTTACTGCTCAGATGTGTTGACAAGAAAGAAGCAGCTAGAATCATTGAGGAGATACATGAAGGTGACTTCGGGACCCCTTCCAATGGGCACACTATGGCTAAAAAGATCTTGTGAGCAGGTTATTATTGATCTTTGATGGAGACTGACTGTTACAATCATGCACGGGTTTGCCATAAATGTCAAGTCTATGCTGATAAAGTGCATGTACCGCCAGTACCTTTGAATGTCTTGACCTCCCCTTGGCCATTTACGATGTGGGGAATTGATATGATAGGCAAGATTGAACCAACTGCGTCCAATGGGAACCGTTTCATTCTGGTTGCGATCGATTATTTTACCAAATGGGTCGAAGTTGCATCCTATGACAATGTCACCAAGCAAGTGGTAACTCGGTTCATTAAGCATAACATTATCTGTCGCTACGGAGTACTTGAGAAGATCATTACCGATAATGGGTCTAACTTGAACAACAAGATGATAAAGGAGCTTTGTGAGTCCTTCAAAATCAAGCATCATAACTCTTCCCCATATAGACTAAAGATGAACGGCGCTGTCGAAGCGGCCAATAAAAATATCAAGAAAATTGTGCAGAAGATGGTGGTAAGCTATAAAGATTGGCATGAGATACTGCCTTTCACTTTGCATGGTTATCGCACCACGGTGCGTACTTCGACTGGGGCAACCCCATTTTCATTGGTTTACGACATGGAAGCGGTACTTCCGGTAGAAGTCGAGATTCCTTCTCTTAGGGTCATGAGAGATGTTGAACTAGATGAAAGTGAATGGGTACAGAATCGGTTGGATCAGCTGGAACTTATTGATGAGAAAAGATTGATGGTTGTTTGCCACGGTCAGGTATATCAACAAAGGATGAGGAAAGATTTTGATAAGAGGGTGTGACCTCAGTGTTACAAGCCAGGTGACCTTGTGCTAAAAAGGATAATTCTTCCCCAGGGAGATCCCAGGGGCAAGTGGGTCCCAACTTATGAAGGTCCTTTCGTGGTTAGAAAAGTTTTCTCTGGAGGGGCGATGATGCTCACGACTATGGATGGAGAGTACTTCCCTCTCCCTGTGAATGCTGACGTAGTTAAAAAATACTTTGCATAAAATAATAAAAACCCGCTAAACCGAAAACCGAAAGGGCGGTTTAGGCAAAAAGAGGGTGTCCTGGTGAATCGAAAACCCGAAAGGGCGATTCAGGAAAAAGTTAGGGACTTAAGGCAAATGACTACGCTTAGCATGGGTTTCTTTGTTTATTTCCTTCGTTCCGTCACCTGGCATAAGCTCGAAGCTAATCCAAGAATGGCCTATCCAAAAGTAGGAAGATGAGAGTCATCAGAGTCATAGCAGAGTCGGGACTTTGTGGATATTCACATTCACATTGCCATTTTTAAACACTTGTTTGTTTTAATTTTGTAATTTCTTGCTTCCAAATGTAAATTCCTTTTTCACAGGTAGATTTCTCAAAATCAATAAAATATCTTCTTTCAAGTATGCGTATGCATTTCTTTTCTCCCTTTTTACTATTTCGTTTGCAAAAACGTCCAATATTTTTTATAAGCATGATCATATAAACTTCGTGGCCCTTACATAAATATGATAATCTAAGTCACGATTGGCTGATCGTTTGAAATACGGATAAAAAACACAACCACCGCTGCGTAAGGGGCATGTTTGGTTTTATGTTTGATAAACCTCTCCTTCACTTTGTTAGCATTTTCCTGACCCTTTTGTTTCACAACTTTGGGCTGTTGGTAAAAAGATCATAGGTCAGGGTAATATCAAGGTTACGGCAGGTCGGCGGTACCGGTGAACCTGGTTGGAGATACTTCTTCCCCATAATGGCTTTTATTACATTTCTTTGTCGTGCTTTCATGTGTCATCTTGATTGATTGTTTTAAGCATTGTCAGCATATAGGATTTTGTTTATAGCTGAATGTCAGTCCTGATGCCCTGAATGATTTTTCCTAAAAAAATTTCATACAAAAATCACTCTTTAATTGTTTTTCGGGTATTTTGATACCAACTGTGTCAATTCTTTTGCATGACCAAGAATTTGGGGGAGGGAGTTTAGCTAAAAAACGATGAATGTAACGGTATGCTTTTGAATAGAACCTTGTTGACGATGTACAAACATTGTTTCAATCCCCAAACACTGGAGATATAAGGGAGTTAGACCCTCGTTAACCCCTCTGAGCCTTCGAAGTAGGAGTTTCTTTTCCGTTCGAAAAAACCTTTTTTTTTAACCAGGGGCAGGGTAGATGTTCGGTTGATTTGCCCAAGCATTAAAATTTCAAAAGGAATGTCCCACCTGAAGATCACCACATTTTATCTTTCACATCATGAGATCGGGAAAAATGTCAAAACCATGATTTTCATTTCCTCACAAAATCCTGAGGTCGAGTTCGAATCGATACAATAATGGCTATCCCTAGCCGACCAAGGAATGAGGCATTTATTTTCTTCAAAAAAAAGAGAAAGAAAAGAATGGAAAAGTTCAAAGACCTAAAGTCACATTGACTTGTTCACGATGAAAAGTACGGATAAGAAAGAAACGAAAAGCCCCGCTAATTCGAAACTTGAAAACAAGTCGCTTAGGCAAAAGTTAGGGCATCCCGCTGGACTCCCAAAATGAAAATTAAAAAAGATTTTGTCCAGGAAAAAATTAGAGGAAAGAGAGCCTAAAAGGCCAAAAAAGATATTCATTAAAATTTTCATCAAAAGAAGAGGAACAATAATGTCAAAAAAAAAAACCGAAGCAACAAAAGTTAAGCGACAATCATGTTGAAGGATTTGTCGTGATCAACCAGTCATCATAAATCTTTTTGAAAGATGAACACTTGTGATAAATCAACTGGATTTAGGACAGGAGAATATCACGAAGGGGGTGGGCACCAAATAATTTGAGCCTTGAAAACTTTTTTTTCTTCAAAAGAACCTTGAACCAGGCCACATTACAACCTCTAAAAGTCCTAACTGAAACAAGGGTTTAACTCAAAAGCATACCGCGACAGGGTAGCATTTCCTAAACTCCCCGAATATGTGTTGCATATCCGTGTTGGTATCTTATCACCCACATTTTAACTCATTTTTCAAAAAAGGGAAAGAAAAGTTTTAAAACCTTTTTGCACTCTAGCCAGTGATTCATTCACAACAGAGATGCGACATTTTGTTTAAAGTTCTCAACTTCAAGGCTTAAATAATTATCGCATCAGGTCTATCATTCTCAATAAACATTTTTCTGTATGCAAAAATAGTTGTTTGACATCAAAAGAGTTTACACGTTGAACACTTGTAAAGAGCTTAAGGATGGTCAAAAAAAGGAATGTTCGGCTCTCTTCCGTTTTGGCGGAGCCCATGTTTGTTTAGGACTCTGCTTATCTCCTGTGAAGTCTCATTTCCCCAATGAAGTTTCCTTTCCCCGATGAAGTTTCGTTTTCGCAGTAAAGTTTTGTTACTCCAGGTATTTTCTTTCAAAAAGCCTCGTTCTAAGACTTCAAGTTTGGATATGTCGCCTATCCCCAATGGAGTCGTTAAGCCGGGAGCCCTCGCTTTGACCTCTCAGTTCCCAGCCAATCTACTGATCGGGGCATCCTTTGTTAAGGATTTCCTCTTGTTCCCCAGTAAGGCCTTAATACAGTGTGACTATCTGCATGATCCGTCCTTTGGTTGCATTCCAAGATAATATCTCTCCAGCAATATAATCTTCAATAGAGTTTTATCCCTCCAGTGAAGTCCCGCCTCTTCAACAGGGTTTTTCTCCCCCAGCAAAGGTTTTCACCTCTCACGCCGGGTTTTGTTCTCTTGATATCATCCTCAACACGGTCGCGCGCTGTCTTTTTCAGAGATTACAGTCTTTCCCTATTCTTCTCCCTCAATGTCTAATCTTCAGGTAGGCATCCCTTTTCCGGAAGTTGCAGTGTTGGCTTGATCTTCCCCGGGAATTCGCAATTTATTTTTGCAGCTCCTCTCTTTGTTTGTGGCCCATTTTCGCTGGTTGCTCGGTTTTTATTCTCCGCAAAGCTTCATCTCTTCGAGGTTCCCTCTCTAGCGGTTCCCCATATTTTTCTCCTCTCATTTGGATTTTGCAATTTATTTTTGCAAGTCATGTCAGATTCTGACTTCTTGGTTTTTGGCTTCTCATTTAGCCATTTCCCAATGAGACTTTTAAACATACATCATCATATTGCATCTACCAAAACGCGTAGCATTTCCATTATCTGGAACATTGCGCTATAAAAAGAATTCCAACATGCATTGGAACATAGGCCTTTATTATTTCCGTCATCCCCAGTGATTTGCTAATACTTCAGATTTAATCCCCAGCGAGGTCTTTGTCCTCATAATCTCAGTTTCCCACCTATTCCAATATCCACTGACGTCAATCTTTTGTTTGTTTGAGTGTCTAATCTTGACTGTAGTTCAGTTTCACCCTGGCACAGTCTTTCTCAGGTTTAGTCTTCACTACCCTCTCCGGTTCATTCCAATGTCTATTGGTGCACCTTCTCAAATACCAGTTTCGTCCTGATATTCGCTTTTTGCAGGCCTTAGGTGTACGCCTTAATCTCCTCGCTTTGGGCCGAGTTTCACCCCGTCTCCTGTGCATGAAATCTAGTTTTGTCCTGGTACTCATCTAGTTTAGTTTCGTCTAACTGGTTTTTGAGTCGAGTTTCGCCTCATTTTTGCTTTCCTACTATGGACTCTTTGACGGTGTTCGTTTACCAAGTGCAGTGTTTGTGTTGCGTCCCTGGTTTGAAATCAGTCTCTTTTGTTCCTTGGATTCTCCTACCAGTTTTCGTCACTATTTATCCATTGATCTGAGACCAGCAGGTGCTCTGAGAAACATGCACTCTCATCACTTTGCTTTGGGTCGAGTTTTGCCTCGTTACCCGTGCGTGAAATCCAGTTTCGCCCTGGTACTCATCTAGTCTAGTTTCGTCTGGCTAGTCGTTGAGTCGAGTTTCGTCTCGTTTTTGTTCCTCATTTCCGGGATCTCAGTTCCTTCATGCTGTTTATCCTAGTTGAGATTAGCAAGTGTTCTTAGAATCACGCACTCTAGCCACTTTGCTTTGGGTCAAGCTCAGAGTTTCTCCTCCTCGCCCACGTATATTTTTTGTTACAGAGCTTAGTCTTGTCTATACTCTGTTGGTTGAGTTTTGTCTCACCCCTTCCTTTTGAAGCCCAGTTTTTCCCTGGCACGTTTGTCCGGAAATTTAGTTGCGACTACTTTTCTTTGTTTTTGCTCTATTTCAACCTACATTATGGCTTCATTCTGACGCATGTCTTGGGAGTTTTGTCTCTGTTTCTTTCAAGAGTGTAAATTTTTGGGTTCTTTCGTATTCAAACATCTTCAACCCTGAACGCTCGAAAGTTATCACTTTTCTCACTTATCATGATGAAGATATTTGAATAGGGGCAGCTGTTGCACCCCAAAATGTATCCTCTCGATTTAAGCTTATGTTTCATTGTGAATATCATAGTGCATTGCATTCATACATTGTGATAGGATCAAAGTACTTTGGTTACCAAGTCTTCTTCAAGTTTTGAAGGTTGATTACATGGACAAATTGCTCAAGAGATATCTTACCATCTAAACCTATGGATCTTTTAAGCTCAAAAGTTTTTTTGTATATCTCAAGATGCTATATTTATCTCTTTGGACCCCCAGAAGATTGGAGCTTGTGTTTGATCACAAGAGGAATCACTCTTTGGATTCATCAGTCAAATTAGAGTTTGCTTAAGCAAGGTTGTTGGCCAATATGCAAGTATTTATTTTGAGAGCTATAACATTTCTTTGATATTTGAAAAGTCTTTGTACAAGGAATTGGTCAAGGTGCCCAGAGAATTTGAAGTTTTGAAGATAATTCATCAGTCTCCTAATGTGTTGACCAAAATCAGGATTTTGGTTTTCATCAGGTTTTCTTGAGAATTTTGAAGTGAAACTTTGCACAGGGCCTCTATATGTTTGGAAGATCATATGTTTGAAGTTGTAATCATCAATTTTGAAGGGAAGTGGATCAATTGATTCAGAGGGGCAAAATGGTCATTTTGGTCAAAATCAGTCAAAGTCAAAGTTGACCAAGTGAATTTTTGGCCAACCATCAATTCAAGGATGTACTTTTTATATTTCAAGCCCATTTTGGTCATTGGATTAAAGAGATTGAAGTTTGGGTTGAAACTTGTTCTTGAAGAAACCCTAAAAGTTTCTAACTTTGGAAAATGAAGACTTAATTTCAAAAATTCATATTTTATTCATCTTTAATCACCAAAATTCACATGAAATATGCTTGGAAATCTAAGAGAATGATATTTCACCTCCTTTTGGCCCCATGTCCAAATTGGCAAGGAATCAAGAGTTATGGCCTTTTGAAGTTACAAAATTATAGGTTATTTTTCAAAATTAGTGAATTTCAAGCTAGATTTTGGGAGCCTTAATGGATTAATTTGCAAAAACTCAAAACTAGGTGATTGTATATATTTTCAAGACCTTTCCAAATTGTATTCATTTGTGCCAAAATTCAAAAGTATGAGCAAGTTATGTGTTTGGGAATTTTGTGGCATTTTAGTTAAATTTGGCAAATGTGCAAAATGGCCATTTCTTGCAAACTCAAGTTTTAGCCTTTCCTCTTGTTTCTAATCAAGCCCATTGGTAATTTTTGGCATGCTGAGGCCCATTACACTCACCATTTCGTGCCCATGTGCTTCGTGAAATTGCTTGAATCAAAAAATACAAAACTTGCTCAAAATGGCCAATTCACCAACACTCTCTCATCTCAAGTAATCGTGGGCTGGCATTTTGAGCATGCGTTTTTTACTTCATTTGGCTTACAAAGCGCATAAAAAGCAAGAGAATGCACGAGCAAAGGAGATGATTCACTATGCACTCCATTTTTGACCAAAAAATCAATCCTACCCTCCAACGGATTTAAGGACAAACTTCCACTTCTAACCTTCTCTACAAGCTCTATATAAGTGAAAGCAAGCAAAGAGAGAAAGGGGGAACGCGCCATTTGCATGAATTCCATATCTGAAATTTTCTTCCATCTTCTGCAACTTGATTCGATTCTCTCAATTCATTGGTGTTTTCTTCAAAATTCTTGTGGATTCTGCTTCAGCAAAGCAAGTAGATCAAGCTAGTACCCTTGGATTGCAACTGGAGTGAAGGAGACAGTAGATCCATTTTCTCTCAAAGGTTTGAATTCTCAACTTCGAATTTTGATTTCTAGCCATGCTTTGTGTGATTTAAGTTCATAATCATGTTGTTTGAAGTCTATGGAATGATTCTGAAGCTTTATAGCATTTAATTTGATGAATTATGCATGTTTGAAGGTTCTGAAACTCGCGATTCAGAATGTTTTTTTCATGTTCATGACTTGATTGTGGACAGTGTGGTTGAAAATTTGATTTGATTCGAATTGCTATGGATTCCTTGCCATGCCAGCTTTGATTTGCTTTTGATTTCATGAAAAATGATGCAAAATTGAACATGTTATGATGATCTGAAAGTGAGCCCTAATCCTGAGAAGATGCGCATGTTTTTGAACATCTGGAGGTTGAAGATGATGTGGTGGCACATCATGATTGGTTCATTTGAAATTTCGGTCTATTTGAATTTTTATTTTATAAATTGATTTCCATAATTTTATTTCTTGCTCAAAAAATGATTGGAAAATTCTGAAAAAATTATTATAAATTCAAAATAATATTTTTGACTTTTTGTATTTTTTTGATAATTTTTCGAAAATATCTCGATTGGTTCAAAAATTGTTAGGTTTAATTAATTAATCATTCAAAGTTTATTTTTATTTTAATAGTTCTAGTGACCTAAAAAATCCACAAAATTTATTTGAGACTCCCGAAATAATGTGAAAATTGATTCTGACTTTGGTTCACCATTTTTCTTATTTTTGATTAAAAATTTAATTTCAAAGTTTATTTGTAATATTTGTTTGTTTTTTTATTTTTAATACTTCTATTAATTCAAAAATTCTAAAAAAAATCATATAATCTTGTTTTTAATCATAGAACCTTATCATATTTTTGTTTTGCCTTTTTTGTGATTTTTGGTCATGTTTTGCATTTTCTTGCCCTTAAATAATAATTTCATTATTAATTGTTTGTTTTTTTTTGTTTTTAATATTTTCCTTTTATCCAAAACAATCACAAAAATTCAGGGATGTATGTTTTTAGCCCTAATATCTGAATATAATTTTTCTTGGCCATTCTTCTAAATGTTTGATGTAAATATCATTTTGGTATGTGAATATTTGTTAATTACATAATTGCTTGAATATTAATTCTTTTATTGACTTTTCCTAATTCAAATAAAATATGAAAAAATATATTTTCTGACATTTAGGGTTTCTTGATATTTAGTGTGGACTTGGTTTAATTTGTTTGAATTTTGATCTCATTTAATCAAAATTTGAGATTAAAAGTCAAAATCTAGGTATTTGTTGCTTATGGTGCAAGTTTCATGTTCAAAATCTTGGTGCTTTGGACTTTTATTGGATTCCAGGTCTTGATCATGGTTCATAAATGTATTGGGGATTTGAAAACTATTTTTCTTGAATTATTTGACCGGGTTTGACATTTTTCCACAAATACTTTTGAAAACTTGTCTAGTTTGGTGGTTTTGCCAACTAGTCTTAAACTTTGCTCTACATTTGGCCTCCTCCCCAATCCCTCATGAACTTAGGGCTTGCATTCTGACTTCTAAACACTTCCAAGATGTTAAGTTTTTTTTTGTTTGAATTATGGATCCTTGTTTCTATTTTTGGTGTAATTTTGAAGTGAAGGTATCCAATCATGTTTGCATGTTTTGTTGCAACTTGTTTGTTGGCCAATGAGCTTGGGTGAGGCCTATAATTGGGAACCTAATGATCATGTTGGTTCTGAATTGTCCATGTTAGCATCAATCCATTTTGACCTAATGTCCCATACTTGAATGTTTTGAACCTACTAATGCATTATGTAGGTTTCATTTCCTATTGTGTTCATGAAGTGGAGTTTGAATTATTTGTGCATGATTATTTGTGAATGATTATTTGTGCTTGATTAAGATGTGATTGCTACTGACTTTCATGGTCTTTGTTCACATTATTCTCAAGCTCTTATGATCCTTGATTGACATTCAATTGTCAATTCAACATGGTGATAGAAGGGAGCAACATTCCTCTGATTCTCTTGACCTAATCTGTGCATATGCTTGTTTCTCCATATTTATCATGTTTAAAGTCATCATGTTTGTTCTCACTTTTTCATCCTATGGAATACTAACTTGGTTGTTGAATGTGCGAGGTACTCTGAGAAAGTTTCCACTTTTGGCTTGAGGCTTTTGTGTTCCACTTTATTTGTGGAACACAGTTTATTATACTGGCATTATTTTGTATTTGGCATGTTTGATGGTTTGTGCAGGATATATACATATGATTGTGAATTCCCTACATTGCCCTTGGGACTTGTTCATATCTGATAGATTCCTGACTCAATTTGTTTACTGATGCCAGCTTGCTTGAAGTTTTCTCTGAGTTTCTTTTATTCCTGCTTGACTACTACAGATAGTTATCTGTTTGGTATTGTACTACTTCCTTTCTCCCATTTTCATTTTGCATAATACTCTGATTGCATGATGGGACCTCTGTTGTTGATATATGTCAGGAGGCCCTCTGGTTTTTGTCTGATTGCATGTATTGTGTTGTCGATTGATGAGTCACTCAATTTAGATATTGATATCACAACTTCACTCTCGTTGCATGCTCCCTATAGGATGTTTATTGATTTTCATCTTTAATTGTTGATCGATGAGTCACTCAATTTAGATATTGATATCACAACTTCGCTCTCAGTGCATGTTCCTTATAGGATGTTTATTGCTTTTCATCTTTAATTGTTGATCGATGAGTCACTCAATTTAGATATTGAGATAACGACTTCGCTCTCATTGCATGTTCCATATAGGATAGTTTTGTTAAGCTTCCTTTAACATGTTAATTAAGGTGGGGTTTTCCTTTATCCTCAACCTAAGGATCAATCATTGTATGATAACACTAGGGATAGTTCTAGGCTAGTCTCCCTTAGTTTTTTTTTCTCTTTTTGCATCTTGCATCTTAAAACAAAAATTGTTTTCTTGGAAAATCATAAGACACTTCAAATGAACCCAAACTCTTCTTCAAAGTAAAAGATACAAACCAACTTTACTCTTTGTATTTGTTATCTTTTTAGCCGATGTTTCGCCATCGCACATTTGTTTGAAGCCGATGTTTCGCCATCACACATGTTTGTTATCCTACTTTGATTCTCAATATCATTGTTAGGTGTGATGTTTCGTCATCCGATTTATTGATGCTTCATTATCTTTGCCATGATTTCTTGTTATCCTCTAGCCGATGTTTCGCCATTGCACATTTGTTTGAAGCTGATGTTTCGCCATCACATATGTTTATTATCCTGCTTTGGTTCTCAATACCATTGCTAGGTGTGATGTTTTTTCATCTACTTTATTGATGTTTCGCCAATTTTTCCATGATATTCATGTTATCTTATTATCGATGTTTCGCCATCGTGCATTTTTTTGAAGCCGATGTTTCGCCATCACATCTGTTTGTTATCCTGCTTTGATTCTCAATATCATTGTTAGGCGTGTTGTTTTGTCATCCGTTTTATCATTTTATGTTTCGCCATCTTTGATATGTTACCATGTTATTATTTAGTCAATGTTTGACCATCTCACTTGTTTGTTGTTTCATTGACGTTTTTCCATCCTGATTATCTTTGCTTGTCTTAACTAAAAAACACAAACCAACCAAAACACATAAGCCGAACTATGGCTGCTCTGATTCCTTAAAAGGGATACGTAGGCATTAGGGTAGGGCCCAACCGAGCACAACTTTTATTTTCCCTACATTATTTTTTTTCTTCTTTCGCATGCATTCCCTTTTCAGTTTTAAGCCATAGACGTAGGATTTGACCACACCCATTAGATTAGATAACAAGAGTGGATACCGTAGAGTACTACGGGCGTGTGGGGTGCTAACACCTTCCCCTCGCGTAACAGACTCCCTTACCCAATCTCTCGGTCAAAAGACCGTGATTTCTCCCTTTTCAGGTTTTCTCGATGTTTACCTTTCCCTTTCGACGGGATAAAAGACGTTCGGTGGAGACTTCATTGATGTTTCATTAACATCCAGATGACAGGTCTCGGCCGCGTAGTTTCAATTTGTCTTGTATTAGGGTTTTCTAAGCATTGGTTTTATATTTCTATACAAATCCTAATTGCTAGCATTTATATAAAGCGATAAATTGAGGAAAGTAAATATTCTATGCTATTACATTATTTGGGGGATGGGGTATACAAATTTACAAATGAGAATTTTGCAAGAAATTAAACCTAATTATCTATTACAACCATATTGAAATAATATACAAGAAATGAATAAATATAATATACAAGGATATAAATGGAAAAGAAAAGGATTTTTGTTTGGTTTTTTGAGGAAAGGGTCTTGGTTTTAACCTAATTAACTAAAAGAGGTAATTAATTAAATTAAGAAAATTAAACCTAAATTAATTAAGAAAAGAAATTAAGTTAGAAAGCATTTTTAGGGTTTTTTAGAAAACGTTTTAAGTTTAATAAAAATAGTATGGAAATTAATTAATTAAAAGAAAACCTAAATTCTAAGTTAATTTTAATTAAAAAGAGAATAACTAAACCTAAATCGAATTATTAATTTAATAAGAAAAATAAATTAAGTTTTTTATAAGAAAATTTTTTTTTGTCTTTTGTTTTTAAAGGAATAAAATATATAGAATGCAAATAATAAATAAAAATATATTTTTGGAATTTTTTATATGAAAATAATAATAATAAAAATATAAAGCAAAAGTAAAAATAAAATTAAAATTAAAAAAAGGTTAAAAAAATGTTTTATGAGCTGACACATGAGCTTATGTATTGGCTCATGCAGGTTTCGTATTAGCTCATGTGTTGGCTCATGTATTGGCTCAAGTATGTTTCTTGCTCCTAAAAGTCAAAACAACTCAGTATGAGTCGATGCACACTGGTTTCGTATCGACTCATAATCATTTCGTGTCTATGCATACGTGTTTCGTGTCGACTCATAACCTATTTTGAACATAATATGTATCGACTCATAGCATTTCATGTCGACGCATAACTGCTGTTTTTTGCTTTTATCACTTTTTTGCTACATGTAAAAGTTAGTTCTAAATACATGGTTAGTGAAAATGAAAAGCAAGCATAAGGTTAGCTTCAAGGCAATGATATCTATATTTTATCTTCACAAATGAACCATTAATGATGCTTGTATGAAGAGTTCAAAGTCAAGAAAACTTACCTTGAAACTGAAATTTATGCTTTGAGTTTTAGCTGATGTATGGGTTGTTGTTGAGCTTGGTAAGTGATGATAGTGATGCCACAGAAGTTGTTTTTGTGTTTGAACAACTTCTATATGATGTATGTGGAGTGTTTAGATGGTTTTTTTGGAGAAAACTTGCAAGGTATGAGATTCAAAGATTTGGACTTCAAAGCTCAAAAATGGAGGTTTTGTGGGCAATTCAAATGATTTTGAGTGTTAGTTTCCCCTTCTTTTTTCTGACCTCTTTCTCTTGCAATCGTCCTCTCTATTTATAGAGAAGATTTGATACTTCAAACAACTCAGATTTTGAATCACATGTTATGGCTATCTTGCTTATTTTTGAAGCAAGCATGAAGAACATGGTTCTAATGCTTGTACAAAGCTATCTAAAGTGGTTGATCACTTTAAACATGTTTGTTCTGACTTGTAGAAGTTGAGTGTGATTAGAACGACAAGTTAGAGGCTCAAGAAATTGACTTTATGATTATAGTGAACTTTGCAAGAATGTCAGTGGTGCCTTTATGCCAAAAATAGAAAGATGCAATGGACAATACTTGAACCACTTGGATAATGGTTTAATCAATTGTGTAAACATCTGATTATGGATAGATTTACAAGTCAAGAGACCTGCAAAGTGACGATTATGCAGCAGGGCTAAGATTTTGGTTCCTTGTTCATCACAAATCTGCCTTGTAAATCAAGAATGAATGTCCAACTTCAGATCCTTGAATCTCCTAGCTCAAATATGATAAATTCATGCTCTTGGATGTTTTGGAAAGCTTGAAACACCCTCTATAATTTTCATGTTGACCATTTTGACAAAATCATCTTGTAACTATGTGAAAAAATTCCAAGAAGTTGGGATAAAATCCTGACCAAAACTGCTGAAAATTTCTCTAAGTGTTTATTTAAAAATTCCATGACTTCATGAATTTATAACTCAAAATCCAAGAATTTCTAGAAAAATACCTGCCCTACAAAGTTTTAGATCTCATTGAGATCTACAACTTTCATGTTGGATGTTTTCCTTAAATCATCTTGCATCATGGTGAAAAGTTGGCATGAAGAAATGAAATTATCATGTATAAAAAATACTTAGAAGAATTTCTAAGTCTTGAAGAGTTTGAATTTTCACATTGACTTTTGACTTTCTTGATTTCTTGATGATCAAGTTTCATATTTTTGAATGTCTTGATGAATTTTGATCTTTAAGGCTTAATGTTGACCAAAAAGTCAAAGTTTGACTTTTGGTGCTACAATTGACTTTTTCATCAGTACAACTGATTTTTGGTCTCTTGGTCAATTGACTGAGAAGACTTGAAGCTTGACATGAGCATTCTTGAAGGTCCATAATGATCCAATAACTTCACTTGAAGTATTAGAAGTCCAATTGTCCTTATGCAAATTTAAACCCTAATCTTTAGGTATCAGTGTTGAGGAGATGGCTTGACCTAGTCAATACTGGTGGAAGCTTGAGCTTTCGCGGATCTTTATGAGAAATGTCTTGATAAATGAGAGGGTAAATTTTAGGGTACAACACCCTTCGATCCAAATAAAGGTGTTACCCTTCGATCCAACGAGGGATGTGGCTTTCGACCCAGAGGACATTGTCGAAACTGCCTGATAGATCACTTGTGAGGGCACTCAATCTGCAAAGATATGTTAGCAAAATAAAAGAATGACTTGGGTGCCAAACCCAGATCCTCTGATTATGTGTGCATTGTCCTTATTTATGCTGGATCTGCAACATAAACATTAGAGACAAAACAAATGCATACCTGGGGTCGAACCCAGGTCTTTAATCTTGAATAACAAATCGAATGAACTACCAGCGTCGATGTGTCATGCAAACATAAAGTTTGATCTTTTTACTAATTCTTACCAATGGTGATGGATAAATCTGTGGCTTCAGGCGTGGGTACCTTTGTTTAAGGGTTTCTTCTATTTGACACTTCTAGACGTGTGCTTGCTTAGGGGCTGGTGATGATTGGAACAACTTCAGGAGACCTCCAAGAATGTGTTTGCAATTTCGTGTGACTCTTTCTCCGGTTGTGTCCAGCCATTTTTGATCTGGCTAGGGTGTTATTTATATAGATGGGATGGAGGGGACAAGAGAACAAAGGTTTAAACATCCATAAACAAGTGTTTTAAGGCCATTAATACCATTTTGAAATGTTGCAAAAGATGTGGAATTCTTGTCTCTTTTTGAATTTGAATGAATGTGGACACCTTTAGCTTTCGAATACCTTTAGTCCCTGCCCTTCGATTGGCCTCAAGTTGCCTCCTTCGTCTGGGTATTTTGAATGGAACTTTTATGTACCCTTCGAATGGGCTTTTGGTTGCCTCCTTCAAATGGACTTTTTGAGTGTCTTTCATAAGTATGCTTTGTGCCCTCTTCGAATGGGCCACCAAGGTGTGTCCTTCGAATGACTCAAATATCATCATTGGGGCCTCTTCGATTGAGCCCCAACAAAAAACTCTTTCCAGGCTAATCAAAGCTTCCTTCAGAATGCTTGTGCAGGAAACTTAAGTATGGCAATATGCAGGATCTTGGCCAGCAAGCATCTTGGACCAAAACTCACCATAAAGCCAACTTATCGTCAATAATCATGTGTACTTTGAATGAACCAGTGAATTCTTCTTTGAAGGGACCATATGAATATGCCTTCGAAGGGACTATCATGTGTGTCAAAGTGTGAGAAATTGTTTCAAAGGGGACTCTTGCCCAGTCGAAGCTGGCACAAAGGCAGCCAATGCCTTGTGGGCGCTAGCATGAGGCAGGTCAAAGCAAGCGTAAAAGAGGCCATTGCCTAGTGACTCAGAATATACATGCAGGAGGCCATTGTTTATAGATCGAAGGGCATTTATAGGGAATTCTCGCCTAAATGAAATTTGGACCAATGCTTGCTCGAAAGGGGAACCAACACGTAATCGAAGTTGATGGGCCAATGCTTGGTCGAAGGGTTTTAGGAGCCCAATCGAAGCTTGCCATTATGCCAATCGAAAGACCCTTTGCTATCATTCAAAAAATTCATTTTTCTTTAGGTAAGCGTTTGTAACCAACCATGTAAAAGAAACCTTGGGAAACATGAGAGGGCAAATTTTGGGGTACAACAACTTCCAATGGCCTCCAATATTTCACCTTATTCCTTTATTGATCCAAAAATACATCTTGGAGCTTTATTCCTAATTGCTCCAACCATGCTCAAATACCTGAATCTACCGGCAAAAAAATAGAGCCCCCACCGAACATTATTTATCCCGAAGGAATGGGAAATATAGAGAAAATCACAAGAAGATGGATAAGATGGTCTTGCACCCAAAAGAGAGGGGATTGATAAGACCAAAGCCTCCTAACAATTAACCTCAATATTATTGTATCAAAGGTTTCAAATTAAACATGCATGGGCTTGCAAACATAGGTTTGGGCCACGAATGATTATTTCTCGAATCGGGACAAAATTTAGCGTTATGTTAAGCAATCGTAAGTGGACTTATATAGAAGTCGCACCTATTTTGAGGCCAGTCAATAACAATCTATGTGCCATATGTTTGGAGAGATGATATGTAGATCATCCTCTAACAATATGTAACACAATGAGAAAGGGATAAGATGAAGAGGAAGGGGATACATTTGAATTAAAAATTTAATCAAACTATCATTAAAATCATCCATCCATTTTAGTGGAGTTAAACTTAACACTCAAGATCCAATGATGTTAATGAAGTTCATGATCAACAAACACATAGCCAGAATATATTAAAAAAATAAATTGTAGTTAATGAATAAGATAAAAAGGAAAAATGATTTTTAAATTGTATTTAAAATGAAAATAAAAGGCAAAATATCAAAACCATATTCGAAGTATCAAAGAAAAATTTAAAGAGACCATAGAAAAATCAGAAATGATCTCAAATATTTTTATAAAATTTTTGATAATTTTTTAAAACAAAAAAGTTTTTTTTAAATTAATTAAAATCACTCAAATAAGTAAAAAAATATCAAAAATAGTAAAAGTCAAAATAAAATTCTAGAAAAATTTCAGAAAGTCAGAAATAAGGAAAATTATTTTTATAAGGAAGTCGATTATGTAAGGGGGGAGGGGTATTAGCACCCCTCACACCCGTTATACTCAATGAGATCCATTTTGATCGTTTGTTTCTAAGGGTGCATCTATCTAAAATTATACTTGCTAGGGAAAATGAAATGATTTTTATTAGTGCGTTCGTGAGGGTCTCGCAACCCTTTGCCTACGTATTCAGTGAAGGAATCAAAACACCGTAGTTCTTCTAGAAAATGTTAGTTTATTGTTGTTTTTAGTGGGCAACATTAATGTAAGCATTCTAGCAATAGCCACGGCCGGTATCGCGGTAGAACGGAGATAACATGCCATTTTAAGGGATTTTTTTATTTGTTGAATGTTTTTGTTAATTGTGAAATGAGTGTATAACGATTAAGTGTTTTTTTGGATTTTTTTTATTAAAGAAAAAAGTTTTTATTTTAATTACAAAATAAGAAAGAGTCTTAGATGGAGACTAAAAAAACCCTAATTGTTGTCATGTACAAAGGTGGACCTAATATTGAGTGTAAAAGGAGAATTTTATCCTAAAATTATCATGCGTACGTTGATATTAAAGTCTAATCCAACATAGAACTATAAAAAATGACATTAATCACTTAAGGGAACATGTTATCAAGAATTAGCCGAGCAATCAGACAAAACAAAAATAAAAAAAGTACAAAGCAAATATTTTTGTGTGATTTTCATCAAGTAAAGAAAATGTGACTAAGTAAAAAAAACTAAAAGTGACTAATTAAACAAATATTAAAATATTCACGAAATATTAAATTAATTTTAAAGCCAAACTAATTAATAAGAATTATCTAATTAATCAAAAGCATGATTATTTAATTAATTTTACTAACTAAACTAAATTGATAAACAATAAAAACAAAGAAAATTAGTAAAGAAATAAAACTAAACTTAATTAGAACATATGTGTAAAGCAGAAAAAAAAAGTCGGGTGAGAAGCAAACAAAAATCTGGGGAGAAAAAAATAGTCGGGTGAGAAGCAAACAACAATCTGGGGGTATGAGATGGAACTTCTCGGATAGGCTTTAAGAAGTGAATATTCTAATCATTATTATTTGTTTCAGCAAAATAAAACAAATAAAAAATGGGCTTAAAGGAAGGCCCAGGTATTATAAAAAAACAGATTATAAATTAAAATATAAAAAAAAAGCAATGTGTTGGCCGAACCGGGTCAATGAGATCCGGACCTAGCTCACTCAAAATACACATGGGTTGGAAATAACCCTAAGACAACCACATCTTTCTCTTATTGACAACAGTTGATTTACCCTTCTTTCTCTCTACCACGCCTTTCTTCTTCTTCTCTCAGCTCAAACGTGTAACATCCCGATTTTTATTTAGTATTATTTAATTATTTTATTAATTTTTATATTATATGATAATTAATTAAATTATGTGTTTTGGTGACTATTTGAAATATTTGGATATATGTGTTATTTGAATATTTTGATTTATGAGTGAGAATAAAAATAATTAAGAGTTGGGCTTATATTATGATAGAAATGTGAAGAATAGAATTAATCTCATTAAAAAAATAGGGTAGTAAGAGGAGAGATTAGAGTTGTTATGTCATAACACAAAAGAAGAGAAGAACAAGAAGAGAAGAGGAGAAAGAGGAAGAGAGAAGAGGCAAAACCTAAAGGTGAACCTTCAAGAGGTAAGGGGGAGAATCCTTATTATTATGGGTGTGTATGGTATGCAATGGGTAGTAACATGCTAGTTGTGATTTGATTTTCAATTTCTAGATCTAAACTCTCACATGTTAGGGTTTGTGTAGAAATATATGGATTTGATAGAAATTGATGTGTTGAATGGAATAGAATGAGTACCTTCATGTTAGGATGATGGATTATTGATAAAATTGGCAAACATGATATTTTGTGGTGATGGGTAGTGTTTTTGATAAGAAAAATTGTGTGAAAAGTAAGTTAAAATGCAGAAAAAACCATGTTTTAGAAGTTTGAGTCGACTCAAACTGAAGGAGAGTCGGCACGAGACAACCCACCAGGCAAGGAAGTGTTGTCACGCAGTTTTGCATTGACTCATTCTTTGCATTGATTCATACAGGGTTTTGTGTCGACTCATACATAAAGTTTTCTATCAGATTTTGTAACGACCGTAACTTTTGAACCGTAACTCCATTTTAGGCGCCGTTTGAATCGCTAGAAAGCTAACACAATAAACTATAAGATAGAACTAGGTTTATTGGCATTGGATTATTGGAATAATAGTTTTTATATTATTTTTTATGTGTCATGAATGGATGATGAATGAAAATAACATGTTTTGGCATTATTTGCTATTCGTGATATGTGTGATTAATGAATGTTATATAATTGCATTGTTGGTAATGACAATGTGATAAATGTAGTTTTGTGCAATGGTGGGATGATTCATTTTGATGGATTATTGTGATATGCGGTATGATTAAGGTTTGGTGATAATCTTAATTTGCATATAATTGGTTATGTTTGCAGATGCATACATGGGGAGATTGAACTCAGGTTGGTTGCTTTGATCCTTGTGTGGAAATAGAAGCTGTGAACTATATGTTCATATTGGTGAGATTTGGTCTTGTCCGGATCGGAAGTGTGGCTCTGGTTCTAAATATTAAATTGGGAGCGAGGTGAACTCGATGTTCATGGTGGTACCACATGCATGAGTCGCATTGAGTTGCATTGGAGTCATATTTGTTGTTATGTGAGGTTTTGCTTTGAATGCGTGATGTTTGTGATAATTGGTTCAACTGTGACTTTGGTGATCATTGCAATATATGTGATGATTGTTTTAATTGTTCTACTTGGATATAATTATCTTGGCACTTGTACTGGTGAAGCCATGTTGTATAGATAATTATATGAAGTGTGATGAATTCTTGGAACGTATGCGTGTTATATACATTGTTAATATTATATATATATTCATAATGATGTGAATTATCACCCTTCTGTTGTAATGATGTTCTATGTAACATTGCACAGGTACCGAGGATAGCGATGATACTTGCCAGGATTAGTCAGAAGAGCTAGATCCTTATTTATCTGTTTATCCCTAGGTAGTGAGTCAATGCTCTGGTCTATGTAACACGGGGGAGGTTTTGAACTCATGTTTAATTGAAAAGATATTGTTATTTCTCTTATTTGAATTGTATGTTGAGAGTTTATGTTGAGTGTCCTCAGTGCCTAAGGATTTGAGATCCGTTACTTGTTGTGAGGATTTATAATTATAGTATGGGATATAATCATTATTATTATTATTTGAGTAAAGAATTATTCCGCTGTGATATGCATGATTTTGAAAATATGAAGTTTGAATATGTGTTATGATCATGACTAGTATATATGTTTGAATTTCTTGGATATTTTGTGAATTTAATATGTGATGCCCTCTTTGAAATGCACGTTATTTTACTCTTATTGTGATATTTATGCTATGTAGGGTTAGTGGTATCAGAGCAATGGTCAGTCATATTGGCCATGTTACTAATGAGTTTATTCCCTGTTGTATTTGTTACGTGTGTGAAACACTATCGATACTTGTTTGTTTCTTCTAACCATTTGGTTGCAGGAGTGAGTTTGAGGCAAGTGGGGAAGGAGTTTTCACTTCCCTGAGTTGTTTCAGCCGTAGAGTGTTGGTTCAGTGTGATGTTGATTGCAAGAGTGTGGATTTGAACTGATGTTTACAGTAACTGTTTGGCTAAGACAATTATTTTCTGGAACCTGAGAAAGAAGGAAATGGAGAAAAACATTATAAGCTTTAGAGAGATTGTTGGACATTATGCTCAGGTGATTTTGAGCAAGATGAAGGATGATATCGCAGTTGGGTAACAATGGTTTATGCCACCATTACAGTTGTCAGCTACCTATTGACAAATTAAGGAATTGATCACCCTTAATCGCTTGTAAAGTGAATGAGTCTATGCAAGACAGTACCATGTTATTTGCTTTGTTGGCAATGTTGGATCTCGGCGAGAAGCAACCTATGGGTGAGTTATCTATTGTTCGTAATTTTTCTGAGGTGTTTCCTAAAGATGTAAGCGATTTTCCTCCAGAACGTGAGGTGGAGTTTATGATCGACTTAGTTCCTGGAACTAGTTTTATTTTGATGGCTCCATATCGGATGTCAGCTTCTGAGTTGAAAGAGTTGAAGAGACAACTTGAGGATTTACTTGAGAAGAAGTTTATTCGTCCGAGTGTGTCGCCATGGGGTGCACTTGTTTTGTTGGTTAAGAAGAAAGAAGGTTCTATGAGGTTGTGTGTTAATTATAGATAATTGAACAAGGTGACTATTAAGAATAAGTATCCACTTTTGAGGATTGATGATTTGATGGATCAATTGGTTAGGGAAAATGTGTTCAATAAGATTGTTTTGAGGTCTGGGCATCATCAGATTTGTGTGAAGGCTAAAGATATTCAGAAGACTGCTTTTAGGACGAGGTATGGTCATTATGAGTATTTTGTAATACCGTTTGGTGTGACCAATGCACCTGTTGTATTTATGGAATATATGAACAAGATTTTTCATGAGTATCTAGATCAATTTCTTTTGTGTGTTCATTGATAACATTTTTATCTATTCTAAGAGTGAAGAGGATCATGCTGAACATTTGAGAATTGTGTTATCTGTGTTAAAGGAGAAGCAGTTGTATGCTAAAATTTCTAAGTGTGAGGTTTGGTTGAAGGAAGTGAATTTCCTTGGGCATGTGATTTCTAGTAGGGGTATTTATGTTGATCCTGCAAAGATTGATGTTGTGTCTCAATGGGAAGCTCCGAAATCTGTTTCTAAGATTAGAAGTTTTCTTGGTTTGGATGGTTATTATCGTAAGTTTATTGAAGGTTTTTCTAAGTTGGCGTTACCTTTGGCACAGTTGACTAGGAAGGGTCAGGCTTTCATTTGGACTTTGCAGTGTGAAGCTAATTTTCAAGAGCTTAAGAGAAGGTTAACAACTGCTCCTATTTTGATTTTGCCTAATCTGGAAGAACCATTTGTAGTGTATTGTGATTCTTCTTTGATGGGTTTAGGAGGTGTGTTGATGCAGAATCGAAAGTGGTAGCTTATGCTTCAAGGCAACTTAAAGTTCATGAGAGGAATTATCCTATGCATGATTTATAATTGGCTGCAGTTGTGTTTGCCTTGAAACTATGGAGGCACTATTTGTTTGGACCGAGGTTTGATGTGTTTAATGATCACAAGAGTTTGAAATATTTATTTGATTAAAAAGAGTTGAATATGAGTCAAAGAAGATGGTTAGAATTTTTGAAAGATTATGATTTTGGTTTGAACTACCATATGGGTAAAGCGGATGTTGTAGCTGATGCTTTGAGTAGGAAGTATTTGCATATGTCAATGTTGATGGTCCAAGAATTAGATTTGATTGGGAAATTCTGAGACATGAGTTTGTTTTGTGAGGAGACTTCTTTTGGGTGTAAGCTTGGTATGTTGAAGCTTACTAGTGGTATTCTTGACGAGATTCGAAAAGGACAGAAATCTGATTTGAGTTTAGTTGATCGATTGGCATTGATCAATCAAGGCCGGGGTGGTGATTTTTAGATTGATGAGAATGGTATCATGAGGTGTCGTGATAGAGTTTGTGTTCCTGATGTGGGAGATTTGAAGAAAATAATTCTTGATGAAGGGCATCGTAGTGGTTTGAGTATTCATCCTGGAGCTACTAAGGTGTATTAAGATTTAAGGAAACTATTTTGGTGGTCTGGTATGAAGAAGGATATTGCAGAGTTTGTGTATTATTGTTTGTTTTGTCAGAAGTCTAAGATTTAATATCAGAAACCATCTAGTTTAATGCAACCGTTTTTTATTCCTGAATGGAAATGGGATAGTATTTCTATGGATTTTGTTTCGGGTTTTCCAAAGACTCCGAATAACTATGATGCAGTTTGGGTCATCGTTGATAGATTGACAAAGTCTTCTCATTTGGTTCCAATTAAGATAGATTATCTGATGGAGAAGTTTTCTAAGTTGTATATTGAGAAAGTTGTAAGTTTGCATGGTGTTCTGTCGAGTATTATTTCCGATAGAGATCCGAGGTTTACATCGCATTTTTGGGAAGGTTTGAAAAGTTCTTTGAGTATGAAGTTGCGTTTGAGTTTGGCGTATCATCCGCAAACAGATGGTCAGACTGAGAGGACGATTCAGTCACTTGAAGATCTTTTGAGAGCTTGTGTGTTGGAGCAATGAGGTAATTGGGGTAGTTAATTACCTTTGATTGAGTTTACTTATAACAACAGTTTGCATTCGAGTATTGGAATGGCACCGTTTAAGGCTTTGTATGGTGGAAGGTGTAGAACACCTTTGTGTTGGTATGAATCTGGAGAGAGTGTTGTGGTTGGGCCTGAGATACTTCAACAGACTACGGATAAGATTAAGATGATTCAGGAGAAGATTAGGCAGAATGTGAATGATATGTGTTTTGTGTCAAATGTGAAAATACTTGTGTGATCGGTGGATCTGGAACTGACTGTTTAACGCTGGTTCGCGAAATGTCGCGGAAGCAAGAGTCGCCACCGTCTTTTATTTTCTCCAAAGGGAAAGGACAAAAGCACAGAAAAATTCCTTAAAGAGATTGCTCTCGGTTCGGGAGGTAGGTTATAGAAAGGGAAGGTGTTAGCACCCTTTCTATCCATGGTTATCCATGGGCTCTTAGATACTTGCTCATTGTGTTTTCAAAAATGTTTGTTTGCTTTTCAATGTGGGTTTAAAAAAAGTTTCTTTGAAAGTTTCAGATCGACTCGTACGTCAGAGTGTTTGAAAAGTTTGTTTTGAAAGCTTTTGAAAATGTGTGGTGTGAAAAGAGTTTTGTTTTGTTTTTAAGATTAGAGCAAGTATCCTTGAGAACCTACCTACCCTAAGGAATTCGTCTGTGTAAATGTCCTTTTAAAGTAGTGCCATCCCACCATTGAGAGGTAGGTAGCACCACCGTTGGAGGTGTTCGGGTCAATTCGAGTTTTAGGGACGTGGTGATCACCAGAGCAATGGGAAGACACCTTAGAAGCTACCCTCATGCCAGATTCCCGGATCATGAGGACTTACTAAGACGTCCTCTACTCGACGATCACCTTTCGAAAGGCAACAGTGAGGCGTACCCTAGGGGTGGTGTGTGCGAATTGTGTGTCATGTTTCAGTTATTTGTCTTGTCATGTTTATTTGTGATCTACGCTTGATTTTAATTAGGGCCATTCATTCTTGCATGCTTTTTAACAGTTAATATTTGCGAGGAAGATAAATCTAAACTATTACAAATGGCGCGGGTCCACATCGCCAAAATTAAACCGGACCCGATTTAGCGGAAAATAAATAAAGCGATAAATAAAAGTGCGAGAAATTTAAATTACAATGCTTTGGGAGAGATACAAAATTATAATAAATGACATAAAATAAATGCGCAAATTAAATAATTAAAAACAATGGGCGTTGGACCCTTTTTGCAAAAAGATTAAATTAATGAGAAATTAAAATTAAAAAATTAAATGTTTTTTTGGTATTTTGTGTTTTTTAGATTTAAAAGAAAAAAGAAAGAATTAATTATAATTGACTAACCCTAGTTCTATTGTTTTTTAAGTTTATTATGAAAATATTGAATTAACCTAAATTAAACCCTAATTTTTATTTATATACATTTAATTATAAAATAAATAAATAAATGAATAATATTGTGGTAAGAGAAAAAAAGGGAAATTTAAAGGATATAAAAAATTATCAATTAACCTAAATTAACATTCTTGGATTTTTTTGTTATGGAAAAATGTAAATTAAACCTAATTTGAAATTAATTTATTTACATGCTAAGAAAATAATTATAATAAAGTAAATATTATTTTTTGGTCTTTTCTGAATTTTTGAATGTTTTTTATATTTTTATGAAAATAAATTAATTATGTTAAAACAACTAAAATAAATAAAATAGCAAGAATAAAATAAGAAGAAAAATAGAAAAATGCAAACCAGGGGGGGTAGCCCCAAATTGGAGGTACAGGCCTGGTGATTTCTGGCCCATTAGCTTTGAATTCGTTGACCTTTTGAATTAGGTGTGATGCGTTGACTGGTGCTTACAGCGTTCTTTGAATCCTGGCCATTGATCTGGGTGGGATGGACGCGTGTGTGGCTTGAGATGGTGAGCGTATGGTGTTTTTCACTGTGAGCGCTGCATGGAATTACCAATGGAAAAATAATATGGAGATTACTCAGACCTGGGACTCGAACCCAGGTCTTGGAGGTTGAAACAATACGCGCTTGCCATCTGTGCCACTTGACCTGTTTGATATATAATATGTAAACAAATAACAAAAAGAAAAAGCAAACGCATTAATTGTTAAGCGCGCCAATTTTCAAACCAGCCTATCACGTTGTGACAACGAGGTTGTCTTCTTCGTTTTTTCTGAAACAAAAGCCTATGGAAACGGTTTTACAAGCGTGGCTGTAGACAACCTACAAGAAAATAGCGATTAGCATTCTATTGGTCATAAATTCATCGCGAGTATAGCTTCCTCTTCGTCTCTAGGCGCTGAGTTCAACCATGGTGGTCTCAAAGGCCAATTTTACTGTATTGAAAAAGCCCTAAATCAAGCTCTGAAAAACCCTAGAAGATGAACATGGTAATATCGCGTATGGTCAGTAAAAACACAATTGAATGCAATAGTTAGCTTGGAAACTTCACATTGAACAAGAATTCATGAATAAAAATGCACAAGGATGCGTAAATTATGATATGCGATTTGGAAATTTTTATGACACAGTTTGAGTTCCTGATACCAATTCCTGGAGCTTTTATGGTTGATATTGATTGGAATACGATCAGTGAATCACAAGGAAGCTTTTGGGATAGAAATCAAGGCTTGAATCGACCCCTAACCTTGAAAACAGTTTTGTGTTTTATGGAAAAAATTTCAATGTGCAAAGTATTCTTGGGGCGCAGCTTAGAGTGTTAGGCAATTAGGTTTGTGCTTCTGATCATATAGTGAAGCTATTAGGTTAGAAATATTGCACAAAATCCATGGTATTCAATGATTTCAATCTTTGATTTTGGAAGATCTTTTTTGAATCTTTTTTCATGTATATTTGGTTCAATCATGCTCCAATCACACCAAAACTTGCCATATTTAATTGTACACGAAATCTTGAGAATAGAATGTGCACAAAAAGATTTTTTTAGGTCAAGTTTATATTTTTCCCATATTTAAATAATTTAAATGAATTAATATTAATATAAATTCAAATAAATAATTAAAAATTGAGAAAATGCTTCCCTTTGGGCCAAGTGGTCGTGCATAGGCTTGGAATGATGGATCATGGAAGAAAAATGGGCCCATTTGCATTTTTAGGTCATTTGAACCATTGTTGACTTTTCAAAATTCCCAAAAATTTCCCAACTTCCACAAGGCATAACTTGCTCAATTTTCAAGCTTTTAACATGTTCTTGGACATTTTGGAAAGGTCTTTGAGTCCTTTAACCAATGTCTTTGGTCCCATGTCTTTTTGATTTACCAATCTCAAGTTATGGCCTTTGACTTAAAGTCACTTTTTGTTGACTTTTGAAAATGACCTATAATGTTGAAATTGATAACTTTTTGTGAGAGCATTTCTTGGACTTGAAGTATGAAGATGAGTTGTAGGAAATGTCTTTCTCTTCAAAATGAGCTTTGGATGGAATTTTTCTGATAATCCATGTGAAAGTTATGCCCTGGTCAATTTCAGTTGACTTTTTCAGTTGTCCAAATATAGTAACTTTTGCATCTTTGATGATTTCTGAGCCAAATTTTGAGAATCATGATCAAGCATTGATCAAATGATGTTTGTGGCTTCAAAATGATATGTTGACCAAAAATTTGAACTTTTGACTGTCAAATGACCATTTTGCCCCTACAGTTGACTGTAGTGCAATCTAGGGTTTTGACTGTGCAATTTTGAGCTGAATGTCTTGAAACTTGATGTGAAGATGTTTGACCACATTTGTAGGCATATGATACTTGATTGGGCCTTTGAAAACTTCATCTTCTTGATCAGAACCCAAACCCTAGTTTTGACTGTATAGGAGACAGTTAAGCTGCATAACCCTTGGGGAATTTTGTGACCTTGACTTGACAAATCTTGGAGAATATGGGAGGGCAAATTTTGGGGTGCAACAGTTGCCCCTGTTCAATCTTCTTAGACCTGAGGATGCAGATTGGCGGACATGCCTTTCGTAATCCGAGGGTAGAAGAGGATTGGACACTAGAGTGCCCAGAAATTTGCGCTCACATAGTAGCAGTGATGGTGGAATGGGCTTATAGATGCCATTTGGAGATTGATGAATAGGATGATGGGCTTATAGATGCCATCGGGATGTTGATCGCGTAGGAGATTCCTTGGCGAGAACCTGCATACCTGCAAAAGATAAAATGAGTACCTGACACGTTGCAGGAGCTGATTTTAGGTGCTTGGTATAGATATGTCCTGACTGGTTACAGGAGCTGAGTCTAGAGCTTCAAACGCTGATGAATGAACCAGGGATGGTTATTGTCTTAGCATGAATGGTAAGAGAACCTTGGGCGACTTTAACTTCAACAACGCTCGTTGAGGAAAGATCTTGGGTGACTTTATCTTCAACAACGCTCGTTGAGAAAAAAATCTTGGGTGTCTTCTACTGGGATAAGAATCAGGGAGATCTTAGGGTCGATCTGACTGAACCAGAGAGGCCTTTGACTGGGTAAGAATCAGGAAAATCTTAGGGTCGATTTAACTGAACCGGTCTAGGTCTTGAAACATCTTCAACTGGATAAGTATCAGGGAGATCTTAGGGTCGATCTGACTGAACCAAGAGAAGGCCTTTGACTGGATAAGCATCAGGAAAATCTTAGGGTCGATTTAACTGAACCGGTCTAGGTCTTGAAATATCTTCAACTGGATAAGTATCAGGGAGATCTTAGGGTCGATCTGACTGAACCAGAGAAGGCCTTGGACTGGATAAGCATCAGGAAAATCTTAGGGTCGATTTAACTGAACCGGTCTAGGTCTTGAAACATCTTCAACTGGATAAGTATCAGGGAGATCTTAGGGTCGATCTGACTGAACCAAGAGAAGGCCTTTGACTGGATAAGCATCAGGAAAATCTTAGGGTCGATTTAACTGAACTGGATAAGTATCAGGGAGATCTTAGGGCCGATCTGACTGAACCAGAGAAGGCCTTGGAATATGGTTGATAATTTAAATTGCTTCTTTCCTGAAAGGTAAAAGTCAGTCATATGCAATGCATGATATGGATCAAGCAATGATGTTCTCGATATAAATGAGACTTGTATGATGCAATACGTTATGCATGCTATAATGATGTATGTGATGTTTTATGTATGTTTTCGTCTAGGAAAGTGAATCCTTGACGGGTGCCGGGAAGTCACTCCTGGGCTGCTGTTTGAAGAATAAGCTTGTACTTCCGCTGGGGATGATAACTGCGAGAATACCGGTAGGAGAAGATAACTCCGTTGCGGAATAAACTTGGCAAACGGACGGTTCTGCAAGGAGAAAAGATACTCTAGCGACCATGCTGGGAAGCAATACTCTGTGGGGATAGAGGTGCTTTGCTGAAGTGTTGATAACTTGCTGAGGATACCCTTGTTATGTTGGAAGTTTTAACAGACCCTGCTGGGGATAGGAAAGGATTACGCTGACGACGACCTTTCCGTGGCTTTTGGCTGAGGATAACCCAGTTATATCCTGTTAAGGAAATAACTCTTTAAATAAAGCCGGACGACGCGTTCGGGCGCTGCGGGGGATAAGCTTCCAGAATTTACTGGGGATAAGCTTACTGCTTGGGGGAGATGGACTCCAACTTTCCTGGGGAACTGGATTGGACTCTTCTGGGAAGTTTTGAACTGCGGGGGAAGTGACTCCTTTGAATGTTGAGATACCGCCGGGGAACAATCTTTAGGCCAAGACTGCCGGGGATACTTGTTAAGAATATATGCTGCTGGGGAGGTATTGAGGTCTACGGGAGAATACTCAATTTCCTTGATCTTGGAGAGAAACATACTGTTTTATTGAACCACTCTCTGGGGATTTAAAATGTACCGGTTATGTTCTTTAGCTGAACCTACCTTGGTACCTTGGAGGATAGAACAATTGGATTGTTTAGACAACTCTTTATTGCCCCTGTTTCTAGTGTCACCTGCAATTAATTCCTTTCTTTCGTATGCAAATATTTATGAGTTAGCAAATTACTGTCAATGCATATATCACAAATTTGAACCTTGGACGTTCTTCGCAAAACAAAACAGAAAAAGGAAAAATACTTGGCACGTTTAACTGAAAATATATTTGTATTGATTTTTGAATGGCCTGAATAGGCGTTTTGTGTACAAGAGGCTGACGTCCTGGTAAGAGGTACGTCGCCGATTAAAAGAGTTTATACAAGTTTTGTACAAGAGGAAAATAAAACAGCTGTGTGAAATATGAATGATCCACTAGGTTTCAACTCTGCTATTGCCTTTATAACTTCGAGCGTCTCATCACTTGATGACCTTGGTTGAAGGTGAAGCTGACTGATCGATGCCGTTTGAGCTTGATGCAGATACCGGATTCTGGATGCAAAGTGATCCAATGAGACATAGTATTACGCTTTTATCCCTAATTTTTGCCTGGACCGCCCTTTCGGGTTTTCAGTCCACCGGGATACCCATTTTTGCCCAAGCCGCCTTTTCAGGTTTTCGACTTGCCGGGTGTACAGATTTTTTCGTTTTCATCCCTTCATTTTGCCCAAACCCTTTTGGTTCGACGGGAAGCCCTAATTTTTGCCTAGGCATGTCAGCCTAGCGGGTCTTTTTTATGCGTAGTATTTTTTAACTATGTCTGCATTGGCGGGGTGAGGAAGGTCGTCACCATCCATGTTGGTTAAGATCATTGCTCCGCCTGAGAACACATGTTTAACCACAAATGGCCCTTCGTACGTAGGGGTCCATTTGCCCCTTGGATCACTCTGAGGAAGGATGATTCTCTTGATAACCAGATCCCCAACTTGATATTCCTGTGGTCTGACCTTTTTGTTAAATGCCCTGATCATTCGTTTTTGATACGTCTGACCATGACAGATAGCAGCAAGTCTCTTTTCGTCAATGAGATTGAGTTGGTCAAGTCGTGTCTGGATCCAATCATCTTCATTCAGATTTGCATCCTTCATTATCCGGACAGAGGGAATTTGTACTTCGATCGGCAAGACTGCCTCCATGCCATAAACCAGAGAGAAAGGAGTTGCCCCGGTTGACGTCCTAGCTGAGGTACGGTACCCATGCAGAGCGAACGGTAACATCTCGTGCCAATCTTTGTAAGTTACTGTCATTTTTTGCACGATCTTCTTGATGTTTTTATTTGCTGCTTCTACAGCCCCATTCATCTTCGGTCTGTAAGGAGAAGAATTGTGGTGCTGTATCTTGAACTGTTCGCAGAGCTCAGCGATCATCTTGTTGTTCAGATTGGTACCGTTGTCTGTAATAATCCGCTCAGGGACGCCGTACCGACAGATCAGGTTGTGCCGAATGAACCGTGCCACAACAGTCTTGGTTACCGTAGCATAGGATGCTGCCTCAACCCACTTTGTAAAATAGTCAATCGCCACTAGGATGAAGCAATGTCCATTAGATGCTGTAGGTTTTATCTCGCCGATCATGTCTATGCCCCACATTGCAAATGGCCAAGGTGCAGTCAGAACATTCAGGGGAACCGGAGGAACATGCACCTTGTCTGCATAGATCTGGCACTTGTGGCATGTCCTGGAGTGTTGGTAGCAGTCAGCTTCCATTGTGGACCAGTAATATCCCGCCCGTAGGATCTTCTTAGCCATAGTGTGTCCACTGGAATGCGTGCCAAAGGTCCCTTCATGTAGCTCTTCCATGATTCTTTCCGCTTCAGTCTTATCCACACAACGCAGTAAGGTTGAATCATGGTTTCGCTTGTACAAGATGCCGTTGCTTAGGAAGAACTTGGCTGCGAACCTCCTCAGGAATTTCTTATCATTGACAGAGGTACCTTCAGGGTATTCCTGAGCTTCCAGATATCTCTCCACTTCGTGGTACCAAGGCTTCTCAGTTACCAATTCAGTTTCGAGATCACAACAGTATGCCGGTTCGTCCAGTTTCCAGATGATGATCCGGGGAGCCTCATTATCCCATTTGACCTTGAACATTGAAGACATTGTAGCTAACGCGTCCGCTAACTGATTCTCTTCTCTTGGAAAATGCTCAAAGGTTATCTCTGTAAAGTGGGGAATCAGGGTCAACACACATTCTCTATAAGGAATCAAGTTTGGATGTTTCGTATCCCACTCTCCTTTGATCTGATTGATCACAAGAGCGGAATCTCCGAAGACACTTAGGAATTTGATTCTTAGGTCGATCGCCGCTTGAAGACCCATGATACACGCCTCATACTCTGCCATGTTGTTGGTACAGTTGAAACACAGCCGGGCAGTGAGTGGAGTATGAGTACCTTGAGGGGATATGATTATGGCGCCGATACCATTTCCCAAAGCATTGGAAGCTCCGTCAAAGTGCATAGACCATCGGGATCCTGGTTCAGGTCCTTCATCCGGTCCAGGTACTTCACAATCAGTTACTATCATAATGCTTTCATCCGGAAACTCGAAGTTCATTGATTGGTAGTCATCTACAGCTTGATGAGCTAAGTGGTCTGCCAATACACTTCCCTTGATGGCTTTCTGGGTTGTATATTGAATGTCGTATTCCGTCAAGATCATCTGCCATCTTGCAATTCTCCCAGACAGAGCAGGCTTTTCGAATATGTACTTTATCGGATCCATCTTTGAGATCAACAAGGTAGTGTGAGTCAGCATATACTGTCTCAGCCGGCGAGCAGCCCATACCAAAGCGCAGCAAGTTTTCTCAAGCAGTGAGTATCGAGTCTCACAGTCGGTAAACTTTTTGCTAAGGTAATAAATGGCATGCTCTTTTCGACCAGACTCGTCATGCTGCCCCAGCACACACCCCATTGAGTTGTCTAACACTGTCAGGTATAGTATCAGAGGTCTCCCTTCAACCGGTGGCATAAGGATAGGTGGTTCTTGGAGATACTCTTTGATTCTGTCGAAGGCAGCCTGACATTCATCGTTCCAACATACTACCTGATCTTTCTTCAGCAGCTTGAAGATTGGCTCACAGGTAGCAGTCAGATGTGAGATGAAGCGAGCAATGTAATTCAGGCGTCCTAAAAAGCCTCTGACCTCCTTCTCTGTCTTGGGAACTGGCATCTCTTGAATAGCTTTGACCTTAGCAGGGTCCACTTGAATACCTTTATCACTGACCACGAAGCCTAGTAACTTTCCCGATCTTACCCCGAAGGTGCACTTGTTCGGGTTCAATCTCAGCTTGTACAGTTTCAACCGGTCAAACAATTTCTGCAGATGATCTAGATGCTCTTCCTCAGTCTGGGACCTAGCGATCATGTCGTCCACATACACTTCGATCTCATGGTGGATCATATCATGAAATAAGGCAACCATGGCACGTTGGTAGGTTGCCCCAGCATTCTTTAATCCGAACGGCATGACCTTGTAACAGAAGGTGCCCCACTGAGTAACGAATGTAGTCTTTTCCATGTCTTCAGGTGCCATCTTGATCTGATTGTAACCTGAGAAACCATCCATGAAAGAGAATACCTTGTGCTGAGCTGTATTGTCGACAAGGACATCAATGTGAGGTAAGGGGAAGTCATCCTTGGGGCTGGCCCTGTTCAGATCCCTGTAATCGACACACATTCTGACTTTACCGTCCTTTTTAGGTACCGGCACCACATTAGCAACCCACTGAGGGTAAGAAGTTACCGCAAGGAACCCCGCATCAAACTGTTTCATGACCTCGACTTTAATCTTCTCGGACATCTCTGGACGCATCCGACGAACCTTTTGCTTAACCGGAGGGCAGTCTTCCTTAGTTGGCAAGTGATGGACCACAATATCGGTATCCAACCCTGGCATGTCTTCGTAGGACCAGGCAAAGATCTCCATATAGTCATGCAGCATCTTGGTTAACCGTTGCTTCACGCTGAGCTCTAGGTTAGCACCAACCTTTACCTCTCTCCTGTCTGCTTCAGTACCCAGGTTTATGGTTTCCACTGGCTCTTCATGGGGTTGAATTGCCCTCTCTTCCTGAAGCAACAATCTTGCGAGCTCGCCAGGCACTTCGCAATCATCTTCACCTTCGTCTTCGGCTAAGTTGATCGGATTTTCGAAGTCATAACTGGCATTAGCAGAGTTGTTATCAGTGAGATCCAGAGTGGATTGGAACCTGTATGAGTGAGTGTGTGTGTAAATACAGCTGTTTTTGAAAATTATGTAAAGGAAAAGAAAGACAGAAAAGGAACACAATATTTGCAATGCGAAAAGTACGTCCAAGATTTTCATTCATGATGTATAAAATGACAGTTTGTATGCCCTCACAAATAGAACCACGGTGCCTCGGGTAAGACACCGGGCCATAGAGTTTATCATTGTTTATTACAAAATAACAAAACATAGGAATTCATTACTTAGTAACAAAAGAAACAGGGAGATTGTCCTTTGCGCTCCAATTGTTAAGTCCTCCGTCAGTTGCCGGGTAGATCCAGCTATCAAACTCAGCATCGTCCACTTCTTCTTCATCTCCAATAGCATTTATCCCATGGGCAGGCAGGGGAGCTGTCACCACATTAGGCTTGTCAGATGCCTCAAACTGTACCTCCTTAGCGTCAATGAGGTCCTGCAGCTTGTTCTTTAGTGCCCAACAGTCATCAGTAGAGTGCCCCGGGCTTTCTGAATGGTAAGCACAACGAGCATTCGGGTTGTACTTGGGGGATGCAGTATTGGGGAACTTTGGTGCCTCCCTGACAGTCACCAAATTGGTTGCGAGCAACTGTGGCAGGATCTGCGACAAAGTCATGTTTAAGCGGGTGAATTCCCTCCGGGGTCTTTCCACCTTCTGAGTATTGTTTGGCCGGGGAGCGGCAGCAGGCTTAGCAATCATTACCGCACTGACAGATTGGCGGTGTTCATTTCTTTCTGATCTCCTAGAACCATATACGGCACTAGACTCCTTCTTGAAGGGTTTCTTCTCCGAACTAGAGGATGCACCCTTTGCAATCTTCCCAGACTTCAACCCAGCTTCAATCCTTTCTCCAGTCAAGATCAAATCAGTGAAACCAGCAGAAGAATTCCCAATGAGGTGGTTGAAAAATGGCCCAGATAGGGTCCCTAAGAACATGTCAACCAGCTCCCGATCAGTCAATGGTGGCTGCACCCTGCCAGCCAGGTCTCTCCACTTCTGAGCGTACTCCTTAAAACCTTCGCTTGCGCCTAACGCCATACCCTGGAGTTGGGTACGTGTGGGTGCAAGGTCGGCATTATACTGATACTGCTTGTAGAAAGCAGTAGCCAGCTCCTCCCAGTTACGAACTTTGGTCCCATCCAGCTGATAGAACCATTCGAGATGAGTCCCTGAAAGACTCTCCTGGAAGAAGTGGATCCATAGATTCTTGTCCGCAGAGTACGGCTGAATTTTTCGAACATAGGACCTCAAATGCAGCTTGGGACAGGATGCCCCGTCATACTTGGAGAAGGTGGGTGCTTTGAACTTGTGGGGAATGATCACACCAGTCGACAAACCCAGATCTCCGAAATCCAGCCCAGGTGCCTGTTGCACCTCCATAGCCTTCAACCTGTCCTCCAGTTGTTTGTATCTGTTGTCTTCAGGAGGGTACTGCTCTTCATCAAAATCTGTCTCGTTGTCGGAGACCTCTGGAGTAGGAACCTTTACTTCTGCCTGAGAAGGACTCTTGCCAACAGAAGAACCAGCCTCTTCATGTTGCAGAGTGTTGCCAAACCTTCGGCCCGAGTTGAACAGAACGGTTCTTCTCTTCTTCTTCTTCTCCTTCTTCAGGAGCATAGCCTTTAGTTCCTCTTGGCCCTTAGCCAGACCCTTGATTAGTTCTTGGAATTGTGCATTCTGCACCTGGAGAGCCTTGATTGATGTCTCTGTTGATTCAGATCCGGGATTCATGATGCTGAAATAAACAGCGAAGAACTGTAAGCAACCTGAAAAAGGGGAAAAACCTGCTATGCACATGATGTATGAAATGCGTATGCAATGCATTCAAGGGTTCGAAAGTTCAAATTTGTTGTAGACAAAAAGGAACACACGTTATCATTAAGGAAATCATTGTTTAATACATCAAGGCCTCATGGGCAAAAGTACAGAAATCAAGTCAATCCCAAAATACACTGCGCATCCTCTTCGGGGCTATGTAGGTGTTGAGATTCCTCTCCTCATGCAACAGGCGAGTGAGCTCCAAGACCTTCTTTTCGCTGGCATGCAGACTAGTCTCCAGAGAACTCCTTTCCTCCTTAAGCTGGATCCAGCTCTTCTGCATCTCTTCCCAGGATGTGGGCATATCAGGGTGCTGAATAACATGAGACACTTCCCCTTCCAGGACTGGTTCTTTGATTACCGGGAGCATGTGAGGATAAGGCATGACTAACTTCTGAGAGCGGGCTCGTACCCACTTGAGATAAGGCTCCAAAGGGATGGAGTTCCTATGCCCCAGTGTTTTGCTGTCTATCCTACTAGGCATCCTCCAGGCTCTGATAAATCTCTGACGAAGTCCTTGAGTATCACTGTCGAAGTCAAAAACTATGTCGGGAATTAGCATGTCATGAGGACCGTCCCTCCGAGCATAACCAAACTGTCTCCAAGCCAGGCATGGGCTATAAGTAATACCTCCTCTGATTCCAAGTAAAGGAACATTAGGGTACTCCCCACAACGATCAATGATAGTGACATCTCCTCTGGACCTAGGACACCAATGTATATCTGCATGCGTAAGAGTCATCAACCGTTGTGACCATCTCAAACCCCGCTCATTCTTCAGGACTGATTGTGGAAGGTGCGAAATAAACCACCTTCCCAGGAGAGGAGTGCAACACATAAGGACACCTCTTTTTCTCATGGTTCGAGTGTAACATGAGTGAAGGATGTCCCCCAGCAATGTAGGTATGGGATTCCTGGACATGAAGATCTGAACGGCACTGATATCAATGAGCTGATCTGGGTTAGGGAACAACACCAAACCATAAACAAGGAGGGCCACAACCTCTTCAAAAGCTTGCCAGTCAAGGGAGTTCCAACATTCATGAGCCTTCTCGAACAGAAACCTGGCTAAGAACCCTTTGATACCACTTCTGACTTCCCAATGTCCCTTGAGGTCAGATGACTGTAGGTGCAAGGCTTTAGAAATCTCTTCAAGCTTAGGTTCCTTTTCTGTACCGCTGAATGGTAGCTGATCAGGGATAGGGATCTTCAGGAGCCGGGAGAACTCCTTCAAGGTAGGTACCAACTGATAGTCCAAGAAGGTAAAACAGTGATGCAGAGGATCAAAGAACTGGAACAGGACCTTTATCATATCTTCCTCAATGTTGGTGTTGACCAAGCTGATGAGGCTTCCATGCCTTTCACTGAATGAAGAGTTCTCGGGAATCCTGGATATAAGCTCCTTAAGCTGAGGAGGGATCCTTACAAGATTGACTTGAATGGTCTTTCTACGAACAGTTTCCATGTCCTACAAAACAAGAACAAAGATGAAAATTCGAACCCCTAAAATGGTTAGTCAATGCATATGATGCTGGATGATGTCATGATGCTATGATTAAACACACCACAGATATTTACAAAGACAAACATGTAAGGCACACAAGGCACACAAGACAAGCCCCTAAGGTTTAAGGCCAGCATGGGGTCTGGGTAGTACCCTCTTGAAGTTGGTGGGTTCAACCTGTCCTAATCAAAGTAACCGGGTTCTAAGGTTCCCAATATCACGGGATTGCTTTCATTGTTCATCGTTTCGATTTAGCCACTGAACTGGCGACCGAAATATTCCAGGAAAGCAACCCTCAATTGAGCGTAGTATCGAGTATCAACCAACCTCGGACTGCACCAAAGTCAGTTATCTCACTACCCTAAAGAGGCCAAGATAGTTCAATTAAGGTTCCTAAGGTATGTTGATGCTTCACGACACCACGCGGAGGCCCCGTACTCTCCTTGACTGAACTCAAGGGTTACCGGTACACACCAAAGTGCCACATCAACGTAGCAGACTGTTTCAACCATGTCGGTATACCCCGCACAGTTCCCTCACAGCCTTGTTGCTACTTTCTAAGAAAGGTATCCCCCAGATCCGGGTTTAGGATCTATAGAACTCCCAAGCAACCCACAATAATAAAGCAAGCAAAGAAGACAATTGAAAACACAGTGATCTTAATCCTAAGGTACACCTCACTTTAAAAGTTTCTCCCCAGCAGAGTCGCCAGTTCTGTGATCGGTGGATCTGGAACTGACTGTTTAACGCTGGTTCGCGAAATGTCGCGGAAGCAAGAGTCGCCACCGTCTTTTATTTTCTCCAAAGGGAAAGGACAAAAGCACAGAAAAATTCCTTAAAGAGATTGCTCTCGGTTCGGGAGGTAGGTTATAGAAAGGAAAGGTGTTAGCACCCTTTCTATCCATGGTTATCCATGGGCTCTTAGATACTTGCTCATTGTGTTTTCAAAAATGTTTGTTTGCTTTTCAATGTGGGTTTAAAAAAAGTTTCTTTGAAAGTTTCAGATCGACTCGTACGTCAGAGTGTTTGAAAAGTTTGTTTTGAAAGCTTTTGAAAATGTGTGGTGTGAAAAGAGTTTTGTTTTGTTTTTAAGATTAGAGCAAGTATCCTTGAGAACCTACCTACCCTAAGGAATTCGTCTGTGTAAATGTCCTTTTAAAGTAGTGCCATCCCACCATTGAGAGGTAGGTAGCACCACCGTTGGAGGTGTTCGGGTCAATTCGAGTTTTAGGGACGTGGTGATCACCAGAGCAATGGGAAGACACCTTAGAAGCTACCCTCATGCCAGATTCCCGGATCATGAGGACTTACTAAGACGTCCTCTACTCGACGATCACCTTTCGAAAGGCAACAGTGAGGCGTACCCTAGGGGTGGTGTGTGCGAATTGTGTGTCATGTTTCAGTTATTTGTCTTGTCATGTTTATTTGTGATCTACGCTTGATTTTAATTAGGGCCATTCATTCTTGCATGCTTTTTAACAGTTAATATTTGCGAGGAAGATAAATCTAAACTATTACAAATGGCGCGGGTCCACATCGCCAAAATTAAACCGGACCCGATTTAGCGGAAAATAAATAAAGCGATAAATAAAAGTGCGAGAAATTTAAATTACAATGCTTTGGGAGAGATACAAAATTATAATAAATGACATAAAATAAATGCGCAAATTAAATAATTAAAAACAATGGGCGTTGGACCCTTTTTGCAAAAAGATTAAATTAATGAGAAATTAAAATTAAAAAATTAAATGTTTTTTTGGTATTTTGTGTTTTTTAGATTTAAAAGAAAAAAGAAAGAATTAATTATAATTGACTAACCCTAGTTCTATTGTTTTTTAAGTTTATTATGAAAATATTGAATTAACCTAAATTAAACCCTAATTTTTATTTATATACATTTAATTATAAAATAAATAAATAAATGAATAATATTGTGGTAAGAGAAAAAAAGGGAAATTTAAAGGATATAAAAAATTATCAATTAACCTAAATTAACATTCTTGGATTTTTTTGTTATGGAAAAATGTAAATTAAACCTAATTTGAAATTAATTTATTTACATGCTAAGAAAATAATTATAATAAAGTAAATATTATTTTTTGGTCTTTTCTGAATTTTTGAATGTTTTTTATATTTTTATGAAAATAAATTAATTATGTTAAAACAACTAAAATAAATAAAATAGCAAGAATAAAATAAGAAGAAAAATAGAAAAATGCAAACCAGGGCGGGTAGCCCCATATTGGAGGTACAGGCCTGGTGATTTCTGGCCCATTAGCTTTGAATTCGTTGACCTTTTGAATTAGGTGTGATGCGTTGACTGGTGCTTACAGCGTTCTTTGAATCCTGGCCATTGATCTGGGTGGGATGGACGCGTGTGTGGCTTGAGATGGTGAGCGTATGGTGTTTTTCACTGTGAGCGCTGCATGGAATTACCAATGGAAAAATAATATGGAGATTACTCAGACCTGGGACTCGAACCCAGGTCTTGGAGGTTGAAACAATACGCGCTTGCCATCTGTGCCACTTGACCTGTTTGATATATAATATGTAAACAAATAACAAAAAGAAAAAGCAAACGCATTAATTGTTAAGCGCGCCAATTTTCAAACCAGCCTATCACGTTGTGACAACGAGGTTGTCTTCTTCGTTTTTTCTGAAACAAAAGCCTATGGAAACGGTTTTACAAGCGTGGCTGTAGACAACCTACAAGAAAATAGCGATTAGCATTCTATTGGTCATAAATTCATCGCGAGTATAGCTTCCTCTTCGTCTCTAGGCGCTGAGTTCAACCATGGTGGTCTCAAAGGCCAATTTTACTGTATTGAAAAAGCCCTAAATCAAGCTCTGAAAAACCCTAGAAGATGAACATGGTAATATCGCGTATGGTCAGTAAAAACACAATTGAATGCAATAGTTAGCTTGGAAACTTCACATTGAACAAGAATTCATGAATAAAAATGCACAAGGATGCGTAAATTATGATATGCGATTTGGAAATTTTTATGACACAGTTTGAGTTCCTGATACCAATTCCTGGAGCTTTTATGGTTGATATTGATTGGAATACGATCAGTGAATCACAAGGAAGCTTTTGGGATAGAAATCAAGGCTTGAATCGACCCCTAACCTTGAAAACAGTTTTGTGTTTTATGGAAAAAATTTCAATGTGCAAAGTATTCTTGGGGCGCAGCTTAGAGTGTTAGGCAATTAGGTTTGTGCTTCTGATCATATAGTGAAGCTATTAGGTTAGAAATATTGCACAAAATCCATGGTATTCAATGATTTCAATCTTTGATTTTGGAAGATCTTTTTTGAATCTTTTTTCATGTATATTTGGTTCAATCATGCTCCAATCACACCAAAACTTTCCATATTTAATTGTACACGAAATCTTGAGAATAGAATGTGCACAAAAAGATTTTTTTAGGTCAAGTTTATATTTTTCCCATATTTAAATAATTTAAATGAATTAATATTAATATAAATTCAAATAAATAATTAAAAATTGAGAAAATGCTTCCCTTTGGGCCAAGTGGTCGTGCATAGGCTTGGAATGATGGATCATGGAAGAAAAATGGGCCCATTTGCATTTTTAGGTCATTTGAACCATTGTTGACTTTTCAAAATTCCCAAAATTTCCCAACTTCCACAAGGCATAACTTGCTCAATTTTCAAGCTTTTCACATGTTCTTGGACATTTTGGAAAGGTCTTTGAGTCCTTTAACCAATGTCTTTGGTCCCATGTCTTTTTGATTTACCAATCTCAAGTTATGGCCTTTGACTTAAAGTCACTTTTTGTTGACTTTTGAAAATGACCTATAATGTTGAAATTGATAACTTTTTGTGAGAGCATTTCTTGGACTTGAAGTATGAAGATGAGTTGTAGGAAATGTCTTTCTCTTCAAAATGAGCTTTGGATGGAATTTTTCTGATAATCCATGTGAAAGTTATGCCCTGGTCAATTTCAGTTGACTTTTTCAGTTGTCCAAATATAGTAACTTTTGCATCTTTGATGATTTCTGAGCCAAATTTTGAGAATCATGATCAAGCATTGATAAAATGATGTTTGTGGCTTCAAAATGATATGTTGACCAAAAATTTGAACTTTTGACTGTCAAATGACCATTTTGCCCCTACAGTTGACTGTAGTGCAATCTAGGGTTTTGACTGTGCAATTTTGAGCTGAATGTCTTGAAACTTGATGTGAAGATGTTTGACCACATTTGTAGGCATATGATACTTGATTGGGCCTTTGAAAACTTCATCTTCTTGATCAGAACCCAAACCCTAGTTTTGACTGTATAGGAGACAGTTAAGTTGCATAACCCTTGGGGAATTTTGTGACCTTGACTTGACAAATCTTGGAGAATATGGGAGGGCAAATTTTGGGGTGCAACAACTTGCAAAGTTCAAAGTACCAAAGTTCGAAAAGTACAAGGGAAACACTTGCCCTCGTGCTCATCTGGTGATTTATGTAAGGAGAATGTATACTCATACAGATGATCCACACTTATTGACTCATTTCTTTCAATACAATTTAACTGATGTAGTGTTGAAATGGTACATGGGCCTGTGTTGTACCCCAAAATTTGCCCTCTCATTTCTCAAGATTTTTCTCATAAAATTTCTACTGGGTCAAGACTGTACAAGTTTCCATGGATCATAATAGGCTATTTAGCATCAAATCAAATAAGAGCAAGTTAGCCTTGATTTATAAGCTTCGATTAGGCATCTAAAATCCTTCGAGCGAGCTCTTGTTTCAAAGTCTTTGATTGGGAATTTGGTCCCATTCGATCAAGCTTTGGTCCACCAACTTTGATTGAGCATTGATCCCCCTTCGATCATGCTTTGATTCATAAGCTTCGATTGGTTACTTGGCCTCCTTCGATCAAGCTTTGGTCCACCAGCTTCGTTTAAGCGTTGGGTCCCCTTCGAGCAAGCTTTGGTCCACGAGTTTCATTTGGGTAATAAGACCCCTTCAATTTTCCTTCGATCCACTAGGCAAATACCTATTCAACTTACCTTTGACCCACAAGGCAAAAGGCCCCTTCAACTTTCCTTCGTCCCATTAGGAAAAAGGCCGCTTCAACTTTCCTTCGACCCACAAGGAAAATGCCCCTTCAATGGACCTTCAATTCACAAAGCAATGGCTATCTACATGCAAAATTTGATTGGGCAATGTTTATCTTTATGCCTGCTCTGACTCCGCCTCTAAAACCCCTCAACATAGTTTCTACACTTTGACACATAGTATGGTCCATTAGAAGAAACATTCCAAAGGGTCATTCGAAGAAACATAAGTGGTGCCTTCGAAGGACATACACTTGGTCCATTCAAAGGACACACAAATGATGCCTTCGAAGGGCATACATGTGGTCCATTCGAAGGATACACAATTGTTGGGAACAAGTTTGTTTTTCCTTTTGATGAGTTTGGCTCAAGATGCTTGCTGGCCAAAGTCCAACATGTTGCCAAGCCCAAGCCGCTTGCTGTTTACCGCGGAAATTGGTAAACAACCGCTGATCTTCCAAAAGGTTACTTATTTGGTGACTAGCAGGATCGATCAGATTGATCCTAAGACATGGTTGATTTTCTAGAGTTTGACTAATCCTAATGGTGATTAATACCAGTAAAGTAAAGACACTTTTAAGTAAATTGCATGAAGAAAAGCTTGATAGAATAAATAAAAGCGTTAAGTAAAAGGCTTCGACGGAGATAAGTAAATTAAAAGCGATAAATTGCTTGAATATAAAAGACTTTGATTAATTTAAATGGTGTTTCACATATACATTCTCAATGATTATTTCGCTCACGCTGGGTACTTGAATCTAAATGAGTGACTTGTATAAGATGATGAACACACGCGAAAACTACGTGAACAACTAGTATTTATACTAAAACAAATCCTAAGTAACCGTTGGGAAGTTACGCTGCTTCGAGATGATGCCACATGGCACGCTCACAGCCTTCGACGCTTCTGTTCTCGGCACGTTGCACTTGGTAACTGCTGGGAACCGTTTTCCCTCCAACAGTTCAAAATCTCAAACCGTTCGACCTTGGGCGTCAGGTATCTTTGTCGAGAGGTTCCTTCGACGTCGAAGACAACAAGATTCCTACTTAAAGGAATTTCTCCAAATATCTTGTCATTCTTTGATGAGCCTTCGACATGATCAGCTGGTCGAAGCCTTCTTATGTAGGAAACTCTTCTGACTCATAATTAATGGTCTATATTGATAACAAACAAGGGTGTCGAATTTAGGAGCCAACAAATTGCCCCCCAAGAATGTCTTATTTCGACGCTAAAAGAAAAAGGCATTCTTTGATATTCCATTCGACACCTGTCCTTCACTCTCAGCCACAAATTAGTTTGTGCGCTTTTCGTCTCCTACCAACCAACTGACAATCTCAAAAAGTCATCATTTTACCTGTTTCCAAGACGTCACTTCAGTAAGGCGTTTGGCACGCCCGATGTCCTTTCACATATTGTCATCATGACTATTTCCCGAAATCGAGGACGCACGCTGCACCGTTTCCGTTCTTCAGAACGGCTACATCACCAAATGAGCGCCACGTGCCCCACTCTTGTCTGAGACATTAAATGACCTCGAGTCTTGTGATTTTCCAATCACTATAAATAGCGCTAAGTGCCCCTTGTTGGACTCTTTACGCTTTCCTTCATCCAAGCCTTAAGTCGAACAAAAATTCCTGCAAGCAAACCTTTGCTTTTTCCTCTCCAAACCCAGAAACCTTTGTTCTTCATCCATCTTCATCTCAAATAAAAAAAAATGGCTTCAGGTTCTCGTTCTTCCAATGTCCCCAGATCTAGCACTCCCTCTAAAACTACTCAACCGGAAATCTTTTCAACCGCTCTAATAGTTAACTCCATGGGAATGCGAAGGGTTCCTGAACCCATGGGAGATGCTGAGCGTGAAACTTATTCTTCTCAACTGCTGATTCCTGTTGGATACTTCAACCAGGTTTTCGCCATGTCCGGTCCTCTATCTGCATGCATTGCTGACCCAACAAAAATCAAGGGTTTCTTCCCCGTGCATGAGGCACTCAAGCCCATTGGGTGCTCCAAGAAGGCGCCAGGCGATACCAAAGATCCTGCAAAAGAAAAAATAGATCTTAGGTTCTTTAACAGGGGGGTTAAGGCTTTTAGGTCTAGCCCTAACCTTACACCAGAATACAACGCTTGGCTCGACATGATGGAGAAGTGCCAGGCTTCGATTTGGAAGGGCATGGGGATTTATGACCTAGTCATGCTGTCCAAAACTGGTCTCAACTATTGTCCTGAAATGCTGGTAGCTTCTTTGCTATTTTGGGACTATACCCACTTCACCTTCCACCTGCCTTGTGGAATGGTAACACCCACTCTCTTCGACGTGGCTGCTATTACTGGTCTTCGACCAACTGGGGATTACTTCAACCCAGAGGAAATGTCTGAAGACCAGATTGGGTTTTCAGCTACCAAACCCACTTATACCACCTTCACTAACCACTACCATGACAAATCGACGGCTGTGGTGATGGATGTGGAGCACATTGCGTTTCTAGCCCTTTGGCTGTCACGCTTCGTGTTCTGCACGAAATCCCTACAGGTAACAAAGAAAATGGTCACCCTTTCTACTCAGCTTCATCATGGTCAAAACATCTGTTTGGCCGAATTAATACTGGCGAACATATATGAGTCAATAAGCAGCGAAGCGACTCAATTAAAAATAATAGAAAATAGAGCCAACTTGCTGCTTGCTGGACCCTTCTGGCTACTACAACTATGGCTAAACGCCACTTTTGAGTCTTTTCTACCCCAGAAGGCTCAAATAAACGAAAAGGCTCCTGAGATAGCCAGAAGGCGTGTCGAAGGCACCAGGCTTGCCTTATTGACTCCCACTGAGGATGGGCTGGAACTCCAAAAGACCTTTGCAAACTTCATTCAGATGTTTGCAGGGAGGAAGGAATTTACCTCGACCATGGCTCCTTTCGCCAGTCGAAAGTTTGGTCAAGGGTGGTTCACCAGGCCTCATCCCAAGTCATCAGAGGATCCTCACCTCAAAGAGCACACAACACTGTGGGACGCGTTTCTCACTCCAAGGATAATTCCATTGCGCTTCAAGAGTTCAAAGAATCATCTGAGCCTGATTGCTTACCTGCTGAATCTTGTCTCTCGACAGTTTGACATTATCCAATCGCTTCCTTCTCCCATTTACCCTAGGGAGAAATCAGTGTTGTACTTTTGTAATGATTACACTGAGGATGCTACTACCAAACATATTGGTAGGTACGTTGGTCAGACCGTACTATCATTGTTCGACTACCAACTCAACTTCCTATGTTCACCATCTTTTGAAGATTGGTGGAAGAGATATTATGTCGAAGAATTCTTCGATGAAAAGGACTTTGCAGACGAACTCCAGAAGTCCTTCGTCTTGGTTCTCGACAAAATAAAGAAATGTACGTTCCCTCTTCAAATTATATTTGTCTTTCCATCTCGACCTATAACTGTCAATTATAACTTGTGAACGTGTCTTCTTTTAGTTGTTCGAAAACCTGTGGCAAAGAGGGCCACAGACAGCCATCATGGTGGAGGTCCCTCTACAAAACCTCCAGCACAGGTAACAAAATTTTTCTTGTTTCCTGCTGGTTTTAAATATCCTGGTTTTCAATGCTGCATTCTAAACCAACTCCATTTGGGACTTTCAGGAACCTGCACCTAAGAAGCGACCTGCATTAACGGTCGAATCTTCGAGTGGCAACGAGGACGAATCTCCCCCTGTTCCTCTCAAACGGAGAAAGGTGAAGAAGACTGCCCCTGATCCTGAGCCTCGACCTACGATCAGAATCAAGGTCGCAGGGAATAAACCCAGGCCACCTCCTGTGATCATCGAAGAGCCCACGGAGGAGGAGATAAACGTCTTGCTCAGTAAACCCGTTGAGAGTGACAACTCTAGCCCTGAGGCTGAAGTTCCTTTACAGGTAGTGCCTTCGACCACTTTTAACTTAGGTATCGATGATCACCTTCAATTGTGTATCTTCCTAATCAGAATATTTTTTCCTTTTCTATTTTCAGGAGACAGCTGGAACTTCAGCACCAACTGGGCATCCTTTCGAAGGTTCTGATACCTTTGTAAGCAGCGCAGGAGAACCCATTCACCATCCTTCTTCTTTCGTCAGCTCTGCTAATGAAGTAAATCAAACCTCAGAGCCACAAGACTCTGCTGACCATAGCAGACAACGAGAGGAGGAACTGGTGGATGATGAAGTCCTTGCTGAAACAGAGGAACAACACCAGGAGGAAGCTCACGTGGTCAATGGGACAGAAGAGCAACATGATGGAGAGGGTCATGTTGATGCTGATGCTGCTGAACAAACTCAGCCCCAAGCCACCACTGCTGCAGAAACGATCACCTCGACAAAGCCCAGGTCTAAAGAAGACTTGGCCCTTTTGAAGCAAAATGATCCAATTGGCTACCTGAATGCCATCATTGAGAGCAGGGAGAATTCATCTGACCCTAGCCATGATGCTTCTACTGCATCAGGGAAGTCTACTTCAACTTCTCCTCTCGATGAGGTCTTGAAGAAAGTCAAGGCTCAGTTCTTCAAGAAGGATCTGATGAAGGCTTTGGAGGGGGATCCTACTGCCCAGTCTGGTTTGGGAGCTGTCTTAGGTGCAATTGATTTGCTTGCTGTTTCTCCAGAAATTTCCAACTTCATCTTGGAGTTATACTCCATCATTGACCAAGTCTCTGCGGACTATAATCGTCGAAGGGGGTTCAACAGCCAACTCGAAACACTGCATGGCAAGAGTTCTTCTGCTTGGACTGAAGTAGCTGAATCGACTACTCGAATTGCAGAATTGTCGAGACAGAAGACATCCAAGCAGCAGGAAATTGAATCCATAGATCAAGATAACGCCTCTATAAGGGCGCAGATCGAGGAGTTGGAGGCCAGATTAAATGCTAACACTAAGCGCAAAGAGGGACTCCTTTCGACTGTTTCGGACGCAGAGAGCCAAGATGAAGTTACTCGAGGCCTAGAGTTCGCTGAAAGGGCCCAAGCCCTAGATGACTAGATTGCCAGACTTTCTCAGGCGAATGCCTTGTGTAACAAACGGCTGGAGTTGCAGCGAGCCAAATATCTTCGACTTAAAGCTTCCATCCCTTTCTAATTTGCTCAGCACCTCATTGACCATGTACTGTAATTTTGTAACTCAATGCAGCCATTTTGGTTAATTAATATATCATTTTCCATTTTGGCTCTTTATGGTTAACTTAGTCATTAACTGTTATTTATTTTGATCTCTTGGAGCATAGGTTTATATTTCTTCAAGTATTTGCCGTTTACCCTCAAGAGTCTTTTATCTTCGCTTAACTCTTCGACCTCATAAGCTCCACCATAAAAAATTTGGATAATTCTGAACGGTCCTTCCCACTTGGGTGACCATTTTCCCATGCTTCGATCTCTTCTATCCATGGGGAGAATCACCTTCCAAACTAATTCTCCAGGAAAGAATGCCTTAGGTTTTACTTTCTTATTGTAAGAGTCTTCCACTCTTTTCTTCTGAATTCTCAGTAGGTCGAGAGCTCGTAGTCTTTCTTCGTCTAAATCTACTAGTTCGTCTAACATCATATCCCAATAAACCTCAGAGGGAATATCTTGATGTCTCTGAACCCTCGCTGATTGAAGACAAATTTCTACTGGCACTACTGCGTCATGACCGAAAGTTAGCCGATATGGTGTTGTACCTGTGGCTTCTTTTGGGGACGTTCGACAGGCCCACAAGATCTGGTCTAACATTTTATGCCAATTTTTTTGGCTTCTTTCCTACATGCTTTTTTATCAGGCCAATCACTATTTTATTCGCTGCTTCGACTTGACCATTCGCATGTGCGTAATAAGGTGTTGATGTTAGGAGTCTAAAGCCTGTTTCTTGAGCGAATTCCTACATCTTTCGACCAGTAAACACTGACCCTTGATCAGTTGTTATAGTCTCAGGGATTCCAAATCTGTAGATAATGTTCTTTTGAATAAATTCAATGACATTTTCTTGGTCTGCATTGACTAAAGGGATAGCTTCGATCCATTTAGTGAAATAATCAATGCCTACCAGTATATACTTCTGGCTCTTTGATGATGCTGGTCGAATCTCTCCAATAAGATCCAACGCCCATCCTCTAAAAGGCCAAGGTTTCACTATTGAGTGAAGTTCGCTTGCTGGTACGTGTTGGATGCCCGTATGGACTTGACATTCCTGGAAACCCTTCGCGAACTCAACACAATCTTTCAAGATAGTGGGTCAGTATAGTCCTTGTCGAAACAACAACCATTTCATCTTATGGCCTACTTGGTGAGCCCCACATGCTCCATCATGCGTAGTCGAAAGAGCTATGTATGCTTCAGTTTCGCTTAAGCACTTTAGCAATACCCCTTCAGGCGTCTTTTTGAATAACTCATTACCCATGAGTACGTAACTCAACGCCCTATATTTTATTTTTCGTTCTGTCAAAGCTGCTGGATTTTGTAGATAATCTACAATGGGTTTCCTCCAATCTTGCTTTGACAAATTGTCTATGAACGAAATTTCAAAGTTCCTTTGATCAGCATATCCTAGTCTTGTCGATTCCAAATCTGTTGGAGACGGGCTGGTTGCTTTTATTTTTTCTCGAACTTCGATTGCTTTTTGTAATCTCGTTTTTGAAATTTTGTACCCAGATGCAATTTGTGCCAAATCATTGGCTACTTGGTTTTCCAATCTAGGTATGTGTCGAATGTTAACCACTTCGAATTTTTTCAATAAACGATTTGCTATCACAAAGTACATAATAAGATTTTCTCTTATGCATTTATACTCTTTTGTGACTTGCTTAATGACTAACTCTGAATCTCCCATTATTTCGACTCGAGTTGCCCCCGATTCCAACAATATCTCAAGGCCAGTAATTAGAGCTTCGTACTCAGCCTCATTGTTCGAACAAGTACCTTCTATCTTGTACTTGAATGTTGTTGGAATTTTTTCTGGAGAAATAATTAAGACCCCTACCCCTGCTCCATCTTTATGGCTGGAACCATCGAAGTAGAATTTCCAGGGTTCTATCTCCACGTAATTTATATTTTCAACCTGAATTGAGTGGTCGACTATAAAGTCTGCTACCACTTTCCCTTTTACTTCCTTGAGAGGCATAAAGGTCAATGAATACTCAGTTAATGCTAGCGCCCACTTGCCAATTCGGCTGTGCAAGATGGGTTTCGACAACATGTATTTGAAAACATCAAAATGAGACGAAACATACACATCAGCTGGTTTTATATATTGTTTGAGCTTTGTACAAGAGAAATAAAGACATAGACATAATTTTTCAACTTCACTATATCTAGTTTCTGCATCGTTCAAAACTCTGCTAAGATAGTAAATGGGTCTTTCGACTCCATTTTCATCTTCTTGGGCTAACATGCTTCCCAAATTTTTGTCAGATGCAGCTATGTACAATCTCATACTCCTATTTCTACAAGGAGGCACCAAAATAGGCGGCTTGATGAGGTACCCTTTGATCTTGTCGAAGGCTTCTTGTTGCTCTTTCCCCCACTCGAATCCTTCCTTATTCAATCTAAGTAAGGGTGAGAAGGCTTGAGCTTTTACACTTAGGTTAGATATAAACCTCCTTAAGAAATTTATCTTGCCCAGCAGAGATTGCAGTTCCTTCTTGTTCGTTGGCACTTTTGCTTCCAAGATTTCCTTTGTCTTGTTCTGGTTGATTTCGATTCCTTTCTTGTGGACGACGAAGCCCAAGAAATCTCCAGCTTTTACACAGAACGCACACTTCAAAGGGTTCATTTTTAGACCATGTTCTCTCATTCTTTCAAATGATTGTCGAAGGTGGTCTATATGGTTCTTCCTGGAAACAGATTTTACAACAATATCATCAATATATACTTGCATAAAAGTGTTAATAAAATCATGGAAGATAGAGTTCATCGCTCGCTGATATGTTGCCCCAGCGTTTTTTAGGCCAAAAGGCATCACTACCCATTCGTAAGTGCCTAAAGCCCCAGGGCATCGAAAGCTGTTTTCGACACATCTTCTTCAGCAATGAAAATTTGATTGTATCCTGAGTAACCATCGAGCATGCTCAGGTACTCATGGCCAACGGCAGAATCGACTAGCATTTCCGCCACAGGCGTAGGATACTCATCTTTGGGTGTTGCAGCATTCAAATCTCTGAAATCTATGTGTACCCTCAACGTACCATTTTTCTTAATTACTGACACAATGTTTGCAATCCATTCGACATACCTCGTAGCTTGTATGAATTTTCACTTCAGCAGTCTTTCGACTTCCGTTTTGATCTTCGACAGTATTTCTGGAGCGAAGCGTCTTGGACTTTGCTTGACTGGCTTCTTTCCAGGTTTGATTGGCAACTGAAGTTCTACCAATCCTCTGTCGAGACCATGCATCTCGTCGTAATCCCATGCAAAGCAGTCCTTGAACTCCTTTAGTAACTGGATCACTTCAACACTGAGCTCTGGGTCTATTTTGGCGCTGATGTAAGTTGGCCTTTTCTCTAACCCTTCGCCCAAGTTGATTTCTTCTAAAGGATCTTGTGCTAACATTTTGATGTTGTTCGCCAAGGGGTCCTTTCGAATCCCAAAGGCTCATCGTCATAGATGGCGTCGAGCCTTTGCTCCTGCATTCCTTCTGTCATGATATCAGGAGGTTCTGGGTCAAAATCTTTTCCAGGGCCTATATCTGGTGGTTCTGGGTCGAAATCTTTTCCCGGACCTGCAGAAGGTAGCTCTTGGTCGTTGGCCTGGGTGGCCATATATTTTACTTCGGCTTCGATAGCCACTATCATCCTTGTTTCGGCTACGTAAGCCTAAATTCACTGTAGTGCTTGTGACTCAGTCATTATCACTGAATTCACTTCCCCAACCAGTTGGCTAGATGTCAGTTAGCCCATTGAAATCAATGTGGGACAAGTCTTCTTTGTCCCATTGAAACCCATGATCAGGGTGCAGGTACAAGGAACAAAAAGCATTTGGCGCTGGCGCCATGTCGAAGTCAGGTGCTGGGCATGGCCCAATGTGAGCCAAATTTTTGTCGAAGTCAGCTCTCTCTAGGTGATTTACTTCGCCCAAGTAGTAGCTCTGATCTGCTTCTATATTCTCGACAATTCCATCAAGGCGCCATAATATTAACCTTTGGTGCATTGATGATGGTACTGCTCCAACACCATGTATCCATTCTCGGCCCAACAACAGATTATAATTTGGTTTAGCCGATATGACCATAAACATAGTTGGTCGAAGGATGGATCCTATTTTGAGGTCTAGTTGGATCACACCCATAGTGGTCCCTATTCCTCCTTCGTAATTCGACAGGACCATGTTATGAGGCTTGATATTTTCATCACTCTTGCCTATTTTTCTTAGCATGAAGTGGGGGATTATGTTGATGGTTGCCCCACAGTCCACCAAGATCTTGTTTACAGTGGCTTCTTCGAGTTTTGCCCTTATGAATAAAGGCTTGAGGTGACTTTTCATCGCCTCAGTAGGTGGTTCGAAGAAAACATTTTTCTCTTCAGTACATCCATTATCCATGACGAAGTAGCATACTGGCCTATGCTTGGCCATTTCCTGTTCGACTTCCCAGTCGTTCGATTCGACCTCCATCTGGCGGTTGAATTCTCTTGGCAAAACTGAGACTATATTCACCATGATATCTAGGGTGTCATCTGACTCAGAGCCATCTTCGTCACCAGCTTCGCCTTGGTTAGGCCATACCAGCCTATTGGTCATTGGTTCCCTCTCCAAGGGCTTTCTTTGCTTTCATTGGGGGACATTTGAACTTGACTCTGGCTTTGGTTCGTTGACAGCTTCCCTCTCAGCCTTGCGCCGCCTTTGGTATCTTCTCTATTGGGATCGAGACATTGTATTCTTTCCCTTATAGTTACTTGATACCTGGGTCACTTTGGAGGTAGCAACATGAGGTTCTTTCTTGAGTGTCAAAGATGAACCTCTTGGCACTTCGAAGGAGTGCCACCTTTCTTCGCTCGGTCTCTTTCGACTCGATGTTTTGAGCCACATATCAACTGGCACATTGGTTGGAGGCCTAAAAGTTAGTGGCCACTTTTCTTGATTTGAACCCTTTTGGTAGGTTCTTCTGGGGTTACGTTGAACATCAACACCTTCCCTTCTTTTATTTGCTGCTCTCACACCTTCGATGTGTTCAGCAACTTTCTTGTCAAAAATAGAGCTGCATCGAGGACACAACATTACTTCTAACTTCTTCTTCTGGCATCGTTGCAGGAAATCTGCCAGATTTTCGTTTTCCCAAGGGAAAGCCATTCTGTTTGCTTGCTCTTGCCTCATGGCCTCCTCTGAAACTTTCGATTCAGAGATTTCGACCATGTTGACATTCATGTTGTCTTTAGTAGCAAGAGTCATTTGCTTCATTTGGGCTTCCAGGTCTTCTGTCTGGCCTTGCGCTGCAACTAAGTAGGAAATGGGTTTAGCTCCAGATTTTGAGGCTCCACCTGTCTCCAGTTTTGGGCCTTCAGCAGCTTTTTGGACTGCTTCGATTGTCTTTCTAGAAAGATTCCCAGAAAAACTGCCAAAGATTGGCATGTTGATATGATCTTTAGTGACTTCGACCACAGTTATTCCTGGCCTTTTCACCTGACTCCTGGAAGCCTCGATCACATTCACCTCTGAGGGTTCAGCATAGTGGGCTTCAGCCTGCAAAGGATTAGAATCCACAGCCATGGGGGTCTTATCAGCGAACTTCAACCTCCCTTCTTCGATAGCACTTTGTACGAGATCCCTGAAAAGAAAACATTGAGATGTTTTATGGCCCAAAAAATTATGATATTTACAAAAGCCTCTTTTCTTTCTTTGATCAAGAGGAGGCACTTTTACCCCTAGGGGTATTATCATTTGGCCATCTTTTACAAGTAAGTCAAAAATTTCATCACATTTTGTAATATCAAAACTGTAAGTCTTTTTAGGGAACCTATCATTGGCCCTTTCAGGACCAGTGGGGTTTTTTCCACTTGAGGGGACTAGTAGTTTGCAAGAGTATGGTGGCCCTTGTTTTAACTCAGCTAAATCGACCTCACTTTCTTCGACGGTTATAGGTTCGTCGAATGTTTCTGGATCTTCATCGTCCATTTCGACATACGCTATCCTTTCTCTTTTATGAGTTTTTGTCTCCCTGGCTTTTTCAGCTTTAAGGCATTCTACCTGTCAAACCCTATCGGCTAATTGGGCCATGTCTCTCAGGTATTGAGTGTCTAATTTCTTCCTAATGGAGTAATCTAGACCTCCTGCGGCTATTTCGACTAACTCATGTTCTGGCACTTGCGTAAAGCATCTTGCCTTGAGCAACCTAAACCTATTTAGATATTCGTCTATAGGTTCAGTGAATCGCCTCTTTACACTGGCCAACTCTTTCATGCTTATCTTGGTTTGTCCCATGTAAAATTTCTCATGGAACAATCTCTCCAACTGGGTCCAACGGTGGATCGAATTGGGGGGAGAGTTGTGAACCAAGTAAACGCATTCTTTGTTAGGGAACTTGGGAAATACTTAATCCTCAGGTTCTCATTGTTTGAAATCTCTCCTGCTTCGATCAAGTATCTTGCCACATGTTCGATAGTGGATTCTGTCGTGTCCCCTGAAAACTTAGTGAACTTAGGGACTTTGCATCTAGGAGGCAAGTCCGTTTGTAACACATATTCTGACTGCGGGGATGTAAAGTTGGGCCTACGGAAGCCCGTATTCATCCCATTTTGCATCATGATTCTTTCAATCATGGCTGTCAAGTTATTTTCCAAACCAATATTCTGGTATTGGATCTGCTGAACTACTTCGTCAGCATTTTGGTTTCGATTAACCATCCTTACTTCCGGGGCTATGACTCTAGGCTCTTCGACCCCGAGTTATTCCATTCGTACCCTAAGGTTTTCTTCGACAAGCTGCTGGACTTGGTTAATAGTGGTTTCTTCCTCTAGAAGTATACCTTGGTTTCCCCTTATATGTGCCCTTTGGGGCTGTCGAATAGGTTGGGGTACCCCAAAAAAGTCAGCCAGACGCGCCATTTGCGCTGTCATTTGCTGATTCGACTGGGTGGTATTTTGTATTAGAGGATTTAACATTGTGCTTAAATTTTGTGCCAACATTTGAACCATATCGTGGTTGCTTTCGTCCATTTGCTGTCTCAAGACTGCTGTTGAGGCATTCGTAAGGCCATGCATTACTTGGGACGTTCCTCCTAAGAGTTGGGTCCTACCCCTGTTCCTCATACCAACCCCAGAGCCTTGGAGTGGTGAAGAGGCGCTCACTAAAGGGTCTGAAAAAGTGGACGCAGCATTCGTCAGGCTAGCCAATTCAAAAGTTGGCATGCCATAGAGTGGTTCTCGATTTAAACCGACTGTCGAAAAACCTGGGGGAACATATGGCCTAGTTCCTTGGTTTCCCCTTGGTGGGGGAATTCCCAAAGGCATTCTGGGGCCAGTAAATGGAGGTAATGGCCCCGTTTGTGTAACCGTTACTGTTGGTGTTGAACCTGCGGTTACCACTTCACTTACAGTTGGGATAACCGTTGCTCCCACGTTTGTTTGTGGGATTTCTCCATTGTTTGGCGGATTCGCCATCTCTTCACTTCTTCTCCTAGTATTGGTTTCGTTGGTGTATATTCTACCACTTCTCAATAACATGCAATACTCTTGAAAAAGGAGGATATTTTATATAAAATGGTTAATCGTAAAAATCAACACAAGGTCCCACCGGGTGTGCCAATTTGTTTACTGCGGAAATTGGTAAACAACCGCTGATCTTCCAAAAGGTTACTTATTTGGTGACTAGCAGGATCGATCAGATTGATCCTAAGACATGGTTGATTTTATGGAGTTTGACTAATCCTAATGGTGATTAATACCAGTAAAGTAAAGACACTTTTAAGTAAATTGCATGAAGAAAAGCTTGATAGAATAAATAAAAGCGTTAAGTAAAAGGCTTCGACGGAGATAAGTAAATGAAAAGCGATAAATTGCTCGAATATAAAAGACTTTGATTAATTTAAATGGTGTTTCACACATACATTCTCAATGATTCTTTCGCTCACGCTGGGTACTTGAATCTAAATGAGTGACTTGTATAAGATGATGAACACACGCGAAAACTACGTGAACAACTAGTATTTATACTAAAACAAATCCTAAGTAACCGTTGGGCAGTTACGCTGCTTCGAGATGATGCCACATGGCACGCTCATATCCTTCGACGCTTCTGTTCTCGGCACGTTGCACTTGGTAACTGCTGGGAACCGTTTTCCCTCCAACAGTTCAAAATCTCAAACCGTTCGACCTTGGGCGTCAGGTATCTTTGTCGAGAGGTTCCTTCGACGTCGAAGACAACAAGATTCCTACTTAAAGGAATTTCTCCAAATATCTTGTCATTCTTTGATGAGCCTTCGACATGATCAGCTGGTCGAAGCCTTCTTATGTAGGAAACTCTTCTGACTCATAATTAATGGTCTATATTAATAACAAACAAGGGTGTCGAATTTAGGAGCCAACACTTGCACATATGCATTCGGAGGAAATGACAGAAGAAGCTTTGGCTGGCCAGAATGAAGTGTTCGATTGGGCTAGCTGGGTATTTTTAGAGCCATCGAAAGGAGCAATTCAGAGCCAATCGAAGAACCAGGTGTGAAGGCATTCAAAGGAGTCAGGGAGTGAAAGATGTCCAGGTTCATCACAAAACCCAAAAGGACGGGAATCCATAAAAAATGGAAATTCTTTAATTTGTCTGATTTTGCCTTCAAAGCCTGGTTAATGGTTGTCCCTTGCCATTTCCATTCCCCTCACACCCATATAAATATAGGCCTAAAGATACATTGCCAAGGACTAAAAAAAAGGAGACAAGAAAAACATTGCCACAGAAGCATTCTTGGAGAGATCACACATTGCCTATTAAAGCCGCACACACACTGCCTCAGGAAGCCACACTAAAACTTCTCAAAATCTCCAAAGGTTGTCAAACTCGAAACAACCTTTAAGCAAGCATATCCACACCTAAAGCCACAGATCCATACATTATCGTTGGTAAGTGTGATATGGTGGGGGAACTAACTTGGGTGTTTTGCATTTTATCCAAAAGGAAAGGCTGAAAAGAACAGGAAAGACCTTTGAGATTGTTTCTTGAGTTCGGGGGGTAGATTATGAAAAGGGAAGGTGTTAGCACCCTTTTCATACATAGTTATCTATGAGCTCTTAGTTGCTTTCTAGATCACTTGCTTTTGTTTGAAAATGTGCTTTGTATGGTTTTTTGAAAGTATTTTGAAAAGGCGCCTTCGTTTAGGCAAACTTTGTAATAGTTCTCATTTGTAAGAACGTATACAAAGTGTTGGACTTTTGAAAATATTTCATGTTTTGAAAGTGTTTTGAAAGTGTTTTTGAAAGTGTTAGTGTTTGTTTTGAAAATAAGCAAGAGGGTTTGATTTGAAATTGAGCAAGCAACTAATAACAATCTACCTACTCAAAAGTCTTAGTTCATTTCTTCCTTTCCTTTGATATTGTTATCTTACCATTGATTTGGTAAGAAGCCCTATCTTTGGATGTAAAGGGACGAGCATGGGTCACCGTATAACCATGATAGCAATGTTGTGAGATATCTTAGCGCTTTTCTTTGAGGGACTAAGATCATTTTGAAAGGCAACATTGATAGCATCATCAAGGGACTATGATCTTGTATTTTTTATTGGTTTTTGCTAAGATATCCCACATGTATAACATGGCCATTTTTGTAAGGCAACAAAGTGGAATTACCCTAAGGGTGTAAGTGTGTTGATTTACATGCATTGTTTTGTCTTGAATTAGGGTTTGCTATTTGTTGATTTTAGTCTTGCCATATAAATCCTAGTTACTAGCATTTGTATTAAAGCGATAAATTGCGGAAAGTAAAAATTACTACGCTATTACATCATTAGGGGAGGGGGTATACAAATTTACAAATGGGGATTGCAAGAAAATTAAACCTAATTATCTATTACAACCATATTGAAATAATGTACAAGAAATGTAAAATGGACTTGTTTTGTTTAAGAAAAGAAATAAGTTTGCTTAAGAAAATATTTTTGATAATTTGGTTCTAAAAGAAATAAAATAAAATATGTGAATATAAAATATTTTTGGTGTTTTTGATTAATGAAAATAGAATAATGATAAAAATGATAAGAGGAAAAAGGGGTCAGAATCAACGTGTGGCTGAAAGGGACAGAAATAAGAGGCAGAAATTCAGACTCTGATGCGCTACAAAAATCAGAAATTACATATTAGCAGAAATGGGGACGGTTAGAAGTTCTGGGTCTGGATACGCCAAAATTCTGAGGTTGCTGGGAACAAAGGAAAGCCTAAAAGTTCTGATTATTGAAGGAGTCTAGAAGCTCTAGTGCAGCTAGGAATCTAGAAGTTTTAATATCTCTGGCAAGTTAGAAGTTTTGGTTGTTTGAGAAAGTGAAGTGATTATGCTATTAGGTGACGATATCTAGAAGTTCTGATCTAGGAATATTGTTTGACGGATAAATGAGTAAAAATGACAACAAATGAACCTAAAAAAGATGCTTATAGGGCTAGAACCCAGGACCCTTAGCACTAATGCTTTATGCGCGCGCTTTCTACCACTAGGGTGGTTGTACATCCGGTTTTAGAAGCAAAAGCATAAAAATATAAAATAAAGTAAGTTCTGATGATGAGCTTCACTTATTTCTTCATGCTAATCAGAACATCTGCAACTTAGTCATTTCTCAACAGAACAGAAAACACAAACATAACAATTATGAGAGGTTTCCATCATGGTTTCAGAAACATAAAAAGTATCAAGACTGTAAATCAGAAACAAGCATGTATCTGCTAATCCTAATTTCCTTAGGAAGTTCTGAACTGATATTCTCCCTACTTAGGCAGAAAATACATGAAGCCTCAGAATATATACAGCATCAGAATCATGATGTCTACATTGTATTTTGAAAATGCAAATCTAACAATGCCTAAGTAATATGATGAGAGTCAGCAGAAGCTTACCTTGAAGCTGGAAAATGTTCTGTGAGATAGAGCCTGGTTCTGATTGTTGTGATGTCCTAACTGGTTTGCTCATGCGCTCAGCTGGTTGGGACAACCTTTAACTTGAGTTATGAATGGCTGAAAAATTCTGAAACAGCCAAGAAACAAAGTTTTGACTTTTTGAGATGGAGACTGATAGGGAACGTGTTACAATCTGAAAACAGAAGTTAAGACAACTTCTAAATGTATATCGGAAGCTGTATGGATGATTTGGTTAAGAAGCACTTGAGGGAAATTGGAGTTTGAATGCAAGAATAAAAAACTAGCAGGTTTTGTTATTTGTGTTTGCAGTTTCAGATTCCTAGAATTTTTAGCAAGGTTTTCAAAGATTTTTTATTTTCAAAATTTCGACCTCCCTATAGTTGCAAAATGGATTTTAATTTATAGACAAATGTTTAGTAGCTTGGAGAGGTCAAGGGTACAACCATCATGCTAGGGTGCTGACTTGTTCTTGAAGCAAGTTAAACAAGTATGATGGTTAGCAGCTTTTAGCCGTGCCTAAGCTAGATTTGTAAGCATGAATTAAGGAAAAGTACCCTCAGAAGCAAAAGCAAAGCATGAGCCCAACATACTCTTGTACAAAAGTTTGCTTTTTCAAGGACAACAATGTACTTCTATGCCACACGTGGGAAAATCCTTTGGATAAAAACTCAAAAGTGGTTGTGAGCATTAAATGATGATGAGATTTATCAAACCATAAATCATGCAAGATGAGATTATGCATCATAGCTTAATTCTGGGTAAGAAGTTCAACATCAGCACAACTTAGAACAAACATCCAACTTCTGATCCTTGAATCTCTTTGCTCCAGCATGTTCTGAGTGAGTTCTCAGACTTTCCAGGAAGCTTATAACACGCTTTGTAAACCCTCTTTAAATTACTCTTGTAAATTCTGGCTGGATCTACATGAAAATTGATCCATAAGTTCTGGCCAAATCCTGATTTGAAAATGCTCAGAATTTACTAAGTGTTTAAGTTTCAGGGACGTGTCTTTGAAGACGTATAACTTAAAATCCCAGCATTTCTAGAAGAAGTTATGTTCTATAATGTTTTAGGTCTCATTGAGATCTACAACTCTTGTGTTAGAAGTTCTTCCAGAATCAACTTGTATTATAGTGATAATCTGGCCAGAAGTTCTGAATTTATCATATTTCTTAAACACTTAAAAAAAATTCTAAATATTTAGAATTTTGACTTTTTCAACATAATCTTGACTTTTGATTTCCTTTATGAAACAAACTTCATGCCTTAATGAAATATGATTCTTGAAACTTGATTTTGATCAAAAAGTCAAAGTTTGACTTTTCAGTATGCAATTGACGATTTTTCCCTTGCGAGTGACCTTCTTAGAAAATTGCCATCCAAGACTTGAAACTTGATAGAAGCAAACCTGTGGATCCAGGATGATCCTTTAAGAAATGGGAGGGAAAATTTTAGGGTACAACAGCTTCCCCTGTTCAATCTTCTTAAACCTGGAGAGTTAGATTGGTGGATCCGCCATTCGTGACCTAAAGGTGGAAGATGATTGAACACTAGAGTGCCCAGAAATTTTCACTCGAAGATGGATTGGGAATGGGCTTATAGATTCCATTTGGAGGAATGTTGGTAAATACTGGAAGAAGTATCAGCACAAATATTTGGTCGATTCATACTAAAACTTTATGTTTCACCAGTGGGAAAAAGGGTTAGTAAAATGCAGATGTATGCATGATATTCACAATATGTGGTACTATGCTAAATACATTTTGTATGTATATGCTATGATGTATGAATATGAGATACATATTTGTCCGGGAAAATAAATCCATGACTGCTGCTGAGGAATTTTGGGGAGTTGAATCCCGGATCGCTGTTGGGAATGAAGAGTATATATATCTTCAAACTTTGTTGAAAGGATGTATCCGCTGGGGAATATTTCTTGTACGTCAGTTGTTATCTGGTCGTATCTAGGCTTCACAATTTACTGAGGATGAGGAAGTCAACTTCTATCCGGTCGGATCCAGGCTTCACGGTTACTTACTAGGGAAGGATAAATTAACTGTTATCTGGTCAAATTCTAGGTTTTGCAGAAAATTTCTTGAAATTGAATTGTTATCTGGTCGGATCCAGACTTCACAACAACTTGTTGGGGATAAGGGAGTTAACTGTTATCTGGTCGGGTTCCAGAATTTACAGTAACTTGCTAGAAGGGATGAAGTTGAACTGATATCTGGTCGGGTCCAGGCTTCCTAGTAACTTGAAGTGGTAACTACTATCTGGTCAGGTCCAGGCTCCATAGTTTTTGAAAGGTTATATTATTATCCAGTCGGGTCCAGGAATTATAGTGTCTTGTTGGTATTGTAGTTAGTTGTTATCTGGTCGGGCTCCATGCTTTATAATAACTTGCTTGAAAAGACTAAGTTGAGCTGATATATGGTCAGGTCCAGGCTTTGCAGATTTCTGAGGTGGATGAGGTTAATTATTATCTGGTCGGGTCCAGGTTTCACAATAAACTGCTTGGGGATTTAGTTGTTATCTGGTCAGATTCCAGGTTTCACAACGAATTTCTGAAGGGAATTTCTATCTAGTCGGATCCAGGCTTCACAATAACTTGTTGGGGTAGAGGTAAACTCTACTGGGGAAAAGAAGTTAAACCTTGGTTTGGTTGAATCCAGGTTCTTATATATCTTTGAATAGTTGAACTATTATCTGGTCGGATCCAGGTTTTATAGCATCTTGCAAAGTTAACTATTATCTTGTCGGATCTAGTCTTCATAGTTAGTTGAAAGGTTACGCTATTATCTAGTCGGATCCAGGCTCTATAGTGACTTGAGAAGTTGACTACTATCTGGTCGGGTCCATGCTTCATAGTAGTTTGAAAGTTGTACTAATATCTGGTCGGGTCCAGGCTTTGTAGCATCTTTTGGGAGGTAGTAAAGGTTTTGTTGATGACTTTACTGGGGATTAGGGGTTATGGCCCTATGATCTATAATAATATGAGAGGAAAACTTAAGCTGGAGAGTGTAGACTCAGTTGGGGAAGACAGACTCAGCTTGGGGAGGATATACTCAGCTGGGGAGGATATACTCAGCTAGAGATAACAGGCTCAACTGGGGAAGATAGACTATGTCGGGGGAATTTGAACTCGGTTGGGGAGTTATGCTACTCATTGTTTGTTGGGGAAATAAACCATGTTGGGGAAATAAACCCTGTTAATGAATACTTGATGAACTGCTTATGAGGTGAGTTCTTTGATGAAGAGATCCACAAGGCTTCTACTGGTAGGATCAATTTAGCTGGGGGGAGTTGTCAAGAGATTGAGACTCTGGTTAGAGGTTGGTTTATTGTAACCGATCTGCGGGGGATAATGTTAATGAAATAACTTTGTGGGGATATTCCATATACATTAAAGAGATGCTTGTTAATGCTTAGCAGGCCACATGTGCCAAATAGTTTTAATTACATTCATATGCATATGTTCGTTCAATTTTAGTCATTTGACAACTTTGCATTCAAAACAAAAACAGAAAGTTTGCACTTCAAAGTATATTTGTATTGATATTTTGCCCATGAATAGGCGTTTTTGTACAAAGAGACGGAGATCCTAGTAAGAGGAAATCGTCGAAAGGAAAACAAAATTGAAAACAAAACAAATAGCCATGTGGAAATGATCTCATTGCACTCCAAATCTACTATTTCCCCAATGTCTTCGAATGCCCTTTGTCGTTGACAAAAGTTGCTTGGATTGATCTTGGACCATTTGAACTTGGACCTTGCTGGTAGAGTTGACTTTGGTGATTCCACGGGGTATAGTCATACGCTTCCAATCCTTAATTTTTGCCTGGACCGCCCTTTCGGGTTTTCAGCCCACCAGGATACCCATTTTTTCTCAAGTCTCCCTTTCGGGTTTTCAACTTGCCGGGTGTACAATCTTTTACATATATCCCTAATTTTTGCCCAAACCTTTTGGTTTTCCGCGATGCCCTTATTTTTCCTAGGTGTGTCAACCTAGCGGGTCTCTTATGCGTAGTATCTTTTAACTATGTCCGTGTTTATAAGATGTAGGAAGTCTTCACCATCCATGGTAGTAAGCATCATGGCACCGTCAGAGAACACTCTCTTGACAAGAAATGGCCCTTCGTAGGTGGGAGTCCATTTGCCTCTGGGGTTTCCTTATGGCTGAATGATGCGCTTTATCACCAAGTCACCAGCTTGATATACTCGAGGCTTAATATTTTTGTTGAAAGCCTTGATCATACATTTTTGGTACGTCTGACCGTGACAAACAACAGCTAGTCATTTTTCATCGATCAAGTTCAGCTGATCCAATCTCGTTTGAATCCACTCATCTTCGCCTAAGCCTGCTTCATTCATAATCCTTAATGAGGGAATCTGAACTTCCACTGGAAAAACAGCTTCTATTCCATAGACTAAGGAAAAGGGAGTTGCCCCAGTTGATGTTCTAGCTGAAGTGCGGTAGCCATGAAGAGCAAACGGTACCATCTTCTGCACAATCTTCTTAATGTTTTTGTTGGTCGCTTCGATTGCGCCATTCATTTTAGGTCTATATGGAGAAGAATTGTGATGCTTGATCTTGAACTGAGTACACAGTTCGGTAATCATAGCATTGTTGAGGTTAGTCCCATTGTCGGTGATGATCCTTTCGGGGATACCATAGCGGCATATGAGGTTATGTTTGATGAATCTGGATACCACATTCTTTGTGACTGAGGCAAAAGAGGTGGCTTTAACCCATTTAGTGAAATAGTCGATAGCGACAAGAATGAAGCGATGTCCATTGGAAGCAGTGGGCTTGATCTCTCCAATCATGTCAATGCCCCACATTGCAAATGGCCATGGAGCAGTCATGACATTCAAAGAGATAGGAGGCACATGGACCTTGTCAGCATAGATTTAGCATTTGTGACAAGTCCTAGAGTGTTGATGGCAATCAGTCTCCATCATTGACCAATAGTAGCCAGCTCTTAGGATCTTCTTGGCCATCGTATGTCCGCTTGAATGAGTGCCAAAGAGACCATCGTGCATGTCTTCTATAATTTCCTCTTCCTCCTTCTTGTCCACACATAGGAGTATAATAGAATCATGGTTGCGCTTGTATAATATTCTGTTACTTAGGAAGAACTTGGCTGCAAATCTCCGTAAGAACTTTCTGTCATTGATGGATGCTCCCTCGGGATACTCTTGTGCTTTGATATATCTCATCACCTCATGGTACCATGGCTTTTCTGTATCAGTGTCAAGCTCATAGCAGTGCGCAGGTTCGTCGAATCTTTCAATTGTAATCATAGGGGATTTGTTATCCCATCTGACCTTGAACATTGAAGACATGGTTACCAAGGCGTCAGCCAACTGATTTTCTTCCCTAGGGAAGTGCTCAAAGGTGATATCTTCGAAGTAGGGAATCAGGGATAGCACAAGTTCCTTGTAAGGGATGAGATTAGGGTACTTAGTTTCCCAATCTCCTTTTACTTGGCTAATCACTAGAGTGGAATCCCCAAACATATTCAAATGCTTGATCCTCGAATCAATGGCAGCTTTCAGACCCAAAATGCACGCTTCGTACTCAGCCATATTGTTCGTGCAATCGAAGCATAGTCTGGCAGTGAAAGGAGTGTGACAACCTTCAGGGGAGATGATCAAAACACCAATTCCGTTACCTAAAGCGTTGGAATCCCCATCAAAGACCATAGTCCATCGGGATCTTTGTTAAGGTCCGTCAAACGGTCCATGTTTCGCACAATCAGTCACTAGCATGATGTTCTCATCAGGGAAGTCAGAGTTCATGAACTGATAATCATCAACAGCTTGGTGGGCCAAATGATATGCTAGTACGCTTCCTTTGATGGCCTTTTGTGTCATGTATTAAATGTCTTACTCAGTCAAGATCACTTTCCATCTGGCTATCCGTCCAGAGAGGGCAGGTTTCTCGAAGATGTACTTGATTGGGTCCATCTTAGAAATCAACAAAGTGGTAGGAGTCGACATATATTGTCTTAGCCGGCGAGCAGCCCATGCTAGAGCGCAGCAATTTTTCTCGAGCAGTGAATATCTAGTTTCACAGTTGGTAAACTTTTTGCTCAGGTAATAAATCACATGCTCTTTTCGGCCAGACTCGTCATGTTGGCCCAAAACACACCCCATAGAGTTCTCTAGTACTGTCAACTACATGATCAAGGGCCTTCCTTTAACTGGAGGCATGAGAATAGGAGGTTCTTTTAGATATTCTTTGATTTTGTCGAAGGCAGCTTGACATTCATCATTCCATTTGACTACCTGATCTTTCTTCAAGAGTTTGAAGATTGGCTCACAAGTAGCAGTCAAGTGTGATATAAAGCGGGCGATGTAATTGAGACGACCCAAGAATACTCTAACTTCTTGTTCAGAATGAGGGACTAACATTTGTTGGATGGACTTTACCTTGGTAGGATCAACTTCAATGCCTTTATTGCTAACAACAAAACCTAGAAGCTTTCTAGATCGTGCTCCAAATGTGCACTTGTTAGGGTTTAACCTCAACTTGTACTTTTTCAACCTTTCGAATAGTTTGTACAGGTGATCGAGATGTTCCTCTTTAGTTTGTGATCTAGAAATCATATCATCAACATATACCTCTATTTCATGATGAATCATATCATGAAATAAAGCTACCATATCCCTTTGATATGTTGCCCCTGCATTCTTTAATCCGAACGGCATGACCTTGTAGAAAAAGGTGCCCCATTGCGTAACGAAAGTAGTCTTATCCATGTCTTAGGGAGCCATCCTTATTTTATTATAGCCAGAGAAGCCATCCATGAAAGAGAAGACTTTATGTTGAGTCGTGTTATCGACCCAAACATTAATGTATGGTAGAGGGAAGTCATCCTTGGGGCTTGCCCTATTCAGATCCCTATAGTCTACGCACATGCAAACTTTTCCGTCTTTCTTTGGCACTGGCACTACATTGGCAACCCATTGGAGATAAGATGTCACAGCTAGGAACCCTGCATCAAATTGTTTCATCACTTCAGCTTTTATCTTTTCATAGATATCAGGCCTCATGCAATGAACCTTTTATTTGACAGGAGGACAATCTTCTTTTGTCGGCAGATGATGAACTACGATGTCGGTATCCAACCCTAGCATATCTTCATAAGACCAAGCAAATACTTCCACATAATCATGTAGCATCTGAACCAACTTTCTCTTGACATTGTCTTCTAAGTTAGCACCAATCTTGACTTCCTTCTTGTCTGTCTCGGTACGCAGATTGATGACTTCAACTGACTCTTCGTGCAGATGAATAGATTTTTCCTCTTGTAATAGAAGTCTGGCTAGTTCTCCTGGTATATCACAATCTTCTTCACCTTCGTCTTCAGCTTGGTTAATTGGACATTTGAAGTTATAGTCGGCAATAGTAGAGTCATTGCCAACAGGATCCAGAGTGGATGAGGACCTATAAGAGCGTGTGTGTGTGTGCATTTAAGATACATGGCTATTTTGAAAAATGTATTTGAAGAAAAGAAAGACACTGAACACAAAGATTTGAATGCAAAAGAGTCCAATGATTTGTATTGAATGATCATATGATTAGATGAATATAAATAAAACCCTTGACAAATGGACCAAAGTGCCCTGGGCCAGGCACATGGCTTAAAAGTCATTGTTAAATATTACAGACAAAATATTCTTGAATTAAAAGAAAATCAATAACAAGTAGATTACTCCTCAATGAAGGAGATGGGCACGAAGTCCTTTGCATGCCAATTCTTCAGCTCCGTTGTAGTAGGATACACCCAATCTTCAAATGCAGCTTCTTCATCAAAGTCACCTACAACATTGACTTCATGGCTTCCAATACGCAGAGGTGGCTTTCCTGCACGAGCACGCCTCACTTCATTATGAGCTTTGACGGTGAAATCAAAACTAAACTTGTCTGCTTTGAATGGGATATCGAGGAGTTTCCCCCCAAGTATCACAGCTTCCTTCTTCAATTGCAGCACGGGCATCTTTGACTGAAACCATCTTCGGCACGGTGTTGTACCCCAAAATTTGCCCTCTCATGTTTCCCATGATTTTCCCCTACATGGTTGGTCACAAACCTTTGCCTAAAGAAAAGGAATATTCATGAGAAATGTTTCTAAGTTTCCTTTGATTGACATCCCCAAAGCGCCTATCTATTGGCACCTCCAAGATACCTTTTGATTGGCATCTGCATAGCGCCCTTTGATTGGCATGGACAAAGGTCCTTCAATTGGCCTGTTAACAAGGCCTTTCAATTGTCATTTTAACAATGTCTTTCGATTGGCACCCAAACAAAGGCATCTTCATTTGGCATGTTAACAAGTACCTTTCAACTGGCATTGTAACAGTGTCCTTCGATTGACAGGTTAATAAGTATCTTTCGATTGACGTTGTAGAAGTGGCATTCGATTGGTAGTTTAAAAAGTATCTTTCGATTGGTATTATAGCAGTGTCCTTCGATTGGCAGGTTAATAAGTGTCTTTCGATTGGCATCTGGGAAAAGTCTTCGATTGGGAATCCAAAATCCTTCGATACAGGCTTGACTCATCAGTCTTTGATTGGGCATTTGGCACTCTTCGATCAGGCTTTGATTAGTAAGCTTCGATTATGTGTTTGGAACCCTTCGATCAAGCTTTGGTTTGCAAGTCTTCGATTGAGCGTTGAACCCCATTCGATCAAGTCAATTTCATAATGCTTCGACTATGCATTAACTACTTCAGGCTTACCTTTAACTCACAAGGCAAGAATCTCCTACAAGTTTGTTTCGATTCACAAAGGAAAAGGCCCCTCAACTTGCCAGCACACCAGGCAAGAGGCTCATTCGAAGAACATGTAAATGACTCATTTGAAGAACGTGTAAAGGTCCATTTGAACAAGCATTCAAAGGGTCCATTTGAAGAAGCATTCAGAAGGCCCATTCGAAGGTTACATAAGAAGTCCATTCGAAGGAGGCAACTCAAGACCAATCGAAGAGCATGGCCTGGAGGCATTCAAAAATCAAAGGTGTCCAGGTTCATTCAAGATTCCAAAGAGACATGAATATTTCAAAAAAGGAAATCTTTTAATATGTCTGATTCTTGTCTCATGGTTTTAAAGGCCTGGTTAAATGGTTGTCCCTTGCCATTTTCATGCACCCTCACACTAACCTTTCCAGGTCCACCCCAAGTTCAAAATGGCATGTTGTCCTTGCAAACGTGCATTCGAAGCAGAAGGAGTCTCAATCGAAGGGGTTGTTACATCGAAGCTGGATTAATTCGAAGTGGAGCTTAGAGCTATCGAAGAAAGCAAATTCAAAGGGAAGTGGACCTGCAGGGGTAGGTCAGCTTTCGATTCTTATCATGTTGGAGGCCTAAACAGCTCATAACAGGCTGGCAGTAACGCATGAAAGTAGATGGACACGTGATTGAATCAAAAATAGAAAGTCTTTATGAAGGAATCAAATCAAATCCGTGTAAAGGCATGGTGAGGACAAAAAGATTGAATTAGGCTATTTTTGGAATGATATTCAAAGTGAATCAAATCAAGAATCAAGACATTGATGGAGGAATATTGAGGCCAGGTTTTCAACCCTAATTCATTCCATTATATACAAGCAAGCCTCACAAATCAAAAAAAAAACTCTGCAGAAACGAAAAAACGCACAAAAACTTTGCAGAAACGGCCAGAGCAACTTGAAAAAAGCTTGAAAAGTGTGAGATCAAAAACAACATTGGAGGCACTTTCAGACAAAAAAGCACAACGCTATTCTCTTCCTTGACACCCAGTGGAGCTACACTAATTAAAACCAAGCCCTAAGGCAGCCTAAAACTCGCTGTAAGTGTTCTTGAAATTGCCTCTGCACATGAAATCGTGAACCACTTTCCTTGCAGCTTTTTGCCAAATGGTTGGCACATTCATACTCACCATGTAATTTACATTGATTCTGCATTATTTGATTTGATTTTTGTGGCCTCTAACCCCCTATCCAGAACCTAGCGTTCTTGTGTATGTATGTTGTTTAAGCATTTTGTGTGCAGGTTAAATTAAGGCCAATAATGGCCATGGACGAGTTCAGGGGAGGGAGACGAATCCAATGATGGTCGTAACTTGTATTGTTGTGACCTAGGATGGATTTTGGAGATGTCCCACGAAACTTCCTGCAGATGGAAATCCGCAGGTAAATAACCAGGCCTTCGTGAAGAAGACGATGGCATGTCTTAGTGCCATTGGTCTATTCAAAACATTAGCGCGTTTTTTATCATTTCCAGGCTTGACATTTTGTTTTTCATTTAATATTTGTTGTCTATCCCAATAACAAGAAACATCAATAGCTCAGTTGGCAAGGCGTTAGTGGGTGGCACCATTGGGACCTAGATTCGAATCCCAGGTCCCCCAAACTTTGTTATCATTCTATTTCAAGCGTTCACATGCAGCACTTCAGGCAGGGAGCACCATATACCTCCAGATCTCAAAGGCTACGTGGTTACCAAGGCAGATCCAATGGCTAAGGATGGAGGTTCACCATGAATCTTGGTCAACAAACGCCCAGGCAATCTGAAAGTCAAACAAGGCTGATTGAATCTGGGCCTGGAATTGCTGAATCAACCTCCCTTCTAGGCCCAAACCCCCCTTTGGTTTATTCTTTCTCTTTTCTATATTTCTTTTGTTTAATTTGCGTTATTTTTATTTTTTAACCGATTAACAAATTACCCTTTTTTATATAAAAACTAGAAATCACAAAAAAAAATTATTTTCATCATTAATTTTATTATTTTTGTAAATAAACCATTAACCAATTGATTTAGTTTTTTTTTAATTAGGTTTAATCTTAACATATTTTGCATTAAATTAAAATTAATTTAGAATTAGGGTTTTGATATATTTTTACCTTTCTAATTTTATTTCCTTAATTAAAATAAAACTCAAAAAATATTTTCTTTTAATTAATTAATTAATTATTAATTGGACTTAATTCTTAAATCAAAAATAACAAAAACATGCTTTATTTAATAAATAAAAAGGGGTCAAAACCCTAGGACACTCTGATTCAATTTTTCTCGCGCGCATATTGTTTTTGATCCATATATTGTAATTGCTCCGAGGATGTAATAGTTTTAACTTAGGAATTTTTATTTATCGTTTTTATTTACTTTTTTGCATTTAATTTTAAGGGTTTGTTTTTGGCGATGTAAATACCCGACGCCTTGTAATAGCTTAGTTTTATTTTCCGCAATTTATTTTACGCAACCATTAACTGCTAGATGTTTGAATAATAGGCTATGCATGACAAGATTAACCTTTAATTTAAAATCAACCGTAGCTCACCATTAACATGTACAAAGATAATATAACTGAAAAACAATACACTCGCACATGCCACTCTTAGGGTACGCCTCACTTGGTTGCCTCGAACATGGTCATTAAGTATAGGATGTTTTAGAGGTTGTCCTCTTGTCCAAAGATCATAAGTTGCCTCGAAACGGTTGCCTCGGATAAAATGATCTAAGACATTAAGGTTACCGCTAAGGCGTCCTAACATTGCTTTAGTGACCACACGTCCCTTAATCGAATTGACCCGAAAACCCCAACGACGATGCCACCTGCTCCTCAATAGTGGGATAGCATTGTCTAAAGGACATTTGCACAGTTTAATTCCTTTTTGAGTAGGTAGATGTTCTTAAGTACTTGCTCCTTTTAAAAACAAAACAAAACTTTTCGCACTTACACTCTCTTCAAAATAAAAACTCTTTTCAAACCCACCAACACAAAGAAAAGCAAACTTTTGAAAACCTAGTGAGTAAGTACCTAAGAGCCCGTGGATAACCACGGATAGAAAGGGTGCTAACACCTTCCCTTTCTATAATCTACCTCCCGAACCCGAGAAATATCTCAAAAAGGAATTTTTCTGTGCTTTTGTCCTTTCCTTGTTGGATAAAATAAAAGACGATGGCGACTCTTGCTTACCGCGACATTTTGCGAAAACAAACGCAAATGCGAACCAGCATTCCAAAACAGTCAGTTCTCATTCCCACCGATCACAGAACTGGCGACTCTGCTGGGGAGACTTTAATAAGTGAGGTGTACCTTAGGATTAGATCACTTGTGTTTTCAATTGTATGTTTTGTATGCTTTAATTTTGTGGGCTTGTATCGGAGTTCTATAGATCCTAACCCGGATCTGGGGATACCCTTTAGGTAAGTAGCAATAAACTGTGAGGGATCTATCCGGCGTAGACCTACACGGATGAAGCAGTAGCTACGTTGGTGTGACACCTTGGTCTGTACCGATATCCCTTGTGTTGGAACGAGGAGAATATGGGTCTTCTAAGGAGTCATTAAGCACCAACTGACCTTAGAACCTTAAATTGACCAACTTGGCCATAGAACAGTAGCAGTATGCTACACTCATTGAGACTAAACTCTCGCGATGATTCCGGCCGCAAGAAAAGGTTGCTAAACTGGAATTATGACCGATTGAGGGTAGTCAGTGATATTGAGATCCTCTAGAACCCGGTTACTATTTTTAGGACAGGTTTTAACCCACTGAACTGAAAGAGGGTAGTACCTAAGCTCCATGCCAACCTGAAATTTAAGGGCTATTGTGTGACTTGTGTGCCTTCAAACTTGAACTACTTGCACATTCTTGTTATTTGACAACATGAGTTCCTTGCAGGTTTTGTTTACAGTCCTTATCCCATAATTTGGATTTATTGCAGGGTTTACTTACATCACCTCACATTTTTGCTTAAACGCATAGCATACACATCATAACATCATGCCTTAACATTTCCTTAACCATTTCAAGGATCTCAAGGGTTTGTGATGCAGGTTATGGTAAATCAAATGTCTAGCAAGGGGCAAAGGGGATTTATTTTCCTCCAGCCAAGGTTGTCTAGAAATCAGAACACGATAACTTGAGTCAGGGGCTATGACCCACTCGATATGGTGAGCTTGACTCTTGAAGAAGGACTCTCGACAACATGAAGTTCCTTCAATCAAAGCTACAAGATTCAAATTCTATCAGTTTCTTGTTTACCCCGCGAGATCCTTGAAAACATTGCATACATATATCATACATATCTGTGATCGGTGGATCTGGAACTGACTGTTTAAAGCTGGTTCGCGAAATGTCGCGGAAGCAAGAGTCGCCACCGTCTTTTATTTTCTCCAAATGGAAAGGACAAAAGCACAGAAAAATTCCTTTAAAGAGATTGCTCTCGGTTCGGGAGGTAGGTTATAGAAAGGGAAGGTGTTAGCACCCTTTCTATCCATGGTTATCCATGGGCTCTTAGGTACTTGCTCAATGTGTTTTCAAAATTGTTTGCTTGCTTTTCAATGTGGGTTTCAAAAATATCCTTTGAAAAGTTTCAGTTCAACTCGTACGTCAGAGTGTTTGAAAAGTTTGTTTTGAAAGTTTTTTGAAAGTGTGTTGGTGTGAAAAGTATTTTTGTTTGTTTGAAATTAGAGCAAGTATCCTTGAGAACCTACCTACCCTAAGGAATTCGTCTGTGTAAATGTCCTTTAAAGTAGTGCCATCCCACCATTGAGAGGTAGGTAGCACCACCGTTGGAGGTGTTCGGGTCAATTCGAGTTTTAGGGACGTGGTGGTCACCAGAGCAACAGTAGGACACCTTAGAAGCTACCCTTATGCCATTGATCCTTTATTTTCCGAGGCAACCGTTTCGAGGCAACTGGATCATGTCATGGACATAAGGACTTACTAAAATGTCCTATACTCGACGACCACCTTTCGAAAGGCAACAGTGAGGCGTACCCTAGGGGTGGTGTGTGCGAATTGTGTGTCATTTTCAGTTTATTGTTTGTCTTGTCATGCATTGGTGATCTAACGATTCGATTTTATTTTTTGGGCATTCATTCTTTCATGCATATTTATTAACAGTTATATTTGCGAGAAAATAAATCTAACTATTACAACTGGCGCGGGTCCACATCGCCAAAAAAACCGAACCCGATTTGACTGAAAATAAAATAAAGCGAATAAATAAAAAGTGCGAGAAATAAATCTAAACTTATTACAAGGCTTTGGGGCATATACAGAGGTATTTAAACAATGTAAAATAAATGCGCGAAATAAAGACTAAACAAAATTAGGGCTTTGGACCTTTTTACAAATAATTAAAATTAGTCAAGGAAATTAAAATTAAAAATTAAATGAAAAATAATGTTTTTGTGTTTTTTAGGTTTAAAAGAAAAAGAGAAAAGTTAATTAAAATTAAAATCCTAGTTCTAATGTTTTTTAAGTTTATTATGAAAAAGATTTAATTTCTAACCTAATTAAATTCTAAACTAAATTATGTACAATTTTGATTTATGGAAAATAAATAATAAATAATAATATTGTGAGAAAAAAGAAAAAAAAAATTAAAAAGGATATAAAGAATTAATAATTACCCTAATTCTACATTTTTTTGGATTTTTATTATGAAAAAAGAATTAAAATTAACATTAAAACCCAATTAAACTAAATGAGTTACATTTTAATTTATTTATAAAAGAATCAAAATTAATTATATTTTTTTTTGCCTTTTCTGTATTTTTAATGTTTTTTTATATTTTTTGTAAAAATTAATTAAATCAGAAAATAAAAACACAAGTAAATTTAAAAATAATAAGATATAAAGAAAATTAGAAAAAAGAAAAAAAAGATATAACCAGGGAGGTGTGGATTTGAATTTGGAGGTGCAATTTTGAGAGGCCTGGCCCATTTGCTGGCAATTTGTTGACTTTTGAAATCATATGCACGCCTGTTGACTTGTCCTCATGGTATACCTTCAAGCTGGACCCTTGATCAGGTCCCCTGGGACACGTGGATAACGCTTCTTGAATGTGCATGGTGAGTCCTCATGTGGGCGCTGCATGGAACCTTGAAATGAAAAATAATATGAGAAATTGCAAGACCTGGGACTTGAACCCAGGTCATTGTGGTTACATGCGCGTGTCTTGGCCAGCTGAGCCACTTGTTTTCATTTAACATATAATAGTTAATAAACAATATAAAATAAAAATGGTTAGTGTTATGTAAAACGCGCGCAAATTCGAATTGTCCAGTCTCCGTGTGACAACTCATCGTCCCTTCCAATTTCCTGAAATACAAACAAAGAAGGCAACGGTTTTGAAACGTTGTTTTACACATGCTATGAGAAAATAGCGAATAGCCATATAGGCTATATAAATTGTTCGCGATGGCATCTTCTTCTTCGTCTGGGTGTACTGAGTTCAGCCATGGCAGTCAGGGACTCTAATTTTTCCCCTAGGCAAAATCCCTAATTTGAGAAAGCTGTAACCCTAGGATTCGAAAATGGCAATTCCTTATTCATGGCACAAAAATGAAATTAAATGCAAGGGTTAGCTCAGAAACTTCATTGTGAGTATGAATATGTAATTAAAACTGCAAGAATGTGCTTGAATCGTGCTACATGATTTCAAAATTTTTAAGAAGCAGTTGGACTCGTGGATACCAGTTCAAGGAGCTTTGAAAGATGTTATGATTTGGGATACGTTCAAAATCGTCTCAGGAAGCTATTGATACAAAAATTATGGCTTGGGAAGATCTCTAGCATTGATTTCAGATTTGCATTTTATGGTTCATTTTTCAAATTGCCAAATGGACTTTGAACGAGTTTTGTGCTATGTTCCAGTTAGGGTTGGACTCAGTGATCATCATGGAATTGAATAGGCTTGCTATTTGACCTTAATCCATGCTTGAGACAGAATTGGCCTTAGGGTTTGTTCACTAACCATTTTTTCCTAATTTCTAGCCAAAACCTAGACCTAGTGTGTAAATGAACCTTGGCCTGATTTTTGAGTTGGTTCATGATGTATAGAACTTGTCCAAATTCATTTGACACCATTTCATTGATTTTTAAATTTTATTTGAATTTTCAATGAATTAAAATGAATTAAATCATCAAAAATTAAATAAAATAAAAAAGTCAACATTTGGTCTTGAAATCAACCATGGGCCACGTGTGTGGCATGACAAGGATGGACAAAGTGAGAAAAATGGGGCCCTTTTGTCAAAATTGGATTTTCAAGGATAGTTGACTTTTGCCATTTCACAAAAATTTCCCAACTTCTACAAGGCATAACTTGCTCAATTTTTAAGCTTTTCACATGTTCTTGGACATTTTGGAAAGGTCTTTGAGTCCTTTAACCAATGCCTTTGGTCCCATGTCATTTTGATTTACCAATCTCAAGTTATGGCCTTTGACTTAAAGTCCCTTTTTGTTGACTTTTGAAAATGACCTATAATGTTGAAATTGATAACTTTTTGTGAGAGCATTTCTTGGACTTGAAGTATGAAGATGAGTTGTAGGAAATGTCTTTCTCTTCAAAATGAGCTTTGGATGGAATTTTTCTGATAATCCATGTGAAAGTTATGCCCTGGTCAATTTCAGTTGACTTTTTCAGCTGTCCAAATATAGCAACTTTTGCATCCTTGATGATTTCTGAGCCAAATTTTGAGAATCATGATCAAGCATTGATCAAATGATGTTTGTGGCTTCAAAATGATATATTGACCAAAAATTTGAACTTTTGACTGCCAAATGACCATTTTGCCCTTACAGTTGACTGTAGTGCAATCTAGGGTTTTGACTGTGCAATCTTGAGCTGAATGCCTTGAAACTTGATATGAGGATGCTTGACCATGTTTGTAAGCATATGAGACTTGATTGGGCCTTTGAACACTTCCTTTTCTTGATCAGACTTAAAACCCTAATTTGGACTGGAGGGGAGACTGTTGCACTGCACAACCCTTGGGGACTTTTCTAGCTTGGCTTGGCAATTTCTTGAGGAATATGGGAGGGCAAATTTTGGGGTATAACAGTTGCCCCTGTTCAATCTTCTTAGACCTGAGGATGCAGATTGGCTGACGTGCCTTTCGTAATCCGAGGGTAGAAGATGATTGGACACTAGAGTGCCCGGAAATTTGCGCTCACATGGTAGCAGTGTGGTGGGAATGGGCTTATAGATGCCATTTGGAGATTGCTGGATGGGATGATGGGCTTATAGATGCCATCTGGATGTTGATCGCGTAGGCGATTCCTTAGCGAGAACCTGCATACCTGCAAAACAGAAAAATGAGTACCTGACACGTTGCAGGAGCTGATTTTTTAGATGCTTGGTATTGATGTGTCCTGACTGGTTACAGGAGCTGAGTCTGGAGCTTCAAACGGCGATGAAATAACCAGGGATGATTACTTCCTTAGCATGAATGGTAAGAGAGCCTTGGGTGACTTTAACTTCAACAACGCTTGTTGAGAAAAATCTGGGGTGTCTTCTACTGGGATAAGAATCAGGGAGATCTTAAGGTCGATCTGACTGAACCAGAGAGGCCTTTGACTGGGTAAGCAATCAGGAAAATCTTGGGACGATTTAACTGAACCGGTCTAGGTCTTGAAATGTCTTCAACTGGGATCAGCATCAGGGAAATCTTGGGACGATTTAACTGAACCAGAGAAGGCCTTCGACTGGATAATCATCAGGAAAATCTTGGGACGATTTAACTGAACCGGTCTAGGTCTTGAAATGTCTTCAAAGGGATAAGCATCAGGAAAATCTTGGGACGATTTAACTGAACCAGAGAAGGCCTTTGACTGAACCAGTTTAGGTCTTGAAATGTCTTCAAAGGGATAAGCATCAGGAAAATCTTGGGACGATTTAACTGAACCAGAGAAGGCCTTTGACTGAACCAGTCTAGGTCTTGAAATGTCTTCAAAGGGATAAGCATCAGGAAAATCTTGGGACGATTTAACTGAACCAGAGAAGGCCTTTGACTGAACCAGTCTAGGTCTTGAAATGTCTTCAAAGGGATAAGCATCAGGAAAATCTTGGGACGATTTAACTGAACCAGAGAAGGCCTTTGACTGAACCAGTCTAGGTCTTGAAATGTCTTCAAAGGGATAAGCATCAGGAAAATCTTGGGACGATTTAACTGAACCAGAGAAGGCCTTTGACTGAACCAGTCTAGGTCTTGAAATGTCTTCAAAGGGATAAGCATCAGGAAAATCTTGGGACGATTTAACTGAACCAGAGAAGGCCTTTGACTGAACCAGTCTAGGTCTTGAGATGTCTTCAAAGGGATAAGCATCAGGAAAATCTTGGGACGATTTAACTGAACCAGAGAAGGCCTTTGACTGAACCAGTCTAGGTCTTGAGATGTAGCTTGAGAACTTAACTGGATCTTTCCTGAAAGGTAAAAGTCAGTCATATGCAATGCATGATATGGATCAAGCAATGATGTTCTCAACATAAATGAGATTTGTATGATGCAGTGTGTTATGCATGCTATAATGATGTATGTGATGTTTTATGTATGTTTTCGTCTAGGAAAGTAAATCCTTGACGGGTGCCGGGAAGTCGTATCCTGGGCTGATGCTGATGTCGAAGAATAGGTTTTGCTTCCGCTGGGGATGATAACTGCAAGGATACCGGTAGGAGAAGATGACTCCGTTGCGGAATAAACTTGGCGGATGGAAGATTCCGCGGGGAGAAAAGATACTCTAGCGATCATGCTGGGAAGCAATACTCTGTGGGAAGAGTGATGCCTTGCTGAATGTTGATAGTAACCCCGTTGTTGGGGATACCGTTGTTGTATTGGAAGTGTGAATAGACTTCGATGGGGATAGGAAAGAACTACGTTGACGACGACCTTCCCTTGGCTTTTGGCTGAAGATAACCCAGTTATATCCTGTTGAGGAAATAACTCTTTAAATCAAGCCAGACGACGCGTTCGTGTCCTGTGAAGGATAAGCTTCCAGAATTTACTGGGGATAAGCTTACTGCTTAGGGAGGTGAATTCCACCTTTCCTGGGGAACTTGGATGGGACTCTCCTGGGGAAGTTTTGATATGCTGGGGAAGTGATTCCTATGTTGATGTATGCCGCCGGGGAACAATCTTTAGACCAAGACTGCCGGGGATGCTTGTTAAGAATATATGCTGCTAGGGGAATATTGGGATCTATCGGAGGATACCCAATTTCCTTGAGACTTGTTAACTTTATTTGGGGAAGAATGCACTGACTTGCTGTCTCACTCTCTGGGGAATTTAAGATGTCTGGTTAGGTTCTTTAGCTGAACCTACTTTGGTACCTTGGAGGATAGAACAATTAGACTGCTCAGACAACCCTTTATTGCCCCGGTTTCTAGTGTCACCTGCAATTAATTCTTTGTTTCGTATGCAAATATTTATGAACTAGCAAATTATTATCAATGCATATATCACAAATTGAACCTTGGACGTTTTTCGCAAAACCAAAACAGAAAAAGAAAAAACAGTTGGCACGTTTAACTGAAAAGTATATTTGTATTGATTTTGAATAGCCTGTGAATAGGCGTTTTGTGTACAAGAGGCTGACGTCCTAGTAAGAGGAACGTCGCCGAACAAGAGAGTTTATACAAGTTTTGTACAAAAGAAAATAAAACAGCTGTGTGAAAGATGAATGATCCACTGGGTTTCAACTCTGCTATCGCCTTTATAACTCTGAGCGTCTCATCACTGGGTGACCTTGGTTGAAGGTGAGGTTGACTGATCGATGCCGTCTTGATGTAGATACCGGATTCTGGATGCAAAGTGATCCAATGAGACATAGTATTACGCTTTTATCCCTAACTTTTGCCTGGACTACCTTTTCGGGTTTTCAGTCCACCGGGATACCCATTTTTGCCCAAGCCGCCTTTTCAGGTTTTCGACTTGCCGGGTGTACAGATTTTTTCATTTTCATCCCTTCATTTTGCCCGAACCCTTTTGGTTCGACGGGAAGCCCTAATTTTTGCCTAGACATGTCAGCCTAGCGGGTCTTTTTTCATGCGTAGTATTTTTTAACTATGTCTGCATTGGCGGGGTGAGGAAGGTCGTCACCATCCATATTAGTTAATATCATTGCTCCTCCTGAGAACACATGCTTAACCACAAATGGCCCTTCGTACGTAGGGGTCCATTTGCCCCTTGGATCACTCTGAGGAAGGATGATTCGCTTGATCACCAGATCCCCGACTTGATATTCCTGTGGTCTGACCTTTTTGTTAAATGCCCTGATCATTCGCTTCTGATACGTCTGACCATGGCAGATAGCAGCAAGTCTCTTTTCGTCAATAAGGTTGAGTTGATCAAGTCGTGTCTGGATCCAATCATCTTCGTTCAGATTTGCATCCTTCATTATCCGGAGAGAAGGAATTTGTACTTCGATCGGCAAGACTGCCTCCATGCCATAAACCAGAGAGAAAGGAGTTGCCCCAGTTGACGTCCTAGCTGAAGTACGATACCCATGCAGAGCGAATGGTAACATCTCGTGCCAATCTTTATACGTTACTGTCATCTTTTGCACGATCTTCTTGATATTTTTGTTGGCTGCTTCTACAGCCCCATTCATCTTCGGTCTGTAAGGAGAAGAATTGTGGTGCTGTATCTTGAACTGTTCGCAAAGCTCGGTGATCATCTTATTGTTCAGATTGGTACCATTGTCCGTAATGATCCGCTCAGGGACACCGTACCTACAGATCAGGTTGTGCCGAATGAACCGTGCCACCACAGTCTTGGTTACCGTAGCATAGGATGCTGCCTCAACCCACTTCGTAAAATAGTCAATCGCCACTAGGATGAAGCGATGTCCATTGGATGCCGTAGGTTTTATCTCACCGATCATGTCTATGCCCCACATTGCAAATGGCCAAGGCGCAGTCAGAACATTCAGGGGAACCGGAGGAACATGCACCTTGTCTGCGTAGATCTGGCATTTATGGCATGTCTTAGAATGTTGGTAGCAATCAGCTTCCATGGTGGACCAGTAATACCCTGCCCGTAGAATCTTCTTGGCCATGGTATGTCCACTGGAGTGTGTACCAAAGGTCCCATCATGTAGCTCTTCCATGATTCTTTCCGCTTCAGTCTTATCTACACAACGCAGTAGGGTTGAATCCTGGTTTCGCTTGTACAAGATGCCATTGCTAAGAAAGAACTTGGCTGCAAACCTTCTCAGGAACTTCTTATCATTGACAGATGCTCCTTCAGGGTATTCCTGAACTTCTAGGTATCTCTTCACTTCGTGGTACCAAGGCTTCTCAGTTACCAATTCAGTTTCGAGATCACAACAGTATGCCGGTTCGTCCAGTTTCCAGATGATGATCCGGGGAGCTTCATTATCCCATTTAACCTTGAACATTGAAGACATTGTAGCCAACGCGTCCGCCAGCTGATTCTCTTCTCTTGGAAAGTGCTCAAATGTTATCTCTGTGAAGTGGGGGATCAGGGCCAGCACACATTCTCTGTAAGGAATCAAGTTTGGGTGTTTCGTATCCCACTCTCCTTTGATCTGATTGATCACAAGAGCGGAATCTCCGAAGACACTTAGAAATTTGATCCTCAGGTCAATCGCAGCTTGAAGACCCATAATACACGCTTCATACTCCGCCATGTTGTTGGTACAATTGAAACACAGCCGGGCAGTGAGTGGAGTATGAGTACCTTGTGGAGATACGATTATGGCGCCGATACCATTTCCCAAAGCATTGGAGGCTCCATCAAAGTGCATAGACCATCGGGATCCTGGTTCAGGTCCTTCATCCGGTCCAGGTATTTCACAGTCAGTTACTATCATAATGCTTTCATCTGGAAACTCGAAGTTCATTGATTGGTAGTCATCCACAGCTTGATGTGCTAAGTGGTCTGCCAATACACTTCCCTTGATGGCTTTTTGGGTCGTGTACTGAATGTCGTATTCCGTCAAGATCATCTGCCATCTTGCAATTCTCCCAGACAGAGCAGGCTTTTCGAATATGTACTTTATAGGATCCATTTTTGAGATTAACAAGGTAGTGTGAGTCAGCATATACTGTCTCAGCCGGCGAGTAGCCCATACCAAAGCGCAGCAAGTTTTCTCAAGCAGTGAGTATCGGGTCTCACAGTCGGTAAACTTTTTGCTAAGGTAATAAATGGCATGCTCTTTTCGGCCAGACTCGTCATGCTGCCCCAGCACACACCCCATTGCATTATCAAGTACTGTCAGGTAAAGTATCAAAGGTCTCCCTTCCACTGGTGGCATAAGGATGGGTGGTTCTTGGAGATATTCTTTGATTCTGTCAAAAGCAGCCTGGCATTCATCATTCCAACGTACTACCTGATCTTTCTTCAGCAGCTTGAAGATTGGTTCACAGGTAGCAGTTAAGTGTGAGATGAACCGAGCAATGTAATTCAGACGTCCTAGAAAGCCTCTGACTTCCTTCTCTGTCTTAGGAACTGGCATCTCTTGAATGGCTTTGACCTTAGCAGGGTCCACTTGAATTCCCTTGTCACTGACCACGAAGCCTAGCAACTTCCCAGATCTTACCCCGAAGGTGCACTTGTTCGGGTTCAATCTCAGCTTGTACAGTTTCAACCGGTCGAACAACTTCTGCAGATGATCTAGATGCTCCTCCTCAGTCTGGGACCTAGCGATCATGTCGTCCACATACACTTCTATCTCATGATGGATCATATCATGAAATAAGGTAACCATGGCACGTTGGTAGGTTGCCCCAGCATTCTTTAACCCGAACGGCATGACCTTGTAACAGAAGGTGCCCCGCTGAGTAACGAAGGTAGTCTTTTCCATGTCTTCAGGTGCCATCTTGATCTGATTGTAGCCTGAAAAACCATCCATGAAAGAGAACACTTTATGCTGAGCTGTATTATCAACAAGGACATCAATGTGAGGTAAGGGGAAGTCATCTTTGGGGCTGGCCCTGTTCAGATCCCTGTAATCAACACACATCCTGACCTTGCCGTCCTTCTTAGGTACCGGCACCACATTAGCAACCCACTGAGGGTAAGAAGTTACTGCAAGAAACCCGGCATCAAACTGCTTCATAACTTCGGCTTTAATCTTCTCAGACATCTCTGGACGCATCCGACGAACCTTTTGCTTAACCGGAGGGAAATCTTCTTTAGTTGGTAAATGATGGACCACAATGTCGGTATCTAATCCGGGCATATCTTCGTAGGACCAGGCAAAGATTTCTTTATAATCCTGCAGCATCTAAGTCAACCGTTGCTTCACGCTGAGTTCTAGGTTGGCACCAATCTTCACCTCTTTTTTGTCTTCCTCCGTACCCAAGTTTATTATTTCCACTGGCTCTTCATGGGGTTGAATTGCCCTCTCTTCCTGTTGTAACAGTCTTGCAAGTTCACCAGGCACTTCGCAATCATCTTCACCTTCGTCGGCGGCTAAGTTGATCGGATTTTCGAAGTCATAACCGGCAGTAGCAGAGTCGTTACCAGTGAGATCCAGAGTGGATTGAAACCTGTATGAGTGAGTGTGTGTGTAAATACAGCTGTTTTGCAATATGTAAAGAAAGGAAAGAAAAGGAGCGCAAAATTTGAAATGTGAAAAACGTCCAATGCTTTTATTCATGATATATGATAGTGACAAACAAAAAGCCCTCATAAATAAAACCACGGTGCCCCGGGTAAGACACCGGGCCATATAGTCTCAAATTATTGTTTATTACAAATCAAAAACAAAGAAATTCATTACTGGGGAACAAAAGTTATGGGAGTAAAATCTTTAGCAGTCCAATTAGTCAATCCACCGTCGGCCGTCGGGTAGATCCAGCTATCGAACTCTGACTCTTCTATTCCATCTTCCTCTCCAATAGCATTCACTCCAGAGTGAGTGATGAGCAACGGAGGTCTTCCAATTCTTGCCTTGCGCACCGCTTTCTGAGCTTCTGTGGTGAAACCCAGCCCAAACTTGTTAGTCTTAGGAGTAAGATCAGGAAGCTTGCCCCAATTTGCACATTCACCTTTTTCGATCACAGCCCGGGCGTCCTTTAAGGAGGTCATCTTCATAGGAGAAACCTCTTCATCTTCTGCTATTGCCAAGGTTGGTGGTACCTCCTCAAAATGTTGAAAGGGGGTTTCAATGAACTCCCCATCCATTTCCACGTACCTGAAAGAGTTGAGGTGGCTGACCATGTATTCCTCCTCCCCTTGCACTGTTACGATCCTCCCCCTGACCGGGTACTTGAGCTTCTGATGCAATGTGGAGGTCACCGCTCCAGCCTTGTGGATCCATGGGCGACCCAGCAAACAAGAATAGGACGGATGGATGTCCATTACATAAAATTTTGAATCAAATACCTGTGACCCGACCCTGATTGGGATGTCCACTTCACCATGCACCATTCTTTTGGACCCGTCAAAGGCCCGGACAACAATGCTACTTGGTTTGAGCTCTAGACCTTCACAATCCAGCCTATCCAGAGCCTTCTTGGGCAGCACGTTTAATGAAGAACCTGTGTCAACCAGCACATGAGCAAGAGTAGTGCCCCTGCATTCAATGGAGACATGCAGGGCATCATTATGGTTCTTCCCTTTTGCTGTCAGATCGGCATCAGAGAAACCCAGGCCATTATCAGCAGTTAGGTTGGCCACACAATCGGTGAACTGGTCAGCAGTCGTATCTTGGGGTACATGGGCCGTCTTTAAGAAAGCAATCAGAGCCTTTGCATGGGCCTCTGAACACAGCAGCAGTGACAACATGGAGATTTTAGAAGGGGTGTGCCCCAGCTGTTCCACAACATTGAAATCACTTTTCTTTATTATCTTGAGAATTTCTTCCATCTCCTGCTTGGAAGCCTCAACAATGGTCTTTGGTGCCTCCGTCCTGGCAGGCACATCAGCAGCAATTCCCTTGCCCCGAGTATCAGATGACTCAGCAGCAGGGGTGGATACTTGGTCAGAAGGAGAAACAGGCACTCTGGCAGGTGTGAAGATCAAAGGCCTATGAATTGCTGGAGGAGCAATGTCTGGCGAGAACAGTCTTCCACTACGAGTGACCTTAGCAGGCCCGGTGATGTTGGAGACACCAGTATCAATGTTGCACTCTTGTTTCACACCCAGAACATAAACATCCGCCCCATAGTGCCATGGGACAGCCTTATCAGATTTGTAGGGTATAGGCCCCGGAACAGTAATGGTGATGGGAACATTCTTGTGAACTGACAAAACTTGTATAGGCTTCTTTGAAGGAGCCTCGGAATAGTTGTTGAAGATGGTAACGATTGACACTTCTTCAACAGGAGCAGCAGGAACAACAGTCTTTTCGAACAAAATCTCTCTATTATCTATCAGGTTTTGGATGCCTGACTTCAGCAGAGAACAACCAACAGGGGAAGCAACACATAGAGGGCAACTTTCGCTACATCCCGGAAATAAACCGGCTAGCAACAAATTCCTCTTGACCATCAGCAACGGAGTAGCAACATCATCCACCGAAGCTACATACAAATTCTCCTCAACAGCATTCACTCCATGCTGGGGCATGGGAGCATTTACAACATTTGGCTTCTCGGGCGCTTCAAACTGTATTTCCTTGGCATCAATGAGGTCTTGAACCTTGTTTCTTAGGGCCCAACAGTCATCTGTGTTATGCCCCGGGCTATCAGAGTGATAAGCACAGCGAGCATTTGGATTGAACTTGGGAGATGCAGTGTTGGGAAACTTTGGAGCCTCCTTGACAGTCACTAAATTGGTGGATAGCAACTGTGGCAGGATTTGTGATAAGGTCATGCTTAACCGGGTGAACTCTCTCCGGGGTCTTTCAAACTTTTGAGGATTAGTGGGCCGAGGAGCGGCAGCAGGTTTGGCAATCATTACCGCACTGACAGATTGGCGGTGTTCAGGTCGCTCTGTTCTCCGGGAGTTATACACAGCACTAGCCTCCTTTTTGAAGGGTTTCTTCTCAGTACTGGAGGAGGCAACTTTCTGTATCTTCCCTGACTTTATACCGGCCTCAATCCTTTCACCAGTCAGGATTAGATCGGTAAACCCAGCAGAGGAGTTACCAATGAGATGATTGAAAAATGGACCAGATAGGGTCCCCAAGAACATATCTACCAGCTCCCGATCCGTCAATGGTGGCTGCACCCTGCCAGCCAGGTCCCTCCATTTCTGAGCATACTCCTTAAAACCTTCACCCGACCCTAGCGACATACCCTGGAGCTGGGTACGCGTAGGAGCGAGGTCGGCATTATACTGATACTGCTTGTAAAAAGCAGTGGCCAGATCCTCCCAGTTACGAATGCTGATTCCATCTAGCTGATAGAACCAATCGAGGTGAGTCCCTGAAAGACTCTCCTGGAAGAAGTGGATCCAAAGGTTCTTGTCTGCTGTGTAAGGCTGGATCTTCCTTACATAAGAACGGAGGTGCATCTTGGGACAGGAAGCCCCATCATACTTCACGAAGGCAGGTGTTTTGAACTTGTGTGGGATCACCACTCCGGTAGATAACCCCAAGTCTCCGAAATCCAATCCAGGCACCCGTTGAACTTCCACCGCCTTTAACCTGTCTTCCAGCTGTTTGTACCGGTCTTCAGCAGGAGGGTACTGGTCATCATTGAAGTCTGTTTCAGTATCAGAGCCCACAGGAGTAGTGACCTCCCTTTCATGGTGACTACCTTCCGTCACAGATGGAGGAGTCCTTTCAGCTTCAACAACCAAAGTGTTCCCGAGTCTGCGCCCAGTGTTAAATAGCACAGTCCTCCTCTTCTTCTTGGTCTTCTTCAACAGCATGGTCTTTAACTCTTGTTGACCCTGAGACAAGCCCTTGATCAGCTCCTGAAATTGGGCGTTTTGCGCCTGAAACTGGACGTTTTGCGCCTGAAGAGCCTTGATAGCCGCATCGGTTGATGATTCAGGAGGGTTCATGATGCTGAAATAAACAGCGAAGAACGGTAAACAACCTGAAAAGAAAAGTACCTATGATGCACATGATGAATGATATGTGTTTATGCAATGCGTTCAAGAGTTCGAAAATTCAAATTTGTTATAGACCAAAAGGAACACACGTTATTATTAAGAAAATCATTGTTTGATACATCAAAGCCTCATGGGCAAAAGTACAAAAAGATCAAATCACATCCAAAATATGTTGCGCATCTTCTTCGGAGCTATGTAAGTGTTAAGACTCCTTTCCTCGTGCAACAGACGGGTGAGCTCCAAGACCTTCCTTTCACTGGCATGCAAACTAGTCTCAAGAGAATTCCGCTCTTCCTTAAGCTGGATCCAGCTCTTCTGCATCTCTTCCCAGGATGTGGGCATATCAGGGTGCTGAATAACATGAGACACCTCTCCTTCCAAGGCAGGCTCTTTGATTACTGGAAGCATGTGAGGATAAGGCATCACTAACTTCTGAGAACGGGCTCGTACCCACTTGAGGTAAGGCTCCAAAGGGATGGAGTTCCTGTGCCCCAGTGTCTTGCTGTCTATCCTACTAGGCATCCTCCAAGCTCTGATAAATCTCTGGCGAAGTCCTTGAGTATCGTTGTCGAAGTCAAAAACTATGTCAGGAATCAACATGTCATGAGGACCATCCCTCCGAGCATAACCAAATTGTCTCCAAGCCAGGCATGGACTATAAGTAATACCCCCTCTGATTCCAAGTAAAGGAACATTAGGATACTCCCCGCAACGATCAATGATAGTGACATCTTCTCTGGACCTAGGGCACCAATGTATATCTGCATGTGTAAGAGTCATCAGCCGTTGTGACCATCTCAAACCCCGCTCGTTCTTCAGGGCTGATTGTGGAAGGTGCGAAATAAACCACTTTCCCAGGAGAGGAGTGCAACACATAAGGACACCTCTTTTTCTCATGGTTCGAGTGTAACATGAGTGAAGGAGGTCCCCCAACAACGTAGGTATAGGATTCCTGGACATAAAGATCTGGACAGCACTGATGTCAATGAGCTGATCTGGGTTAGGGAACAACACCAAACCATAAACAAGGAGGGCCACAACCTCTTCAAAAGCTTGCAAGTCAAGGGAGTTCCAACAATCATGGGCCTTTTCAAACAGAAACCTGGCTAAGAACCCTTTGATACCACTTCTAACTTCCCAATGTCCCTTGAGATCAGATGACTGTAGGTGCAAGGCTTTAGCAATCTCTTCAAGCTTAGGTTCCTTTTCTGTACCGTTGAAGGGTAGCTGATCAAGAATAGGGATCTTCAGGAGTCGGGAGAACTCCTCCAATGTAGGTACCAACTGATAGTCCAAGAAAGTGAAACAGTGATGCAGAGGGTCAAAGAATTGGAACAGGACTTTTATCATATCTTCCTCAATGTTGGTGTTGACCAAGCTGATGAGGCTTCCATGTCTTTCACTGAATGAAGAGTTCTCGGGAATCCTGGATATAAGCTCCTTAAGCTGAGGAGAGATCCTTACAAGACTGATTGGAATTGTCTTTCTACGAACAGTTTCCATGTCCTACAAAACAAGAACAAAGATGAAAATTCGAACCCCTGAAATGGTTAGTTAATGCATATGATGCTGGATGATGTCATGATGCTATGATTAAACACAGATATTTACAAAGACAAACATGTAAGGCACACAAGGCACACAAGACAGGCCCTTAAGGTTTAAGGCCAGCATGGGGTCTGGGTAGTACCCTCTTGAAGTTGGTGGGTTCAACCTGTCCTAATCAAAGTAACCGGGTTCTAAGGTTCCCAATATCACTGGATTGCTTTCATTGTTCATCGTTTCGATTTAGCCACTGAACTGGCGATCGAAATATTCCAGGAAAGCAACCCTCAATTGAGTGTAGTATCGAGTATCAACCAACCTCGGACTGCACCAAAGTCAGTTATCTCACTACCCTAAAGAGGCCAAGATAGTTCAATTAAGGTTCCTAAGGTCTGTTGATGCTTCATGACACCACATGGAGGCCCCGTACTCTCCTTGACTGACTCAAGGGTTACCGGTACACACCAAAATGCCACATCAACGTAGCAGACTGTTTCAACCATGTCGGTATACCCCGCACAGTTCCCTCACAGCCTTGTTGCTACTTTCTAAGAAGGTATTCCCCAGATCCGGGTTAGGATCTATAGAACTCCCAAGACAGTCCCACAATTTAAAGCAAACAAAGCAATACAATTGAAAACACAGTGATCTTAGTCCTAAGGTACACCCCACTTTAAGTTTTTCCCCAGCAGAGTCGCCAGTTCTGTGATCGGTGGATCTGGAACTGACTGTTTAAAGCTGGTTCGCGAAATGTCGCGGAAGCAAGAGTCGCCACCGTCTTTTATTTTCTCCAAATGGAAAGGACAAAAGCACAGAAAAATTCCTTTAAAGAGATTGCTCTCGGTTCGGGAGGTAGGTTATAGAAAGGGAAGGTGTTAGCACCCTTTCTATCCATGGTTATCCATGGGCTCTTAGGTACTTGCTCAATGTGTTTTCAAAATTGTTTGCTTGCTTTTCAATGTGGGTTTCAAAAATATCCTTTGAAAAGTTTCAGTTCAACTCGTACGTCAGAGTGTTTGAAAAGTTTGTTTTGAAAGTTTTTTGAAAGTGTGTTGGTGTGAAAAGTATTTTTGTTTGTTTGAAATTAGAGCAAGTATCCTTGAGAACCTACCTACCCTAAGGAATTCGTCTGTGTAAATGTCCTTTAAAGTAGTGCCATCCCACCATTGAGAGGTAGGTAGCACCACCGTTGGAGGTGTTCGGGTCAATTCGAGTTTTAGGGACGTGGTGGTCACCAGAGCAACAGTAGGACACCTTAGAAGCTACCCTTATGCCATTGATCCTTTATTTTCCGAGGCAACCGTTTCGAGGCAACTGGATCATGTCATGGACATAAGGACTTACTAAAATGTCCTATACTCGACGACCACCTTTCGAAAGGCAACAGTGAGGCGTACCCTAGGGGTGGTGTGTGCGAATTGTGTGTCATTTTCAGTTTATTGTTTGTCTTGTCATGCATTGGTGATCTAACGATTCGATTTTATTTTTTGGGCATTCATTCTTTCATGCATATTTATTAACAGTTATATTTGCGAGAAAATAAATCTAACTATTACAACTGGCGCGGGTCCACATCGCCAAAAAAACCGAACCCGATTTGACTGAAAATAAAATAAAGCGAATAAATAAAAAGTGCGAGAAATAAATCTAAACTTATTACAAGGCTTTGGGGCATATACAGAGGTATTTAAACAATGTAAAATAAATGCGCGAAATAAAGACTAAACAAAATTAGGGCTTTGGACCTTTTTACAAATAATTAAAATTAGTCAAGGAAATTAAAATTAAAAATTAAATGAAAAATAATGTTTTTGTGTTTTTTAGGTTTAAAAGAAAAAGAGAAAAGTTAATTAAAATTAAAATCCTAGTTCTAATGTTTTTTAAGTTTATTATGAAAAAGATTTAATTTCTAACCTAATTAAATTCTAAACTAAATTATGTACAATTTTGATTTATGGAAAATAAATAATAAATAATAATATTGTGAGAAAAAAGAAAAAAAAAATTAAAAAGGATATAAAGAATTAATAATTACCCTAATTCTACATTTTTTTGGATTTTTATTATGAAAAAAGAATTAAAATTAACATTAAAACCCAATTAAACTAAATGAGTTACATTTTAATTTATTTATAAAAGAATCAAAATTAATTATATTTTTTTTTGCCTTTTCTGTATTTTTAATGTTTTTTTATATTTTTTGTAAAAATTAATTAAATCAGAAAATAAAAACACAAGTAAATTTAAAAATAATAAGATATAAAGAAAATTAGAAAAAAGAAAAAAAAGATATAACCAGGGAGGTGTGGATTTGAATTTGGAGGTGCAATTTTGAGAGGCCTGGCCCATTTGCTGGCAATTTGTTGACTTTTGAAATCATATGCACGCCTGTTGACTTGTCCTCATGGTATACCTTCAAGCTGGACCCTTGATCAGGTCCCCTGGGACACGTGGATAACGCTTCTTGAATGTGCATGGTGAGTCCTCATGTGGGCGCTGCATGGAACCTTGAAATGAAAAATAATATGAGAAATTGCAAGACCTGGGACTTGAACCCAGGTCATTGTGGTTACATGCGCGTGTCTTGGCCAGCTGAGCCACTTGTTTTCATTTAACATATAATAGTTAATAAACAATATAAAATAAAAATGGTTAGTGTTATGTAAAACGCGCGCAAATTCGAATTGTCCAGTCTCCGTGTGACAACTCATCGTCCCTTCCAATTTCCTGAAATACAAACAAAGAAGGCAACGGTTTTGAAACGTTGTTTTACACATGCTATGAGAAAATAGCGAATAGCCATATAGGCTATATAAATTGTTCGCGATGGCATCTTCTTCTTCGTCTGGGTGTACTGAGTTCAGCCATGGCAGTCAGGGACTCTAATTTTTCCCCTAGGCAAAATCCCTAATTTGAGAAAGCTGTAACCCTAGGATTCGAAAATGGCAATTCCTTATTCATGGCACAAAAATGAAATTAAATGCAAGGGTTAGCTCAGAAACTTCATTGTGAGTATGAATATGTAATTAAAACTGCAAGAATGTGCTTGAATCGTGCTACATGATTTCAAAAATTTTAAGAAGCAGTTGGACTCGTGGATACCAGTTCAAGGAGCTTTGAAAGATGTTATGATTTGGGATACGTTCAAAATCGTCTCAGGAAGCTATTGATACAAAAATTATGGCTTGGGAAGATCTCTAGCATTGATTTCAGATTTGCATTTTATGGTTCATTTTTCAAATTGCCAAATGGACTTTGAACGAGTTTTGTGCTATGTTCCAGTTAGGGTTGGACTCAGTGATCATCATGGAATTGAATAGGCTTGCTATTTGACCTTAATCCATGCTTGAGACAGAATTGGCCTTAGGGTTTGTTCACTAACCATTTTTTCCTAATTTCTAGCCAAAACCTAGACCTAGTGTGTAAATGAACCTTGGCCTGATTTTTGAGTTGGTTCATGATGTATAGAACTTGTCCAAATTCATTTGACACCATTTCATTGATTTTTAAATTTTATTTGAATTTTCAATGAATTAAAATGAATTAAATCATCAAAAATTAAATAAAATAAAAAAGTCAACATTTGGTCTTGAAATCAACCATGGGCCACGTGTGTGGCATGACAAGGATGGACAAAGTGAGAAAAATGGGGCCCTTTTGTCAAAATTGGATTTTCAAGGATAGTTGACTTTTGCCATTTCACAAAAATTTCCCAACTTCTACAAGGCATAACTTGCTCAATTTTTAAGCTTTTCACATGTTCTTGGACATTTTGGAAAGGTCTTTGAGTCCTTTAACCAATGCCTTTGGTCCCATGTCATTTTGATTTACCAATCTCAAGTTATGGCCTTTGACTTAAAGTCCCTTTTTGTTGACTTTTGAAAATGACCTATAATGTTGAAATTGATAACTTTTTGTGAGAGCATTTCTTGGACTTGAAGTATGAAGATGAGTTGTAGGAAATGTCTTTCTCTTCAAAATGAGCTTTGGATGGAATTTTTCTGATAATCCATGTGAAAGTTATGCCCTGGTCAATTTCAGTTGACTTTTTCAGCTGTCCAAATATAGCAACTTTTGCATCCTTGATGATTTCTGAGCCAAATTTTGAGAATCATGATCAAGCATTGATCAAATGATGTTTGTGGCTTCAAAATGATATATTGACCAAAAATTTGAACTTTTGACTGCCAAATGACCATTTTGCCCTTACAGTTGACTGTAGTGCAATCTAGGGTTTTGACTGTGCAATCTTGAGCTGAATGCCTTGAAACTTGATATGAGGATGCTTGACCATGTTTGTAAGCATATGAGACTTGATTGGGCCTTTGAACACTTCCTTTTCTTGATCAGACTTAAAACCCTAATTTGGACTGGAGGGGAGACTGTTGCACTGCACAACCCTTGGGGACTTTTCTAGCTTGGCTTGGCAATTTCTTGAGGAATATGGGAGGGCAAATTTTGGGGTATAACAATATCATTGCATAACAGGTCATCCAGTACAGGTCTCTCATGTTCCCGCTGTTTATTTCAGCAATGGCTCTCCCACAAGACAACCAAGATCTCCAGGCTCAAAACGCTCAACTTCAAGAAATGTTCCTGAACCTATCCCAGGGGCAGGAAGAAATAAAAGCTCTCCTTATAAGGGGCGTAGTCCTAAGGAATCCAGGCGGCGTCAGGAATGATCAGTTGGAAGGGTTACAAATTGAGTTGGCAACAATGAAGATCCAGATGATGGGACAGCTGGTGGGTCAGATGGCTCTCATTCAAGACTTAGCTCAAAGACAAGAAGAGCTCAGGGTCCTCGTCAACAAGCTGCTTCAAAATAACCAAGTGGGGCAAACAACTAGGGTTGAAGATCAAATCATCGTTCAACCTCCTTTGAGACAAGAAGACAAAGGAAAAGCTCCCCAACTTGCTTCAGGGTCACAAGCTCAGCAACAACCTCGCCAGCACTAACAAAATAATCAGCCAAAGGGGGAAAGACTTCAAAGGCAGTTCACCCAAATCAACGTGCCATTGTCACAAGCATTGCAGCACATGTTAAAGATGAACCTGATTAAAGTGATAAACCCTCATCCGAACCCTAAGACTTCTTCTCCTAACTATAACCCAGATGCAAAGTGTGCTTATCATTCCGATAGCCCGGGGCATGATACTAATGATTGTTGGGCACTGAAATATAAGATTCAGAATATGATTGACGCTAAGGAGATCGAATTCGACCCTCCTAAGACTCCCAATGTGATCACTGCTCCCTTGCCAAAATATGGCTAGGATTGAAAGCACTTTTGTTCATTTGAATTATGAAGTTGTATTTTTCTTTGCTTATTCAAACAATTATTATCATGTCGAACTCTTTTATTTCATTAATGCATTACATGTGTCTGTTTTGAATTAATTATTTTCACTATGCTTAAATTACTTCATATTTCCTTTTTGTGATGTTCAACTCTCGATCAAAGAAAAAAAACTCTAAGCCTTTAGAGGGAGGATGACGAAAACGATACCACAATCTTTACAGTATGCTTTTGAATAGACCCCGCTGATGAGGTACAAGCATTGTTTCAAATCCTAAACAGTGGAGTTATAAGGAAGATAATCCCTAGTCAACCCCTTTGAGCCAAAGAAGTTGGAGTTTTTATTTTCATGAATTAAAACCCTTAATTATAACCTGGGGCAGGGTAGTTCTCTTAGTTGATCCAGGTGTACAATGAATGGCATCAAAGAAGTCCTTCCGAAATAAAAGACGGTGATGGTTCCGTATCGTAAGGACAGACAGTCATTACATTTCGAAATAAAAGCCCACTAAGTCAAAACCTATGAAGGAGACTTACACAAAAACTGGGACATCCCGCTGACTGTAATCACAAGAAAGAAACAGTTTAGGCAAAAAGACAGGGATAACGAAATATAAAAAGAAAGAGGTCCTACAAACTCTCAACAAAATGACTTCCTGTTCAAAATAATTTGTCAGTATCCGAACCATCACCGGAATATCAGAGCAAAGACTCAAACGGGATCTAAATGCACGATTAGCTGAGTTTAGGATCGAAGAACATCAAGAAGAACGGGTGGGTGCAAATAAAATTTGAGCCTTTATCCTTTGTTTCTTAAACTGTGAACCAGGCCACGTTATAACCCTTAAAAGTCCTAGCTGAAGCACGGGTTAGTTCGAAAGCATATTGTTACAAAAGGTATCCTGACTCCTGTAGGGCTCGCTGTAAAATCCTGAGTTGACATCACATTTTACAAAAATTCGCTTGTTTTACTGGAAAAAGGCATTTTCAAAAATTTCAAAACAGACATAAGCTTTGCATTCTTAAAATAATATTGTTTGCATATGACTATTTGTTCAACAGCAGAGAAATTCGCACGACGAATATCTAGTGAACAAAAACCTTCTCAATAAAAAGGATCACCTCAAGTGGAAAAACACTTCAAATCAAGGGGCACGGCATGATTATTGTCCATCATCTGGGGCAGTCAAGTCAAGATTCAAGGAATCTCTCAAAATGCCAAATAGCCAGGGGCAGATCTCCATCTGAATCAATTGGGGCATTGGACATGAATTCCAGCAACGAATCTTGCATGATCAAACAAAGATCTTCTGGTATTATGGCAACACAACACTACCGACAGTGACACCTCCCTACATCCTGAGAGCGTGGACATAGTCAAAAAGTACTACGCATAATCAAAGACCCGCTAGGTTGACTGGCCTAGGAAAAAATAAGGGCTTTCCGGCGAACCAAAAGTGTTCGGACAAAAATAAGGGATGAAAATGAAAAAATCTGTACACCCGGCAAGTCGAAAACCTAAAAAGGCGGCTTGGGCAAAAAAGGGTATCCCAGTGAACTGAAAACCCAAAAGGGAGGTCCAGGAAAAAGTTAGGGATCAAAGCGTACGACTATGTCTCGTCATCTCGTCACTGGCCTACCAGAAGAAGACTTGTCATTTTGACCGAAAGATACCAATCACCTCATAGGTTGGGATAATACTCGATCCACAGGGCCTCCGCAGGCACCTTCTCCCGCAGAAACAGGGGCAATAAAAATTGTCCAAACTGTACAGCTGCTCTGCTCACCAGGTACAAAGGTAGATTCAGCTGAAGAATATGACCAAGATATCGTCACTCCCCGCAGAGTAAAACAGTAATGGTAGCTCTCCCCACTAGGACTTGCAACTATGAACGAATCAGCAATACTCTCCCCCAAGCAGAGTTAGTCTACCATCAGCCCTAAAAAAGCTTGGTATCCCCAGAAGGTCTTAATATTCCCCAGCGGAGTATAAGAATATTCTCCAGCAAGTATAAAAGTATCCCTGACAGTCTTAAAATTCCTCCACGGAGTATAAGAATGTTCCCCGGCGGAATACAAGATACCCCTAGTGGAGCCTTTTCCCAGCACAGTCTGAAAAGCTTCCCCAACGAAGTTGAATCATCATCCCTAGTAGACTCTAGAAGTTTCCCCCAGCGGAGCACAATAAATATTCTCAGCCAAATTCAGAAGGTTATCCTCACAAGAGCCTAACTGGGTTATCCTCAGCAACTTGCAACGGAAAGATCATCCCCAGCGAAGTTATTTCTATCCCCAGCGGAGTTCATCATTAAAATCCCCAACAGAGCTTATCAACAGAATCCCCAGCGGAGTTTATCGTTAAAATCTTCAGCAGAACATCTCTTCCCCATAGAGTAATTCCACTCGGAGTAATCTCTTCATCAGTTTATTCCCCAACGAAGTCCTTTTCTCCTGTAGGTTTATTCTCACCATCATCTTCGTTCATCATCCCCAGTGCAAACGAAGAACTCAACTCTACTCTCCAGCGGCTCCGGGATTTAATTTCCCCAGCTAAAGCATCATTTCCATAAATCATGATACATGCATGTACGCATCATACCATACAATCTCATTTATGTTGAGAACATCATTGCTTGATTCATCTCATGCATTGCATGCGACTGACCTTTACCTTTCAGGAAAAATGCAATTAAGTTCTCAACTTAGTCGAAGATCTGACAAGTTTTTAAATCTCAATTGAATTATCCTCGGTTGAATTTCAGATAAGGTTCTCAATCTAGACAATTTTCCTCCGTCATAGTGTGGACAAGTTCTATAACCTCAGTGGTATACTCCATTGAGCACGAGACAGTTCCTAGATCTTGATGAAGATGTTTCCCTACGTCATAGTGTGGACGAGTACTATAACCTCAACGGTATACTCCATTGAGCATGAGCCAGTTCCTAGATCTTGATGTTTTCCTCCGTCATAGTGTGGACGAGTTCTATAACCTCAGCGGTATACTCCATTGAGCACGAGACAGTTCCTAGATCTTGATGAAGATGTTTCCCTATGTCATAGTGTGGACGAGTACTATAACCTCAATGGTATACTCCATTGAGCATGAGTCAGTTCCTAGATCTTGATGTTTTCCTCCGTCATAGTGTGGACAAGTTCTATAACCTCAACGGTATACTCCATTGAGCATGAGTCAGTTCCTAGATCTTGATGAAGATGTTTCCCTACGTCATAGTGTGGACGAGTACTATAACCTCAACAGTATACTCCATTGAGAATGAGTCAGTTCCTAGATCTTGATGTTTTCCTCTGTCATAGTGTGGACGAGTACTATAACCTCAACGGTATACTCCATTGAGCATGAGTCAGTTCCTAGATCTTGATGAAGATGTTTCCCTACGTCATAGTGTGGACGAGTACTATAACCTCAACAGTATACTCCATTGAGCATGAGTCAGTTCCTAGATCTTGATGTTTTCCTCCGTCATAGTGTGGACAAGTTCTATAACCTCAGTGGTATACTCCATTGAACACGAGACAGTTCCTAGATCTTGATGAAGATGTTTCCCTATGTCATAGTGTGGACGAGTACTATAACCTCAATGGTATACTCCATTGAGCATGAGTCAGTTCCTAGATCTTGATGTTTTCCTCCGTCATAGTGTGGACGAGTACTATAACCTCAACGGTATACTCCATTGAGCATGAGTCAGTTCCTAGATCTTTATGAAGATGTTTCCCTATGTTATAGTGTGGACGAGTACTATAACCTCAACAGTATACTCCATTGAGCATGAGTCTGTTCCTAGATCTTGATGTTTTCCTCCGTCATAGTGTGGACGAGTACTATAACCTCAACGGTATACTCCATTGAGCATGAGTCAGTTCCTAGATCTTGATGAAGATGTTTCCCTACGTCATAGGGTGGATGAGTACTATAACCTCAACGGTATACTCCATTGAGCATGAGTCAGTTCCTAGATCTTGATGTTTTCCTCCGTCATAGTGTGGACAAGTTCTATAACCTCAGCGGTATACTCCATTGAGCACGAGACAGTTGCTAGATCTTGATGAAGATGTTTCCCTATGTCATAGTGTGGACGAGTACTATAACCTCAACGGTATACTCCATTGAGCATGAGTCAGTTCCTAGATCTTGATGTTTTCCTCCGTCATAGTATGGACGAGTACTATAACCTCAACGATATACTCCATTGAGCATGAGTCGGTTCCTAGATCTTGATGAAGATGTTTCCCTACGTCATAGTGTGGACGAGTACTATAACCTCAATGGTATACTCCATTGAGCATGAGTCAGTTCCTAGATCTTGATGTTTTCCTCCGTCATAGTATGGACGAGTACTATAACCTCAATGGTATACTCCATCGAGCACGAGACAGTTCCTAGACTTTGATAAAGATGTTTCCCCCCAATTGAATTATGGACAGGTTCTTAAGACTCAGCCGAGGCATTCTCTCAGTTGAAGTACAGGCAGGTTCCTAAATCTCAACAAAGTTAGACTTCCCCAGCGGAATCTTCCACAACAACAGGTATGCAAGTTCTTGCTAAGGAATCTCTTATGCGGTCGACGCTCCTGCAAATGGCATCTGTAAGCCCATCCTCCTATCAGCATTCTCCAAATGGAATCTGTAAGCCCATTCCCGACGTCACAATGCTGATACTACACCATGCGAGTGCAAATTTCTGGACACTCTAGTGTTCAATTATCTTCCACCTTCAGATCGCGAAAGGCTCGAAAGCCAATCTATATCCTCAGGTTTAAGAAAATTGAACAGGGGCAACTGTTGTACCCCAAAATTTTCCCTCTCATGTTTCCCATGATTTTCCCCTACATGGTTGGTCACAAACCTTTGCCTAAAGAAAAGGAATATTCATGAGTAATGTTTCTAAGTTTCCTTTGATTGACATCCCTAAAGCGCCTATCTATTGGCACCTCCAAAATACCTTTTGATTGGAATCTGCATAGCGCCCTTTGATTGGCATAGACAAAGGTCCTTTAATTGGCCTGTTAACAAGGCCTTTCAATTGTCATTTTAACAATGCCTTTCGATTGGCACCCAAACAAAGGCATCTTCATTTGGCATGTTAACAAGTACCTTTCAACTGGCATTGTAACAGTGTCCTTCGATTGACAAGTTAATAAGTATCTTTCGATTGACGTTGTAGCAGTGGCATTCGATTGGTATTTTAACAAGTATCTTTCGATTGGTATTATAGCAGTGTCCTTCGATTGGCAGGTTAATAAGTGTCTTTTGATTGGCATTTGGGAAAAGTCTTCGATTGGGCATCCAAAATCCTTCGATACAGGATAGACTCATCAGTCTTCGATTGGGCATTTGGCACTCTTCGATCAGGCTTTGATTAGTAAGCTTTGATTAGGTGTTTGGAACCCTTCGATCAAGCTTTGGTTCGCAAGTCTTTGATTGAGCGTTGAACCCCTTTCGATCAAGTCAATTTCACAATGCTTCGACTATGCATTAACTACTTCAGGCTTACCTTCGACTCACGAGGCAAGAATCTCCTACAAGTTTATTTCGATTCACAAAGGAAAAGGCCCCTCAACTTGCCAGCACACCAGGCAAGAGGCTCATTCGAAGAACATGTAAATGACTCATTTGAAGAACATGTAAAGGTCCATTTGAAGAAGCATTCAAAGGGTCCATTTGAAGAAGCATTCAGAAGGCCCATTCGAAGGGTACATAAGAAGTCCATTCGAAGGAGGAAACTCAAGACCAATCGAAGAGCATGGCCTGGAGGCATTCGAAAATCAAAGGTGTCCAGGTTCATTCAAGATTCCAAAGAGACATGAATATTTCAAAAAAGGAAATCTTTTAATATGTCTGATTCTTGTCTCATGGTTTTAAAGGCCTGGTTAAATGGCTATCCCTTGCCATTTTCATGCACCCTCACACTAACCTTTCCAGGTCCACCCCAAGTTCAAAATGGCATGTTGTCCTTGCAAACGTCTAGTCGAAGCAGAAGGAGTCTCAATCGAAGGGGTTGTGACATCGAAGCTGGATTAATTTGAAGTGGAGCTTAGAGCTATCGAAGAAAGCAAATTCGAAGGGAAGTGGACCTGCAGGGGTAGGTCATCTTTCGATTCTTATCATGTTGGAGGCCTAAACAGCTCATAACAGGCTGGCAATAACGCATGAAAGCAGATGGACACGTGATTGAATCAAAATTAGAAAGTCTTTATGAAGGAATCAAATCAAATCCGTGTAAAGGCATGGTGAGGACAAAAAGATTGAATTAGGCTATTTTTGGAATGATATTCAAAGTGAATCAAATCAAGAATCAAGACATTGATGGAGGAAGATTGAGGCCAGGTTTTCAACCCTAATTCATTCCATTATATACAAGCAAGCCTCACAAATCAAAAAAAAACTTTGCAGAAACGAAAAAACGCAAAAAAACTTTGCAGAAACGGCCAGAGCAACTTGAAAAAAGCTTGAAAAGTGTGAGATCAAAAACCACATTGGAAGCACTTTCAGACAAAAAAGCACAACGCTATTCTCTTCCTTGACACCCAGTGGAGCTACACTAATCAAAACCAAGCCCTAAGGCAGCCTAAAACTCGTTGTAAGTGTTCTTGAAATCGCCTTTGCACATGAAATCGTGAACCACTTTCCTTGCAGCTTTTTGCCAAATGGTTGGCACATTCATACTCACCATGTAATTTACATTGATTCTGCATTATTTGATTTGATTTTTGTGGCCTCTAACCCCCTATCCAGAACCTAGGGTTCTTGTGTATGTATGTTGTTTAGGCATTTTGTGTGCAGGTTAAATTAAGGCCAATAATGGCCATGGACGAGTTCAGGGGAGGGAGACGAATCCAATGATGGTCGTAACTTGTATTGTTGTGACCTAGGATGGATTTTGGAGATGTCCCACGAAACTTCCTGCGGATGGAAATCCGCAGGTAAATAACCAGGCCTTCGTGAAGAAGACGATGGCGTGTCTTAGTGCCATTGGTCTATTCAAAACATTAGCGTGTTTTTTATTATTTCCAGGCTTGACATTTTGTTTTTCATTTAATATTTGTTGTCTATCCCAATAACAAGAAACATCAATAGCTCAGCTGGCAAGGCGTTAGTGGGTGGCACCATTGGGACCTGGATTCGAATCCCAGTTCCCCCAAACTTTGTTATCATTTTATTTCAGGCGTTCACATGCAGCACTTCAGGCAGGGAGCACCATATACCTCTAGATATCAAAGGCTACGTGGTTACCAAGGCAGATCCAATGGCTAAGGATGGAGGTTCACCATGAACCTTGGTCAACAAACGCCCAGGCAATCTGAAAGTCAAACAAGGCTGATTGAATCTGGGCCTGGAATTGCTGAATCAACCTCCCTTCTAGGCCCAAACCCACCTTTGGTTTATTCTTTCTCTTTTCTATATTTCTTTTGTTTAATTTGCGTTATTTTTATTTTTTAACCGATTAACAAATTAACCTTTTTTATATAAAAACCAGAAATCACAAAAAAATATTATTTTCATCATTAATTTTATTATTTTTGTAAATAAACCATTAACCAATTGATTTAGTTTTTTTTAATTAGGTTTAATCTTAACATATTTTGCATTAAATTAAAATTAATTTAGAATTAGGGTTTTGATATATTTTTACCTTTCTAATTTTATTTCCTTAATTAAAATAAAACTCAAAAAATATTTTCTTTTAATTAATTAATTAATTATTAATTGGACTTAATTCTTAAATCAAAAATAACAAAAACATGCTTTATTTAATAAATAAAAAGGGGTCAAAACCCTAGGGCACTCTGATTCAATTTTTCTCGCGCGCATATTGTTTTTGATCCATATATTGTAATTGCTCCGAGGATGTAATAGTTTTAACTTAGGAATTTTTATTTATCGCTTTTATTTACTTTTTTGCATTTAATTTTAAGGGTTTGTTTTTGGCGATGTAAATACCCGACGCCTTGTAATAGCTTAGTTTTATTTTCCGCAATTTATTTTACGCAACCATTAACTGCTAGATGTTTGAATAATAGGCTATGCATGACAAGATTAACCTTTAATTTAAAATCAACCGTAGCTCACCATTAACATGTACAAAGATAATATAACTGAAAAACAATACACTCGCACATGCCACTCTTAGGGTACGCCTCACTTGGTTGCCTCGAACGTGGTCATTAAGTATAGGATGTTTTAGAGGTCGTCCTCTTGTCCAAAGATCATAAGTTGCCTCGAAACGGTTGCCTCGGATAAAATGATCTAAGACATTAGGGTTACCGCTAAGGCGTCCTAACATTGCTTTAGTGACCACACGTCCCTTAATCGAATTGACCCGAAAACCCCAACGACGATGCTACCTGCTCCTCAATAGTGGGATAGCATTGTCTAAAGGACATTTGCACAGTTTAATTCCTTTTTTAGTAGGTAGATGTTCTTAAGTACTTGCTCCTTTTAAAAATAAAACAAAATTTTTCGCACTTACACTCTCTTCAAAACAAAAACTCTTTTCAAACCCACCAACACAAAGAAAAGCAAACTTTTGAAAACCTAGTGAGCAAGTACCTAAGAGCCCGTGGATAACCATGGATAGAAAGGGTGCTAACACCTTCCCTTTCTATAATCTACCTCCCGAACCCGAGAAATATCTCAAAAAGGAATTTTTCTGTGCTTTTGTCCTTTCCTTGTTGGATAAAATAAAAGACAGTGGCGACTCTTGCTTACCGCGACATTTTGCAAAAACAAACGCAAACGCGAACCAGCATTCCAAAACAGTCAGTTCTCATTCCCACCGATCACACACAGCTTTAACAGCTTTGGACTCATCAGAGGAACATTTGGTAGCAGCAACCATTAGTGGTACCACTTCAAAGGCTTGACACAGAGTCTCAATGAATTCTCCGTCCATCTCTGCTTATTTGAACGAGTTGAGGTGGCTCACCATAAACTCTTCCTCACCACAGACGGTGACAATTCTTCCCTTGACGGGTACTTGAGTTTCTGATGGAGAGTTGAGGTTACTGCCCCAGTTTTATGGATCCACGGGCGACCCAAAAAACAAGAATAGGCAGGGCGGATATCCATGATGTAGAAGGTGGAATTTAAAACTTGTGAGCCACCTTTATTGGAAGATCTACTTCTCCATGAACAATCTTTTTTTATCCATCGAAGGCCCTTATAATGATATCATTGGGTTTCAAGACTAAACCTTCACAGTCTAGACGGTCTAACGCCCCCCTTGGGTAGTATTTTTAGAGAAGAACCAGTGTCAACCAGCATATGTGCTAAGGTAGTCCCTTTGCACTCGACAGAAACGTGCAGAGCTTTATTGTGGTTCTTCCCAAGCGGTGTTAGGTCAGCATCTGAAAATCCAAACTGTTATCAGCCGTCAAGCTAGCCATGCAATTCTCAAATTGGTCTGTTGTGGTCTCATGGGGGACATGATCCTTTTTCAAGAATTTGATTAATGTTCGAGCATGGGCATCTGAACAGAGTAGGAAAGACAACATAGAAATCTTAGAAGGGGTTTGCCCCAACTACTCCACAATCTTGAAGTTTCTCCTTTTTATCATCTTCAAGATCTCATCCATCTCACAAGCAGAGGGTTCTCCATCAGCAACGTCCTTTGTGGGTATTTCTGTCACGACTGGCTCAACAACCTTCTCTTTCCCTCTTGTATCAGTACTTGGCTTGGCGGCAGTAATGCAGATGGGCGCCTTTGTAACTACTGGTGGTGAAATATTGGGTGAAAGGATTCTCCCAGTTCGAGTTACCTTACTTGAACTAGTTATGTTACCAACATCATCAGCTTTTTCTTTTTCGATCCAAGCGTCTTGTTTAATCCCATGGTAAAATACCTCAGCACCATAGTTCCATAGAACTTCCTTGTTTGAAGAGTAAGGAATTTGTCCGGGATTGGTAATTATTAAGGGAGAAATAATGGTTCATTTGAAATCCTAATAGGACCTTTGGAGGTGATCCTAAGAGGCTTGTTTGAGATGGTGATAATGGAGAGATCTTCACATTTGTTAGTCAAACTTTCGGCAAGCGGAGTCTTCTCAAATAGAATTTCATGGTTATCCATCGGGCGTTGAATGCCTTCCTTCATCCTTTCGCATCCATTGAGTTGTTTGGCACAACAAATATAGTTTTTTACACAGTCAGGGAAGATCCCAGCTTTCAACAGATTCTTTTTGATGATATTCAAAGGAGTAGTCAAGTCTTCAACAGAGGCAACAAAAATTGTATCTTCAACAGCATTAACATCCTTGTCATGCTTCGGCATTGGCGCGGTGATTACATTCGGAGTCGGAGGAGGATCAAACTTAATAGTCTTGTTATCAATTAAATCCTGAATTTTATTCTTCAAGGCCCAGCATTGGTCAGTCTCATGCCCGGGGCTACTTGAGTCGTAAGCACATTTAGCGTTCGGATTATACTTTGGTGAAGAGGTATTAGGGTTGGCAGGAGGATCGCGCAATGTCACCAAATTATCCTTGAGTAAGTGTTGTAAGGATTGAGATAGTGACATTCCCAACCTCGTGAATTGTCTTCTCGGAGTTTCAAAACATTGATGATTAGCAGATGGTCTTGGAGTAGAAGTTGGATTGGAGATTCGGACAGCGTTAACAGACAGGTGATCATTCTTCTTGGTACATGCCATTTCCCCGTACACAGCATTGATTTCCTTCTTTGCAGCAAAAGGTTTCTTTACAGGATTAGAAGTGGAGGTAGATGCCACAAAGATCTTCCCACTTTTGATGTCGCTTTCAACTCTTTCTCCTGTTAAGATTAACTCGGTGAAACCAAAAGAAGAACAGCCAACCAATAGATTAAAGAATGGACCAGATAAAGTGCCCATAAACATGTCGATGTGCTCTCTGTCAGTAAAAGGTGGTTGGACCCTACTGGCGAGGTTTCTCCACTTTTGTGCATATTCTTTAAATCCTTTATTCTTTCCCATGGCCATATCTTGCAACAGAACCCTTGTTAGCGCCAAGTCGGTGTTATACTGGTACTGATGGTAGAAGGCGGTAGCTAAGTCCTCCCAAGTGTTGATACGAGAACCATCCAACTGGTAGAACCATTCTAGTTGCGTTCCGGTTAAACTCTCTTGGAAAAAGTGAACCCAGAGTTTCTTATCAGCGGTGTGTGGCTGTATCTTACGCACATAAGATTCCAGGTGAAGTTTTGGACAAGAAACTTCATCTTACTTTGCAAAGACCGGTATTTTGAATTTGTGGGGAATAACAACCCCAGAGATCAAACCCAAATCATCAAAATCTAAATCGAGAACAGCTTGGATCTCGACGGCCTTCAATCTGTCTTCTAACTGCTTGTACTTGATGTTGGCGGGTGGATACTGCTCATCAAAATAATCATCATCAAATGTTTGATCATTAACACAGTCATCCTGGATAATCTTATGTGGATGACCGACTGTAGATTAATACATGTAACAAGCCAGGAGAACTATCTACATGAGCAGATTGGAGATTAATACCTGTAACAAGCCAGGAAAACTATCTTTCTTTCTAAGGTTAGAGATTAATACCTAAAACCAGACAAGACAACTATCTCGACGACCGACAAAAATAAGTTCTAAATTAATACCTGTAACAAGCTAGGACAACTATCTGTGGACGACTGATTATGGATTAATACTTGTAACAAGCCAGGAAAACTATGTACACAACCTGACAAAGCTATCTTACACGGGTTACTTCTCATCATCAAGATGCAGACTAACACGGACTCATCCTAAAATAGCCCCACATAGGCTCCTTCTCATATATCTCTGAATGCAGACTAACACGGACTCATCCTGGAATAGCCTTACACAAGCTCTTCTAATACATTTCCAGGTAACGGATAATTCCATTATCCCTAGCAAGTTACTATGAAGCCTGGACTTCAACCAGAAAACGGCAAACTTTCATCTCTCTAGAGATAACTCTTCAGCAGAGCCTTGGACAACTGAAGCTTCTAGACTCTATTCCCCACAGAGTTTCCTCAAGCAGGAGAACAACAGAAACCCACATTCCCCAACAGAGTCCTCCTCAGATAGCAAGAACAGGAATTCCCCATAAAGAGACCTCTTAGGAAGTCAGCATCTACTTTGGATGGCATCTTTAAGCCCATCTCCGACAACTCTCAAACTAAGGATAGCAGAAACAGCAGGCTGCCTAGGCAAAAGGCCAGTATTGCATCACAAAAGTCACAGAATAGCAATAAAATACAGCACCAAAAGCAGCTAACAGCTGCGATCAAACTAAGGATAGCAGAAACAGTAGGCTGCCTAGGCAAAATCACAAAAAGCCACAACAGCACAAACAAGCAACAGCAGCCCAAAGGCCAGTATTGCATCACAGAAGTCACAGAATAGCAAGAAAAAAGGCAGTAATAGGCCAAACATAACAGCATAAACAACAAGCACATAACAACAACAGCAGGCCAACAAGCAAAACAAGCAAAGCTATCCCAGGCAGCAAAGCAATATATACAACAGATAACAATAATTCATAAAAATAGAAGGCTAACATTAGTCCAAAATCCCCACGCATCATCATGTTCCAAAAATAGCCAAACCTTCAGAATTAATTTTCAAAAAAAGCAACAGCTTTGTATCACAGAAAGATGAGAGAGAAGAGATATCACCTGCAAGAACCAAAACAGCCAAAAAAACCTGCATCCCACAGTCAAGTTTGCACCAAAATGAATAGAAACAAAACATGTACCCTGAAGCACAAAGACAACATACCAATTGTGTTCGAAATTATCTCATTTCCCCCCTAAAACACCTATCAATCTGCCTATATAACATGCTTCATTCATAAGTAAAAGAAGAGGATTTTTTTGAAACAAACTACCAAAGCATAATCCGGCCAGAACAAACTGTCAAAGCAAAAACCAACAAAACTGAAACTACATCAACCAAAAAAACCCAAAATGCAGAACAACCAAAAATCCAGTAGAACAAAAAAAACAGTAGCAACCACAAAGGAAAACCCGAATCCGTTCATCTTTTTTCACACAAGCCCCTTCAGATCTCAGCACAACAAAAACAGATATAATCATTCGCCAAATTTCATGAACAAATCGCAGCAAACCAAAAAAATACTAACCCTAATCATCATTTTCCATATTCATATAAACCCTTCATAAACCATAATTTCTAGTAGAAGAAAAAAATTGATACACAAGCTCAGGATCATAAAGATCTCACCGGAGTGGTAATCGCAAATCACGGTTTCTCTCTCTTTCTCCTTTCATTTCTCCTTGCTCTCGTCGTATTTTTGTCATGCATTATGATTTCGTAGCATTAGGGTTTGACCCCTTTCACAAGTCTTCGCCTATTTTCTGTGAATCAAACAATAAACATTCATTAAACACAGTAACTAGGAAGGATAACTTGAAATAGTAAAAGATCAAAGAAATCAGAGAGGAGAATTGTATAATCGAGGTGGCGCTGTCGTGAGTTTGGTGCGTCACCACGCCATATCACAAACACCTTAGTTTCTTAGATAACAGAGAGAATATAATTGAGAATAGAAAAAGTGAAAATTGTAAAGCTTTAAGGCTGAGTTTGAGAAAGGTTTTTTGGTTCTTCTTTCCCTTTAGAAGAAGAAGTAGGATTATGGGTTTGTGGGAGCAGAGAAGGTGAATCGTTTCGGTTTCATCGTGAGCAATAACATTAGGATGAGTGTGGTCTCCATTAGTTGAGAGTTATCAGGGATTATAGAAATTAAGTAAGTAACTAATGTTGACCATTTCTTTCCCCTTCCCTAGTAATATCAGCCGCCCCCGTTCCTTTTGGCTTCTAGTTTTTTTTTGTTCTTGATACAATTTCTGATTAGGCCTAACCCGGACCGGGTTCTCCAATTGGGCCCAACCCCCTTTTTGTTTACTTATTATTTTTGAACTATGACAATAATGAATCATAAGGCATGGTGTAGTGCTAAGGACTCCGAGTTGCAAACCAAAGTTCCCGGGTTCAATACCCATAGGGACTGTTTTTTGGACTCTCTTTTTCCCATTCTCTTTATTCTAGCTTCTAAATTTTATTCATGTTTGTTTATTTTAAACTCTTCCTTAAATAAATAACTAGAATTCTAATTTCATTTTCTTTACACAAAAATCCCAAAAAAAATATTTAGAATTAGTTTTAATTTTCTTCTAATATTTTCTTTACTTAAAATTCATAAAAAATAAATAAAATACAAAAATATTATAGTATTAGTTAATTTTCTAATTAGTTTTTATTTTACAAATTATTTTAGTTCAATTAATTGTTTATTTTTAGTTCAATTGGTTTGTATTGCTTTTTTATTTAGACTTTTAATCGCATTGTCGATTCGATCCATCCCCATTTGTAAATTTGTACCCTCATTCCCGAAAACTTTGTAATAGTATAGAATTTCAATTCCCGCAATTTACTGTTTTCCTTATACTGTATAGTAATTAGGCGTGTATGGCAAGACATAAAAAAACGATCGCTAGATAACCTAACTTCAAAGACAAAATAACCTAAATCAAACACACTTTTTTCACACGCGCACCTCTAGGGTAACCTCGTTTGTTGCCTCGGAAATACAGTCATGTCCCTCGAATATGGGATGTTTTAGAAATGACCCTTCGATAAAAAAGATCGTAGTCCCTCGATGACCCTCGACGCTGCCTTTGATAAGACGATCTCGTCCCTTACAAAAATTGCTAAAACGTCTCATAAGTTTCTTTTGATGACTGTAAAATTGACCCGCGCCTATCCCTTCACATCCAACGATGGGGATTTTTACCAAATTAATGGTAAGATAGCAACATCTAAAGGAGGAAGAAAAGAACAATTGAAAACCTTTCGAGTGGATAGATTCGCTCCTAGTTACTCGCTTGCTCACGACAAAAAAATATTTTTTACACCAACACTTTCATCTCAAAACATTTTCAAAAGAAAAAACATTTTGTATACGTTCTTATAGAGACGAGAACCATTGCAAAACATCTTTTCAAAACACTTTCCGAAACACAATCCACAAACACATCTTTGAACCACTTTTCAAAATAAAAACTTTGTACGTGTTCTTATAGAAACGAGAACCATTAAGAAAAGATTTTTTCAAAATACTTTCAAAGCCCACACCACAAGCACACTGTCAAATAAAAGCAAGTGATATAAACGAGTAACTAAGAGCCCATGGAAAACCATGGATGAAAAGGGTACTAATACCTTCCCTTTTCATAATCTATCCCCCGAACTCGAGAAATAATCTCGAAAGGTCTTTCCTGTGCTTTTTTATCTTTCCTTTTGGATAAAAGAAAAGTTGGTGGCGACTCTTGCTATCCGTACAAATGCGATCAAAATGCAAAACATCAAGTCAATTCTCCCACCGTATCACAGTATCATTAAGTTGATTGGGGGTTTATTTATGAAAATGTTTTGAAAATACATGGACCTAAGTCCAAGTTTATTATGAAAATAGTTCAAGTTTCAAAACAAGAAGAGTTTTCAAAAGGAGGAAGAAGATTTTGAAATTAAAGAAAATGGGAGGATAAGAAGAGGCTAACTTAAAGTATAAGGTAAAAGTTAGGGATAAGAACCATCTAACCAACAAAAAGTCAATACTTAACATTATGAGCCAAGATAGAATTCTCATTCTTTGGATTAAAACCAAGTAAGCAAAGATACTAGACCTCTTGTGAGAACCAAACTTCAAGTGTATTAAGTCTTCACAAAAATTGGGCAGAGTAACAGCTGTATACGGGTGAATTCCATATTACAAATAGAGGGTGTAATCACAAAAACCTGCATACGAAAACAAACAAGCAACCCAATGTCTTGAGGTGAACCTCAAGAACTCCAGGAAAAATAATCAGATAAGGTCACAAAGTCTCCAAGATAGGCCAAGGTTTCTAATTCCAAGTCCAAGAAAAGTCACATGCTCCATAATGCCAAGGATAGTAACCAAATAGTCCAAGTACCATTAAAGATTTTTTAGGGTTTATGTTGATTATTAAGTATCTTAAGAAAGGAAAAGAAAAGCTCAAGTGAGCAAATTAAAAATGGCAAGAAAGTAAATTCTCAAATGAGCAAAGATGAAAATGGCATGAAATGTAAATGCTAAAAGTAAATGGTACATAAAGCATAAAAAAAGAATGAAAGCATAAGGTAAAACAAGTCAATAATTAGTGGTTAGTTGGATGACCATCTTGAAGCTTGCATTTGGAACTCATTAGAGGATTGGTATAACCAAAGCCTCCACACAACAAGTTGCATTTGCTTTTTGTCAAGTATATCATCCATTTAGATTTCTCATAAGTACCATTTAATGATCAACGATGTTTAAGTGATCTGCGTTGACCAAAGGTGTTGTAGATCCATTAGAGGATTGGTAGAACCAAAGCCTCCACACAATGAATCTCAATGTTATTGGATCAAAGAGATCAAATTAACATACTTGGGCTTGCAATCTTAAGTTTGGGCCACGAATGATCATTTATTTGAATCGGGACAAAATTTAGCGTTATGTTAAGCAATCGTAAGTGGACTTATATAGAAGTCGCACCTATTTTGAGGCCGGTCAATAGCAATCCATGCACCATTTGTTTTGAGACATGATATAGAGATCATGCTCCAATAACATCTAGTGCAATAAGAAGGGGATGAGATGAAGAGGGATGGGAAAAAAAATATACAAACCACATTTGAATTAAATTTTAATCAAACTATTATTAAAATCATTCATCCATTTTTGTGGAGTTAAACTCAACACCATGGATCCAATGATGTTAATAAAGTTCATGATCCAAAATCTAACCCAAGATCAGCCAGAAAATATTCACAAAATAATATCACATTTTAATATACATAAAAGGGTTTAAAAATAATATTTAAAAATAGAAAATAAAGAGAAAAATATCAACTATGTTCAAATTAATCAAGAAATAAAAAGTAAGACCATAGAAAAATCAGAAAAAGGCTCAAATAATTTTACAAATTTTTTGGTAATTCTTTAAAGTCAGAAACTATTTTTATAATTAAAATAAATAGGTAAAATAAACAAAAAATGGTAAAAAAAAGTAAAGTCAGAAAAAAAAATAAGGTCACCAATATTTGTCACAATATCATTGGATCATTCCATAATTTTTTCAGAATTTTAAAATGTACAAAAGTATTTTTAAACATTTAAAACAAATCAAATAAGTGTAAAATTTATAAAAAATACCAAAATACAAAATTAAATTGTGAAAAAATAAAAATCAGAAAGAGAATAATCAAAAATATTTTTCATAATCTTTTCAGATTTTTTGGACTAAAAATGAATTTTCTATGATTTTTTGAAATTTAAAACAATTAAAATATAAAAATCAGAAAAAGAAAATAAAAGTAAAATATGTGAACCATTGTATGAGAGCAAAACGCGTTAGTAATCAAATCCAAGAGATCTGGAGCGCTGTGCATATCATGGTCATTAGTGAATATTGTACAGAATCATTAATTAAATCATGATTTGAAAAATACAGATGGCGCGCCTTCATTGGTTAGAAGATGACACGTTGGTCATCTTCAACCTCTAGCCATCACAAATTGCAGGTCTCTCAAACCATAAAATCAGAAGCTCAGACCTATGTCATTTGCTTCATCTCTTCAAGACAAAGACAACCACACCCTCGCGCCAAATTTATATAAATTGTAGCTCAAGCAATTTGGAAGGAAAGTTTTGAAAAGGGATTTAAAATTTCATGGTCAAAATGTGTTTCCAGTAAAAGGCAAGTGTTGCGACTAGAACCAAGGCAATGAGAGCAACACAATGATATCAGAGTTTTGAAGAATTGATGAAGATATACCTATTGAAGTTGAGTTGCAGAGCTCTAAAACTGGACTTCTATGGAGCAGTATAGGGCACGATTCTTGAATGTAATTATGTGGTTAGCTTCAGGGAAGATCAAGGAAGGTGAATTGATGGAAAAATTGGATTGAAAAAGACTCGAGAATGGATTTTTAAGTCACAAAAAATTGAGTTATAGAGCAAGTTTAGTAGGGTGATTCTGGCTATCCAAGTTTGGGGAAATGAATGGGATAGTTTATGTATTTATAGGAGAAGTGAATGGGATCAAAAGGAAGAGTGAATGATGTGTTTTGGAGGGAATTCGTGCAAACCTGATGCACGAGTGAAGTGTGATCCAAACTTCACCAAAACTCATCCAATTCTTGCGTTTTGATGCACTAATCCACTTGGGAAAATTGGCTAATCATGTTTAGACCCAAAACGCGTGTTAATTTGAGGTTTAGAGGTTGTAACATGAAATTCAAATTCTTACTTGCAAGGAAACTTTAATTCCAAGTTACTATTTTTGAAACTATGGCATTCTCAGCTCAAGGGGTCTTAAGGCATGATTCTTTATGCTTTAGAAAGATGAGGTTACAATCTTTGCAATGGAAAAAGAATGGAGTTAAATGGATGCTTGAGCTGACAGCTATATTGAGTCAAAGTTGAAGAAAAAGGGTTGACTTTTCATACTTAGAAATATTTCAAATTCTTCATCAAAAATGTCCTATAATGTCCTGCATCTAAACATGGTCTTCCACTTGGAATTTGCTCTTGATCAAAAAAGATGGCATGAAGTAGATCTCTTGAATGACATTTTTAAACTTGAATCATTCAAAATATCCAAAATTTGAGCAAGTTATGACTTGTTGAAGTTAGCAAAATTTCATGAAATGATTGCATCTTTAAGGCAACTTCCATTCATTTTCCCACTTTGCACATAAAAAAGGCATAAAGTTCACATCCTCAAGATAATTTTGGAAAAAGAATGAGCTCAAGGTGATAAACATTGACCAAGTTATGATCATTTGAATTCACACATAGAAAATTGGGGATTCATCTGGAGGACTTGTAATCTTTCTTCTTCACCAAGTTTCTTCCACATGAAAACTCTTTGGAACTTTTGAAGTGATTTGTTGATAATCCTTTGAAGAGAACAATTTCTTTGAAATCATTCAAAAATACTAAAAGGTGAACAAGATATGCTTCTTTGAAGTTCAAAATGCTAGCTCTTAGATCAAGAAAATGCTTTGAAGAACTTTGACAAGCTTGAACAAACTTCTTGTACCAATATTCTTGCTTTGTGAATAGAAGTTATTGAGTATGATAATGAGGATTCATAGCTACCAAAACCCACTTCCATATCTTGAAATTTGAGAGAAATATTTTCTTGTGACTAATGGGAATAAAACCTTGTCCAAACATGACAACTTCTCCAATCAACCCCTTGTACTTTTGAGTCAAATCTAATAATCTTGAAATGTGATGAACCAAAGTAACCTTGCCATGCCAATCCTTCCAAAATCAATTCAATGGTGAGGTTTGAACTTCTCAAGCTATATTTACTAGGGCATGGAAATAAACTCATGAACCCATGGAGTAACTTGTTAAATCTCATTGCCCTTACCTACATGGATAACAAGCAAGACAAACCAACATTGTATTTTATTAGTTAAATAAAGAAATCAAAATAATATTCATGATCACAAAAGAAACATAAGTCAAGGTGCTTGGTAATCCCTCAAAAGGAGCAAAACTCAAAGTAGGGAGGGGAACCAAGAATCCTAGTGTAATCTTGTTGTGAATAAACCAACATGGTCTGATGAAGGAATCTTAGGGGCAAAAATTGGGGTACAACAGACACCACCAACATAGACACCCTTATCCCCTACTGTTGTTTTCCCATTGCCAATATCAATCACTACTCTAGCTACAGTTGTGCCCTTGCTTGAATCATCACTAATACTCAACTTCTTTTTCCTCTTCTTCAAGGATTGCCTCTCCTCAAAGGCCAAATATTCCATGTCCATTCCCATGAGTTTCTGCCCGACATCCATTTCTTCGTTTGAAACACGAGGACTGCAAAACGAAATAGGTTAAAGAGGGAATTTGACACTACATAGGAAACAACAATGCAAACACAAATAAACCTTAAATAATACACAACATTAACAAAAACTTGTGTGATTCACACATTTACATGTTTCTATTTTTAAAAATTCATCAACTATTAACATCTTTTTTATCACATCAAACAATATAGACTAACAACACATGCAATTGCATCTTAGTCTCATGTAAGATAACACTGCTATTAAGAAATTCTTACCGTAATGGAGTCTCCTCAATGTTGGATACCGTTTTGGAGAAGGATGTTACGACCATTATTGACTGAGGTGGCGATACGATTGTGAATGGTCTGTCAATGGGGTTTCTCTGTAAACACTTTTTTTATTACACCGTGTGTATAAGGGAGAATAAGTACAACATGGACCCTTTTGTTTCTTACTTTAAATGAGGTATCAATGTTTCTCATTTTCCACCTGATCATGCATTTTTCATTTTTCCTTTTTATCTTTTATTTATAAATATCACTAATTTATTCATTCTTTTTTTCATTTTATTTTTTACTCCACTTATTTTTTAAATCAATGTTTATAAAATTACAGTATTTATAAATTTCACTCTAATTTATTAATTCCTTTTTTCATTATATATATTTTTTATTACTCTACTTACCTTTTAAACCAATATTTCTAAAATTACATTATTTGTAAACACAAAAAAAATCATTCTATCAAATCTAGGGGTGACAAAGTGGACGGCCCGCCCCATTTAGGCTCACCCTGTTTAAGCCCGTAAAAAAGCGGGGCGAGGCGGGATGGGCAAACTTAGGCATTCGAGTTCAAAAGTCAAGTCCGCCCCGTTTACTAACGAGTTGGCGGGTTGGCGGGCCGGCCCGCCAATTTTTTTAATTTTTTTATTTTACAATTTAATTTATTACATAATTTACAAAAAATTTAATCATTACTAAAGAAGCCGAGAAAAGATATTTTTTAACAACGCATAATATAACTTGAACATGTCTTAAGTCCAAACACTTAAAAAAATAAAATAGATAAAGATCAATTTCAAGAAAAACATATCGAAATAGACTCTAGCACGATAAAAAAATGTATCAAAATAAATAAATAAACAACACATATTATCATAATCCTATTTAAAAATTAATTACTAAAAGAACTCAATTAATAATTTGCACAAGACAAACAATGATAACATTACCGTGCATAAAACATCACAGTGTATAAAATAGTAGTGTATAAAATATTAAGACATGACTTTCTTATTGTTTACGTCATATAAACTATTATATTAACTGATTCTTTAATAGTTATATCTTAAATTTGCCATACATATACTCTAATCGAATTCTTCATTTTCTTAAAATTAACATTTGTTTCTAAAGAAAACATGTGAGCTAATGTATTGACAACTTAATAATTCTTCATGCCGTACAATTATTATTGTATTTCAAGTTTTTCCAACAAATACATGTATTAGAAAGTTATATAAAAAACCTTACAATTATAATTCATTTTGTCTGTATAATAATTTAGAATGTAGTTCAATTACCGTAACCCAAAGAAAATACTATTATTTTTTTAGTTAAAGTTGTCTTAATTCTAAGTAAAAAGTAAAAAATTGTAACAAAAAATCCGCGGACAAAACCCGTCCCGCTCCGCCTAAGTCCGCCTTTTAAAACAGGTTAGGCGGGACGGGCCAACTTAAAATACCGAGCTGAAAATCTCAACACAGCCCACTAAAAATAGTGGATCAAACATACTGGTCCGGCGGACCCGACCCATTTTACCACTCCTAATCAAATTCTCTCAATTATGTTTTATACATTGGGCCCGTGGCCCATTACTATTTCAATGTTGCAACACAAAATTACTTATTACAACTTATAAATATATTTATTTTTTTATTATATTTCAATTTTTTAATTAGGATCGATATATCTTACTTCATCAAAAAATGATAAATAATAATTAGAAAAAATGTTTATTTATATGAAAAGATTCAATATTTAATAAAATGAACGTGCAAAATCGGTATCCGTCATCCGTGAAATCCTACGCAGTGATTATAATTAAAAATGAAGTGACATGCATATGATGTGATATGAAGGGTATTCGATAAGCTTATATTTTACTATTAAACTCTAGCAATTAAACTAACATACAACTTAAAAAAAAAAATTATAAAAGTAATGTATTTTAATTGGACCGTTTTCTTTGTGAAGTAATTTTAGTAAATAATTGGAGCGGCACTGTAAGTAGCAACCTTACGAGCTTTTAAATCTGAAGAAGTAACAGAAGAGAGAAGCGAAAGAATAACACCAACAGAAAGAGTTTCGAAATTCAATGGCTACAGCAATGAACTTGTTAGAAACACTAGGCAACTTAGAGAGAAAATCATTCCTATCTCTTCTCTCCAACCTCATTGGTGAATCCAGACACGTGCAAAACAATCCACCGGAACTCATTCCTGAAGAGGATAGAGTAGTGAAGCATGTGTTAAACTCACTCCTAGCCTCCAGCACCACCACCGGCGGTGGTCCCTTAATCCTCAACCACGTTACTTATCTTCCCGGCAGAGGTAACCTCATCGTCGAGTACCCCGGAACTGTTCCCGGCAAGATTCTCTCCTTTGTTGGCTGCCACATGGATGTTGTCACTGCAAATCCCAAAGATTGGGTATTTATCTATCCATGCATCAACTATTATTAATATTTTTACTATGACACATGCATGCATTTATATTATGTGTGTTGGATTTGGTGTTAATGTGTAGGATTTTGATCCGTTTACTTTGAGCATCGATGGTGATAAGCTTAGGGGCCGTGGAACTACGGATTGTTTGGGACATGTGGCACTTGTTACTGAGCTCATGAGGAAGCTTGGTGAAACAAAGCCAGATTTGAAATCAACTGTAGTTGCTGTTTTTATAGCTAATGAAGAGAGTGGTGTTGTAACTGGAGTTGGTATTGATGCACTTGTTCAACATGGTCTTCTCAATAAGCTAAAACAAGGTCCCATGTAAGTCATTATTTACTTCGAAATCTTTATAACCTGAGGCTACCACATCAGAAATATTGCGTCTGCAATTGCATTATGTTTTAAGTTGTGCAGTATTTTTGTTCAGGTTTTGGATCGACTCAGCTGGTAAACAACCATGTATTGGAACTGCTGGTATGATAGCTTGGAAACTTCATGTCACTGGGAAACCTCTTCACAGCGGATTATCTGATAAGGTTTTCCCTTACATTATTGTCTAGAGTCTTCACTATGATGTAAATCGTAAATTGTGTTATATATATTTGGTTGCTTGTAGGCTATAAATTCACTGGAGCTAGCCATGGACGCGATAAAGGAAATTCAGCTTCAATTTTACAGGGACTTCCCACCACATCCTCAGGAACAAGCTTATGGGTTTGCAATCCCTTCCACCTTGAAACCAACCCAATGGAGTTGTAAGTTTTTCAAATCTATCTGTATGCAAAAACTTTCATACTTGAAAATTAAAACCGCTCTATTTTATAATTGTTGCAGATCCTAGTGGCGGAATCAATCAAATTCCAGGGGAATGTACTATTTCAGGAGATGTCAGGTTTATTATTCTCTTCCTTACATTTACTCGATGCAATTTGTTATGAATGGTGTGACATTACTGATATATTTTCTTGTTTCAGGTCAACTCCATTCTACGAGTAAGTTACATCTTAATATCTTATACTGTTTAATTTACATGTGATTTATCATACCCTATGCTCTAATAACTTGTTCAGTGTGAAGGATGTAAAGATGAAGCTGCAAGAATATGTGGATGACATAAATGAGAATGTACAGAAGCTAGAATCTCGGGGTCCAGTTTCAAAATATGTCCTATCAGATGAAAACTTAAGGGGGAGGTAGGCTTATATCTTGATTTCGTTTTTCTTTTTCTTTCATTTTATGATTATCAATTATGTGTAACTAGTTATTGTTTCTATTTTACAGACTTACTCTAACTTTTGATGAGGTTTTACCTGGAGTTGCATGTGATCTTAATTCGAGAGGCTTCCATGTTTTATGCAAAGCAACTGAGGAAGTAGTTGGGCATGTAAAGCCTTTCTCAGTTACCGGGAGTTTGCCTCTCATTCGGGAACTTCAGGTGAAGATATATTCTCATTGTTGTGCATGAAAGCTTTTGTATTACTCATTTCTTTCTTAACCTCTCTTTTTTCTGTCACAGGATGAAGGTTTTGATGTTCAGTCTTGTGGCTATGGTATAACCTGTATAAGAACAAATTTATGTGTGTGTATGCAATTTGGAAGTTTATAAAAGTACTTAATTATTTCATTTCATGTTATGTACAGGTTTGACAGAAACTTACCATGCCAACAATGAGTATTGTCTTTTTACTGATATGTCTCAAGGATACCAGGTGTTAGGGAGTATCATCACTCAGTTAGAAGATTGAGAATTGTTGAGAAACTATAATAGTAGAAGTGTCTGGTGGGCTATGAAGATGTCTTGTTGAGGCTAATATGAAGAGTGGTTAAATCGTGCAAATTAGTAGTTCGTTGTTGTTGAATTTTCTTGAACGTTTACAAGGTGGACGTACTAATTAATCTGCAATAATTTTCTGTTAAAAAGTAGGGAGGTGTTACCTCCACTCCCTTTTGTTTTATGAAAATAATCAATCATATTTACTGGTCCTATGGGTAAAAATCAGTTTTGCTTGTCTGAATCTAGTTAGCCGCTTCTGATCTTCTTCCCTGACTTCTCTCATTGAGTTGGTTTTCCTCCTTTGTAAATAAAAAAAAACTGAACCAAGTTCAAATAGTCAGATCCAAAGCAGACAGCACGGAACCAACACTCTACATTCAGATCAACAACCAATTGCAAAGCAATTGTTTCTGCCATTAAAGGGTCTAACGTGATATCTATAGCTAGTGAACAAACAAGAGAAAAGAAATGAATGCGTGTAAATCTGAAATTTCTCAATGGCTAGAATTGGCACAATACAAACTTATAGTATATGAGCAGAGATGGGAGAGCTAGTTAGATAACCAAACATAAATAATTAACCCTCCACAAACTCCAACTATCTAATGGAAAAGGATGACTTATTGAGCAAGTTACATAAAATCGATTCATGCTATTGTTACCCCCACAAGTTGGAGGGTGGATGATATCTACAAATCCAAGCTTGACCAAAAGAGCATGGAAAGGACAGGGATTAGAAGCTTTAGTGGAAATATTTGCCATTTGAGAAGTAGAAGGATCTGGGAGCAATCTTGTGAGACCTTCTTGAATCTTGAGCCTAACAATATGGCAATCTATGTCATGATGCTTCGGGCGCTCACAAAAAACAGGATTTGCAGCTATATGCATAACACTCTAGCTATCACAATAGAGAAAATTTTTGTCTGATGCTTGACCAATTAAGATCCTTGAGAAGACAGGATTTGCAGCTATATGCATCAACCAACCAGCCAAGCGCGTTTATTTGTTCCTTTAGTGGGCAATAATCAATATGAGAGAGAAAGAAAGGGTTAGTGGGATAATAAAAAAGGGCGCCAGTTATTCAAACTGGCCAACCAGCATTCAACACGCCAGCGTCTTCTTCTTCCTTCTTCGCTTTTGCCTGAAAACATAGAATAGATAGCGGGGGTTTTAAACCCCCACTAAGTGAAGAACACAAAAATAGCGATTAGGCCCTGGGCTCATATAAATTGAGCGCGAGGTATGGAATTAGTTCGTATGAAGGTCACGAATCCAATGGTCCTGGTCTTATGGCTTAATTTTTCCAGATACTCAAAGCCCCAAATGGAAGCTTCTGAAACCCTAGAACATTTCAATGGTATCTTTCGCTATGAGCAAGATTAGTTCAATTAACATACTCCAAAAGCTTTAGTGAGTCTATATTAGTACAAATCAGCATTTAAAATGTATGAAATATGCATATAAATCAAAGTACGATTATGAGAGTTTTCTTAAATAGGACTATGGCGTTCTACCGTTTCTCTGCGTGTGGGGATGTGATTTTTATTCAGAAAGCTTCCTTGATGCGTCAGGAATGTAATGGAATTGTTCTCTTGCCTTGAAACACCCTCTAGCTGTGTTTTCAGTTTTGGAATTTTTGGTGAAAAATGCAAAGTTTGTATTCGATTTAGAGCGCAGCTAGCTTCTTCTTCTCATTAGGTGTAGGTTCTGGCTTATATGAGGAATGAATTAGGGTAGAAATCCAAGTCCATAAACCTTTGCATTGATGTTTCAATATTTGATTTTCAATGTAATCTTTTTCAATCTTTTTCATGTCTTTTTGATGCCACTCATTGCCAATTCTTTCCATATTGAGTGTGCACGAAATATTTAGGCTTTATTGAGAGAATATGCTGCAAAAAAGGATTGGAAAACATGATTTTCTATTTTTGTCATATTTTATTTTAATTAAATGAATTAATGGTGATAAAAATTCAAATAAATAATAAAAAATGATGAAATAACTCCCCTTTGGGTCAATGGGTCGTGCATAACTTTTGGATAATGATTCTTGGAAGAAATTGAGGCCCATTAGCAATTTTGAGGTATTTGAAGCAAAGTTGACTTTTCAAAATTCCCAAAAATTTCCCAACTTCCACAAGGCATATCTTGCTCAATTTTTAAGCTTTAATCATGTTCTTCGACATTTTGAAAAGGTCTTGAAGTCCTCTAACCAATGCCTTTGGTCCCATGTCATTTTGATGTACCAATCTCAAGTTATGGTCTTTGACTTAAAGTCCCTTTTTGTTGACTTTTGAAAATGACCTATAATGTTGAAATTGATAACTTTTTGTGAGAGCATTTCTTGGACTTGAAGTGTGAAGATGAGTTGTAGGAAATGTCATTCTCTTCAAAATGAGCTTTGGATGGAATTTTTCTGATGAACCATGTGGAAGTTATACCTTGGTCAAGTTGCAGTTGACTTTTTCAACTGTCCAAATATGGAAACTTTTGCATCTTGAGACTTTTTGAGCCATGCCTTGGGAATCATGATCAATCATTGATCAAATGATGTTTGTGGCTTCAAAATAAGATGTTGACCAAAAATTTGGACTTTTGACTGTCAAATGACCATTTTGCCCCTACAGTTGACTGCTGAGCAATTAGGGTTTTTGACTGTGCAATTTTGTGTTGTGAGTCTTGAAACTTGACCTAAGGATGCTTGACAATGTTTGTAGGCATGTGGGACTTGATTGGACCCTTGAAAACTTCAATTTCTTTGACAGAACCAAAACCCTAATTTTGACTGTTAGGAGGCAATTGAACTGTGCAACATTTGGGAGACTTTGAAGCATACTCTTAGCAAATCTTGAAGAATATGGGAGGGCAAATTTTGGGGTACAACAGTGTTGCATCAAGGTCCTTACATACAAATGACATCAAGTGCTCCCCAATGCCCTAACATGTTCTTAAGTTCATCCATGCCAAATTTCAAGCCTTGCAGAGGAAGTTGGGTCAGTCAATTGCTCAAGAGGTCCAAAAATCGATTGTGCTAGGGCAAAAGTCAACTGTGACCTAAATACAGTCAAACCTCAGGATTTTTTTGTCAACATTCTCATTTTGAAATATAATTCATCATTTGATCAAGGGTTGAGCATGATTCATCAAGGATTGCTCAAAATTCATCAAGATTCAAAAGTTGCTAAATTAGGGTTTTGTAGGAAAAGTCAACTCAACTTAGACCAAGCATAACTTTCTCATACTTTATGAGAAATGACCCATCCAAAGCTCATTTTTGAAGAGGATGCAATTTCCTACAATCCATATTCACACCCCAAGATCAAGAAATGCTCTCACAAGAAGTTACAAATTTGGACATTATAGGTCATTTTTGAAGGTCAACAAAAACACCTTTTTTGCCAAAGCTTATAACTTGAGAATGGAAGATCAAAATGAGATGAGACCAAAAGGGTTGATTATAGGACATCTCAAGGTTTCTAAAAAGTCCAAGAACACCTCCAAAAGTCCAAAATTGAGGAAGTTATGCATTGTTGAAGTTGGGCATTTTTCCAAAATTGCCAAAAGTCAACTATCCTCAAAACTCCAATTTTTGACAAAAGGGCCCACTTTTTTCCACTTGATTTGGTCTTGCCATGCCACACACGTGTCCCATCTTTAATTTCATGACCAAACATTTATTTTTCTATTTTATTTAATTTTTATTGATTTAATTCAATTTAAATCTATATTAATTCAAATAAAATCCAAAAATTAATGAAATGGTATCTTTGTGATTGGTAAAACTTTCATATATCATATGACACCTAATCAAATTCGTTTCTTGGCTTTTTGTGCACAAAATCTCAGATTTGGCCATATTTGGAAAGCTTGTTAATGGTGATAAGATCAAATCTCCAAACTTTGAATACACAAAGATATTGGCCCAACTCTTGACCTAAAATCATTCTATTATATTCACACAAGGCACACAAACCTAATTCACGACCTAAGAACGGCTAAAACGGCCAGAGCAAATTGCAAAAATCCTTGAAAAAGTGTGAGATCAAGAACGATATTGGAGGCACTTTCAGACCAAAAAGAGAACGCAACTTTCTTCCTTGATATCCAGTGGTGCTATACCAAGTGAAACCAAGCCTTTTCATCAACCACATCGCACTGTAAGTTGTCTCAAACTTTGCCCTGAACACGAAATCCAAACTTCCAGTTCTTGCATCTTTTCTTCAAAATATTGGCATATTCATGCTTGTTGTTGGATGTAGAACATTTTTGCAATATTTAATTTTATTCTCAGGGCCTCTAACGTAATACCCGAACCTAGGGTTTCCAAGATTTGTTTTTAGGCGTTTTTGGTACATGTACAATCAAGGCAAACCATGGCTATATTTGTGCTCAGGGAAGAGAGACGATCACGTTGATACCCTTGGTGTGCATTTACATGGCCTAAAACGTATTTTTGAACCGCCCCACGGATCTTCCTGCGGATAAAAATCCGCAGGTAACAAAACCAGAGTTTCGTTGGGGAAGACGACCACACGTCGCCCTCCCATTGGTCTATTTCAAATCCGCGCGCTTTTATTTTTTTTCCAGGCATATTTATTTGTTTGCTAATATATTAATTGCTTATTATTCCAATAACAAATAAGGCATGGTGGTGTAGTGGTAGGGGCAAACGTCCAATGAGCAATGGGACCTGGGTTCGAATCCCAGGTCCCCCAAAACATTATTGCAATTTTGTTTCAGGAAATTCCATGAAACACTCAAAGCAGGGCCCATCATACGCCCTCATCCAGATGTTCTCCAAGTGGCTCCAGATCTGATCCAGTGGCTAGGATTGAAGGACTACCATGCTCCCTGGTCAACAAGGACGCGCTGGATTCTGAAAGTCCAACCAGGCTTCTCACGTTTGGGCCTGGAATTCTGATGAATGAACCCCCTTTCTAGGCCCAGACCCCTTTTTGGTTTGCTTTTTTCTTTTCTTTTTTTCTATATTTCTTCTACTTAATTTATTTTATTATTTTATTTAATTAACCAATTAACTAATTAACTTTTTTCATAACAAAAAATCAGAAAACAAAACAAATATAATATTTTTATTTATTAAAATTAATTTCACTATTTCATTAATTTTGTAAATAAATAACTTAATTAATTTAGTTTCTAATTAGGCATAATTTTAATATCTTTTGCAATAAATTAAAAATTAATTAGAATTAGGTTTTTAATATATTTAATCTTTTTTTTTATTTTCGTAAACATTCAAAAACCCAAAAAATATCTTTTTTTATTTTATTAATTAATTAACTTAGACTTAATTTCCGCTTAATTCAAAATAACAAAAAATCTCTTTCTTTCTTAAATAGGGTCAAAACCTTAAAAACTCTCCGATTTAATTTTTCTCGCGCGTATTGTTTTTTTGATTCATATCTCAATATTGTAATTGCTCCGAGGATGTAATAGCTTTAATTTAGGACCTTTTATCGCTTTTATTTACCTTTTCGCATTTACTTTTCAAGGGTTTGTTTTTGGCGATGTAAATACCCGACGCCTTGTAATAGCTTAGTTTTATTTTCCGCAACCATTAACTGCTAGATGTATGAATAATAGGCTATGCATGACAAGATCTATCCTAACTTAAAATCAACCGTAGCTCACCATAACATGTACAAAGATAACATAACTGAAAATTGACACATTTGCACATGCCACTCCTAGGGTATGCCTCACTTAGTTGCCTCGAACGTGGTCATTGAGTATAGGAAGTTTTAGAGGTCGCCCTCCTGTCTAAAGATCAAAGTTGCCTCAAAACGGTCGCCTCGATAAAAAATGATCTAAGACATTAGGGTTACCGCTAAGGCGTTGTAACATTGCTTTAGTGACCACATGTCCCTTAATCGAATTAACCCGAAAACTCCAACGACGGTGCTACCTACTCCTCAATAGTGGGATAGCACTGTCTAAAGGACATTTGCACAGTTTAATTCCCTTTTGAGTAGGTAGAGGTTCTTAGGTACTTGCTCTTTCAAAACAAAACAAATTTTTTGCACTTACACTTTTCAAACAAAGTTTTCAACAACACTTCATACACTCTTGAGGACAGAAACAAGAGTTAAATCGAAGTTTTCAAACAAAACTCTTTTCAAAACCCATAAACACAAAGAAAAACAAACATTTGAAAACATAGTGAGCAAGTACCTAAGAGCCCGTGGATAACCACGGATAGAAAGGGTGCTAACACCTTCCCTTTCTATAATCTACCTCCCGAACCCGAGAACCATCTCAAAAAGGAATTTTTCTGTGCTTTTGTCCTTTCCTTGTTAGATAAAATAAAAGACGATGGCGACTCTTGCTTACCGCGACATTTTGCAAAAACAAACGCAAACGCGAACCAGCATTCCAAAAACAGTCAGTTCTATTCCCACCGATCACATAAGGTAAAAGCTAGGGATAAGAACCATCTAGCCAACAAAAAGCCAATACTTGAAATTATGAGCCAAGATAGAATTCCCATTATTTGGATTAAAACCAAGCAAGCAAAGATACTAGACCTCTTGTGAGAACCAAACTTCAAGTGTATTAAGTCTTCACAAAAATTGGGCAGAGTAACGGCTGTATACGGGTGAATTCCAGATTACAAGCAGAGGGTGTAATCACAAAAACCTGCACACAAAAACAAACAAGCAACCCAATGTCTTGAGGTGAACCTCAAGAACTCCAGGAAAAATAATCAGATAAGGTCACAAAGTCTCCAAGATAGGCCAAGGTTTCTAATTCCAAGTCCAAGAAAAGTCACATGCTCCATAATGCCAAGGATAGTAACCAAATAGTCCAAGTACCATTAAAGATTTTTTAGGGTTTATGTTGATTATTAAGTATCTTAAGAAAGGAAAAGAAAATATCAAGTGAGCAAATTAAAAATGGCAAGAAAGTAAATGCTCAAATGAGCAAAGATGAAAATGGCATGAAATGTAAATGCTAAAAGTAAATGGTACATAAAGCATAAAAAAGAATGAAAGCATAAGGTAAAACAAGTCAATAATTAGTGGTTAGTTAGATGACCATCTTGAAGCTTGCATTTGGAACTCATTAGAGGATTGGTAGAACCAAAGCCTCCACACAACAAGTTGCATTTGCTTTTTGTCAAGTATATCATCCATTTGGAATTCTCATAAGTACCATTTAATGATAAATGATGTTTAAGTGATCTGCATTGACCAAAAGTGTTGTAGATCCATTAGAGGATTGGTAGAACCAAAGCCTCCACACAATGAATCTCAAGGTTATTGGATCAAAGAGATCAAATTAACATACTTGGACTTGTAATCTTAAGTTTGGGCCACGAATGATCATTTATTCGAATCGGGACAAAATTTAGCGCTATGTTAAGCAATCGTAAGTGGACTTATATAGAAGTCGCACCTATTTTGAGGTCGGTCAATAGAAATCTATGCACCATTTTTTTTGAGACATGATATAGAGATCATGCTCCATCAACATCTAGTGCAATAAGAAGGGGATGAGATGAAGAGGGATGGGGAAAAAATATACAAACCACATTTGAATTAAATTTTAATCAAACTATTATTAAAATCATTCATCCATTTTTGTGGAATTAAACTCAACACCATGGATCCAATGATGTTAATAAAGTTCATGATCCAAAATCTAACCCAAGATCAGCAAGAAAATAGTCACAAAATAATATCACATTTTAATATACATAAAAGGGTTTAAAAATAATGTTTAAAAATAGAAAGTAAAGAGAAAAATATCAACTATGTTCAAATTAATCAAGAAATAAAAAGTAAGACCATAGAAAAATCAGAAAAAGACTCAAATAATTTTACAAATTTTTTGGTAGTTTTTTAAAGTCAGAAACTATTTTTAAAATTAAAATAAATAGGTAAAATAAACAAAAAATGGTAAAAAGAAGTAAAGTCAGAAATAAAAATAAAATAAGGTCACCAATATTTGTCACAATATCATTGGATCATTCCAGAATTTTTTCAGAATTTTAAAATGTATAAAAGTATTTTTAAACATTTAAAACAAATCAAATAAGTGTAAAATTTATAAAAAATACCAAAAAACAAAATTAAATTGTGAAAAAATAAAAATCAGAAAGAGAATAATCAAAAATATTTTTCATAATCTTTTCAGATTTTTTGGACTAAAAATGAATTTTCTATGATTTTTTGAAATTTAAAACAATTAAAATATAAAAATCAGAAAAAGAAAATAAAAGTAAAATATGTGGACCATTGGATGAGAGTCAAAACGCGTTAGTAATCAAATCCAAGAGATCTGGCGCGCTGTGCATATCATGGTCATTAGTGAATATTATACAGAATCATTAATTAAATCAGGATTTGAAAAATACAGATGGCGCGCCTTCATTGGTTGGAAGATGACATGTTGGTCATCTTCAACCTCCAGCCATCACAAATTGCAGATCTCTCAAATTGTAAAATCAGAAGCTCAGACCTATGCCATTTGCTTCGTCTCTTCAAGATGAAGACAACCACACCCTCGCGCCAAATTTATATAAACTATAGCTCAAGCAATTTAGAAGGAAAGTTTTGAAAAGGGATTTGAAATTTCATGGTCAAAATGTGTTTCCAGTAAAAGGTAAGTGTTGCGACTAGAACCAAGGCAATGGGAGCAACACAGTGATATCAGAGTTTTGAAGAATTGATGAAGGAATCTACCTATTGAAGTTGAGTTGCAGAGCTCTGAAACTGGACTTCTATGGAGCAGTATAGGGCACGATTCTTGAATGTAATTATGTGGTTAGCTTCAGGGAAGATCAAGGAAGGTGAATTGATGGAAAAATTGGATTGAAAAATACTTGAGAATGGATTTTGAAGTCACAGAAAATTGAGTTATATAGAAAGTTTAGCAGGGTGATTCTGGCTATCCAAGTTTGGGAAAATGAATGGGATAATTCATGTATTTATAGGAGAAGCGAATGGGATCAAAAGGAAGAGTGAATGATGCGTTTTGGAGGGAATTCATGCAAACCTGATGCCCGAGTGAAGTGTGATCCAAACTTCACCAAAACTCATTCGATTCTTGTGTTTTAATGCACTAATCCACTTGGGAAAGTTGGCTAATCATGTTTAGACCCAAAACGCGTGTTAATTTGAGGTTTAGAGGTTGTAACATGAAATTCAAATTCTGACTTGCAAGGAAACTTCAATTCCATGTTACCATTTTTGAAACTATGGTATTCTCAGCTCAAGGGGTCTTAAGGCATGATTCTTGATGCTTTAGAAAGATGAGGTTACAAGCTTTGCAATGGAAAAATAATGGAGTTAAATGGATGCTTGAGCTGACAATTATATTGAGTCAAAGTTGAAGAAAAAGAGTTGGCTTTCCATACTTAGAAATATTTCAAATTCTTCATCAAAAATGTCCTATAATGTCCTGCATCTAAACATGGTCTTCCACTTGGAATTTGCTCTTGATCAAAAAAGATGGCATGAAGTAGATCTCTTGAATGACATTTTTAAACTTGAATCATTCAAAATATCCAAAATTTGAGCAAGTTATGACTTGTTGAAGTTAGCAAAATTTCATGAAATGATTGCATCTTTAAGGCAACTTCCATTCATTTTCCCACTTTGCACATAAAAAAGGCATAAAGTTCACATCCTCAAGATAATTTTGGAAAAAGAATGAGCTCAAGGTGATAAACATTGACCAAGTTATGATCATTTGAATTCACACATAGAAAATTGGGGATTCATCTGGAGGACTTGTAATCTTTCTTCTTCACCAAGTTTCTTCCACATGAAAACTCTTTGGAACTTTTGAAGTGATTTGTTGATAATCCTTTGAAGAGAACAATTTCTTTGAAATCATTCAAAAATACTAAAAGGTGAACAAGATATGCTTCTTTGAAGTTCAAAATGCTAGCTCTTAGATCAAGAAAATGCTTTGAAGAACTTTGACAAGCTTGAACAAACTTCTTGTACCAATATTCTTGCTTTGTGAATAGAAGTTATTGAGTATGATAATGAGGATTCATAGCTACCAAAACCCACTTCCATATCTTGAAATTTGAGAGAAATATTTTCTTGTGACTAATAGGAATAAAACCTTGTCCAAACATGACAACTTCTCCAATCAACCCCTTGTACTTTTGAGTCAAATCTAATAATCTTGAAATGTGATGAACCAAAGTAACCTTGCCATGCCAATCCTTCCAAAATCAATTCAATGGTGAGGTTTGAACTTCTCAAGCTATATTTACTAGGGCATGGAAATAAACTCATGAACCCATGGAGTAACTTGTTAAATCTCATTGCCCTTACCTACATGGATAACAAGCAAGACAAACCAACATTGTATTTTATTAGTTAAATAAAGAAATCAAAATAATATTCATGATCACAAAAGAAACATAAGTCAAGGTGCTTGGTAATCCCTCAAAAGGAGCAAAACTCAAAGTAGGGAGGGGAACCAAGAATCCTAGTGTAATCTTGTTGTGAATAAACCAACATGGTCTGATGAAGGAATCTTAGGGGCAAAAATTGGGGTACAACAGACACCACCAACATAGACACCCTTATCCCCTACTGTTGTTTTCCCATTGCCAATATCAATCACTACTCTAGCTACAGTTGTGCCCTTGCTTGAATCATCACTAATACTCAACTTCTTTTTCCTCTTCTTCAAGGATTGCCTCTCCTCAAAGGCCAAATATTCCATGTCCATTCCCATGAGTTTCTGCCCGACATCCATTTCTTCGTTTGAAACACGAGGACTGCAAAACGAAATAGGTTAAAGAGGGAATTTGACACTACATAGGAAACAACAATGCAAACACAAATAAACCTTAAATAATACACAACATTAACAAAAACTTGTGTGATTCACACATTTACATGTTTCTATTTTTAAAAATTCATCAACTATTAACATCTTTTTTATCACATCAAACAATATAGACTAACAACACATGCAATTGCATCTTAGTCTCATGTAAGATAACACTGCTATTAAGAAATTCTTACCGTAATGGAGTCTCCTCAATGTTGGATACCGTTTTGGAGAAGGATGTTACGACCATTATTGACTGAGGTGGCGATACGATTGTGAATGGTCTGTCAATGGGGTTTCTCTGTAAACACTTTTTTTATTACACCGTGTGTATAAGGGAGAATAAGTACAACATGGACCCTTTTGTTTCTTACTTTAAATGAGGTATCAATGTTTCTCATTTTCCACCTGATCATGCATTTTTCATTTTTCCTTTTTATCTTTTATTTATAAATATCACTAATTTATTCATTCTTTTTTTCATTTTATTTTTTACTCCACTTATTTTTTAAATCAATGTTTATAAAATTACAGTATTTATAAATTTCACTCTAATTTATTAATTCCTTTTTTCATTATATATATTTTTTATTACTCTACTTACCTTTTAAACCAATATTTCTAAAATTACATTATTTGTAAACACAAAAAAAATCATTCTATCAAATCTAGGGGTGACAAAGTGGACGGCCCGCCCCATTTAGGCTCACCCTGTTTAAGCCCGTAAAAAAGCGGGGCGAGGCGGGATGGGCAAACTTAGGCATTCGAGTTCAAAAGTCAAGTCCGCCCCGTTTACTAACGAGTTGGCGGGTTGGCGGGCCGGCCCGCCAATTTTTTTAATTTTTTTATTTTACAATTTAATTTATTACATAATTTACAAAAAATTTAATCATTACTAAAGAAGCCGAGAAAAGATATTTTTTAACAACGCATAATATAACTTGAACATGTCTTAAGTCCAAACACTTAAAAAAATAAAATAGATAAAGATCAATTTCAAGAAAAACATATCGAAATAGACTCTAGCACGATAAAAAAATGTATCAAAATAAATAAATAAACAACACATATTATCATAATCCTATTTAAAAATTAATTACTAAAAGAACTCAATTAATAATTTGCACAAGACAAACAATGATAACATTACCGTGCATAAAACATCACAGTGTATAAAATAGTAGTGTATAAAATATTAAGACATGACTTTCTTATTGTTTACGTCATATAAACTATTATATTAACTGATTCTTTAATAGTTATATCTTAAATTTGCCATACATATACTCTAATCGAATTCTTCATTTTCTTAAAATTAACATTTGTTTCTAAAGAAAACATGTGAGCTAATGTATTGACAACTTAATAATTCTTCATGCCGTACAATTATTATTGTATTTCAAGTTTTTCCAACAAATACATGTATTAGAAAGTTATATAAAAAACCTTACAATTATAATTCATTTTGTCTGTATAATAATTTAGAATGTAGTTCAATTACCGTAACCCAAAGAAAATACTATTATTTTTTTAGTTAAAGTTGTCTTAATTCTAAGTAAAAAGTAAAAAATTGTAACAAAAAATCCGCGGACAAAACCCGTCCCGCTCCGCCTAAGTCCGCCTTTTAAAACAGGTTAGGCGGGACGGGCCAACTTAAAATACCGAGCTGAAAATCTCAACACAGCCCACTAAAAATAGTGGATCAAACATACTGGTCCGGCGGACCCGACCCATTTTACCACTCCTAATCAAATTCTCTCAATTATGTTTTATACATTGGGCCCGTGGCCCATTACTATTTCAATGTTGCAACACAAAATTACTTATTACAACTTATAAATATATTTATTTTTTTATTATATTTCAATTTTTTAATTAGGATCGATATATCTTACTTCATCAAAAAATGATAAATAATAATTAGAAAAAATGTTTATTTATATGAAAAGATTCAATATTTAATAAAATGAACGTGCAAAATCGGTATCCGTCATCCGTGAAATCCTACGCAGTGATTATAATTAAAAATGAAGTGACATGCATATGATGTGATATGAAGGGTATTCGATAAGCTTATATTTTACTATTAAACTCTAGCAATTAAACTAACATACAACTTAAAAAAAAAAATTATAAAAGTAATGTATTTTAATTGGACCGTTTTCTTTGTGAAGTAATTTTAGTAAATAATTGGAGCGGCACTGTAAGTAGCAACCTTACGAGCTTTTAAATCTGAAGAAGTAACAGAAGAGAGAAGCGAAAGAATAACACCAACAGAAAGAGTTTCGAAATTCAATGGCTACAGCAATGAACTTGTTAGAAACACTAGGCAACTTAGAGAGAAAATCATTCCTATCTCTTCTCTCCAACCTCATTGGTGAATCCAGACACGTGCAAAACAATCCACCGGAACTCATTCCTGAAGAGGATAGAGTAGTGAAGCATGTGTTAAACTCACTCCTAGCCTCCAGCACCACCACCGGCGGTGGTCCCTTAATCCTCAACCACGTTACTTATCTTCCCGGCAGAGGTAACCTCATCGTCGAGTACCCCGGAACTGTTCCCGGCAAGATTCTCTCCTTTGTTGGCTGCCACATGGATGTTGTCACTGCAAATCCCAAAGATTGGGTATTTATCTATCCATGCATCAACTATTATTAATATTTTTACTATGACACATGCATGCATTTATATTATGTGTGTTGGATTTGGTGTTAATGTGTAGGATTTTGATCCGTTTACTTTGAGCATCGATGGTGATAAGCTTAGGGGCCGTGGAACTACGGATTGTTTGGGACATGTGGCACTTGTTACTGAGCTCATGAGGAAGCTTGGTGAAACAAAGCCAGATTTGAAATCAACTGTAGTTGCTGTTTTTATAGCTAATGAAGAGAGTGGTGTTGTAACTGGAGTTGGTATTGATGCACTTGTTCAACATGGTCTTCTCAATAAGCTAAAACAAGGTCCCATGTAAGTCATTATTTACTTCGAAATCTTTATAACCTGAGGCTACCACATCAGAAATATTGCGTCTGCAATTGCATTATGTTTTAAGTTGTGCAGTATTTTTGTTCAGGTTTTGGATCGACTCAGCTGGTAAACAACCATGTATTGGAACTGCTGGTATGATAGCTTGGAAACTTCATGTCACTGGGAAACCTCTTCACAGCGGATTATCTGATAAGGTTTTCCCTTACATTATTGTCTAGAGTCTTCACTATGATGTAAATCGTAAATTGTGTTATATATATTTGGTTGCTTGTAGGCTATAAATTCACTGGAGCTAGCCATGGACGCGATAAAGGAAATTCAGCTTCAATTTTACAGGGACTTCCCACCACATCCTCAGGAACAAGCTTATGGGTTTGCAATCCCTTCCACCTTGAAACCAACCCAATGGAGTTGTAAGTTTTTCAAATCTATCTGTATGCAAAAACTTTCATACTTGAAAATTAAAACCGCTCTATTTTATAATTGTTGCAGATCCTAGTGGCGGAATCAATCAAATTCCAGGGGAATGTACTATTTCAGGAGATGTCAGGTTTATTATTCTCTTCCTTACATTTACTCGATGCAATTTGTTATGAATGGTGTGACATTACTGATATATTTTCTTGTTTCAGGTCAACTCCATTCTACGAGTAAGTTACATCTTAATATCTTATACTGTTTAATTTACATGTGATTTATCATACCCTATGCTCTAATAACTTGTTCAGTGTGAAGGATGTAAAGATGAAGCTGCAAGAATATGTGGATGACATAAATGAGAATGTACAGAAGCTAGAATCTCGGGGTCCAGTTTCAAAATATGTCCTATCAGATGAAAACTTAAGGGGGAGGTAGGCTTATATCTTGATTTCGTTTTTCTTTTTCTTTCATTTTATGATTATCAATTATGTGTAACTAGTTATTGTTTCTATTTTACAGACTTACTCTAACTTTTGATGAGGTTTTACCTGGAGTTGCATGTGATCTTAATTCGAGAGGCTTCCATGTTTTATGCAAAGCAACTGAGGAAGTAGTTGGGCATGTAAAGCCTTTCTCAGTTACCGGGAGTTTGCCTCTCATTCGGGAACTTCAGGTGAAGATATATTCTCATTGTTGTGCATGAAAGCTTTTGTATTACACATTTCTTTCTTCACCTCTCTTTTTTCTGTCACAGGATGAAGGTTTTGATGTTCAGTCTTGTGGCTATGGTATAACCTGTATAAGAACAAATTTATGTGTGTGTATGAAATTTGGAAGTTTATAAAAGTACTTAATTATTTCATTTCATGTTATGTACAGGTTTGACAGAAACTTACCATGCCAACAATGAGTATTGTCTTTTTACTGATATGTCTCAAGGATACCAGGTGTTAGGGAGTATCATCACTCAGTTAGAAGATTGAGAATTGTTGAGAAACTATAATAGTAGAAGTGTCTGGTGGGCTATGAAGATGTCTTGTTGAGACTAGTATGAAGAGTGGTTAAATCGTGCAAATTAGTAGTTCGTGGTTGTTGAATTTTCTTGAACGTTTACAAGGTGGACGTACTAATTAATCTGCAATAATTTTCTGTTAAAAAGTAGGGAGGTGTTACCTCCACTCCCTTTTGTTTTATGAAAATAATCAATCATATTACTGCTCCTATGGGTAAAAATCAGTTTTGCTTGTCTGAACCTAGTTAGCCGCTTCTGATCTTCTTCCCTGACTTCTCTCATTGAGTTGATTTTCCTCCTTTGTAAAAAAAAAATACTGAACCAAGTTCAAATAGTCAGATTCAAAGCAGACAGCACGGAACCAACACTCTACATTCAGATCAACAACCAATTGCAAAGCAATTGTTTCTGCTATTAAAGGGTCTAACGTGATATCTATAGCTAGTGAACAAACAAGAGAAAAGAAATGAATGCGTGTATATCTGAAATTTCTCAATGGCTAGAATTGGCACAATACAAACTTATAGTATATGAGCAGAGATGGGAGAGCTAGTTAGCTAACCAAAACATAAATAATTAACCCTCCAACAAACTCCAACTATCTAATGGAAAAGGATGACTTGTTGAGCAAGTTACATAAAATCGATTCATACTATTGTTATGGGTGGATGATATCTACAAATCCAAGCTTGACCAAAAGAGCATGGAAAGGACAGGGATTAGAAGCTTTAGTGGAAATATTTGCCATTTGAGAAGTAGAAGGATCTGGGAGCAATCTTGTGAGACCTTCTTGAATCTTGAGCCTAACAATATGGCAATTTATGTCATGATGCTTCGGGCGCTCACAAAAAACAGGGTTTGCAGCTATATGCATAACACTCTGCCTATCACAATAGAGAAAAATTTGTCTGATGCTTGACCAATTAAGATCCTTGAGAAGAAATGAGAGTCATTGCAAATCTCAGTTGCTCAACAAGTACTCAATATTTAGGAGTTGCTCGGAAGTGAGAGTCATTGAAAATATCAACAAGTACTCAATATTTAGGAGTTGCTCAGAAGCGAGAGTCATTGAAAATATTAGTTGATGGTGGTCTTGATAAAGAGAATGTGATCTAATTGTGCCTATGCAAAACCATGACTTAGTAAGAAGGAGGTCAATTAGTTAAACCAAAGAGAATGTGATCTAATTGTGCCTATGCAAAACCATGACTTAGTAAGAAGGAGGTCAATTAGTTAAACCATTGTCTGCTTGCTTGTTTCATGTCATACAATGATTTAGTGAGCTTGCAAATCTGCCTTGTTTTTGGCGAGAGCACTTCTTGTGGTACCTTCATATAAATATCTTCATTGATATCAGTTGCTTTGTCAAGTTAGACCCAACTAATAATATGTCATCAACATACACTAGTAGAGTTAAGAAAGATTTGATGGTGGCCTTGATAAAGAGAATGTGATCTGATTGTGCCTATGAAAAACCATGACTTAGTAAGAAGGAGGTCAATTAGTTAAACCATTGTCTACTTGCTTGTTTCATGTCATACAATGATTTAGTGAGTTTGCAAACCTGTCCTGTTTTACGCGAGAACACTTCTTGTGGTACCTTCATATAAACATCTTCATTGAGATCACCATACAAGAAATTTACATCAAGGTGATGTATATCTTATCCTTTGATAGACTTTAAATGAGTCCAAATAGTCAAGTCCATTAATTTGTGTGAAACCTTGACCAACAAGCCTAACCATGTTTCTTGTTTCTTTCAACTGTGTCATAAGTATGTCTTTTAATTTTGTACACCCATTAGTTTCTATGGGAATGGCTCTTTCAGGTAAACTAGTGAACTCTCATGTGTGATTGACATTTAATGCATCTATTTCATATTGTATTGCAGCTATCCATTTAGGATTTTTGCATTACGAAGCATATGATGTAAGTTTATTGTCATAGGTGAAAGTATAACATTGTTTATGTAGAAGGTTATATGATAAGGTGGATAAGTGACCGAATAACAAACATAATCATTCAAATAACTGGGCTTAAGGTTAGGTCTAGTGGATTATTTAGGAATGTTGGTCTGAATTGTAGGCTCAGATATGTAAGGATTTGATTCAATTGGTGTAATGTTATTGTAAAGTTCATTTGTTTAAGAAATTGATTTAGGGAGGTTATTTCTGGTTTGTGGTTTAATGTTTTGAGGTGTAGTACTGGCAGAATTATAGGAAAAGTGATTGCTCTGGCTTCAACGAAGCCGTCTATACACACTGATGGAGAGTTTTCTGGAGGGCCCGATAGTGGTATCGTGCTCACTGGATATACCGATCATGTGGCATTGAGATTATGTTAGGAGGTATATATATATATATATATATATGTGTGTGTGTGTGTGTGTGTGTGTGTGTGTGTGTGTGTGTGTGTGTGTGTGTGTGTGTGTGTGTGTGTTATAAACTTGTTTTTATTTATTATTGATAATTTGAAAATAACTGGTGCTTTTAATTTATTTGTTACATATTCGTCTGTCGCTAAACGTGCCCACCCATAAGGCGAAGGTGAAGAAGTTCTTAGATGTCCAGATGCTTCCAGAGGTCAAGGAGATTGTCAATAATTACGACTTGCTTTCATTAATGGATTGTTCATTGACCATGCTCGATGATCCACTATTGTCAGCTTTTGTTGAGTGATAGAATAATGAGACATCTTTCTTTAATCTTCCATTTAATGAGATGATAATCACTTTGAATGATGTCTCCTCCCTCTTCCATCTCCCCTTTCTAGGAAGTTTCTTCACTTCTCCTTCCATAAACAAAGAGCTTGCATGTATTACTATTACACATAACTTGAGGGTTATTTAGGCGAAGGTGCTGGAGGAGTTTAAGATTAACATGGGTGCTCATTTTTTCCTATCTTAGCTCTGGGAGAGGTATACGGAGCTGGTAGGGCAGTCTATATATGAGGCAGCCACTAGGGTATATAAGCTTCATCTTGTAGGATGTACTATCTCAGCGAATAAGTCTTATATATATATATATATATATATATCGATGCGGGGTACCTATCTCTATTTACTAATCTTAACCATGTTATCTGGGCATGGGGGTGTATTGTATTGACTGTACTATATTCTACACTTGGAGAGGAAATTGTCTTTGAAATGAGGTAGCTTGTCGGTTCTATGAGTTTATTTCAGGTATACAAATTTATTATGTCTTATTAATTTAGCTCTTATTTATGATTGTTGTACCCCAAAATTTGCCCTCTCATTCCACTCAAAACATACTCCTAGAGGTCCTCAACTTGCCCAAGGATGCCTAAGTATTGACCAGACAAATCCTCCTCCTAAGACAATGAGCCTCAAACTAGGGTTTCACTCCTCATCAAGATGTTTGAGTTCCTATGGTCCTAAATGATCTTCATTACTCTAATATGTTCTCAAGATCATCCATGCCAAGTTTCATGCCTTGCACAATGAGTTTGCTTAGTCAACTTCTCAAATGTCAAAAAATCAATTGTACTAGGTCAAAAGTCAAATGTGATCCACATATAGTCAAACTTCAATATTTTTGGTCAAAATCAACATTTTGAAGTGATATCCATCATCTTATCAAGGGTTGATCATGATTCCTCAAGGAATGCTCCTAATTCATCAAAACTCAAAAGTTGCTAAATTAGGATTTCTATAGAAAAAGTCAACCAAACTTTGACCAGACATAACTTTCTTATACTTTATCAGAAATTTCTAATCCAAGGCTCATTTTGAATAGAATCTAATTCCCTACAACTTCTCTTCAGCCCTCAAGTTCAAAAAGTGCACTCATGAAAAGATATAAAATCAGACATTATGGATCCTTTTCAAAAGTCAACAAAAACACCTTTTGGGTCAAAGCTTCTTACATGAACATGGAATATCCAATTGAGATGAAACCAAACGGGTTGTTTAGAGGACATCCTAAGATTTCTAAAAAGTCCAAGAATACCTTCCTAGGGTCAAAATTGAGAGAGAAATGCATTGTCAAAGTTGGCTATTTTTGGAAATTTTGCACAAAGTCAACAATGCTTAAAATTGCATTTTTTTCCACATGGGCCCGTCTTTTCAAGATTGAATCTCAGCCCTAGTATGGTCCACTACCTATGGGACCCTCCTTGCCTCATTTATTTATTTATTTATTTATTTATTTTATTTTAATTTTTATATTTAAAATTCAAATAAAATCAAATTAAATCAAAATAAATCAAAATAAAAAAATAATCAATGGGATGAGATTTGTTTTGAATTGAATTAGAGATCATGCTTGCTGTCACAAAGCCAAACAAAATCGTGCAAAATAAAAAACAAGAGGAAATCTCCAAGTTTGGAAAGTTTGGAAGTAATTTTCAAAAGTTATCAAATCTTGGATTTTTTTTTCTAAACTTAGCACCCTAATTTGATTCACATACTTATACACAAGCATTCTCAACCCTAAGGACAAGAATTCAGACGGCAGCCTGCCTCAAGGAGTTAAACAAAGTTCCAAATTTTCAAAGAAAAGTGCAGATCAGATCTTTCTCTACATGCCAATTCAAGGAGTTTTTGAGCATCGGTGATCATCCACGAAGGTCCTTGAAGCTTTTCCAGTCGCTATCCAAGCTCGCAACCTTAGGAATCTCCAGATATAAATCATGATTTGCACCCTTGTAACTTAAATTTGTTTTCTTGGTTTTACATGTTTTAAATCGAATTTGATTTCATAAACGTGTTTATAATCATGCTTGGAATCTGTTTGAAGGCCTGGATTTGAGTTTTGGTGCAGGAACGGGCTTACACCATTGTTAGGGTTTGTAAGCTCAAAATTAGGGCTTCTTTTTCCAGGACAAATTGAAGGGGATTATGGGTACTACTGGACTCGGGACAAAATTCCTAATTGATCCCTAGCATTAGTTTTGATTTATATTGCTTGTATCATATTTTTGAATAATGCAGGGTTTTAGCTACGAACAAAATCCGTCACTATAGCCTATAGTGGCAGAAAACTTCTGTAGGTAAAAGTTCCCCACCTAAAATGACGGATCCATGAAGAAGGTGATGGCGTGGTGCTCACTGATTCGTCCATTCAAAATATTAGGGACCCACAGCGTGCGCGTTTTTGACATGTGTTCATAGACCTTTGTTTGCCTTATGTTATTTTTGTTTTATTTATGTACATGAATGACAAATGGCGCAAATGACAAGGGTGATAAGATGGTGAAGATAAGGACTTGGGTTTGATCCCAAGTCTAGGCATTTTGTATTTTCTTAACATTTCCTGCAGGATCCCATGCGTTGCTCCTCCAGATGTTCACCCTGCATCTCAGATCCCACCCTTTGGACCATCTCAAAGCAGATTCAATGCTCCAGAATTGAAGATCCATGGTGCACTCCCTGAAGGCTGATCACACTGGAATGCACGCTGGACAACTGGGCCAACACAACTTGGGCCTAACAATTAAGTTTCACACCCCCAGATTACTAACAACAGCAGCAGGCCCATTTTCTAAACTCTTTTGATTTTTCTTATTTTATTTTTATTATTTAGTTTAATGAATTTTTAATATTTTTTTTATTATTTATAAAAAATCATAAAATCAAAAAAATTGCAAAAATAGAATTAGGGTTTTTATAATTAAAATTAATTTTTGAAAATTAATTATTTTAATTATTTCAACATTGATTATTTTGTTAAATAAAATAAATTAGAAAATTAGGTTTAACTTGCAAATTTCAACTATTTTTCTCAATAAAAAATACAAAAATATTTTTTAATTAATTAGATTTTTTAGGCTTCTAATTTGTTCCCGTCTTAACTTTTATGGGTTTATTTATTTTCACTTTATTTTCCAATTGTTGTAATTGCTCCGAGTTTATAATAGCTTTTAACTTAGGTTTATTATTGCTTTTATTTACTGTTTCAATTCCCCAAGTTTGGTCATGTAACCCCCTCCCCAAAGCCTTGTAATAGCTAGGTTTAAAATTTTCGCACTTTATTTTCCGCTACTATTAACTGTTAGATGATTGATAATAGGATTATATGCAAAAGATCAATAATTTAAAATAGTAGAACACCCTAAATACGCAAGATAAATGAAACTGAAAATAAACACTTGCACATGTTCACTCTTAGGGTATATCCCCACTTCGGTTGCCTTCGGTAAACGGTCATGAAGTATAGGGAGTTTTAGTGGTTGCCCTCTAGTCCCAAAAGAACAAAAATGACCCATTCAAATGCTGTCTCGGAAAGATCTTTAAAACTCTAGGGTAATTACTAAGGTTTCCTAACCATTGCTTCAGCGACCGTAATTGTCCCTTCGAATGTCCCTTTAACTCCAACGATAGGGCTACCTACTCCTTAATAGTAGGATAGTGCTGTCTAAAGGAAACGAGAAAACGAACAGTCTTTTTCAAGTAGGTAGAAACTCTTAAGTACTTGCTCAAAACAACAAAAACTCTTTCACACAAACACTTTCAAAACAGTTTTCAAAAACAACTTCGTCACACTCTTGAGGACAGATACAAGGGTTACCACGAAGTTAAACAAAAACTTTTCAAAACACCCACAAGCAATTTCAAAATGAGCAAGTACCTAAGAGCCCATGGAAAACCATGGATAGAAAGGGTGCTAACACCTTCCCTTTCTATAATCTACCCCCCGTACTCAAAAACATCTCGAAAAAGGTTTTTTCTATTCTTTTTCCTTTTCCTTTGTTGGATGAAATAAAAGTCGGTGGCGACTCTTTCTTATCGCGCATTTGTGAATACAAATGCAAACCAGTATTAACAGTCGGTTCTGCCACCGTATCGCAGAACTGGCGACTCTGCTGGGGACTAATATAAAGTGGGGTATACCTTAGGATCTAGGTCACTTTTAAAAATTGCTTTCTTGTTTGCTTTTCCTGCTTTATCCTTAAGGGTTTTGTTTGGGTATTATTGAAGATCCTAAACCCGGATCTGGGGGGCACTTTTTAGGAAAACAATAATAGATCGTGGAGACTGTACGGCGTAGACCGATATGGTTTAAACGATGGTTGTGTTGGTGTGACACTTTGGTTGGTACTGGTATCCTTCGTGTTGAAACGAGGAGAATACGGGGCCGCCACGTGGTGTCATGAAGCACTAACGGACCTTAGAACCTTAGTTGAACAACTTGGCCATTAGAAAGTAGTGAGATAACCGGCCTCAGTATAAAGCTGAGGATTGGTTGATACTCGGTGCTACACTCCTTGAGATCAGACTTTAGGGATATTTCGGCCGCAAGAAAAGATTGCCTGAGCTGAAACAATGCCCGATAAAGGATAATTAGTGATATTGAGAATCCTTAGAACCCAGTTACTTTTCTAAGACAGGTTTGAAACCAACTAAACTTCAAGAGGGTACTGACCTTTAACCTCATGCAAGCCTTTGAACCTAAGGTCTATTGTGTGCTTTTCTTGTGTTTGATTTACTCCGTTTGAATATAACATCATGCATCATAACATAGCATCCATTCTCATTACACTAACCATTTCAAGGACCAAGGGAATTTATCTTTGTTCTATTTTGCAGATCATGGCTTTCGCTTGTAGAAACACTATCTGAATTAGCTTTGTAAGAATACCTCTCCAACTTAAGGAGCTAGTATCAAGGGTTCCTGAAACTTCTTCGTTCACTAAGAGACATGGTCGACTTCTCAACCTGGTTACTTCGAGCTTTGATGAAAATATGATGGGGCTACTCTTTCAGTTCTTTGATCCCAAGCACCACTTCTTTACCTTTCCAGACTATCATTTGGTGCCTACCATGAAAGAGTTCTCTCAGTTATTGGATCTACCTATTCTTGACCAGATGCCTTTCACAGGTTTAGAAGAAGTTCCCAAACCAGAGATCATTGCCTCAACTTTGCATCTGAAACGGGCCAACGTGGTATCCAATTGGGAAACAAGAAGCGGAGTCAAGGGTCGTCTAGCCAAGTTCCTAATAGAGAAGGCCCAGCTATTTTGGAATGATTTGGACTTTCAGGCTTTTGAGGAGGTTTTGGCCCTTCTAATTTATGGGTTAGTACTGTTCCCTAATCCAGACTTGCTCATAGACGTGAATGCTATCAAGATCTTCCTCTCTCACAACCCTGTACCTACTTTGCTCGGAGATATCTTTTATGCTCTCCACACTCGTACTATAAAGAGAAGAGGGGTTCTTATATGCTGCATGCCATTACTGTTAAGGTGGTTTATTTGTCACCTCCCTAAGTCAGTGCTGAAGAATGAAGAAGGTTTGGGTTGGTCGTAAAGGATAATGTCACTTTCTCACACAGATATTATCTGGTATTCCCGATCTATGGGAGATATTTCTATTATTGACCGCTGCGTAGAGTTCCCTAATGTCCCACTACTTGGAATTAGGGGAGGCATAACTTACAATCCTTGTTTGGCTCTGCGGCAGTTTGGTTGCGCTTGAAGGGATGGTCCTCATGAGATGCTTATCCAGGGCATTGTGTTTAACTATGAGGATGATGTTCAAGGGTATCGCCAGAGGTTCATACGAGCCTGGGGCATGGTAAATAGATCTGACCCCAAGACTTTGGGGCCGAATAATTCCATTCCTATGGAACCTTATCTCCAATGAGTATGAGCTCGTGCTCAGAAACTGATGATGTCGTACATAGTTGTCTTACCAGTGATTGTGGAGCCCATTACTGAAGGGGATATTCCCTACACAGTTCTTCATCCTAATATGCCCACCGATATTGAAGAACTCCAGAGGTCCTGGATTCAGTTGAAGAAGGAGTGTGATACTTATAGGGACCAGTTCTATGCCCAGGAGAAGAAAGTCTTAGATCTCACAAAGCAACTTCATGAGGAAAGAAGCCTTAACGTCTATCTCGGCACGAAGAGGAAGCATCCATGGGAAATTTGATTCCTTTTAGTTTTTAGAATTTTCAATTGTAACGCCTAAAAGCCAATTGTATTTTGAATTCTACTAATAAAATCTTTGTTTCGTTTTGGATTCGCAAATTTAAATTTCCCAAAGTCCTTGAAATCATTGCATACACATGCCATACATATCAATGCATAAACAGGTACCATAACAGGTTTCTCATCTTCTTCACTGTTTATTTCAGCAATAATGTCTTTTGAACAAAGCATCAAGGATATCCAGGCTTAAAATGCCTAATTTCAACAAATGTTCATAGCCTTGGATAAAGGGAAGGAAGATCTGAAGGCCCTTATCCAGAAAGAGAAAAAGAAGAAGAAGAGGAAGACCGCTGGTGTCCTGAATCTGGGCAGAAGATTCAAGGGACCATTAAAGCAACCGGTTGATCTGACCTCCTCGTCCAAAGAAGAGGAAAATCAAGAGGGAGAGACAAGGGAGGAGGACCCTAGCCCTGAGGTTTCTGATAATGACACTGATTATAATGATGAACAGTATCCTCCGACCGAGGATAGATATAAATAGCTAGAGGATCGTCTGAGCACAATGGAGATCTAGAGAATACCAGGGCTGGATTTTGAAGAGCTGGGTTAGGTATCTGGGGTTGTTATTCCACCGAAGTTCAAGGCTCTGGTATTTTCAAAATATGATGGGGTGTCTTGTCCCAAGCTTCACCTCCGTTCCTATGTGAGGAAGATCCAGCCTCACACTGCTGACTGGAAGTTATGGGTCCATTTCTTCCAAGAAAGTTTGGTCGGCACTCAACTGGATTGGTTCTATCAGTTGGAAGGAACCAACATTCATACTTGGGAAGACTTGGCTACTGCTTTCTACAAGTAGTACTGTTGTACCCCAAAATTTTCCCTCTCATTTTATCAAGATTTCCCCTCACCAGACTCCTTGAACTCCAGACAGGATTAAGGTTTTGCTCTGCTCAAGACATCTCCTTGCACTGATGACCTAAATTAGGGTTTGAGTTTGCACAGGGATTTTGGGACTTTTAATGCTCAAAGTAACTTTCATACTTCATGTTGGACTTATAAGATTGCCTCTACCAAGTTTCAAGCCTTGAATCAAATTTTTGCCCAGTCAATTGGACAGTTGACCTAAAATTCAGTTGTATTGGGGAAAAAAGTCAATTGTGGCCAATTTACAGTCAAACCTCATAAATTTTGATCCACATCAACATTATAAGCTCATGTGAACCATTTTATCAAGTTTGGACCACAACTCCTCAAGAAACTTGATTCGATCACCAAAAGGGCAAAATGGTTATTTTTAGGGTTTTGACTACAGAAGGGCAATATCTGTCTTTTGACCTAGCCAATGGCAAATTGGTTTCAAGCATGGATTTAAGGACTCAATGGCATCATCTTGACCTATTCACAAGGTTCAAAAGATCCCAATTGCATTGGATTGACAGATGAATTTTTCAGTCAACTAATCAAAATTTGACTGTACACTGAAAAGTCAAACTTTGACTTTTTGGTTAAAATCAAGTGCCAAGGGTCATTTTTCATCAAGATATGTCAAAACATGAAACTTGTTCATCAAGAAACCTAATTTTGCAAATTAGGGTTTAAAATTAAAAATTTTCATAACTTAGAATTTTTCCAAGTTATGAAATTTTCTTATTTTTTCCCAACTTTGCCCAACATTTTCACCATGATGCAATTGGATTCAAACAAAACTTCCAACATGAAAGTTGTAGTACTATACAAAGTATACAACTTTTATTTACAAAGTTTTCCCAAAACAAGCTTGGATCTCAAGTTATGATTTTTGAAACAAGGGTCCATGAAACTTTTAACTTAGTGAAATTTTGCCCTAGTTTAGGCTGGATTTTGACCTATCTTCTTGGCAATTTTTCACCTAGTTCCACTTGGAATCTCAAAATGCATATCAACGATGGATTGTAGAGCATGTTACAAGCTTTATAAAATGTCACAGAAACCTCCAAAATCATTTGTGGTTAGGGAGAATCGAAGGCTTGAAGTTGGCGAAAACCCACTTTTGATCCATGGCATGTTCATATTGATACAAGTTGCAAACTCTAATCAGCATTGTTTGTACTTGATTACAGGTCCAAAAACCCTTCCATACTCAATAATTAAATTCAAATCCATTGGTCTAAGGCTTTGTTTTGGTCATGGGAGGATTGCACACAAGATTAATCCTAAAATGGCAAAAAGGCAACATTGCCATTTTTGTCAAAATTGCTTTATGTCAAACCACATCTCTTGAGCCTTGAACAAGATCTGGTACAACATACAATATCCACCAACTGAGGGGGCCAAGATCACAAAGTGTAGGCTGATAGATAGCCTGTACAGGCTTGTCTTGCACCATTGCTTGCTTTTGCTTAAAATACAAGAAACTTGTCAAATACACTACAACTTGAACATCTGAGAGAACCAACTTTGGCAAGCCTTTGAGACAAGTTTCACACATTGCATTGAAACTAAAACACAAACCTTTAAGTCCTCAAGCCTTCCAAAATACAAAATCACCTTCCATTGGCAAAACAGGGCACTCCCTGCAGTTTGACTTCCATAGCAAAAAACCCTCGTGCGTTTTGCCTCAAACTGGTTCAAACACATTCCACATAACCTATCCAAGCTATCCCAACCATTGAAGAGTGACTGTAACTCCATTTACAAGGTTCACCATTTCTGTTTTCAGCTTGTGCAGGTTGAGTTCTACAAGCTTGTTCAAGCACATTCAAGGCAAACTAGGCATTGGGAAAGGTCAGAGGAAGTTCAAGCAAGCTCCCAAGCACCACAGGCCTCACTAAAAAGCTCTACATTGTCATACACGATTTCAACTGAAACAGGTTTTTATCAAGTTCCTATCTCTCTATTTAGGAATCATTAGGCTTAGGTTTGTGAATAAAACATGTAGTATTCATAGCCATGAAACTGTACATATGCTCAGTTTTCATTTAAGTTAAGCATGTTAAGAGAATTTGATTCATGAACTTCCTGAAAAAATTAGGTTAGGATTTAGGGCCAGAGATATTCTCTCTGGTCTTTGAGAGTTAGAATGAGTTCTTTACATAATTGGATTCGTCTTGAATAATGCTACAACTTTGATGTTATGAGTTTTTGCATTAGGGCATATATGCAGGTTCTCCATGTTTGAATCAGGCGCGCGCGTTCTTTGACAAAGGTTGAAGATGAAGTCAGTGGGCTGGGCTTGGTTCTGGCCTTGTTTTTGACACCCCCCCTCATTGCTGAATGCACCCCCTGGCCCATTTCTTCATATTTTTGTATTTTTTCATTTATTTTTCATTCCTGATTTTATTTTATATTTTTTAAACATAAAAAATACCTAAAAATATTTTCATAAATTTTCACATTTATTTTTATTATTTTATCATTTTTTTAGACATAAAAATTATTATTTGGCATATACCTTTATTTTCTTTAATAAAAAAAAACTTATAAACATTATAGAAATATTATATATTTTATTTTTATTATCCATGTATAAAATAATATTCTTTATTATTTTCTTATATATATATATATATATATATATATATATATATATATATATATATATATATATATATATATATATATATATATATATATATATATGTATGTATTATCTTAAAACAAAAAAAAACTAGGGTTTCCACCCATATTAAAAATAATATTTTTTTAATATATTTTCATTTTGTGACATTTGTATATATGTCATTAATTTTTATTTTTTATAATATATATAATATATATATATATATATATATATATATATATATATATATATATATATATATATATATATATATATATATATATATATATATATATATATATATATATATATATATATATATATATATATATATATATATATATATATATATATATATATATATATATACATACCTTCTTAAAAGAAAATTAGGGTTTTACCCTTAATAAATAAATATAATAATCTTTTATTTCTTTTTTATATATACATTAAATATTTTTTACATACATACAAAATAAACAAAAAAATATTTTGTGCATATTCATAATATTTTGCATACTTATATTTAAATTGTTTAATTATTGCCAATTTGTTTATTTGTACCATTTATTCAATTTGGATGTAATAGTAAATATTAGGATTTAATTTCTTGCAAAATAATTCCTATTCAAAATTGTGCCCCCCTTCCCATATCAAATGTTGTAATAGTGTAGATTTATTTTATGCACTTTATGCTTACAAATATGCCATGTTAGAGTCTGGGGTTTGTATGCAAAAATACAAAATCAAAACAAATAGCTTGACTAATACAAAGACAAAATGCATGTAAATTGACAATACAATGCACACTTGCACCCCTAGGGTTTCACCCACTTGTTGCCTTTAAAAGGGGCCATGTTATGCATGTTGAGTACTTTGGCAAAACAAAAACAAAACAAAAGATCATAGTCCCTCGATGACGCTATCTTGGTTGCCTATACAAAATGATCTAGTCCCTCAAAAATTTGCTAAAGATACTTAGCACAATTGCTATCATGGTCCATACGATGACCCGCGCCTGTCCCGTTTAACATCCAAATACAAGGTTGTTTACCAAATGCAATGGTAAAACAACAATGTCAAAAGGGTTTAAAAAGTATAGGAAAGATCTTTGAGTAAATTAGGGTAGACAACTCTTAGTTACTTGGACTAAACTTGCAAAACATCCTTGCTATTTTCAAAACACACCTCACAACATAATTTCAAAACATTTCCCAAAAACAAACTTTCAAACATTGAAATATCTTTTCATAAGACAAACACCTTTGTATATATTCAAACAAGAATCATTACAAAGGTTGCCTAGACAAGGCCTCTTTTTCAAAGCATTTTCAAAAACCACACACAAAGCACCATTTCAAACAATTGAAAAGGAAAAGCAAGTGATCTAAATAAGTAACTAAGAGCCCATGGATAACCATGGATGAAAAGGGTGCTTGCACCTTCCCTTTTCATAATCTACCCCCCGAACCCAAGAAAACATCTCAAAGGTCTTTCCTATGCTTTTTTACCTTTCCTTTGGATAAAATAAAAAGTCAGTGGTGACTCTTGCAAAACTGAAACATTTGCGAACACAAACGCAAAACCTCAAGTCAGTTCTCCCACCGTATCATAGAACTGACGACTTTGTTGGGGATAAACTAAAAGTGGGGTTACCTTAGGGTTTAGATCACCTTTACATGCTTACTTTGCTTTCTTTTATTGCTTTACAATTGGTTCTATTGTTTGGGCTTGAAATCCCCTACCCGGATTTGGGAAAATTCATAGGTAAATAGCAATACGTTGTGGAAACTGTGCAGGGTATACTGACATGGTTGAAGCAATAGCTATATTAGTGCGACATATTTGTGGGTACCGGTAGCCTTTGAGTCAATCAAAGAGAATACGGGGCCGCTGAGTGATGTCATGAAGCACTAACGAACTCTTAGAACCTTTACTTGACCATTTTGGCCTTTTTAGGGGTAGTGAGATGACCGACTTTAGTGCAGTCCGAAGTTGGTAGATACTCGATACTACACTCATTGAGGATTGTTTTCTTGGAATATTTTGGTCGCCAGTTAAGTGGCTAAACTGAAACAATGAACACAGAAAATAATCTAGTGATATTGAGCTCCTTAGAACCCGGTTACTATTTATAGGACAGGTTGAGCCAGCTAAACTTCAAGAGGGTACTTACCTATGAAACCCCATGCAAGCCTGAAACTAGGATCTTGTGTGATTTGCTTGTACATATACTTGTGCATACATCATGAACATCATAAAGTATCATATGCAACCACTAACCATTTCAAGGGTTTGGATCTTCATCTTTATTCCTGTTTTGTAGGTCATGGAATCACTCCGCAGAAAAACTATTCAGGTCAACCTTGTGAGAATCCCTCATCTACTCAAGGAGCTTACTTCCAAGATTCCAGAGAATTCTCCATTCAGTGAAAGACATGGTAGACTTCTCAACTTGGTCAACTCCAACATTGAAGAAGACATGGTGAAAGTTCTCTTCCAGTTCTTTGACCCCTTACACCATTGCTTCACATTTCCTGATTACCAACTAGTACCTACTTTGGAAGAATTTTCTCAACTTCTGAGGATTCCTATTCTCCATCAACTACCCTACAACGGTACAGAAAGAGAACCAAAGCCTAAAGATGTTGCTCAAGCCTTACACTTGCAACCATCTGATATCAAAGGTCATTGGGAAACCAGAAGTGGTGTCAAGGGTTTCTTGGTAAAATTTCTGTTTGAGAAGGCACAAGACTGCTGGAATTCTCTAGATCTGTAAGCTTTTGAGGATATTGTAGCACTTCTCATCTATGGTTTGGTCTTGTTCCCAAACCCCGATCAGCTTATAGATGTAAATGCTGTCAAGATTTTCATATCTCGGAATCCTGTGCCTACATTGCTTGGGGACATCCTACACTCATTTTACACACGAACAATGAGGAAAATAGATGTTCTCATGTGTTGTACTCCTCTTATAGCAAGGTGGTTTATTTCTCACCTTCCCTAGTCAATCTTGAAGAATGAACAAGGCTTGAGGTGGTCACAACGATTGATGACTCTTACATATTCTGATGTTCATTGGTGTTCTCGGTCTAGAGAAAATGTCATCATCATTGATCGTTGTGGGGAATTCCCTAATGTCCCACTACTTGGCATTAGAGGAGGCATTACCTACAACCACTATTTGGCTCTGAGATAATTTGGGTATGCCCGAAGGGATGGCCCTCATGATATGATGATTCCAGACTTGGTTTTTAACTTCGACAACGATGCTCAAGGACTTCGACAAAGGTTTATCCGAGCTTTGAGGATGCCCAACAAAGTGGACAGTAAGACATTGGGACACAATAATTCCATCCCCCTTGAGCCTTATCTCAAGTGGGTACGAACCCGCGCCCAGAGTCTTATGATGCCTTACCCCTACATTTTGTCTATGATCAAAGAGCATGTTATGGAAGGAGAGGTTCCATACACCCTACTACATCCTGACATGCCAACATCATTGGAAGAATTGCAAAATAGTTGGATACAGCTCAAGGAAGTCTGGAATACTTTTGAAGCCAGCTTCTACGCCAATGAGAAGAAGGTTTTGGAACTTACTCGTCCACTCCATGAAGAGCAGACTCTCAACGCTTACATCGCACTGAAAAGGATGTGCAACATCTTTTTACCCTAGAATTTTGTATTATTTTTCCCATGGGGCATTTATGTACTAACAATTCTATCTTATCAATATGACGTGCGTTCTTTTTTGTTTACAACAAACTTGAATGTATGAATCCTTGAATGCATTATATGAATAACATATCATTCATCATATGCATAAACAGGTCTTCACACCAGGTTTCCTTATCTCTCTGCTGTTTATTTCAGCAAGATGGATATAGAGCAGACGGTCAAAGACCTACAAGCACAGAATTCGCAGTTCCAACAACTCCTCATGACCTTGGCAAAGGGTCAAGAGGATCTTAAAGCACTGTTAGAGAAAGAAAAGGAAAAAGAAAAGAAGAAAAAGAAAAGAGCGGGTGTAGCTACTTTGGGGAGAAGGTTTGAGAACCAGGCTAGAAGGGTCCTAGATTTCCCCTTGACGTCTGATGAAGGGGTTGGTAAAGGAAAAGGAGTTGCAATACCCTCCGAGTCTGAAGCTGAAGAAGAAGAAGAAGAGGAGGAGGAAGATTACTCTGAATAGCAGTATCCTCCTACGGACGATAAGTATAAGAATCTGGAAGACCGGCTGGCAGCCATGGAGGTACAAAGAATACCTGGGTTGGATTTCGAAGAACTAGGGTTGGTTGTTGGGATTGTCATTTCCCCTAAATTCAAAGTGCCTACATTTGCTAAATACGACGGTTTGTCCTGTCCGAAGATGCATCTGCGGTCTTACGTCATAAAGATCTAACCTCACTCTTCTGATAAGGATATGTGGGTCCACTTTTTTCAAGATAGTTTGTCGGGTACGCAATTGGACTGGTTCTATCAACTTGAGAGATCTAATGTACATAACTGGGAGGATTTGGCTGCTGCTTTCTACCGACAATATCAATATAACACAGATTTAGTGCCTACTCATACTCAATTACAGAGTATGGGTATGGTTTCTAATTAAGCCTTTAAGGAGTATGCCCAAAAGTGGCGGGATTTGGCTGGAAGGGTGCATCCACCATTGTCTGAGAGAGAGCTTGTGGATATGTTTCTGAGGACCCTGCCAGGTCCATTCTTTAATCACTTGATCAGGAGCTCATCTGCAGGGTTCACCGAATTAATTCTGACGGGTGAAAGGGTCGAAGCTGGCATTAAGAGCGGTAAAATTCAGAAGGATGCATCTGCTTCCGCCGCTATCAAGAAGACCTTTCTAGCCAAGAAAGAAGCTTCTGTTGTTTACACCCAGAGAAATCAAGGAAGAATGGAGCACCGACCAGCGGTGGGGGCTGTGATGATTCAGAACTCCTCAGACGATCAACCTCGAAGCATTCAACCCAGAGCTAACCAAACCAGGGTGGAAAGGCCACAACGGCAATTCACTCGGATCAATATGACACCTGCTCAGGTTCTCCCTCATCTATTAAAGTTAAACCTTACAAACTTGAAAGAGGCGCCGAAGAACCCAAATACCTCTTCTCCCTACTACCATTCAAATGCAAAGTGTGCCTATCATTCGGACAGTGTGGGGCATGACACTAATAATTGTTGGGCTCTTAAAAACAAGATCCAAGATTTAATAGATGCCAAGGAGGTGGAGTTTGATGCCCCCGAAAAACCTAATGTGATATCTGCTCCTATGCCAAAACATGGTCACAATGTCCATGCTATTGTAGAAGATCTTCATGTTACTGTTGTTTGTGATACGGTGGGAGAACTGACTTGGAATTTTGCGTTTGTATTCGCAAATGTTTCGGTTTAGCAAGAGTTGCCATCGACTTTTTACTTTATCCTAAGGAAAGGTCAAAAAGCACAGGAAAGACCTTTGAGATGTTTTCTTGGGTTCGGGGAGTAGATTATAGAAAGGGAAGCTATTAGCACCCTTTCTATCCATGGTTATCCATGGGCTCTTAGTTACTTGCTTAGATCACTTGCTTTGCTTTTCAATTGTTTGAAATGGTGCTCTTCAATTGTTTGAAATAGTGCTTTGTGTGTGATTTTGAAAGATGTTTTGAAAAGAGGCCATCGTTGTGGCAACCTTTGTAATGATTCTTGTTTGAATGTATACAAAGGTGTTTTTGTATTTTGAAAGTTTCCAATGTTTGAAAGTAGGGTTTTGAAATTGTGTAGTGAATTGTGTTTTGAAGATAGCAAGGATGTTTTTTGCAAGCTTTGATCAAGTAACTAAGAGCTATCTACCCTATTTTACTCAAAGATCTTTCTTATGTTTTTAACCCTTTTAACAGTGTTGTTTCACCATTGTATTTGGTGAACAACCTTGTGTTAGGATGTTAAAAGGGACATGCGTGGGTTATCGTATAGACCATGATAGCAATAGTGTCAAGTATTTTTGGCAATTTTCTTGAGGGACTTGATCATTTTGTTTAGGCAACTCAGATAGCGTCATCGAGGGACTATGATCTTTTGTTTTTGTTTTTGTTTTGCCAAAGTACTTGACATACATATCATGGCCCATTTTTGAAGGCAACAAGTGGATTGTAACTCTAGGGGTGCAAGTGTGCATTGTGTTTGTTTTTCATGCATTTTTTTGTCTTTGATTAGGTCAAACTATTTATTGATTTGATTTTGCATACAAACCCTAAGTCTAATCATGGCACAATTGAAAGCATTTAAAGGTGCTGGAATTTAAATTCTAAACTATTACAACATGATATAGGGAGGGGGTACAAATTTGAATAGGGGATTATTTTGCAAGAAATATAAAACCCTAATTACTATTACATCCAAATTGAATATCAAATGCAATCAAAATTTAAATATACAATATTTAAACAAAGTTAACAAATATTTAAATAAATGTATTATGCAAAAAGGTTTTTATTTGTTTATGTATGCAAAAAGCATTTTTAATGTACAAGGTATAAAGAAATAAAATAAAATAAAAGATTAATTTTATTGTTTTAGGTTAAAACCCTAATTTCTTTAAGAAAATAAATATAATATTTTATTTATGTACAAAAATATATTAATATGTGTGAAAAATGAAATATATCTAAAAAAGGTATTTTTTTAGTGTAAATAATAATAAAAATAAAAATGTAATATTTTTGTATTTTTATTCTAAGTATTTAATAAATATATATATATATATATATATATATATATATATATATATATATATATATATATATATATATATATATATATATATATATATATATATATATATATATATATATATATATATATATATATATATATATATATATATATATATATATATATATATATATATATATATATATATATATATATATATATATATATATATATATATATATATATTAAATGTATTAAGTATGTATAAAATACAATAAAATATTTACAAAAAAAAAAATTATATTTTAAATAATATTTTTAGTGTGAATAAAATAAGAAATAAAAATAAAAGTATATATTTACATATTATTTCCAAGTTTTCAAATAAATTATAAAAGTATTCAAAATGTTTTTTATGTTAAAAAAATAGAATAAAATGCCAAATAAATGTGAAAAGGGGTGAAAATATTTTTAAGCATTTTTTAATATTTGAAAATAAATAATCAAAACCAGAAATGAAAATAAAAAATGCAAAAATGTCAAAATACAAGAAAATGGGCCAGGGGGTGCAAAAAGAAAAGAGGGGGTGCCAAAAGCAAGCCTGTCCAGGCCCAGTCCAAACCAACTTCATCTTCTTCCTCTAGACAGAAACGTGCGCGTGCCCTGGTTCAAATGCTACATCCTGTATACGTGATCTTTTGCCAAAACTCACAACATCAAACTTGTAGAGAATTTTAATACGATTCTAACCATATAAAGCATTAATCCTAACTCTCAAAGACCAGAGAGAATTTCTCTGGCCCCAAAATCTGACCTAACTTTTTCAGCATATTCATGGATAAAATTCTCCTAGCACACTTAATATAAATGAAAACTGAGCATATGTACAGCTTCATGGCATTGAATACTACATTTTTCATTCACAAACCTAAGGCTAAATGTTCCTAAATAGAGAGATAGAAAGTGATGAAAAACCTGTTTCAGTTGGATTCGAGTTGGACAATGCAGAGCTTCTCAACAGGTTTTGAGGTGTCTGGTAGCTTGCCTGAACTTCACTTGATCTTTTCCAATAGCTAGCTTTCCTTGAATGTCCCTGAATCAGCTCCTAGAACTCAACCTGCACAAGCTTGAAATGAATATGGTGAACACTGTAAATGGAGTTACAGTTGGCAATGGAGGTTTGGGATAGCTTGAGTGAGTTGAATGGAAGGTGTTTGAAGTGGAAAGGGGCAAAACGCACGAGCCAAATGAGCTATGGCACTCAAGTTGCAGCACTTGCCCTGTTTTGCCAAAAGAATGCGATTTCTGGCTATGGGAGATTTTGGGGCTCAAGCATTCGTGTTTATGGCTCAAAGGGTTGTGTGAAATGTGTTTGCAATGTTTGTTTTATCTATCATGGACTGGTTTTCAAGTTGCCAAGTGTTTTGACAATTTCTTGTTTTTGAAGCAAAGATGTGTTACTTGTGAATACAGGCATGTACAAGCCCTCAAGTATGCTGCACACAATCCTCTTGGTTGTTGGAATTTTTGGATTTGATTTGGCTTCAGAGATATGGCCCTATGCTTCAAAGATCATATTTTGACATAAAGCATACCTTTTCCAAAATGGAAATGTACCTTTTTTCCAATTAGGGATTAGTTTTGTGTGCAATGTCCAAATGGCCAAGATAATGCATTAGCTCAGTGGATTTGCATTCAATTAAGGAGTGTGAATTGGTTTAGAGGCCTGCAAACAAGTACAAAGCATGCTGGTTTGAAAATGCAACTTGTATGAACATGTATTTGCCATGGATACAAAGTGAGTTTTTGCCAACTTCAAGCATTCGATTCTCCCTAACCACAAATGTGTTTGAGGAGTTCTTGGACAATTTGTAAAGCTTGCAACATGTAATATAATCCATCTTTGAAATGAAACTTAAGACTCCAAGTGGAACTATGTGAAAAATGGCCAAGAAGATGGGTCAAAATCCTGCCTAAACTAGGGCAAAATTTCTCTAAGTTAAAAGTTTTAGGGACCCTTGTTCCAAAAATCATAACTTGAGATCCAAGCTTCTTTTGAGAAAACTTTATGAATCAAAGTTGTAGACTTTGTGATGGACTACAACTTTCATGTTTCAAGTTGTGTTTGAATCCATTTTCATCTTGGTGAAAAAATTGGACAAAGTTAGGAAAAAATAAGAAAATTTTAAAACTTAGAAAATTTCTAATTTATGAAAATTTTCCATTTTAAACCTTAATTTGCAATTTTGGGTTTCTTGATGAACAAGTTTCATAATTTGACATGTCTTGATGAAAAATTACCCTTGGCACTTGATTTTGACCAAAAAGTCAAAGTTTGATTTTTCAGTGTACAGTCAAATTTTGATCAGTTGACTGAAAAATTCATCGTCAATCCTATGCATTTGAGATCTTTTGAACTTGTTGAATGGTTCAAGACAATGTAATTGAGTCCTTGTGTCCATGGTTGAGCTTAATTTGCCATTGGTTAGGTCAAACAGTCAAAAATTGCCTTTGTGCAGTCAAAACCCTAAAAATGACCATTTTGCCCTTTTGGTGATCTGATCAAATTTCTTGTGGAATTGTGATCCAAACTTAATCAAATGGTTCATATGAGTTCATAATGTTGACGTGGGTAAAAATTCATGAGATTTGACTGTCAATTGGCCACAGTTGACTTTTTCCCCAATACAGTTGATTTCTAGGTCAACTGTCCAATTGACTGAGCAAAAATTTGATTCAAGGCATGAAACTTGGTATGGACAAACTTGTAAGTCCAACATGAAGTATGAAATTCATTTTGGGTATTGTAGGTCAAAACATCCCTGTGCAAACTCAAACCCTAATTTAGGTCAACAGTGCAAGGAGGTGTCTTGAGCAGAGCAAACCCTAGCTTGATCTTGAGTTTCAAGAGTCTTGTGATGAGAAATGTTGATGAAATGAGAGGGAAAATTTTGGGGGTACAACACTGTTGATGACTTAATGACTCTGTTGCCAATGATCAAGATGAATCTGTTGAAAGTCGGGATTTTTCCGGGTTGTGAAAAAGATTGTTACCTTTGTTCAACCTTGCAATCCAATTGTCCGCTATTGAAGTCTGGCATCCAACGCCTGGTGGATACTCAAGAAATCCTCTTCAAGAAAACTCCTGTAACTCCTGTTACTCCAATCAATGATGTTGTTATAATCACCATTTCTGGCAATCTTTCCAAGGTCCCCAAAAGACCTGTTAAGATTACACCCGATCCAAAGTTTGTACCACTGAAGATTACTATGCCGGGGCCTATCCCATACAAGTCCAACAAGATGATACCGTGGAATTATGGAGGAGATATCTTCTACCACGATGTTAAGCAGATGGAATCAGTTGAAGAAAGCTCTGATGAAGAAACTCCTGACATAGGAAATATTGCAGGGACAAGTAAGATCACTCGTAACGGAAGAATCTTCTCTCTGGAGATTGCTCCTCCAAGGGCAATCTTCGGGCCCTCAAGTGCTCCTGTGCCAGTCAAGATATATGTGTGAAGTCCAGTTATTGAAGAAATTGTTACTCCTGAAGCTATACCCTCTGTTGTTACTGCTGATAAAGGTAAGGGGATCCAAGAAGCGCCCGTCAGGACGAGGGCTCGGACTTTGGTTATCCCCGAGACCACCCAAAAGGAAATGGAGGAGATTTTAAAGATAATTAAGAAAAGTGACTATGATGTCGTAGAGCAGCTGGGGCAAACCCCTTCAAAAATCTCTATGCTGGCTCTATTTCTCTGCTCCGAGGCTCATGCCAAAGCCTTGATCAAATTCCTGAAGACGGCACACGTGCCTCAAGAAACTTCTGAGGATCAGTTTCAAGAGTGTGTAGCCAGCCTTACAGCCGACAATGGTCTTGGCTTCTCTGATGTTGATCTAACGTGTAAGGGAAGAAAGCATAATGATACGCTGCATTTCTCGGTGGAGTGCAGAGGAACCACACTTGCTCACGTTCTGGTTGATACCGGTTCATCTTTAAATGTCTTGCCTAAAAAAGCGTTGGGTAGATTGGACTGTGAAGGATTGACCCTAAAGCCCAATAATATCATTGTTAGAGCCTTTGACGGTTCTAAGTGGATGGTTCACGGAGAAGTGGACATCCCAATTAAAGTGGGTACGGAAATTTTCAACTCTACTTTTTATGTGATGGACATCCGTCCTTCATATTCATGCTTGTTGGGAAGACCATGGATCCACAACGCTGGGGCAGTCACTTCTTCTCTACACCAGATGCTCAAATACCCGGTCCAGGGTAAAATCATAACAGTTCATGGTGAGGAGGAGTATATGATAAGCCACCTTAACTCTTTCCGCTACGTGGAGTTAGTTGGTGAATTCATAGAAACACCTTTCCAACACTTTGAAGAGGTTTCTCCTGAAGTTACGGTAGCCAAGACAATGACTGTTGTGCCACCTGTGTCCTGGATGTCATCCCTTAAAGATGCGGAGGCTGTAGTCAAGGAAGGAGGAAGCACAATATGGGGTCAACTGCCAGATTTTCCTTACAAGACAAATAAGTTCGGTTTGGGTTTCACTGCTGCTAGTCAGAAGGCCGTGCATCGCTCCCGGGCTGGAGGACCGCCACTGAAAATCACTCATCATGGAGTTCATGCTTTAGAGGATGGTGAAGAAGGAAGCAATTTTGAAGACTGGATCTTTCCAACCATTGAAGGAGGACTGAACAACTGGGAGGCGAAAGACTTCGTTCCCATTACTTTCATCAATCAGTAATTTATCTTTTGAACATTTCTTGTTTGGTCCATAATAATTATTAAACAATTCGTACACTCTTTTCGCCTTATGCCTTACCCGGGGCATATAGGTCCATTTGTAAGGGTTTTGATTCTTCATTTTCATATGCCATTTTTAATGAATCATGGACGTTTTCATATATAAAATTTTGTGTTCATTTTCTTTCTTTTTACATTTTATTTGTTTAAAGGTGGTTATCCCTTACACACACACACTCACAAAATGCAGGTACCCATCCACTATGGATTCCTTGGGTAACAATTCTGCTATGGCCTTCAGTGACTCTGAAGATCTGGTCAATCATGCCGAATACGAAGGTGATGAAGACTGTGAAGTGCCTGGAGAGTTGGCTAGACTTTTGCAACAAGAAGAAAGGGCTATTCTGCCCCATGAAGAGTTGTTAGAGACTATCAATTTGGGTACTGCCGAAGACAGAAAAGAGTTTAAAGTAGGTGCCAACCTGGAGCCAAGTATCAAAGAGCGTTTAGTTCAATTGTTGAATGAATATGTTGAGATCTTTGCCTGGTCCTACGAAGACATGCCGGGATTGGATACAGATATTGTGGTTCACCGTCTCCCTACAAGAGAAGACTGTCCACCAATCAAACAGAAAGTCCGCCGAATGAGGCCCGATATGTCTGAAAAGATCAAAGTTGAAGTGATGAAGCAGTTCAATGTTGGCTTTCTTGCTGTTACTTCCTATCCATAATGGGTTGCTAACATTGTGCCCGTGCCTAAGAAGGACGACAAAGTCAGAATGTGTGTGGACTACAGAGACTTAAACAGGGCTATCCCTAAAGATGATTTTCCACTACCACACATTGACATCTTGGTTGACAACACAGCTCAACACAAGGTATTCTCTTTCATGGACGAATTTTCAGGGTACAACCAGATCAAAATGGCCCCCGAAGACATGGAGAAGACTACTTTTGTTACGCAGTGGGGTACCTTCTGCTATAAAGTGATGCCATTCGGACTGAAGAATTCCGGGGCAACCTATCAGCGAGCCATGGTAGATTTGTTTCATGATATGATACATCATGAGATCGAAGTCTACGTAGACGACATGATAGCCCGTTCACAAACAGAAGAAAAACACCTCGACCATCTACAAAAGCTATTTGTCAGGTTAAAGGAATACAAGCTCAGACTGAACCCTAGCAAGTGCACTTTCGGAGTCAGGTCCGGTAAACTTTTGGGATTCATTGTCAGTAACAAAGGCATCGAGGTTGATCCTGCCAAAGTCAAATCTACACAAGAAATGCCTGCCCCTCGCACTGAGAAGGAGGTCAGAGGTTTTTTGGGACGCCTAAACTACATTGCAAGGTTCATCTCTCACCTAACACCTACCAGTGAACCAATCTTCAAACTGTTGAAGAAAGATCAGGTGGTTAAATGGAATGATGACTGTCAAGTTGCTTTTGATAAGATCAAGGAGTATCTGTTGGAACCTCCTATCTTGATGCCACCCGTCGAAGGAAGGCCTTTAATCATGTATCTGATTGTCTTAGATAATTCAATGGGGTGCGTACTGGGCCAACATGAAGAGTCTGGCCAAAAAGAGCATGCCATTTATTACCTTAGCAAAAAGTTTATTGACTGTAAGACCCGATACTCACTGCTCGAGAAAAATTGTTGCGCTTTGGTATGGCCTGCTCGCCGGCTAAGGCAGTATATGTTGACACATACCACTTTACTGATTTCTAAGATGGACCCGATCAAGTACATCTTCGAAAAGCCCGCTTTATCTGGAAGAATCGCTAGATGGCAAATGATCCTGACTGAGTATGATATCCAGTACACGACCTAAAAAGCCATAAAGGGGAGTGTGCTAGCCGATCATCTGGATCATCAAGCTGTCAAAGATTACCAATCCATGAAGTTCGACTTTCCCGACGAAGACATTATGACATTAGACAACATTGAAGGTAACGGACCGTATGACGGACATGAACAAGGATCCCGATGGACCCTGTACTTCGATGGTGCTTCGAATGCACTTGGCAACAGTATCGGCGCAGTACTTATCTCTCCGGAAGGTTGCCATACACCTTTCACTGCTAGACTCTACTTCAGCTACACCAACAACATGGTTGAGTATGAAGCATGTATCTTTGGTCTCAAGGCTGCGATTGACTTAAGAATCAAATCTTTGGTTGTGTTTGGGGACTCAGCTTTGGTTATCAGTCAAATCAAAGGAGAGTGGGATACTAAACATCCAAACCTCATCCCTTACAAAGAACATGTCCTGACATTGTTACCACATTTCGAGCAGATTACCTTCGAGCACTTCCCGTGAGAAGAGAATCAGCTAGCAGATGTGCTAGCTACAATGTCATCCATGTTTAAACTTAACTGGGATAATGAGGCACCTCAAATCACCATTGAACGAATGTACGAACCTGCACATTGTCACGAGATTAATACCGAGGAAGTAGTGGACCTACCTTGGTTTCATGACGTCAAAAGGTATCTCGAAGCACAAGAATATCCTGAAGGAGCTTCAGTCAACGACAAAAAGTTCTTAAGGAGGTTCGCGGCCAAGTTATTTTTTAGCAATGGTATCCTATACAAGCGCAATCTTGATTGTGTACTACTCTGGTGTGTGGACAAGGTAGAAGCTGAGCAGATCATGGTCGAGCTACATAATGGCACCTTTGGAACCCACTCAAGCGGTCATACGATGGCTAAGAAGATTCTACGGGTAGGCTACTATTGGTCTACCATGGAAGCTGATTGTCATCAACATTCCCGTACTTGTCACAAATGCCAAATCTATGCTGACAAGGTACATATTCCCCCAGTTCCTCTCAATGTCTTAACAACTCCTTGGCCGTTCGCGATGTGGGGAATCGAAATGATTGGAGAGATCAAGCCTACAGCATCCAATGGACACCGTTTCATCCTGGTGGCCATTGATTACTTTACCAAGTTGGTCGAAGCAGCTTCCTTCGCATCTGTTACAAAGAATGTGGTTTCCCGCTTCATCAAGCAGAACCTCATTTACCGGTACGTCATCCCCGACAGGATCATCACTGACAACGGTACAAATTTGAACAATACTATGATCACCGCTCTGTGCGAGCAGTTCAAGATTCAACATCACAATTCATCTCCCTATCGGCCTAAGATGAACAGTGTTGTCGAAGCTGCGAACAAAAATATCAAAAAGATCATTCAAAAGATGATAGTCACCTAAAAGGACTGGCATGAGATGTTACTGTTTGCTCTGTATGGGTACCGTACCACGACACGCACTTCAACTAGGGCAACACACTTTTCTTTGGTATACGGCATGGAGGCTGTTTTACCTATCGAGGTTCAGATTCCCTCCTTGAGAATCATGAAAGATGCTGGTTTGAGTGAAGACGATTGGATTCAGACCCGACTTGATCAACTTAACTTGATTGACGAAAAACGACTTACTGTTGTGTTCCATGGTCAGGCGTATCAAAAACGTATGATCAAGGCTTTCAACAAGAAAGTCAGAAGACAAGTATATCAAGTCGGGGACCTTGTAATCAAGCGGATCATCTTGCCGCAAAGTGATCCCAGGGGCAAATGGACTCCTACTTACGAAGCACCATTTATGATCAAAAACATCTTTTCTGGTGGGGCAATGATCTTGACCACCATGGACGGCGATGACCTACCACACCCTGCGAACGCAGACATAGTCAAAAGATACTACGCATAAACGACCCGACAAGTTGAAAACTCGAAAGGGCGACTTGGGAAAAAATGGGCATCCCGGTGAATCAAAAACCCGAAAGGGCAGTTCAGGCAAAAATTAGGGATAAAACAAAAAAATTTGTACATCTGGCAAGTTGAAAACCCAAAAGGGCGACTTGGGCAAAAAGGGGTTTCCCGGTGGACTGAAAACCCGAAAGGGCGGTCCAGGCAAAAGTTAGGGAAATAAAGCGTATGACTATGTCTCGTCTGATCACTTTAAGGACAATCTCTTCACAGACAAGATCCAAGCCTCTGATCAATCCAATCATCTTCGGACGAAGCAACGAATGGACAAGAGAATCAGAGTTTCGAAGGCTATAGCAGAATGGGAACCCCATAGAATTATTACACATAGCCATCTTTCTTTGTATAAATGTTTTCTCATTTTTATGACAACATTCTCTTACTAGGATGTCTGTCCCCTTTGTACAAAATACTTACACAAAGTTAATACAAAGATACTTCAAAGCGCAGAAAAATTGTTGTCGTGTCTTTCTTTTTTTTACACTTATGTTTTATTTGAAAACGTCCAATGTTTTATTAAATGAGCATATGCATTTGAATATAATCACTAGTTACAAATAAAACGAAATAAGAAAGAATAATTACTGATAGGTCGAAAGTATAGGAAAACATCTTGAGGCTACTCCAGAAGAAATCCCCTGCAGTATATCATTCAGATCCTCAACAGAGCTAAAACCTTGAAATACACATCCCCAGCGGAGTTAAGTTTCAAAATCCCCATTAGAACTAAGTTTCCAAACTCCTAATCCCCAACAGAGCCAGAAAACTTTGAACTACAAACCCTCAGTGAAGATGAAACTTTCTTCCCCAACAGAGTCCAAAACTTCAACCCTTAAACCCCGGTGAAATACCATCCAGTTTCCTCCAATTTCCCAAAGATTTTTCTTGAAATCGGAAAATTCCCCTACAAGTTATCTTAGAAATCAGACAACAGCTTCAGATAATTCCTCAGAGTGATAACATACAATTCCAGCCCTTGAGAACTCTTTCAACAGAATAAACATTCTTCCCACAGATTTATTTCCCAGCAGATCGAAGATTCTCGGTCTCATTTCTCTAGTTGAAGCCTCCTAGGTTTTAATTCCCCAGTAAAGATCGTCAGAGTTTTCCTTATTCCCCAGGAAAATCATGAAGGATTCTCACATCCCCACAAAAGTTGTCAAAGTTCTTGTTAATCCCCACAAGTCACCAAGGATTTTCAATCCCCAATAGTTATCCAAGGATTTCTCATTCTCAGCAGTCAAGAGTTTATTTTCCCCTGTAGCAGTCAAAGATTTCATTATCTCCAGCTATCAAGGATTTATTTTCCTCAGCAAGACAGCTAATCAGCTTACATGCGCATACATTACATTCATATATCATAAACATTGATAAAGCACACTTTATTGCATCATACATATCATGCAATATAACTTTGTGTTTTAGCTAACATCTTACCCTTTTCAGGATAAGATTAAAAGCTACCTTTAACAAATGCTCAAAGATTTCAGATACAATACGGATACACTCCAAGACATGGAAGTCATTCTGTTACTCATTCAGATCTCTTATTCAGATATAGTATGGATACACCCCAAACACGGAGGTCATTCTATTACTCATTCAGAATTCAGCAATCAGATACAGACTAGATACGCTCCAGACACGGAAGCCATTCTATCTCTCATTCAGATTCGACTATCAACTTCAGGTTCAGATACACTCCAGACACGGAAGTTATTCTGTCACTTGTCCAGATCCCAGTTACAGTACGGATACACTCCAGACACGGAAGTCATTCTTCTACTCATATGGTCTCAATTTCAGATTCAGTCCAGATACGCACCAGACACGGTTGCCATTTTGTCACTCATTCGGAATTTATCCCCAGCCCAAAGATGCTCCATACACGGATGTTTTTTCTGTCGCCCATTCAGAATTCAGATACAATACATATACACTCCAAACACAACATTCATTCTGATATTCATTCGAGAATCAAATACAGTTACATCTCAGATACGCTCCATACACGGACGCTATTCCTTTGCTCATACGAATCCAATCTCCAGATACAACTCAAATACATTCCAGATACGGATACCATTATGATATTCATTCTCCTGATTCTCAACAAACAAGTCTTGGATGGCATCTTTAAGCCCATCTCCAGCAAGATTCTACCATCTCCAAATGGCATCTTTAAGCCCATTCCCTCAGCTACATTTTGACGAGTGCAAATTTACGGGCACTCTAGTGTCCAATCATCTTTTACCTTCGAGTCATGAAAGGAAAACTCGCAAATCTAACTCTTCAGGTTCAAGAAGATTGAACAGGGGCAGCTGTTGTACCCCAAAATTTTCCCTCTCATTTTATCAAGATTTCCCCTCACCAGACTCCTTAAACTCTAGACATGATTAGGGTTTTGCTCTACTCAAGACATCTTTTTGCACTGATGACCTAAATTAGGGTTTGAGTTTGCACAGGGATTTTGGGACTTTTAATGCTCAAAGTGACTTTCATACTTCATTTGGACTTATAAGATTGCCTCTACCAAGTTTCAAGCCTTGAATCAAATTTTTGCCCAGTCAATTGGATAGTTGACCTAAAAATCAACTATATTGGGGAAAAAAGTCAACTGTGGCCAATTTACAGTCAAACCTCATAAATTTTGATCCATATCAACATTATAAGCTCATATGAACCATTTGATCAAGTTTGGACCACAACTCCTCAAGAAACTTGATCAGATCACCAAAAGGGCAAAATGGTCATTTTTAGGGTTTTGACTGCAGAAGGGCAATATCTGACTTTTGACCTAGCCAATGGCAAATTGGTTTCAAGGATGGATTCAAGGAATCAATGGAATCACCTTGACCTATTCACAAGGTTCAAAAGATCCCAATTGCATTGGATTGACAGATGAATTTTTCAGTCAACTGATCAAAATTTGACTATACACTGAAAAGTCAAACTTTGACTTTTTGGTTAAAATCAAGTGCCAAGGGTCATTTTTCATCAAGATATATCAAAACATGAAACTTGTTCATCAAGAAACCTAATTTTTCAAATTAGGGTTTAAAATTGAAAATTTTCATAACTTAGAATTTTTCTAAGTTATGAAATTCTTATTTTTTCCCAACTTTGCCCAACATTTTCACCATGATGCAATTGGATTCAAACAAAACTTCCAACATGAAAGTTGTAGTCCTCCACAAAGTATATAACTTTGATTCATAAAGTTTTCCCAAAACAAGCTTGGATCTAAATTTATGATTTTTGGAACAAGGGTCCATGAAACTTTTAACTTAGTGAAATTTTGCCCTAGTTTAGGCTGGATTTTAACCTATCTTCTTGGCAATTTTTCACCTAGTTCCACTTGGAATCTCAAAATGCATATCAACGATGGATTGTAGAGCATGTTACAAGCTTTCTAAAATGTCACAGAAACCTCCAAAATCATTTGTGGTTAGGGAGAATCGAAGGCTTGAAGTTGGCGAAAACCCACTTTTGATCCATGGCATGTTCATATTGATACAAGTTGCAAACTCTAATCAGCCTTGTTTGTACTTGATTACAGGTCCCAAAATCCTTCCATACTCAGTAATTAAATGCAAATCCATTGGTCTAAGGCTTTGTTTTGGTCATGGGAGGATTGAACACAAGATTAATCCTAAAATGGCAAAAAGGCAACATTGTCATTTTTGTCAAAATTGCTTTATGTCAAACCACATCTCTTGAGCCTTGAACAAGATTTGGTACAGCACACAATATCCACCAACTGAGGGGGCCAAGATCACAAAGTGCAGGATGATAGATAGCCTGAACAGGCTTGTCTTGCATCATTGCTTGCTTTTTCTTAAAATACAAGAAACTTGTCAAATACACTACAACTTGAACATCTGAGAGAACCAACTTTGACAAGCCTTTGAGACAAGTTTCACACATTGCATTGAACCTGAAACACGAGCCTTTAAGTCCTCAAGCCTTCCAAAACACAAAATCACCTTCCATTGGCAAAACAGGGCACTCCCTGCAGTTTGACTTCCATAGCAAAAAACCCTCGTGCGTTTTGCCTCAAACTGGTTCAAACACATTCCACATAACCTATCCAAGCTATCCCAACCATTGAAGAGTGACTGTAACTCCCTTTACAAGGTTCACCATTTCTGTTTTCAGCTTGTGCAGGTTGAGTTCTACAAGCTTGTTCAAGCACATTCAAGGCAAACTAGGCATTGGGAAAGGTCAGAGGAAGTTCAAGCAAGCTCCCAAGCACCTCAGGTCTCACTAAAAAGCTCCACATTGTCATACATGATTTTAACTGAAACAGGTTTTTATCAACTTCCTATCTCTCTATTTATGAATCATTAGGCTTAGGTTTGTGAATAAAAAATGTAGTATTCATAGCCATGAAACTGTACATATGCTCAGTTTTCATATAAGTTAAGCATGTTAAGAGAATTTGATTCATGAACTTCCTGAAAAAATTAGGTTAGGATTTAGGGCCATAGAAATTCTCTCTGGTCTTTGAGAGTTAGAATGAGTTCTTTATATGGTTGGATTCGTCTTGAAAAATGCTACAACTTTGATGTTATGAGTTTTTGCATTAGGGCACGTATGCAGGTTCTCCATGTTTGAATCAGGCGCGCGTTCTTTGACAAAAGTTGAAGATGAAGTCAGTGGGCTGGGCTTGGTTCTGGCCTTGTTTTTGACACCCCCTCATTGTTGAATGCACCCCCCTGGCCCATTTCTTCATATTTTTTGTATTTTTTCATTTATTTTTCAATTCTGATTTTATTTTATATTTTTTAAACATAAAAAATACCTAAAAATATTTTCATAAATTTTCACATTTATTTTTATTATTTTATCATTTTTTTAGACATAAAAATTATTATTTGGCATATACCTTTATTTTCTTTAATAAAAAAAACTTATAAACATTATAGAAATATTATATATTTTATTTTTATTATCCATATATATAAAATAATATTTTTTTATTATTTTCTTATATATATATATATATATATATATATATATATATATATATATATATATATATATATATATATATATATATATATATATATATATATATATATATATATATATATATATATATATATATATATATATATATATATATATATATATATATATATATATATATATTTGTATTTATTTTCTTGTACATAAAAATAAATAATATAGTATATATTATCTTAAAATAAAAAAAAACTAGGGTTTCCACCCATATTAAAAATAATATTTTTTAATATATTTTCATTTTGTGACATTTGTATATATGTCATTCATTTTTATTTTTTATAATTAATATATATATACATACCTTCTTAAAAGAAAATTAGGGTTTTACCCTTAATAAATAAATATAATAATCTTTTATTTCTTTTTTATATATACATCAAATATTTTTTACATACATAAAAAATAAATAAAAAAATATTTGGTGCATATTCATAATATTTTGCATACTTATATTTAAATTGTTTAATTATTGCCAATTTGTTTATTTGTACCATTTATTCAATTTGGATGTAATAGTAAATATTAGGGTTTTAATTTCTTGCAAAATAATCCCCATTCAAAATTGTATCCCCCTTCCCATATCAAATATTGTAATAGTGTAGATTTATTTTACGCACTTTATGCTTACAAATATGCCATGTTAGAGACTAGGGTTTGTATGCAAAAATCCAAAATCAAAACAAATAGCTTGACTAATACAAAGACAAAATGCATATAAATTGACAATGCAATGCACACTTGCACCCCTAGGATTTCACCCACTTATTGCCTTTAAAAGGGCCATGTTATGCATGTTGAGTACTTTGGCAAAACAAAAACAAAACAAAAGATCATAGTCCCTCGATGACGCTATCTTGGTTGCCTATACAAAATGATCTAGTCCCTCAAAAATTTGCTAATGATACTTAGCACAATTGCTATCATGGTCCATACGATGACCCGCGCCTGTCCCGTTTAACATCCAAATGCAATGGTAAAACAACACTGTCAAAAGGGTTAAAAAAGTATAGGAAAGATCTTTGAGTAAATTAGGGTAGACAACTCTTAGTTACTTGAACTAAACTTACAAAACCTCCTTGCTATTTTCAAAACACACCTCACAACACAATTTCAAAACATTTCCCAAAAACAAACTTTCAAACATTGAAATATCTTTTCAAAAGACAAACACCTTTGTATATATTCAAACAAGAATCATTACAAAGGTTGCTTAGACAAGGCCTCTTTTTCAAAGCATTTTCAAAAACCACACACAAAGCACCATTTCAAACAATTGAAAAGCAAAAGCAAGTGATCTAAACAAGTAACTAAGAGCCCATGGATAACCATGGATGAAAAGGGTGCTTGCACCTTCCCTTTTCATAATCTACCCCCCGAACCCAAGAAAACGTCTCAAAGGTCTTTCATGTGCTTTTTGACCTTTCCTTTGGATAAAATAAAAAGTCGGTGGCGACTCTTGCTAAACCGAAACATTTGCAAACACAAACGCAAAACCTCAAGTCAGTTCTCCCACCGTATCACAAGTACCAATACAACGCTGACTTGACACCAACTCGAGTGCAACTGCAGAATATATCCATGGGCTCGAAAGAAGGGTTCAAGGAATATGCATAAAAATTGAGGGATTTAGCTGGCATAGTAAAATCTCCTCTGACTGATCGTGAAATGGTAGACATGTTCATGAGCACTCTGACAGGACCATTCTTCAATTTGCTAATTGGGAGTTCCTCATTCGAGTTCACAGAGATGGTTCTAACAGGAGAGAGGATCGAAAATGGTATCAAGAGCGGGAAGATCCTGATGGTTGCATCTTCTAGTGCTGAGAAGAAGGAATTTGGTGGTAAGAGGGAAGCCAATGTTGTGCACGGCCAGAAGGGGCGTAATAAGGCAGACTACCACCAACCTGTGGGGGCAGTGCTGGTCTCTAATTCGGCACGCGCACAACGACCACAACAACAGAACAATCTGCCAAGGGTAGAAAGACCTCAAAGGCAGTTCACCCAAATCAACATGCAATTGTCACAAGCATTGCAAAACATGTTAAAGATGAATCTGATCACGGTGATAGACCATTATCCAAACTCAAAGACTTCCTCTCCTAACTACAATCTGGATGCAAGGTGTGCTTATCATTCTGGCAGCCCGGGGCACGATACTAATGATTGTTAGGCGCTGAAATACAAGACTCAGAATATGATTGACGCCAAGTAGATTGAATTTGACCCTCCTGAGACTCCCAACGTGATCACTGCTCCCATGCCAAATCATAGCTAGGATTGAAAGCATTTTTGTTCATTTGAATTCTCAAGTTGTATTTTCTTTGTTTATTCGAACAATTATTGTCATGTCAAAACATTGTTATTTCATTAATGCATTACACATGTTTGTCCTGAATTAATTTGTTTTCATTATGCTTAAACTGCTTTATACTTCCTTTTCGTGATATTCAACTCTCGATTAAATGCTTAAAGCCTTAGAGGGAGGATGGCGAAAATGATACCACAATCTCTACAGTATGCTTTTGAATAGACCCCGCTAACGATGTACATGTGTTGTTTCAAATCCCAAACAGTGGATTTATAAGGAAGATAATCCCTAGTCAATCCCTTCTAGCCAAAGAAGTATGTGTTTTTATTTTCACACAAATTAAAACCCTTAATCATAACCTGGGGCAGGGTAGTTTCTCAGTTAATTCAGAGGTGCATTCAGTCACAATCTTCTGCTTCGCACACAATGAATGGCCTCGAAGACGTCCTTCCGAATCAGAAGATAGTGATGGTTCTGCATAATCATCAAAGCAGTTAGTCATTATTTTGCAAAACAAAAGCCCGTTAAGTCAAAACCCATGAAAAGGACTTAAGAAAAAACGGGGGCATCTCACTGACTATAATCACAAAAAGAAACAGTTCAGGCAAAATAAGGGATAACAAAATATAAAAAAAGAGGTCCCACAAATCCTCAACAGAAAAAAGATTACAAAAATGACTGCCTATTCAAAACAAACTTTCAGTATCCGAACCATCACCAGAACATCAAGAACAGTACTCCAAGATTCAACTGGGATTCTAAACGCACAATTAACCGAGCATAGGACTGAAGGACATTACAAAGAACGGGTGGGTACAAATAAATTTTGAGCCTTTATCCTTTGTTTCTTAAACCGTGAACCAGACCATGTTATAACCCCTAAAAGTCCTAGCTGAAGCATGGGTTAGTTTGAGAGCATATTGTTACAAAGGTATCCTGACTCCTGTAGGATTTGTTATGAATCCTGAGTTAATATCACAGTCTTGCAAATTTTGTTTTACTACATAAAACACATTTTCAAAAAAAAACATTTTAAGACAAACATGAGTTTTGCATTCTTTAAATGACATTGTTTGCATATGACTAATTGTTTGACAGCAGAGAAATCCGCACAATGAACATTTAATGAACAGACATCCTCTCAATGGACAAAATCTCCTCAGCAGGAAAGACACTTCCAATAACAGGTCTTCCATAAGCAAGGGGCATGAAATGATGTCTAACACACCTGGGGCAGTCTCTCCGAAAGTGCCAAATAACCAGGGGAAGATCTCCATCTGAATCACTTGGGGAATTACGCACGCATTCCAGTAACGAATCATGTTCCCTCAAGAAAACATTTCTGACAGTACTACAACACAACACTATGGACAGTGACAACTCCCCACATAGTAGAGGCAACTAAAGCTATGACATAGGCTTCCCAAACAGGAGCTACTTTCCCCAGCAAAGCTCCTTCAGAGAGCCGACGTCTATATTCCCCAGCCAAATTTTATAATCGCAAGTTGTTCATAAAGTCGTCTCCCAAGCAAAGTTTATTTCTCTGAATGCGGAAGCTCAACCCCCAACAGAGTTTATTCCTCCAGCTACAGAAATTCATCCCCCGTAGAGGTGTTCTCTAGCAAAGTCTCTCTCCAGCAGAATATTCACAAACAGAAAGGAGTAAATCCACAACATAGTCGTCTCCGTTCACCATCTCCAGCGAAAGTAGAAGAACCACTTTTCTACGACGGCCAAGAACTCAATTTCCAGTACTCTCCAACAGTAGTCATGGATGTATTTTCCTAGACTCGGACGTGTCACAATAGCATTTCATGTTCATACATCATGACGTGCACATACATATTGCATACAACATAATCTCATTTATTTTGAGAACATCATCATACAATGCATTTCATGCATCAAATATAATTAATCATGTACCTTTTTCAGGAAAGATGGTTATCATTAACAACTTCCAGCAAGTTCGAGATTAGCTCCTGAAACTAAACAGAATAATTATCTGCGCGACCAAATACAGCTTTACACGGATTCATCATGAAGCAATCTTACACGGGTTTCTCCTAAATGCAGCTTCACACGGGTTTATCCTAAAAAATATTACACGGGTCCCTTCTCATACATTTCCAAATAAAGTTTCACACGAACTCATCACGAAGTAACCCTATAATCCAGGTTCCTTCCCATAGCCTTACACAGACTTATCCCGAAGTAACCCTACTCAGGTTCCTTCTGAAGTTTTACACGGACTTATCCCGAAGTAACCCTACCCAGGTTCCTTCTGAAGTTTTACACGAATTTATCCCGAAGTGACCTTACCCAGGTTCCTCCTGAAGTTTTACACAGACTTAGCCCGAAGTAACCTTACTCAGGTTCCTTCTGTAGTTTTACACGGACTTATCCAGAAATAACCTTACCTAGGTTCCTTTTGAAGTTTTACTCAGACTTATCCTGAAGCAACCCTACCCAGGTTCCTTCTTACAATTTCCTGATGTAGTTTTACCCAAACTCATGACGAAGAAACCTTACCCAGGTTCCTTCTCGATTCAGATGCAGTTTTACCCAAACTCATCACGAAGTAACCTTACCCAAGTTCCTTCTCGGTTCAGATGCATTTTTACCCAAACTCCTCACGAAGCAACCTTACCAAGGTTCCTTCTCGGTTCAGATGCAATTTTACCCAAACTCCTCACGAAGCAACCTTACCCAAGTTCCTTCTCAGTTCAGATGCAGTTTTACCCAAACTCCTCATGAAGCAACCTTACCTAGGTTCATTCTCGGTTCCGGTGTATTTTTACCCAAACTCCTCACGAATCAACCTTACCCAGGTTCCTTCTCAGTTCAGATGCAGTTTTACCCAAACTCCTCACGAAGCAACCTTACCCAGGTTCCTTCTTGGTTCAGATGCAGTTTTACCCAAACTCCTCATGAAGCAACCTTAGTCAGGTTCCTTCTCGGTTCAGATGCAGTTTTACCCAAACTCCTCACGAAGCAACCTTACCTAGGCTCCTTCTCGGTTCAGATGCAATTTCACACGAATTCACCATGAAGTAACCCTATTATCCAGGTTCCTTCCCATAAGCCCTACTATCCAGGCTTTCACCTCGAAGTAACCCTACAACCCATATTCCTTCCCATAAGCCCTAATATCCAGGCTTTCATCTTGAAGTAACCCTATTATCCAGGTTCCTTCTCGTAAGCCCTACTATCCAGGCTTTCATCTCGAAGTAACCCTACTATCCAGATTCCTTCTCATAGCCCTATTATCCAGGCTTTATTTCGAAGTAACCCTACTATCCAGGTTCCTTCCCATAAGCCCTACTATCCAGGCTTTTAATTCGAAGTAACCCTACTATCCAGGTTCCTTCCCATAAGCCCTACTATCCAGGCGTTCACCTCGAAGTAACCATACGACCCAGGTTCCTTCTCATAGCCCTACTATCCAGGCTTTCATTTCGAAGCAACCCTACTATCCAGGTTCCTTCTCACAGCCCTACTACCCAGGCTTTCATTTCGAAGCAACCCTACTATCCAGGTTCCTTCTCGCTTATCTCCAGACAATAGTTTACAACACTGTAAGACCTGGACCCGGCCAGATACGGTCGATTTCACATTTCCCCAGTAAGTCGCTGTACAACATGGACCCTGACCAGACATGCAGTTTACTTCCACCTCCTCAATAAAGAGTTAATTCCCCAGTAGAGTAGCGGACAACCGAAGCTCCTAGCCTCTATTTCCCAAGACATAAATCAACATTCCCCGGTGAAGTTCTCCTCAACGGCAATTACAGGAATTCCCATGAAGGAATATCTCACAAAATCATCATTATTCTGGATGGCATATTTAAGACCATCTCCGACGACTCTCCGTCATCTTCTCCAAATGGAATCTGTAAGCCCATTCTCGATACTACCTATACAAATTAAGCATCATTTCAGACGAGTGCAAATTTTTGGGCACTCTAGTGTTCAATCATCTTCCACCTTCAGAACACGAAAGGCAGACAAGCCAATCTACATCCTCAGGTTTAAGAAGATTGAACAGGGGCAGCTGTTGTACCCAAAAAATTACCCTCTCATTCCACTCAAAACATACTCCTAGAGGTCCTTAACTTGCCCAAGGATGCCTAAGGATTGACCAGACAAATCCTCCTCCTAAGACAATGAGCCTCAAACTAGGGTTTCACTCCTCATAAAGATGTTTGAGTTCCAATGGTCCCAAATGGTCTTCATTACCCTAATATGTTCTCAATATCATCCATGCCAAGTTTCATGCCTTGCACAATGAGTTTGCTCAGTCAACTTCTCAAATGCCTAAAAATCAATTATACTAGGTCAAAAGTCAATTGTGACCCACATACAGTCAAACCTCAATATTTTTGGTCAACATCAACATTTTGAAGTGATATCCATCATATGATCAAGGGTTGATCATGATTCCTCAAGGAATGCTCCTAATTCATCAAAACTAAAAAGTTGCTAAATTAGGGTTTCTATAGGAAAAGTCAACCAAACTTTGACCAGACATAACTTTCTCATACTTTATCATAAATTTCTCATCCAAGGATAATTTGAAGAGAATCTAATTCCCTACAACTTCTCTTCAGCCCTCAAGTTCAATAAATGCACTCATGAAAAGATATAAAATCAGACATTATGGGTCCTTTTCAAAAGTCAACAAAAACACCTTTTAGGTCAAAGCTTCTTACATGAACATGGAAGATCCAATTGAGATTAAACCAAAAGGTTTGTTTAGAGGACATCCTAAGCTTTCTAAAAAGTCAAAGAACACCCTCCTAGGGTCAAAATCGTGATAGAAATGCATTGTCAAAGTTGGCCATTTTTGGAAATTTTGCACAAAGTCAACAATGCTTAAAATTGTATTTTTTTTTCCACATGGGCCCATCTTTTCAAGATTGAATCTCAGTCATAGTATGGTCCACTACCTATGGGACCATCCTTGCCTCATTTATTTATTTATTTATTTATTTTGATTTTATTTATTTAAAATTCAAATAAAATCAAATAAAATCAAAATAAATAAAATCAATGGGGTGAGATTTGTTTTGCATTGAATTAGAGATCATGCTTGCTGTCACAAAGCCAAACAAAATCATGCAAAATCAAAAACAAGAGGAAATATCCTAATTTGGAAAGTTTGGAAGCAATTTTCAAAAGTTATCAAATCTTGGATTTTTTTCTAAACTTAGCACCCTAATTTGATTCACATACTTATACACAAGCATTCTCAACCTTAAGGACAAGAACTCAGACGTGCGACCTGCCTCAAGGTGTCAAATAAAGTTCCAAATTTTCAAAGAAAAATGCATATCAGATCTTTCTCTACAGGCTAATTCAAGGAGTTTTGGAGCATCAGTGATCATCCACAAAGGTCCTTGAAGCTTTTCCAGTCGCTATCCAAGCTCGCAGCCTTAGGAATCTCTAGATATAAATCACGGTTTGCACCCTTGTAACTTAAATTCATTTTCTTGGTTTTACATGTTTTAAATCGAATTTGATTTCATAAACGTGTTTATAATCATGCTTGGAATCTATTTGAAGGCTTGGATTTAAGTTTTGGCGCAGGAACGGGCTTACACCATTGTTAGGGTTTGTAAGCTCAAAATTGGGGCTTCTTTTTCCAGGAAAAATTGAAGGGGATTATGGGTACTACTGGACTTGGGACAAAATTCCTGATTGATCCCTAGGATTAGTTTTGATTTATATTGCTTGTATCATATTTTTGAATAATGCAGGGTTTTAGCTACGAACAAAATTTGTCACTATAGCCTATAATGACGAAAAACAGCTGTAGGTAAAAGTTCCCCACCTAAAACGAAGGATCCATGAATAAGGTGATGGCGTGGTGCTCATTGATTCGTCCATTCAAACCATTGGGGACCCACAGCGCGTGCGTTTTTGACATGTGTCCATAGACCTTTGTTTGCCTTATGTTATTTTTGTTTTATTTATCTACATGAATGACAAATGGCGCATATGGAAAGGGTGATAAGCTGGTGAAGGTAAGGACTTGGGTTTGATCCTAGGTCTAGGAATTTTGTATTTTCTTAACATTTCCTGCAGGATCCCATGCGTTGCTCCTCCATATGTTCACCCTGCATCCTCAGATCCCACCCTTTAGATCATCTCAAAGCAGATCCAATGCTCCAGAATTGAAGATCCATGGTGCACTCCCTGAAGGCTGATCACACTAGAATGCACGCTGGACAACTGGGCCAACACAACTTGGGCCTAACAATTCAGCTTCACACCCCCAAATTACTAACAATAGCAGCAAGCCCATTTTCTAAACTCTTTTGATTTTTCTTATTTTATTTTCATTATTTAGTTTAATGACTTTTTAATCATTTTTTTATATTATTTTTAAAAAATCATAAAATCAAAAAAATCAAAAAAATAGAATTAGGGTTTTTATAATTAAAATTAATTTTTGAAAATTATTTATTTTAAGTATTTCAACATTGATTATTTTGTTAAATAAAATTAATTAGAAAATTAGGTTTAACTTGCAAAGTTCAACTATTTTTCTCAATAAAAAATACATTTTTTTTTAATTAATTAGATTTTTTAGGCTTCTAATTTGTTCCCGTCTTAACTTTAGCGCGTTTATTTATTTTCACTTTATTTTCTAATTGTTATAATTGCTCTGAGTTTGTAATAACTTTTAAATTAGGTTTATTATTGCTTTCATTTACTATTTCAATTCCCCAAGTTTGGTCATGTAACCCCCTCCCCAAAGCCTTGTAATATCTAGTTTTAAAATTCTCGCACTTTATTTTCCGCTACTATTAACTGTTAGATGATTGATAATAGGATTGTATGCAAAAGATCAATAATTTAAACAAGTAGAACACCCTAAATGTGCAACATAAATGAAACTAAAAACAAACACTTGCACATGTTCACTCTTAGGGTATATCCCTACTTCGGTTGCCTTCGGTAAACGGTCATGAAGTGTAGGGAGTTTTAGTGGTTGCCCTTTAGTCCCAAAATATCAAAAATGACCCATTCGAATGTTGCCTCGGAAAGATCTTTAAGACTCTAGGGTATTTACTAAGGTTTCCTAACCATTGCTTCAGCGACAATAATTGTCCCTTCGAATGTCCCTTTAACTCCAACGATAGGGCTACCTACTCTTTAATAGTAGGATAGTGTTGTCTAAAGGAAACGAGAAAATGAACAGTCTTTTTCGAGTAGGTAGAAACTCTTAAGTACTTGCTCAAAACAACAAAAACTCTTTCACACAAACACTTTCAAAATAGTTTTCGAAAACAACTTCGTCACACTCTTGAGGACAGATACAAAGGTTACCACGAAGTTAAACAAAAACTTTTTAAAACACACACAAGCAATTTCAAATTGAGCAAGTACCTCAGATCCCATGGAAAACCATGGATAGAAAGGGTGCTAATATATTCCCTTTCTATAATCTACCCCCCGTACTCAGAAACATCTCGAAAAATATTTTTTCTATTCTTTTTCCTTTTCCTTTGTTGGATGAAATAAAAGTCGGTGGCAACTCTTGCTTACCGCATATTTGCGAATACAAACGTAAACTAGTATTAACTGACAGTTCTGCCACCGTATCACAATGAGATTTGTTAATTTGTATATGTTCTTATGTAATGTTGGTTATACGAGAATTTCATGTTCATTTGTGATAGACGTGCTAGTGGTTCTACCATTGTTGGTTCCCCACTGGCCAAGATATGGAAGACCAGACATTTACACTCAAGCGGTCTTATGGAGTATAGGAAGAGGGTCAATGTGTTGACCTTATAGGATGTCATCTGGACACCCTACGTAAACCACGGAATGCATCAGGAGTTTGATGATGCTTCCCTTTTTGTGGTTATATGTTAATGAAGACCGTAGTTGCTAGACACTTTACTTGAGAGGAGTATGTTCCAGTTTGAATATATTTTGTATATCTCACGGGCAGTCCTTGTTGTTCCAGCCGAGGGTAATGATAGATGGTTTATGTCTAACATTTCCAGTTGTGCTCGTGTTGTTACAGATCACACATTGAAGGTTCAGTTTCCTGAGAAGTGTGTTGATGGTTACTTAGAATGGTACCTTACTGTATCTCACCCTCACATCATCCCACCTAATGAGCATGCAAATAATGCTCAACCTTCCGATGTTGAAGGATCTTTTAATGACATGTCACTCCTCCACTTAGTGTCCTCAATAAGTCGAAAATCAATATGAGGTTACACACTGTTGAAGTACACAATTGCCATATATGAATATTGAGACATCCTAAGATACTTTTTAACCACATATGATCCATATTTATACAAGTTGGAATTTATTATTTACCATACACAACTAACAATGCAGTCATAGCCTAACAAAATTATCGACAAATCTCAACCGTGAAAATTTAAATTACAGGATATTTCATAGTCCTGCTAAATATCTGGTAAATGCATGATACTTTAAAAAACCAATGATTTTACACTGCTGAATTATTGAACATTTTAGGAAAACTCTAGTAAACCCTGTTTTTTTAAATCGATATTTTTTCCTTGCATCAGCTTTTTCTAAAAACCATTAAAATGTCATATTAGACATTTAGAATATTCTACCTAATTTTTACTCTCATACCGAATTTTTTCTTACGCTGCTAGATTTTTTGTGCACTAATTTTTATTTAAAAAATTGACAAGGATATTTTGATGTTATAGAAAATTGGAAGGTGTCAGAGACATATGGGATGACGGGACAACAAAAGGAAAATGCTCTATTCACTCTTATACGTGTTTCCTGCACCTTTATAAATTTGAAAATGTCCTTTATACGTCCAAAAATGCATCTCCAGATGCACAAAAAATCACCTCAGCATACGCTTTTATGAGATACACCCCGTTTTGAACAAAAAATGGTCCGAAGATGCATTTCCGTATAATATTGGGTGTATTCGGAGATGCATCTTTGAAATATCTCCGAAAGTCCTTTAAAAGGTATTGGAAGCGTTTTAAATGCATGGTGTAACACCCCAAAATAATTATATTATTATTTAATTATTTGATTAATTTATGTTGAGTATTGGTGACTTAATTGTGATGTTTATGTGATGTATGGATGATCATGATATTTCATATGATGTTTTGTGTGGTATATAATGGGGTAGTAGGAATTAAGAAGATAAAGAGTATTTTATAATAATTAGAATAATTAGTTGGAATTATTTAGATCTAATGGTAATTATTTAGAATTATTTTTGATTAAATAAATAGAAGAAATATAAGGTGTAGAAGTGCTAAGGGAAAAATAGTAAGATGCAAGGGACTAAGTGAGGGAAAAAGTGGAAGACCATAGAAAAGGGTTCAAAGGTTAAACAAGGGAATAGAAGAAAAATATTCATTTTGTGCAATCGTGAAAAATAAGAAAACCACTATGGAAAGCTATGGCAAGAAGGGAACAAGGGGTTTGTGTAGAACGCGAAGAGGAATCAGTTGCTAGGAAGAATCTAAGGTAAGAGGATTTATCGTTGTTATTATAATTGATCTAAGGTTTAGATAATTGTAGGTTGTGATGGGGTTTTGGGATGATGATGTTAACATGATGTCTTGATGAAAATTGGTGAAATTATGATATTTCTTACAAAGAATTGATGCATATGATGTATGATAACCGTGTTGTTGTTATGTGATGAAACTAAGTGAACCCATGATGAATTGAGACCTGTACTATGGAGAAATTTTGTAAAAGTTGGGACTGTGTAGTGCAGAATTTGCAACAGAGAAGTCATGTTCGCGCTGGAGCACTGGGCGGTGGTTTTGTGTCGCCAGGCGATAGAGCAACGCTCCATCAGTGTCGAGCGATGAAGCAGCGATGGGAATGGGGTGAAAACATAGCCCCTGTATTTTTATGGGGGTGGTCTACCGCAAGAGCGTCTTCGGGTGACGCAGAAGCGAGAGGTGAGCGTCGAACGAGCAAGATGCAGCGTCGGGCGGTGGAGACCAGAAAAGAATGGATATTTTGTCACTCCCATGTCGTCGGGAGAGCAACTGGCGATGGACAACACTAGTATTTTAAAAGTGTTATAACTTGAGTTTTAGGACTCCGATTGACGCGTCATTCAAAGAGTTAGGAAGCGAATGTGATGAACTATACTTTGATAGAATAAAAAGAGTCATATGATGTATTTTCCAATACCTATGATTTAATGAATAAGATGATTCCGTGATTGTTCTAGTATGGCGTATGTGTATACGATGAATTATTGATGCTATAATGATGTTGTTTCATGTTATGAAGTAAGTATTGATATTTATGATGATTATATGAATGATAATGCATTTTAACTAGAAGTGGTCATTTGGTTATTAAGATGTTTTGTATCATTCATGGAATATGTTAGGGCGTAGCCCAGTGATGATTGCAGGATGTTGTTCCAGTGAGTTTTTTAGGACGAGTAGTCCAATGATGGCATCAATCCCATAGTGTGGATTGAGTGCAAATTGTGATGTGATGTGGTTCCAATTGGGAATCGATCCTATTGGTGGGGATCTTTGGAGAAAACAATGACGATGTCATCAGTGAAGTTTTGATACCACGTGCATGAATCTAAAGAAATTGCATTGCATTATATGTGGCATTGCATGATAATTTGATTGACTGATGTTTTGTGAATGTGTGTTTGTGATAATTTCTAATTGATGGTATTACCATGTGTCTGGTGTGTATTATGGTGCTTGAAGGTATGAGTATGACATGAGGTTTCGATGGTGTGTTTCTTCGGTGTTGTATTATAACTACTATATTTACTCCTTATGTCTTTTATAATGATTATGATTTACTCACCCTTGTTGTTTAGAAATGTTGCCTCTATACGGGGGTGACTTGCAGGTAATTAAGAATAGTTTGTTGAGGCTTAGAGGATTGTTGTGCAATGTGTTCTTTATTTCCTGTAGAATAAAGGGGTCTTCCTCTGATATGTAACATCAGGGATGGGATCATTTGTTTTGAATAATCATGTTGTTTCGTTTAATTTGATATTTGAACTACCCTTTTGGTATTTGAACTGTTTTGATTGGATGAAGTTATTTCAAATTATTTTAATAAAGATGTTTTGAGTTATAAATTTATGCCGCGAGTAATTTGAAAAACTATGGTTGTTAATCATGGAGTACTTAACGTAATTGATTTTTGAAAACTCGTGTTACGGAGCAGGATGTATTTTATTATGAAGTTTGTTTGAAGCAAATGTGACAATTGTTGTACCCCAAAACTTTCTCTCTCATTTCTCAAGACATTTCCCACAAGATCTTCAATAGTTCAAGCTTGCACAAGGATTGGCTAGGACAAAACACTTCCTCAACACTGATACCTCAAATTAAGGTTTGAGTTTTCACAAGGACAATTGGACTTTTAATGCATCATATGACTTTCATGGATCATTATGGACCTTCAAGATTTCTCATGTCAAGTTTCAAGTATTGTAGTTTAAGTTTCCTCAGTCAATTGATCAGATGACCTAAAATCAACTGTATTGGGTAAAAAGTCAATTATGGTCAACTTACAGTCAAACTTCAATATTTTTGACCCATATCAACATTTTGAACTCATATGTATTAATTTATCAAGTTTGGATCACAATTCCCTAAGAAAATTGTTCAGATCACCAAAAGGGCAAAATGGTCAAAATTAGGGTTTTGATTGTATTTCACTGATCAAGAGTTTTTAACCTAATACATGAATTATTGGTTTTAAAAATTATATCAAGGATTCAAATGTATCATCTTGACCTAATGGCATGATTCAATTCATTTCACATTGATAGTTGAAATTTGGTCAACTAATGAAAAATCAACTGTACACTAGAAAGTCAAACTTTGGATTTTTGATCAAAATCAAGTTTCAAAGATCACATTTCATCAAGACATGCAAAAACATGAAACATGATCATCAAGAAATCAAGAAAGTCAAAATTCATTTTGAAAAGTCAAAGTTTCTAAGACTTAGAAATTTTTCTAAGTGTTTTATACATGCTTTTCTTCATGACTTCATGCCAATTTTTCACCATGATGCAAGATGATTCCAGGAAAACTATTAACATGAAAGTTGTAGTTCTTGATTAATTCTAAAAACTTGTATTAGATGGCTTGTGTCCAAAAAAAATGCTTATATTTTGAGTTATAAGGCCATAAAGCCATGAACTTTTCTTAAAACACTTAGTGAAAAATTGACCTAGTTAGGCAGATTTTTGGTACCAACTTCATGACAACTTTTCACATAGTTCCAATTGGATTCTTCAAAAATGGAAAACATGAAGGTTGTATAGGATGTTACAAGCTTCCCAAAAAGTCCAATAACTCATTTAGGTCATGCTTGAGCTAAGAGAATCAAAGAGATGAAGGTAGGGTTTCATTCTTGACTTACAAGGCAGAATTTGTTAGGAACATTTGATCAAATCCACAAGTCATATTGCATAATCTTGCTTTGCAGGCCTCAAACTTGTGTTTCACTCCATAATTAATGGTTTACACAATTTTTTGAGTCATTATCCAAGTTTTTGAAGTATTGTCCAAGTCAATTTTCCATAAATGGCACAAAGTTCACACTTCCATTTTGGAAAAGTTCACTTTAAACACAAAGTCCACTCTCCTTGAGTTTTGCACTTGTTCTTTATGCATACACAACATCTACAAGCCAGAAGAAATATGTTTAAAGCTTACAACCACTCTAGATAGTATTGTACCATGTCTTGGAAGGATGTTTGTCAACTTTGCTTCAAAATCAAGAAACATATCCATAACATGTGATCTTGAAATCTGATCAATGTATGCACTCAAGACTTCTTGCTTATAAATAGAAGAACTATTTGTAAGCTAAGACACGATATTACAAGACCTAAAAACCTCTCAAACTCCCTCAAGCCAGAAGTTTCACAAAACCTCCATTTTTGTGTCATTTCTGACTTTACACACTCATCTTCAAATCCACTCGTGCGTTTCTTGGCCAAACCATTCACAAGGCTTCTAATACACATATAGAGACTATCTCAATCCCTTTTTTCAAACTGTAACACCTACATCACTGTTGTACCCTAAACTTTTCCCTCTCATTTCTCAAGGAATCACCCTGGATCCTCAAGCTTGCTTTCATCCAATTCCAAGCCTTGAATTATCAATTTTTCCAAGCGAACCATTCACAAGGGCAAAATGGTCATTTGCATATTGAGAAGTAAAACTTTGACTTTTGGATCAAAATCAAATCTCAAAAATCATATTTCATCAAGACATGTTGGAATATGAAGTTTGTTTCATCAAGAATTTCAAAAGTCAAATTTTACTTTGGAAAAGTCAAATTCTAAATACTTAGAAATTTTTCTAAGTGTTTGAGAAATATGACAATTCAGAACTTCTGACCATATTATCACTATAACACTCAGTAAATTCTTGACACTCTCAAAGCAGAGTTTGGTTAGAACTTCTGGGCAAGTTTTCACAAAAGCTCAGTCAGAGTTTTCCAGGGTAATTCAAAGAAGGTTAAGAAGTGTGCTGCAAGCTTTCTGGAAGGTCTGAAAGCTCCTTCAGAACATGATGGAGCCAGAAGATAAGAGGATAAGAAGATTGGATGCTACGCAAGCTCAGAACTTCTGATCCAGAACTAAGCCTTGGTGTAGAGTTTCACGTTGCAGGATTTCTGGTTGTGATAAGTCTCATCATCATTTAATGCTCACAACCACCTTCGGAGTCTTTATCCAAAGGATTTTCACCACGTGTACCTCTACTGTCTTGGGATAGCAATTTTGATACTAAGCCCATGCTTGGCTTTTTGCTTTTCCTTAATTCCTGCTGACAACCACCATGCTTGCTTCAAAAACAAGACAGCGCTTCAGCATATGAAGGTTATATTCAATGCTTTGGTCAGAACTTGACCAAATCCCAAAACCTTGTTTATACAACCTGCTGCAGACCTATAACCAACAGCTAGCTCAGCCTACGCCTGCATCCCATAATTACACCAAACTAGCATACGAAAACTGTGACGAAAAGCAAAGGAACAGGATGCCAAAATAGGTTCAAATCCCATTTGTTTTCCCCCCCAAAATCACAGAAAATTCATCTATAAATACTTTACTCCATCACACGCTCAAGGGGCTGGCTTTTGGAGAGAGAGATTGACCAAAAAGAGAGAAAAGGAAGTTATGAAACCTTCATAAAAATCTAGATTTCTCATACACAAAAACAAACCTTTGTTCTTCCTTTTGAATCAAAGAACTTGGCGTTTCCTCTTCCATTACTCTTGCTGATTCCAGAACATCCAAAGGCGGCCACTCAAAGCTCCAAGACCACGCTCCAGATTCAAGGTAAGTCCTTCTGACCTTTGCATTTTTTATTCAGAACATCATTAAACTTGTAAATGCCATAGTATTGATGTTGTTTATATCATTTCATGAATAGAAAAACTATGGATCAAAACTTCTTGATTAGGCCTAGACTCATATTCAGGATTAGAACTTCTATAAACTGTTGTGCTGTTATTCTTTTGACTTGTTGTTTGTTAAAAAATGAGTAAGTTGCTGACGTGCTGATTAATATGAGAAAAGAGTTGAAATGTAATATAGAACTTCCGATTTTTCACATGCTGATAACACACATAACTTCTATGATTTTTTCTCACTGTTAACACACACTGAACTTCTGATTCTTATATGTTGATGACGCACTGAACTGCTAATGTTCACTCACTGGCTCAGCATAACACTGAACTTCTTATGACTCACTCTCTGTTCTAACACAACACAAAACTTCTGAGTTCTCCTTACATGTCAAATACACTGAACCCCTGATGTTTCCATCAGCTGTTTTCAAACACTCAGAGTTTCTGATTTTCACATGCTGATAATATAGAACTGCTGAAGTTTACTCACTGTTTTAACGTAACACAGAACTTCTGACTTTTGGTTCACTGGCTGAACACCATCTAGAACCTCTGTGTTTTTCCTCTAACATTTTTTGCAGGACTTCAGCACATAGAAATCCAGAACCTCTATTCCCGTTCCCTCTGACGTGTCTTGCAGGACCTCAGAGTTTACCAATTCAGAACTTCTAAACTTCTGATACCCACTGTTGTTTCCTGTTGAGTCATCACGCACCTGTCTTCAGAACTTCTGATCCTTATTGTTTTTTCTTGCAGCAACATGTTGTTTTCTATCTTTCATTTATTTTCCTTTTCATCATTTTTAATATCAACATAAAAAGACATAAAAAATATTTTCTTTTATTAACTAATTTATTTCTTTTTTCATTAAGACAAAAACATTTTCTAAACAAGTCCATTTATTTATTATATTGTACATTTCAATATGGTTGTAATAGTAACTTAGGACTTATCTTTACTTGCAACCCCCATTCATAAACCTGTACACCCCATCCCCTAAATATTGTAATAGCGTAGGACTTTACATTTCTGTAATTTATCACTTTCAAATGTAAATGCTAGTAATTAGGGTGTGTATGACAAGATATGAAATCGATAAATAGATCACCCTAATCAAGATTAAAATGCATGTAAATAAAACACATTTGCATACGTACACCCTTAGGGTAATTCCACTTGTTGCCTTACAAAAATGGCCATGTTATGCATGTGGGATGTCTTAGAACAAACAAATCAAAATACAAGATCATAGTCCCTCGATGACGCCATCAAAGTTTCCTTTCAAAATGATCTTAGTCCCTAAAGAAAAGTGCTAAGTCATCTCACAACATTGCTATCATGGTCATACGATGACCCAACGCCCGTCCCTTCACATCCAACGATGGGGCTTCTTACCAAGTCAATGGTAAGATAGCAACATCTAAGGGAGGAAGAAAAACACATCTAAGACCTTTTGAGTAGGTAGATTACTTTTAGTTACTTTCTCAATCTCAAAATAAACATCCTTGCTATTTTCAAAACAATCACATACACTTTCAAAATATTTTCAAAACACTTTCCAAACATGGAATATTTTCAAAAGCTCAACACTTTGTATACGTTCTTACGAACGAGAACTATTACAAAGTTTTCCTAAACGATGGCGCCTTTTCAAAATACTTTCAAAAAACCACACAAAGCACATTGTTCAAAAAAAAGCAAGTGATCTAGCAAGTAACTAAGAGCCCGTGGAAAACCATGGATGAAAAGGGTGCTAATACCTTCCCTTTTCATAATCTACCCCCCGAACTCAAAAACATCTCTAAAGGTCTTTCCTGTGCTTTTTCACCTTTCCTTTTTGGATAAAAGAAAATTCAGTGACGACTCTTGCTAAACCGTAACATTTGCGAACACAAATGCAAAACCTCCAAGTCAGTTCTCCCATGGTATCACAGAACTGACGAATCTGCTGGGGAAAATTATTCTAAAAGTGGGGTTACCTTAGGGTTAGATCACATTTACTTGCTTACATTGTTCAATTTGCTTTCTTTACATTATGGTTCTTTGTTTGGGTTTGTTTTAAATCCTACACCAGGATTTAGGGACAACTTTTAGGTAAGTAGCAATAAACTGTGAAGGAACTGTGCGGGGTATACCAACATGGTTGAAGCAGTAGCTACGTTGATGTGGCACTTTGGTTGGTACCAGTAACCTTTGAGTCAGTCAAGGAGAGTACAGGGCCGCCACGTGGTTTCATGAAGCATCAACTGACCTTAGATCCTTACTTGACCAACTTGGCCATTAGGAAGTAGCGAGATAACCAGATTTGGTGCAGTCTGAAGTTGGTTGATACTTGATGCTACACTCATTGAGGTTTGACTCTTGAGTTTTGTTTGGTTGCGAGTCAATCGCTTATTGAACGAAACTTAGGGAAAAGATCAGTGATATTGAGATTCCTTAGAACCCGATTACTATTAACTAGGACAGGTTGAGCCAACTAAACTTCAAGAGGGTACTTACCTACAAACTCTATGCAAGCCTAAACCTAAGGACTTTTTCTACTTTGTGTGAATATGATTATTTGTATATAAACTTGCTTACCTCGCATATTTGTACATAACATCATAACATCATACCATAGCATTTTCAATAACCATTTCAAGGATCTCGAGGGTCTTTGATGCAGGGTCACGTTGAACCATACGTCTATCAAGGGGAAAGGGGATTTATTTTCCTCTAACCAAACACTGTCAAAATCAGGTACAACGAACAAAAATCAAGGGCTATGACCCACTTGACATGGTGAGCTTAATTCTCATGGAAAGACATCCACCGATACAAAGTTCTCCAATCAAAGATGTTGATCAAAGTTCAACTTCTAACTTTTTCTTGTGTTTACCCCACGAGATGCTTGAAAAAATGTATCCACATATCATGCATCATATAGGTTTCTCTCATACATGTCTCCTTATCTTCCTACTGTTTATTTCAGTAGAGATGGCTCTAGAGCAGACTATCAAAGACATCCAGGCTCAAAACGCTCAACTTCAAGAGATGTTCTTGAACCTATCCAAGGGGCAAGAAGAGGTGAAAGCTCTCCTCACTAGGGGCATGACCATGGGGAATCCTGAGGGCAACAAAGATGACCAGTTGGAACGGCTACAAACTGAGATAGCGATAATGAAGGTCCAAATGATGGGACAACTGGTGGGCCAGATGGCTCTTATCCAAAACTTGGCTCAGGGACAAGAAGAGTTGAGAGTCCTCATCAACAAGCTTCGTCAAGATGGATGTAACCAAATGGGGAAAACATATAGAATTGGGGATCAGGTCATCATTCAGCCTCCCATGGGACAAGAAGCATGTTTAAGGGAGAGAAGACCTTCCCAATTTTCTTCCACGTCACGAGCCCAACAACGACTTCGTCAACATCAACCAGAAAATCAGCAAAGGCAAAGCGAGCCCAAAAGACATTTTACCAACATCAACATACCACTGTCCCAAGCTTTGCAACACATGCTGAGGATGAATCTGATTACACCAATAAGACCTCATCCAAATACCAAAACTTTTTCTCCCAGCTACAATTCCGATGCTAGATGTGCCTATCATTCTGATAGTCTTGGGCATGATACAAACGATTATTGGGCGTTGAAGTACAAAATTCAAAACCTAATCGACAAAGGAGTGCTGGAGTTCACACAAGACGGCCAGACTGAGTTCTTCTGCCATCCTTCAAAGGCTCACTACCTAAAGTGACAAGTTTGAACAAATAGGCTTCTTGTTTCATTTTGAATTTCCAATTGTAATTTCTTTTGTTATTCAAACAATTATCTATTAATGTCAAACTTTGTTTCATTAATGCACTGCATATGTTTGTCTTGATTTGATCCACTCATTTTCATTTAAACTATGCTTTCTACTTTCTTTATGACATTTAACTCTTGCTAAAAGTTACAAGCCTTTAGAGGGAGGATGATGAAAACAATGCCCTAATCTCATACAGTATGCTTTTGAATAGACCTAGCCGACGATGTACAAGCATTCTTTCAAATCCTAAACACTGGAGTCATAAGGAAGATAATCCCTAGTCAACCCTTTCGAGCCAAAGAAGTAGAAGTTTTTCTTTTTTCACAAAATTAAAACCTTTACACAAAACTTGGGGCAGGGTAGTCTCTCAGTTAATTCAAACGCGCGTTAAGCCGCAAACTCTCATCTCATAATACAACGAATGACGTTAAGAAACGTTCCTCTGGAATCAAAAGACGGTGATGGTTCCCTATCACATAGGCAGTCATTATCTCTCAAAAAGAAAAGCCCACTAAGTCAAAACCTACAAAGGAGGCTTAAGAAAACCGGGGCATCTCGCTGACTGTAATCTCAAAACAATAACAGTCAGGCAAAAATCAGGGATAACAAATCAAAAGAAAGAGGTCACTACAAATCCTCGACAACACAAAAAAAATGTTGCAAAAATGACTGCCTTCCGATAAACTTAACTTGTCTGAACCATCACCAAAATGTCATTCCAGACTCAATTGGAGTTCAAACGCACAATTAACTGAGTTTAGGATTGAAGAACATCACGATGAAAGGGTGGGTACAAATACACTTTGAGCCTTTATCCTTTTTTTCTTAAACCGTGAACCAAGCCACGTTACAACCCTCCAAAAGTCCTAATTGAAGCATGGGTTAGTTCGAAAGCATACTGTTACAAAAGGTACCCTGACTCCTGTAAGGCTTTACTCAAAATCCAGAGTTGAATTACCAACTTCTTTACTTGCTAAAAATGCATTTTTCAAAACTTCAAGACAGACATAAACTTTGCATTACTTGAATATCACTGTTTGCATGTGGCTATTTGTTTGACAGCGGAGAAATTCACACAACGAATATCCGATGAACGAAAGCTCTCTCAGTGAACAAAATCAATTCAAGTAGGATGACACTTCCATTGACAAATCTCCCATTAACAAGGGGGCATGACATGTCACTATCTAGTACACTTGGGGCAGTCCAATTAAGATTCCAAGAAATCTCTCAAAGTGCAGAGTAACCAGGGGCAGGTCTCCATCTCCGTCACTTGGGGCATTAAACATCAATCTCAGTAAAGGGTTACGTATAAATCAAACATCTTTTGGCAATGCCACAAATATTTTCTGCTAGGGGCAATGAAAAGTCTCCCCAAAGTCCTTCTCATAGGATGATTCCCCAGCAAGAGTTTAATCTCCGAACACCTTTCCCCAGCTGAGACAACTTCAAGAATCCTCGAGGACTTCCCCCAACGAAGTCGTCACCTCTCAAGCAGACCGCAACAGGGTTTATTTCCCCAACAAATGATAAGATTCCCCAACTTGAGTTTTCCTCTCCGACTACTACAAATCAAAGGACCACAACTCCTCTTCCCCAGAAGACTACTCTACAATCCCCAACAAGTTATTGTGAAGCCTGGAATCCGACCAGATAACAGCTAACTTTTGATTCTCTCCAGCCAAAGATAATTCCCCAGTAGAGCAACGGACAACCGAGACTCCTGAACTCTTTTCCCAAGCAGGAATAAACATTCTCCCCACAAAGTTTTTAATATTCTCTAGCGGAGTTCTCCTCAAACAACAAAACAAGAATCCCCAGTGGAAACATCCTAAGCAAAATTTTAAGACACACCAACTCTTCAATAGCAGTCCAGGATTTAACGACTCCCCAGCATTTGTCGAGGATTTATTTTCCCAGACAAAGATACACTTCAATAAACATGTCATATTTCATACATCCTTTTTGCATACATGATAAGTGCATACGACACAATCTCATTTATTTTGAGAACATCATGGCATCATGCATTTCGTACATCATGACATTGCATAAAACTAACATTCTACCTTTTTCAGGAAAGATCGATCAATAGATGGTTACCATTAACCATTTTCAAGTTCCAGATTAATACCTGTAACAAGCCAGGAAAACTATATGTGGACGACTGATTGTAGATTAATACCTGAAACCAGACAGGACAACTATCTACTTTACCATCATGAAGCAACCCTACACCGGTTCCTTCTCTTTCCAAAGATGAAGTTTTACACGAACTCATCATCAAGCAACCCTACACAGGTTCCTTCTCAAGAAATTTCATATACAGTTTTACACGGACTCATCATCAGGCAACCCTACACAGGTTCCTTCTCAAGAAATTTCAGATGCAGTTTTACACTGACTCATCATGAAGCAACCCTACACAGGTTCCTTCCTTCCAAGATGAAGTTTTACACAGAATCGTCATCAGGCAACCCTACATAGGTTCCTTCTCAAGAAATTTCAGATGCAGTTTTACACGGACTCATCATCAGGCAACCCTACACAGGTTCCTTCTCAAGAAACTTCAGATGTAGTTTTACACGGACTCATCATGAAGTAACCCTACACAGGTTCCTTCTTTCCAAAGATGTAGTTTTACACTGACTCATCATCAGACAACCCCACACCGGTTCCTTCCTTTCAGATGCAGTTTTATACTGACTCATCATCAGGCAACCCTACACAGGTTCCTTCTCAAGAAATTTCAGATGCAGTTTTACACAGACTCATCACGAAGCAACCCTACACCGGTTCCTTCCTTCCAAGATGAAGTTTTACACGGACTCATCATCAGGCAACCCTACACCGATTCCTTCTCTTTCCAAGATGCAGTTTTACACTGACTCATCATGAAGTAACCCCACGCCGATTCCTTCTTTCCAAAGATGCAGTTTTACACGAACTCATCATGAAGAAACCCTACACCGGTTCCTTCCTTCCAAGATGAAGTTTTACACGGACTCATCATGAAGTAACCCTACACAGGCTCCTTCCCAAGAAATTCCAAGATGAAGTTTTACACTGACTCATCATTAGGCAACCCTACACTGGTTCCTTCTCTTTCCAAGATGCAGTTTTACACAGACTCATCATCAAACAACCCAACCTTCCGATACAGTTCAAATGCACTCCAGACATGGACGCCATTCTGACAATCGTGCAGTTCTAGCTTACAGGTACAGTCCAGCAAATTTTTGGATGGCATCTTTAAGCCCGTCTCCAACAACTATCCACTACCTTTCCAAATGGCATCTTTAATCCCATTCCCTACATAATAAACTAACACATCTTCGAGTGCAAGTTTTCTGGGCACTCTAGTGTTCAATCATCTTCCACCTTCAAGTCATGAATGGTGGACTCACCAATCTAACTCTTCAGGTGTAAGAAGATTGAACAGGAGCAACTATTGTACCCCAAAACTTTCCCTCTCATTTCTCAAGGAATCACCCTGGATCCTCAAGCTTGCTTTCATCCAATTCCAAGCCTTGAATTATCAATTTTTCCAAGCAAACCCTTCACAAGAGAAAAATGGTCATTTGCATATTGAGAAGTCAAACTTTGACTTTTGGATCAAAATCAAATCTCAAAAATCATATTTCATCAAGACATGTTGGAATATGAAGTTTGTTTCATCAAGAATTTCAAAAGTCAAATTTTACTTTGGAAAAGTCAAATTCTAAATACTTAGAAATTTTTCTAAATGTTTGAGAAATATGACAATTTTAGAACTTCTGACCATATTATCACCATAACACTCAGCAAATTCTGGACACTCTCAAAGCAGAGTTTGGTCAGAACTTCTGGGCAAGTTTTCACAAAAGCTCAGCCAGAGTTTGCCAGGGTAATTCAAAGAAGGTTAAGAAGCTTGCTGCAAGCTTTCTGGAAGGTCTGAAAGCTCCTTCAGAACATGTTGGAGCCAAAATATAAGAGGATCAGAAGATTGGATGCTACGCAAGCTCAGAACTTCTGATCCAGAACTAAGCCTTGGTGTAGAGTTTCACGTTGCAAGATTTTTGGTTGTGATAAGTGTCAGCATCATTTAATACTCACAACCACCTTCGGAGTCTTTATCCAAAGGATTTTCATCACGTGTACCCCTACTGTCTTGGGATAGCAATTTTGATACTAAGCCCATGCTTGGCTTTTTGCTTTTTCTTAATTCCTGCTGACAACCACCATGCTTGCTTCAAAAACAAGACAGTGCTTCAGCATATGAAGGTTATATTCAACGCTTTGGTCATAACTTGACCAAATCCCAAAACCTTGTTTATACAACCTGCTTCAGACCTATAACCAACAGCTAGCTCAGCCTACGCCTGCATCCTATAATTACACCAAACTAGCATACGAAAACTGTGACGAAAAGCAAAGGAACAGGATGCCAAAACAGGTTCAAATCCCATTTGTCCCCCCCCCCAAATCACAGAAAATTCATCTATAAATACTTTGCTTCATCACATGTTCAAGGGGTTGGCTTTTGGAGAGAGAGATTGAGCAAAAAGAGAGAAAAAGAAGTTGTGAAACCTTCATAAAAATCCAGATTTCTCATACACAAAAACAAACCTTTATTCTTCCTTTTGAATCAAAGAACTTGGTGTTTCCTCTTCCATTACTATTGCTGATTCCAGAATATCCAAAGACAACCACTCAAAGCTCCAAGCCCACGCTTCAGATTCAAGGTAAGTCCTTCTGACCTTTGCATTTTTTATTCAGAACATCATTAAACATGTAAATACCATAGTATTGATGTTGTTTATATCATTGCATGAATAGAAAAATTGTGGATCAGAACTTCTTGATTAGGCCTAGACTCAGATTTAGGATTAGAACTTCTATAAACTGTTGTGCTGTTATTTTTCTGACTTGCTATTTGTTAAAAAATGAATAAGTTGCTGACTTGCTGATTAATATGAGAAAAGAGTTGAAATGTAATATAGAACTTATGATTTTTCACATGCTGATAACACACAGAACTTCTATGATTTTTTCTCACTGTTAACACACACTGAACTTCTGATTCTTATATGTTGATAACACACTGAACTGCTAATGTTCACTCACTGGCTCAACACAACACTGAACTTCTGATGACTCACTCACTGTTCTAACACAGCACAGAACTTCTGATGACTCACTCATTGTTCTAACACAGCACAGAACTTCTGAGTTCTCCTTACATGTCAAATAAACTGAACCTCTAATGTTTCCATCAGCTGTTTTCAAACACTCAGAGTTTCTGATTTTCACATGCTGACAATATAGAACTGCTGAAGTTTACTCACTGTTTTAGCGTAACACAGAACTTCTGACTTTTGGTTCACTGGCTGAACACCATCCAGAACCTCTGTGTTTTCCCTCTAACATTTTTTGTAGGACTTTAGCACATAGCAATCCAGAACCTTTGTTCCCTTTCCCTCTGATGTGTCTTGCAGGACCTCAGAGTTTACCAATTCAGAACTTCTGAACTTCTGATACCCACTGACGTTTCCTGCTGAGTCATCACGCGCCTGTCTTCAGAACTTCTGATCCTTATTGTTTTTTCTTGCAGCAGCACGCTGTTTTCTATATTTCATTTATTTTCCTTTTCATCATTTTTAATATCAACATAAAAAGACATAAAAAATATTTTCTTTTATTAACTAATTTATTTCTTTTTTCATTAAGACAAAAACATTTTCTAAACAAGTCCATTTCTTTCTTATACTGTACATTTCAATATGGTTGTAATAGTAACTTAGGACTTATTTTTACTTGCAACCCCCATTCATAAACCTGTACACCCCATCCCCTAAATATTGTAATAGCGTAGGACTTTACATTTCTGCAATTTATCGCTTTCAAATGTAAATGCTAGTAATTAGGGTGTGTATGACAAGATATGAAATCGACAAATAGATCACCCTAATCAAGATTAAAATGCATGTAAATAAAACACATTTGCACACTTACACCCTTAGGGTAATTCCACTTGTTTCCTTACAAAAATGGCCATGTTATACATGTGGGATGTCTTAGCACAAACAAATCGAAAAATACAAGATCATAGTCCCTCGATGATGCTATCAAAGTTGCCTTTCAAAATGATCTTAGTCCCTAAAGAAAAGTGTTAAGTCATCTCACAACATTGCTATCATGGTTATACGATGACCCAACGCCCGTCCCTTCACATCCAACGATGGGGCTTCTTACCAAGTCAATGGTAAGATAGCAACATCTAAGGGAGGAGGAAAAACACATCTAAGACCTTTTGAGTAGGTATATTACTTTTAGTTACTTGCTCAATCTAAAAACAAACATCCTTCCTATTTTCAAAACAATCACATACACTTTCAAAACATTTTCAAAACACTTTCCAAACATGGATAATTTTCAAAAGCTCAACACTTTGTATACGTTCTTATGAACGAGAACTATTACAAAGTTTGCTTAAACGATGACGCATTTTCAAAATACTTTCAAAAAACCACACAAAGCACATTTTTCAAACAAAAGCAAATGATCTAGCAAGTAACTAAGAGCCCATGGAAAACCATGGATGAAAAGGGTGCTAATACCTTCCCTTTTCATAATCTACCCCCCGAACTCAAAAACATCTCTAAAGGTCTTTCCTGTGCTTTTTCACCTTTCCTTTTTGGATAAAAGAAAAGTTGGTGACGATTCTTGCTAAACCGCAACATTTGCAAACACAAATGCAAAACCTCCAAGTCAGTTCTCCCACCGTATCACAATCACCATCTTCCATTTTCAAAAATAGAGGTCTGCATCTTGTCTTCTCCAAGCCATTTCAAGCATTCTCAGCTCAAGGTAAACATTGGAATAGCTTCCTAGGGACTCAAGGAAGATGACCTGATCATTACATCAACTTGAATCAAGCTCATTTGCAGAACACGATTTCTAGTTTTGAGGTAAAATTTATGACTTTAAATCTCTTCATGTAGTCATTGTTAGTCTTCAATTTTCAAAGATAAAATATAGACATCATAGCCCTGAAGATGACCATATCCTTAGATTTCATTTACATTGACTGAGTAGTGAGAATTTTAAGTTTGAAATCTCTGAAAAGTTAGGTCAGAATTTGGTACCATTAGAAATTCTCATTCATCTTTGATTTATACCTTTAGTTATTTACATTTCTAGAACCGTGATGAAATTTTAAACAACTTTCATGTTTATATTTTCCATTTTGGTTTAGAGGTGAAGAAGTTACAGGTTTTGAAAATTTTGTGAAACTTTCTGGTGCGAGGAAGAAGAAGATAATAGCCATGGGGTCATTTTAAAATATAACGTGATGGTTTAACATTAATCAACGGATGTATCACCACTCCAGTGGTTAAAGTACGCGCATGTTACCTCTTGGACCTGGGTTCGAGCCCCAATGTTCATTTTGTGATTTTTTTTTCATATTGTTTCTGTTTCTTTTTTGTTTGAAGGCACAACGCTTGGGCCCTAGGTCTTTGGGCCTTTCCATTTTATTTTATTTTCTCACCCCCCCTGTCTCATGTATGCCACGCATCCCATTTCACTTTTTTATTATTTTGTTTTAGGATGCTTACAAATCACCCCTCTCACCTTTACACCCCCCTAATTTAATTTCACATTTTTATTTTATTTTCTCTTTATTATTTTTATTATTAATTTTTTTTATAATTCAAAAAAACCTAATAAATATTTTATATTTATTGCTTAGAATATTTAGTATATCCTTTTATTTTATTTCTTTTAAAACAAGAAAGACCAAAAATATTCCTTTAACAAATATCTTCTTTCTTAATTAATATTAGACTTAGATTTATTTTATTTTCTTTTTAATTAAAATCAATTTAGAACTTTGTTTTTTTATTAATTAACTATTTTCTTTTTAGTTTAATTAAGATAAACCCTTTTATACAAAGAATCCAAACAAAAACAATTTTCTTTTCCTTGTATATTATCTCACGTTCTTGTACATTATTTACTCAAGTTCAATATGGTTGTAATAATAAATTAGGTTTTTATTTACTTGCTTCCATATTTGTAAATTTGTACCCTCATCCCCAAATAATGTAATAGCGTAGAATTTTACATTTCTGTAATTTATCGCTTCCAATATAAATGCTAGTAATTAGGGTTTGTATGGTAAGACTAAAATCAAAAAATAATAAACCCTAATACAAGACAAATAATGCATGAAAAACAAACACTTCGCACACTTGCACCTCTAGGGTTAACCCACACTTGTTGCCTTGAGAATAAAATAGTCATGTCTCGCATGTGGAATACTTTAGCAAAAACAAACAAATACAAGATCATAGTCCCTCGATGACGCTTCAAATATTGCCTTTATAAATTATATTAGACCCTTACAAAATTGCTAAGGTACCTCACAACATTGCTTTTAATGACTATACGATGACCCACGCATGTCCCTTCACATCCAATGATAGGGATTCTTATCAATCAATGGTAAGGTAGCAATATCTAAAGGAGGAGGAAATGAACAAAGACTTTTTGAGTAGGTAGAACGCTCGTAATTGCTTGCTCACAACCATCTTCAAAATAACATCTTTCAAACACACCAACACTTTTCCATGAAATATTTTCAAATGTCAACACTTTGTATGCATTCTTATAGAGACGAGAATCATTACAAAATTCTCTTAAACGAAGGCACTTTTAAAAAATACTTTCAAAAACATCACAAACACATTTCAAACAAAGCATTTTCAAAGTGAGCTACCAACTAAGAGCCCGTAGATAACTACAGATGAAAAGGGTGCTAACACCTTCCCTTTTCATAACCTATCCCCCGAACTCAAGAAATTTCTCAAAAGGTCTTTTTTGTTCTTTTCACCCTTTCCTTTATTGGATAAAAGAAAAGTCGGTGGCGACTCTTGCTATCTGCAATAATTGCGATAAAATGAAAAACACCCAAGTCAGTTCTCCCACCGTATTACAACACCCTTTTGGGTGCATTACACAAATTTTATTATTGAATTACTCTGCGAATATTCCTTGGGGTTTAGAATGGTGTTACATTAGTGGTAACAAAATAGGTCGGTTTGTCCGACCAGGTTTTCTTATGATGTGTATGTCTTGTCGTCGATTAGTATGAGTATATTGTCATGAGTATTTCTGATGTTAGTTTTCAGTGTGTAGAATTTCCAGAAGAAATGATGTTGTGATTGGTGCTGCTTTGCAGGTCGCTGCTCAGGATGTGCAACATTAGCCCAATGCTGGCGGGAATGATAAATCTCGTGTTTTAGAGACGTTTAAGAGGAATCATCCTACTTTTTTCAAAGGTAGATATGATCCTGATGAAGCGCAAACTTGGCTTAAGAAAATTGATAGTATCTTTCGAGTCATGGATTGCTCTGAGTCGCAGTGCGGTTCGATATGCATCAATTGGTAGAGGAAGTTGATAACTGGTGGGTTGGAACCCGCCAGAGACTGACAGCGGTGGGTGAAGTTATTACTTGGGTTGTGTTCAATAGGGAGTTTCTGAGGAAGTACTTGCCCGAGCATGTGTGTGGGAAGAAAGAGATGGAGTTTCTGGAATTGAGACAAGGGAACTTGACTGTGATTGAGTATGCATCAAGTTTTATGAAATTGACAAAGTGTTATCTATATTGCAGCGAAGCGACTGCTGAATTCTCGAGGTGTATCAAGTTTGAGAATGGTTTTCGTCTGGAAATCAAATGGGTAATTAGATATCAGCAGATCCGTGTGTTTTCAGAGTTGGTGAATAGCTATAGCATTTATGAATAAGACAACAAAGCTCATTCATCTCACTACAAGAGTTTGAACAAGAAAAAGAGGAAAGCAGTATTAAGATCGTAAGAAGCCTTATGATGCTCCAGCTGATAAAGGGAAACAAAAGGTTTATGATGGGAAGAAGACAATTGAGAGAGGAGCTCCTTCTCCTGTCAAGTGTTATAGGTGTGGTGAACAAGGTCACTATTCTAATGAGTGTGAGAATGAGGTGTTGAGATGCTACAAATGTGGTAAGACAGATCATCATGCTCCTGATTGCAAGAAAGATGGTCCAACCTATTTCAATTGTGAAGAGCAGGGTCATATCAGTACTTAGTGTCAGAAGCCAAAGAAAGAAGTTGTTCCCCCGACCAACGGTAGAGTGTTCTCTTTGAATGGATCAGAGGATTCCAAGGGGTATAACTTGATTCGAGTACTTGTTTTATTAATGATGTTGAATTTGTTGCTATTATTGATACTAGTGCTACACATTCCTTTATTTCGCATGTATGTGCTAATATGTTAGGATTTAAGTTATTAAATATGAATGGTAGTATGGTGATAAATACTCCTGCTAGTGGTTCTGTTACTACTACTTATGTTTGTTTGAAATGTCCTTTGATTATTTATGGCAAGGATTTTGTGATGGATTTGGTGTATCTTCCCTTACACCAAATTGACATTATTCTTGGGATGAACTGGTCGGAGTTCAACTATGTTCACGTTAATTGTTACAATAAGACTTTGAGGTTTCCTAAGTTCAGTGATAATGGATAATTGATGTTATTATCTATTAAGCAAGTGAATGAACTTATGGAAGATGGAGCTTTGATGTTTGCAATGTTTGTATCGCTGCAAGTTGATCGTGAAGCTACGTGTTGTACCCCAAAATTTTCCCTCTCACTTATCAAGAATTTTCTCACAAGATCTCTTTGACTCAAGACTGGATTAGGGTTTGACCAGCTCAAGACATCTCCTCATGCACTGATGACCAAAATTAGGGTTTGAGTTTGCACAAGGATTTTTGGACTATCAATGCTTCATATGACTTTCAAGGATCATTTTGTACCCCTAAGATTACTCATGTCAAGTTTCAAGCCTTGAATCACAATTTTGATCAGTCAATTGAACAGTTGACTTAAAATCAGTTGTATTGGGGGAAAAGTCAATCATGGCCAATTTACAGTCAAACTTCATAATTTTTGATCCACATCAACATCTTAGACTCATGTGTATCATTTGATCAAATTTGGACCATAATTCCTCAAGAAATTTGATCAAATCATCAAAAGGGCAAAATGGTCAAAATTAGGGTTTTGACTGGGAAGGGGAAATTTCTGATTTTTGACCTAGAAAATGATCAATTGGTTTGAAGAATGATTTCAAGAGTTCAATTGCATCATATTGACCTAAGACATGGTTCAAAACATTACAAATCCATTGGATTGACAGGTGAATTTTTCTGTCAACTGTATACTAAAAAGTCAAACTTTGACTTTTTGGTCAAATTCAAGTGCCAAGGATCATAATTCATCAAAACATGTCAAAATGTGAAACTTGTTCATCAAGAAATCAAGGATTTAATATTTTGTTTTGAAATTTTGAAATTTCTTAACTTAGAAATTTTTCTAAGTATAGAAAATTTCTTATTTTTTTCAACTTTGAGCCAAATTTTCACCATGATGCAAGATGATTCAAAGGAAATTTCCAACATGAAAGTTGTAGATCTCAATGAAATATACAACTTTTATTCACACAATTTCTCCTAAAAATGATTGGATCTCAAGATATAATTTTGTGAATACATGCTCATGAACTAAAATAACTTAGTGAAATTTTGCCCTAGTTAGGCAGATTTTTGACCTAACTTCATGCCAATTTTCACATAGTTCCAAAGGGAATTTTCAAAAGAAATTCAAAGATGAGTTGTAGAGAACATTGCAAGATTTCTAAAATGTCATAGAAATCCTTGAGATCATTCCTGAGTAGGGAGAATGGAAGAGATGAAGTTGGTGATTTATCACTTTGATTTCAAGCCATTTCATGATGAACAAAAATTCAAATCCAAGCCTAGGCTGCATAATATTTGCTTTGCAGGCCTCAAACTTGTTTCTCACTCCATAATTAAATGTTTACACAGATGATAGAGCTTTAATCCAAGCACTTGAGCCTTTATTTAAGTTACAATTCCATTTATGGCACAAAGTTGCCATTTCCATTTTGATAAAGCATTACTTTTGCCTTTGTCAACTTCTTGAGCCTCTCAATTGTTTTCTATGCACACAAGAAAAGTAAAAACCAAAAGCAACTTGTCTAAGGCCTCTACCAACTCAGATCATGCTTGTACAACACTTAGAGACTTGTCTCCTCACTTTTCTTCAAAAGCAAGTTATAGAGCCAAAAGGCTATAACTCAGAAACCTTGAGTGGAGTTGGTCTCTAACCTTTTCCATACATATACACAAGTGTATTGCAACATAACACACAAATGCTAAGACTCCAAAACACTCCCAAACACTATGTAACTCAGAATCTGCCATAGCTTGACAATTTTGAACTTTACATAGCCATCTCCAAATCCACTCGTGCGTGTTGAGTTTTAACTACCCAAACACTTAATATACATCATATCTAAGTGATCCAGACCCCTATTCCATCACTGTAACTCCTCCTCCACCATCCACCATTTTCAAACATCAAGCTTGCAGGTTGACTTGAGTAGAGAGATTCAGGGACTTTCAAGACAAAATAAGGACTGGAATACACTCAGTGAGGTCCAGGCAAGCTAAACAGATCCTCAGGCCTTCTCAAAACTTTCTCAAACTCCATTCACGATCCCAGCTGCAAGAGGTAAAAACTCAAACTTCTATCTCTTCATACAAGCATCTTTTGGTCCTGATTTATGAAAGCAAAATGTAGATATCCTTGCTCTAAAGCTAACCATGTTCATAGTTTTCATTTATATTAATTGTGTATAGAGAATTTTAGATTTGAAATTTCTGCAAAAATTAGGTTTTAAATTAGGGCCAGTAAAATTAGACTTCATCTTTGAATTTTAGTTTACATAAATTATATGGTTGAACTCGTGGGAAGAAACACCATAACTTTCATGTTTGAACTTTCCATTTTTATGGAGAATTGAAGAAGATACAAGTGGTCCGGCCATGGCTCAAGGTTGAAGATGAAGTTGCCTTCAAGAGGCGTTTTCTAATATATATTTATGTTTGTGTTTATATAAACAGATGTACAGCCACCCTAGTGGTAAGGCAGCGCGCAAAAATGCTAGAGGTCATGGGTTCGAGCCTCAGCGCGCTGCCTTTTGCATTTTTCTCACTTTTTCCATTTTTTTGTGTTTCTTGCAGCGCATGAGCTTCAGTTTCATGGGCCTTTTGATTTTTTTCTAACATCCTACACCCTGTCTACTTATGACACCCCTGGCCCATATCATTTTATTTATTTATTTTATTTTAATTTTATTTTCTTAAATATATTTTTCTTAATATTAAAAATCAAAAAAATATAAAAAATGAAAGATTTATATTTTGACTTGTTTTATTTTATTTTTCTCACATATTTTTATTTAGTTATATATTATCTATTTTTATTAAATAAACTTTGTAAATTAAATTATAACTAGTTTAATATTTATTTTTTCCTTATACCCATTAAATATTTATTTTAATATAAAAAATGACCAAAAATACCTCATAATGCCATATATTATTTTCAAGACAAAAAAAATACAAAAAAAATACTTTTTTCATAAAGAAACTTATTTTCTTTTTATCAAATAGAATTAGGGTTTATTCAAAAACCTTTTCTTAAATAATTCCTTTCCTTAATTAATTTAAGTTGATCTTGATTTATTTATTTTCTAATTAGGATTAGGTTAAAACTTTTCCATATAAAAAACCAAACAAAAATCTTCTTTGCATTTACACACCTTTGCATATTTAATTCATCTTGTATATTATTTATTCCAATATTTGTACATATTTAATTTGGTTGTAATAGATTAATTAGGTTTATATTATTGCAATCCCCATTCATAAATTGTATACCCCCTCCCACAAATGTTGTAATAGCGTAGTAACTTTAAATTTTGCAATTTATCGCTTTTATATAACATGCTAGTAATTAGGGTTTATATGGCAAGATAAAACCAATCAAATAGAAAACCCTAATTCCAGACAAAAACAAGCATGAAAATAAAACTCTTGCACACAAACACCCCTAGGGTTATCCCACTTGGTTGCCTTATACAAAAATGGTCATATTATGCCTGTAAGGTATCTTAGCAAAACAAACAAATACAAGATCATAGTCCCTCAATGACGCTATTCAAAGTTGCCTTACCAAATGATCTTAGTCCCTCAAAAATGCTAAGATACCTTGCAACATTGCTAATCATGGCTATACGATGACCCACGCCCGTCCCGCTTACATCCAAAGATAGGGTTGCCTACCAAATAAATGGTAAGACAACAATATCAAAGGAAAATAAAATGAACAAGAAAGACATTTGTGTAGGTAGATTGCTCTTAATTACTTGCTCCATTTCAAAACAAATATCCTTGCTATTTTCAAAACAAACACACACATTTCCAAACTTCCTACAAACATTGAAAACATTTACAAAAAGATCAACATCTTTGTATACATTCTTACGAACGAGAATCATTACAAAGATTGCCTAAAAAATGGCCTCTTTTACAAAATACTTTCAAAAACCACACAAAGCATAATTTCAAACAAAAGCAAGTGATCTAACAAGTAACTAAGAGCCCATGGAAAACCATGGATGAAATGGGTGCTAATACCTTTCCTTTTCATAATCTACCCGTTGAACTCAAGAAACAATCTCAAAGGTCTTTTCTGTGCTTTTTCACCTTTCCTTTTTAAATAAAAGAAAAGTCGGTGGCGACTCTTGCTAACAGCAACATTTGCAATCAAACGCAAAACCTTTAAGTCAGTTCACCCACCGTATCACACTATGAGTTTTGAATCGCCTGTTGTTTGTGAATTTCCAAAAGTGTTTCCAGATGACATCAGTGATTTACCTCCGGAGTGTAAAGTGGAGTTTTCTCTAAATATAGTGCCAGGTACATGTCCAGTGTAAATGTCTCCTTATTAGATATCATCTTCAGAGTTAAGCGAGTTGAAGAAACAACTATAAAAGATGCTTGAGAAGATATTTGTATGACTGAGTGTTTCACCGTGGGGTGTGTGTGTGTGTGTTGTTGGTCAAGAAGAAAGATGGAAGTATGAGATTATGAGTGGATTATAGACAGTTGAATAATGTGACTATTAAGAATAAGTATCCACTTCTGAGGATCAACGATTTGATGGATCAGTTAGTAGGTGCTTGTGTTTTCAGCAAGATTGATTTGAGGTCGAGTTATCATCAAATTATTGTTAAACTAGATGATATTCCCAAGATGGCTTTTCGAACGAGGTATAGACATTACGAGTACATTGTGATTTCGTTTGGTGTATCTAATGTGCCAAGTGTTTTCATGGAGTATATGAATAGAACTTTCTATTTGTATCTGGATAAGTTTGTTGTGGTTTTCATTGATGATATCCTAATTTATTCCAAATCCGAAGAAGAACATGTGGAGGATTTGAGATTTGTGTTTCAAGTGTTAAAATAGAAGAAGTTATATGCTAAGTTGTTGAAGTGTGAATTTTGGTTGAAGGGAGTAAGTTTCCTTGGTCGTGTGATTTCTAATGGTGGAATTGTTGTGGATCCTTCTAAGGTTGATACGGTGTTGCAATAGGAGAATCTGAAGTCTGCGACTGAGATTCAAAGTTTTCTTAGTTTAGTAGGTTATTACTGAAGGCTCATTGAAGGATTTTCTAAGTTAGCATTACCATTAAGTCAATTGACTAGAAAAGGTCAAGCTTATGTGTGGGATGTTGTGTGTGAAGAAAGTTTCATAGAATTGAAAAAGAAATTGTTGACTGCTCTGGTATTAATTTTGCCTAACCCAAGTGATGCTTTTATAGTATATTGTGATTCGTCTAAGATGGATCTTGGTGGTGTGCTAATGCAAAATGGACAGGTTGTTGCTTATGCTTCTAGGAAATTAAAGATTCATGAAAGGAATTATCCTACGCGTGACTTAGAGATAGGAATTGTAGTGTTTATGTTGAAAATTTAGAGACATTATTTTTTTAAATCTAAATTCGAATTGTTCAGTGATCATAAGAGTCTAAAATATTTGTTTTACCAGAAGGAGTTAATATGAGGCAGAGAAGATGGCTTGAGTTGTTGAAGGATTATGACTTTGATTTGAATTACCATTATGGTAAAGCAAATGTAGTTGTTGATGCATTAAGTAGAAAATCGTTGCATGTGCCAATGCTTATGATTTGAGAGTTGGAAATTATCTAACAATTTAGAGATATGAGCTTAGTATATGAATAGACTCCTGATAGTGTGAAGTTGGGAATATTGAAACTGGATAATGGTATAATAGAAGAAATCTGAGATGGTCAGAAATATCATCTAAAGTTAGCTGACCAGCTGACCTTGATTAACCAAGGTAATAGAGGTGAGTTCAAAGTTGATGATAATGGTGTAATGAGGTTCGGAAACAAAGTGTGTGTTCTGGATATTCCAGAACTTAAGAGAAGTATTCTTGAAGAAGGACATCGAAGTAGGTTAAGTATTCATCCCGGTGCCACAAAGATGTATCAGGACTTAAAGAAGTTATTTTGGTGGCCTGGCATGAAGAAGGACATTGCTAAATTTGTTTATGCTTGTTTGACTTGTAAGAAGTTGAAGATTGAGTATCAGAAGCCTATGGGTCTTATGCAACCATTGAGTATTCCAGAGTGGAAATGGGACAGTGTCTCTATGGATTTTGTGTCGGGTTTAGCGAATACTGGTAAGGGCAATGATTCAATTTGGGTGATAGTGGATAGGTTGACTAAGTCGACTCTTTTCTTACCAATGAAGATTAATCATCCTATGGAGAAGCTAGATGTGATGTATATTAATAACATTGTGAAATTACATGGAATACCTTCGAGTATAGTGTCAGATAGAGATTCGAGGTTTACATTGAAATTCTGGGATGGTTTGCAAAATGATTTTTGTACTAAGTTGAAGTTGAGATCTGTATATCATCCGCAGATGGACGGTCAAACAAAGAGGACTATTTAGTCTTTTGAAGGATTTGTTGAGGGCTTTTGTGCTAAAACAAGGAGGATCTTGGGATAGTCACTTGTCGTTGATTTAGTTTACATTCAACAATAGTTTTCATGCAAGTATTGGTATGGAACCATATGAAGCATTGCATGGTAGGAGGTGTAGGACTCCATTGTGTTGGTATGAGTAAAGTGAGAGAGCAGTGCTCAGACTTGAGATCATACAGAAGACAACTGAAAATATTAAGATGAATCAAGAAAGGATGAAAGCTTCTCATAGTCTTCAAAAGAGTTATCATTACAAGATGAGGAAGGCAATAAAATTCCAAAAGTATGATCATGTGTTTTTGAGAGTTACTTCGATGACTGGTGTTGGTAGAGCCTTGAAATCGAGGAAGCTTATGCCACATTTTTTTAGTCCGTATCAGATTTCAGAGAAGATAGGTGAAATGGCCTATCAGATCACTTTATCGTTGTCTCTTGTGAATCTTCATGATGTGTTTCATGTGTCTCAGTTGAGAAAGTACATTATGGATCCTTCACGTGTGATTCAAATGGATGATGTACATGTGAGAGATAAATTGACTGCTGAAGCATCACCCGTGCAGATAGAAGGGCGGGGAGTGAAGCAATTGTGGGGTAAAGACATCGTCTTAGTAAAGGTATTGTGGGATGGACCAGCTGGTGAAAGTTGGACTTGGGATCGCGAGGATCGAATGAGAGATTCTTATCCGAATTTGTTTCTGCCAGGTAATTTTCGAGGGTAAAAATTCTTTTAAGTGGGGAAGAGTTGTAACACCCCAAAATAATTAGATTATTTATTTAATTATTTGATTAATTTATGTTGAGTATTGGTGACTTAATTGTGATGTTTATGTGATGTATGGATGATCATGATGTTTGATATGATGTTTTGTATGGTGTATGATGGGTAGTAGGAATTAAGAAGATAAAGAATATTTTAGAATAATTAGAATAATTAGTTGGAATTATTTTAATAGAATTATTTAGATTTAATGGTAATTATTTAGAATTATTTTTATTAAATAAATAGAAGAAATATAAGGTGTAGAAGTGCTAAGGGAAAAATAGTAAGATGTAAGGGACTAAGCGAGGACAAAAGTGGAAGACCATAGAAAAGGGTCCAAAGGTTAAACAATGGAATAAAATAAAAATACTCATTATGTGCAATGGTGAAAAATAAGAAGAGCGCTAAGGAAAACTAGGGCAAGAAGGGAACAATGGGTTTGTGTTACACGCAAAGAGGAATCAATTGCTAGGAAGAATCTAAGGTAAAAGGAGTTTATCGTTGTTATTATAACTGACTTAAGGTTTAGATGATTGTAGGTTGTTATGGGGTTTTGGGATGATGATGTTAATATGACGTCTTGATGAAAATTTGTGAAATTATGATATTTTCTTGTAAAGAATTGATACATATTATGTATGATAATTTGTGTTGTTGTTATGTGATGAAACTAAGTGAACCCATGATGAATTGAAACATGTACTATGGAGAAATCGTGTAGAAGTTGGACTTTGAATTGCAGAAATCCCAACAAGGAAGTCTTGTTCGCGTTGTAGTGTCGGTGATGGATTTGTGTTGTCAGGTGATGGAGCATCGCTTTAGTAGTGCAGGGGCAGTGAAGCAGCAATGGGAATGAGGCGAAAATATAGCCCTTGGATTTTATATGGGGGTAGTTTGTCGTTGGAGCGTCGTCGGGCGACGCAGAAGTGAGAGGTGAGTGTCGGGAAACCAAGATGCAGCATCGGGCGGTGAAGACCAGAAAAAATGGATGTGTTGTCGCTCCCATGTCACCGGGTGAGCAACTGGCGATGGACAACAATAGTATTTTAAAAGTGTCATAACTTGAGTTTCAGGACTTCGATTGATGCATCGTTCAAAGCGTTAGGAAGCTAACGTGATGAACTATACTTTGGTGGAATAGAAAGAGTCATATGATGTGTTTTTATAATACCTATGTGTTGTACCCAAAAATTTTCCCTCTCATTTATCAAGATTTTCCTCACAAGACTTCTTGGACTCAAGACAAGATTAGGGTTTGCTCAGCTCAGGACATCTCATCTTGCACCGATACCCCAAAATTAGGGTTTGAGTTTTCACAAGGATTTTTGGACCACCAATGCTTCATGTGACTTTCATACATCATCTTGGACTCCTAAGATTTCTCATGTTAAGTTTCAAGCCTTGAACCACATTTTTGATCAGTCAATTGGACAGTTGACCTAAAAATCAGCTGTATTGGGGAAAAAGTCAACCATGGCCAATTTACAGTCAAACTTCATAATTTTTTATCCACGTCAACATTTTCGACTCATATTTACCATTTTATCAAGTTTGGATCACAAATCCTCAAGAAATTTGATCAAATCATCAAAAGGGCAAAATGGTCAAAATTAGGGTTTTGACTGAGAAAAGGCAATTTCTGATTTTTTAACCTAGCCAATGACCATTTGGGTTAAAACATGATTTCAAGGGTTCAATGACATCATCTTGACCTAATTACATGGTTCAAAAGATCTCAAGTTCATTGGATTGACAGATGAATTTTGTAGTCAACTGATCAAAAGTCAATTGTACACTGAAAAGTCAAACTTTGACTTTTTGGTCAAAATCAAATGCCAAGGGTCATAATTCATCAAGATATGTCAAAATGTGAAACTTGTTGACCAAGAAAACCAATTTTGAAAATTAGGGTTTTGAATTTGAAAATTTCATAACTTAGAATTTTTTCTAAGTATGGAAATTTTCTTATTTTTTCCCAACTTTCCACCACTTTTTCACCATGATGCAATTTGATTCAAAGAAAACTTCCAACATGAAAGTTGTATTATTCCATGAAATCTACAACTTTTCTTCACAAACTTTTCCCAAAAGATGCTTGGATATCAAGTTATGAATTTGTGAACATAGGTCCATGAACTAACTAACTTAGTGAAAATTTGCCCTAATTTAGGCAGGTTTTTAACCCAACTTCATGGACATTTTTAACCTAGTTTCAAGAGTTATCTAAAAATGCATTCCAAATATGGATTATAGATCACATTTCAAGCTCTCTAAAATGTCAAAGAACTCTCCAAGATCATTTGTGGTTAGGGAGAATCGAAGAAGAGAAATTGGCATTTTATCACCTTCGTTCATGCCATTTTCACAAAGTATCAAGTTGCAAATCAGATCCATGATGCTTGTACCTTGCATTACAAGTCCTAAACTAATTCTACACTCCATAATTAAATGCAAACTCAGAGGTTAAAGGCTTTATTTTCACTTTTGAAGCATTGTACAAAGTTACATTTCCATTTTAAGCATAAAGGTTACAATGCCATTTTCATAAAGTGAGCTTTTGTAACTTTATCAACCTTGAGCCTAGGACCTGTTCCTTTGTAGCAAGCAATTTCCACAGATCTTAAGCAATTTGTACAAGCCCTTTTCAGCCCTCAAACTAGCCAGTACAAACATTTTGCATAAGTCACTTCACTTTGCTTCAAAAGCAAGAAAGTTGGTGAAAAGGAAAAAGCTTGCACATCTGTTGAGGAGTGGACTTTGTATCCAATCTATACAAGTATACAAACTTGTCACAATAAAAAACACAATTTCTTAGCATCCAAAACACTCTCAAACTCAAACATCATTTTTCTGCCCAAACATCCAGTTTCTGCAAAACCATAGCAAACTCATTTTTTGCTCGTGCGTTTTGTGGCTTGACACTTGAAACATATTATCCACATCATATCAAAGTTATCCAAGCCTTTACATTGTTGTTGTAACCCCTGTTTCAGCCATTGCCATTTTCACTTTGGAAGCTTGCAAGTTGACTTGTGCAGAGACTTCTGGCCATCCACAAAGCAAGCTAAGCATTGGAATAGCTTGAAGGAAGTTCAAGGAAGCTCATACAATCCTCGGGCCTCACTCAAAGTCCCCACATTGTCATATCCAAATCCAGTTGAATGGGGTATTTTTTCAAAACTCTATCTCTGTATTTAGGCATTCTCAAGCCACGATTTATGAAGAAAGGATGTAGTTTATAACATGGTGAAGCTGTACATATGCATACTTGTCATTTATATTAACTGTGCCATGAGAATTTGAAGCTTGAAGTTCCTGGATTTTTTAGGTCACGAATTAGGGCTGACAAAATTCTCTCTGATCTTTGAGAATTAGGTTACAAATCTTATATGGTTGGAATCGTGAGATTAAATGCTACATATTTCATATTACAAGTTTTTGTTTTTGTGCAAGCATTGGAGATTGCAGGTTGAGCTGAAACGCGCACGAAGGAGAAGACAGAGGACAGGGACGAAGCTGTGCCTTGGGCTTTTTTGGCGCTTCTGGCCTTTTTGTTTTTGCTTTTTGCACCTCCTGGATTACTTTTGCACCCCTTGACTGTTTTCTTATATTTTTGCATTTTCTTGCATATTTTTATATTTATTACTTGCATTTATTTTTTCTAATGATAAAAAATACCCAAAAATAACTTATTTATTTCCACACTTTTATTTTATTTTTTCATTATTTTTTGGCATAAAAAATAGTTTATTAGGATAATATACTTTATTTTCTTAAATAAATTGTAAATATATTTAAAAATACTATACATTTTTATTATGTTATTTATATACATAAAATATTTATTTTCATACATATTTTAATTTTTAATATTTGTACATAATATTATTTATTATTTTCTTGTACAAAAATGGACAAAATAATAATATAGAACACATATTTTATTTTTATTGAAAATTAGGGTTTCACCCTTTCAAAAATAATAATATTTTTTTCTCTTATTTTTAGGGTTTAAATAAATCATTTTTCTCATACAAAAATCAAATAAAAAACATTTTACATAAATACATTTTTTATTGCATTTTAAATATTTGTACATTTATTTAATTCGCACAATATTCAATTGGGTTGTAATAGTATTTTTAGGTTTTATTTTGTGCAATATCCCCATTCAAAAACTTGTATCCCCCCTCCCATAATAATTATTGTAATAGCTTAGTTTACATTTATGCAATTTATTGCTTTCATATACCATGTTTAGTAAACTAGGGTTTGCATGACAAGAATAAAAATCAAACAAATAGAAAAGACCTAATACAAGACAAATCAAAGGCATGTAAAATGACACACTTTGCACACAAGCACCCTTAGGGTTTCACCCACTTGGTTGCCTAAATAAAAATGGCCATGTTACGCACGCGAAGTATCTTGGCAAAACAAAACAAATAAAAGATCATAGTCCCTCGATGACGCTATCATGGTCATACAATGACCCACTCCCGTCCCGTTTACATCCAATGACAAGGTTGTTTACAAAATCAATGGTAAGTCAACAATGTTAAAGGAATAAAAATGCACAAGAAAGAAATTTGAGTAAGTAGATAGCTTCTAGTTACTTGTCCAATTTCAAAACAATCCTTGTTATTTTCAAAAACAAACACACACACATTTCAAAACATTTTCAAAACATCTTACAAAATATTGAAACATTTTTCAAAAGACAAACATCTTTGTGTACATTCTTACGAACGAGAATCATTACAAAGATCGCCTAAACAATGGCCTCTTTTCAAAATACTTTCAAAATCACACCAAGCACCATTTCAAACAATTACAAAGCAAAGCAAGTGATCTAAACAAGTAACTAAGAGCCCATGGAAAACCATGGATGAAAAGGGTGCTAGCACCTTCCCTTTTCATAATCTACCCCCCGAACTCAAGAAAACATCTCAAAGGTCTTTCCTGTGCTTTTTTACCTTTCCTTTTGGATAAAAGAAAAGTCGGTGGCGAGTCTTGCTAACCGCGATATTTGCAAACACAAACGCAAAACCTCAAGTCAGTTCTCCCACCGCATCACAGAACTGGCGACTCTGCTGGGGAATATTATAAAAAGTGGGGTTACCTTAGGGTTTTATATCACATTTACATGCTTACCTTGTTTGACTTGTTTGCTTTACATTTTGGTTCTATTGTTTGGGTTTGAATCCTCCACCCGGATTTGGGAAACATTATAGGTGAATAGCAATACGTTGTGGAAACTGTGCGGGGTATACCGACATGGTCTAAGCAATAGCTATATTAGTGTGACAGATTTGTGGGTACCGGTAGCCTTTGAGTCAATCAAAGAGAATACGGGGCCACTGAGTGATGTCATGAATCACTAATGAACTTCTAGAACCTTTACTTGACCAACTTGGCCTTTTAGGATGTAGTGAGATGACCGGCTTTGGTGCAGTCCGAAGTTGGTAGATACTCGATACTACACTCATTGAGGGTTGGTTTCTTGGAATATTTCGGTCACCAGTAAAGAGGCTTGAATTGAAACAATGAACAAGGAAACAACCCAGTGATATTGAGCTCCTTAGAACATGGTTACTATTTTTAGGACAGGTTGAGCCAACTAAACTTCAAGAGGGTACTTACCTATGAAACTCCATGCAAGCCTAAACTAAGGACTTGCTTGATTTGCTTGTACATATATACTTATGCATAACATCATGGACATCATGAACATCATATGCATTCACTAACCATTTCAAGGATTTTGGAGATTCATCTTTGTTCTTGTTTTGTAGGTTATGGATTCACTTCGCAGGAAAACTGTCCAAATCAACCTTGTAAGAATTCCTCCACAACTCAAGAAGCTAGCTTCAAGGATCCCTGAGAATTATCCATTCACCGAGAGACATGGTCGTCTACTCAACTTAGTCACTTCCAACATAGAGGAGGATATGATGAAAGTTCTCTTCCAATTCTTTGACCCTTTGCATCATTGCTTCATATTTCCTGACTATCAACTTGTGCCCAATTTGGAAGAATTCTCTCAACTTCTGAGGATTCCTATTCTCAATCAACTACCCTTCAACGGTACAGAAAGAGATCCAAAGCCAGAAGAGATTGCTCAAGCCCTACATTTTCACTCATCTGATGTCACAACTTATTGGGAAACTAGAAGTGGTGTCAAAGGATTCTTGGCAAAGTTTCTGTTTGAGAAAGCCCAAAGCTGTTGGAATTCCCTATACTTGCAAGCTTTTGAGGAGATTGTAGCTATTCTCATCTATGGGATGGTATTGTTCCTTAATCCTGACCAACTCATAGATATAAGCACCGTCAAAATCTTCATGACTCGTAACCCAGTGCCTACATTGCTTGGGGATATCCTCCACTCTTTTCACACGCGTACAATGAGGAAAAGAGGTGTTCTTATGTGTTGCACTCCTCTACTGGAAAGATGGTTTATTTCTCATCTTCCCCAATCAGTCTTGAAGAATGAGAAAGGTTTGAGGTGGTCACAAAGGTTAATGACGCTTACACATTCAGATATTCATTGGTGTTCTCGATCCAAGGAGAATGTCATCATTGTTGACCGTTATGGGGAATTCCCTAATGTCCCTCTACTTGGCATTAGGGGAGGCATCACCTACAACCCATGCTTGGCTTTAAGACAGTTTGGTTATGCCCGAAGGGATGGCCTACATGACATGCTGATTCAAGGATTAGTTTTTGACTACGACAACGACGACCAAGGACTCCGCCAGAGATTCATCCGAGCTTGGAGGATGCCAAACAAGGTGGATAGAAAGACTTTGGGACACAAGAATTCCATCCCTCTTGAGCCTTACCTCAAGTGGGTATGAACCCGCGCTCAAAGTCTTATGATGCCTTATCCCTCCATTCTCCCAGTGATTATAGAGCCTGTTAAGGAAGGAGAGGTTCCATACACCATCCTACATCCTGATATGCCGACATCACTCGAAGACCTACAAAGGAGTTGGATACAGCTCAAAGGAGAGTGCGATACTTTCGAAGCCCAATTATACGCAAGCGAGAAGAAGGTTTTGGAACTCACTCGGCTACTTCATGAAGAGCAGACTCTCAACACCTACATTGCACCAAAGATGATGCGCAACGTCTTTTTACCTTAGAGTTCTGTATTATTTTGCCCAAGGGGCATTGATGTACTCACAATTCTATCTTATTAATATGACGTGCGTTTCTTTTTTTTTGTTTAAAACAAATTTGAATTTCTGAATCCTTGAAAGCATTGCATGAATACATATCATTCATCATAAGCATAAACAGGTCTTCACACTAAGTTTCCTCATCTCTCTACTATTTATTTCAGTAAGATGGATATCGAACAAACGGTCAAAGACTTACAAGCTCATAATTCACAATTTCAACAGTTGCTCATGACCTTAGCCAAGGGGCAAGAGGAGCTGAAGACTTTGTTAGAGAAAGAAAAAGAGAAAAAGAAGAAGAAGAAGCCAATTGGTGTGGTTCTCATGGGAAGAAGATTTCAGGGACAAGTCAGAAGGACCTTAGAATTTCCAACAACATCTGATGAAGGGGGAAGAAAAGGAAAAGAAATGGCAGTGCCATCAGATTCTGAAGAAGAAGAAGAAGAGGAAGAAGAGGACTACTCTGAAAAACAATACCCTCTGGCTGATGACAAGTACAAACACCTTGAAGAGCGACTAAGCGCTATGGAAATCCAGAGAGTACCTGGGCTAGATTTTGAGGAGTTAGGGCTGGTGTCAGGAATCGTAATCCCTCTAAAGTTTAAAGTGCCACTGTTTGCCAAGTATGATGGGGTTTCTTGCCCTAAAATGCACCTCAGATCATATGTCAGGAAGATTCAACCACATTCTGCCGACAAAGTCCTGTGGGTACACTTTTTCCAAGACAGTTTATCAGGAATGCAGCTTGATTGGTTCTACCAGTTGGAGAGGGTTGATGTCCACAATTGGGAAGACTTGGCAGCAGCTTTCTATAAACAGTATCAATACAATGTTGACTTGGCGTCGACCCGTACTCAGCTACAAAGTATGGCTATGGCTTCCAATGAAGGCTTTAAAGATTACGCACAAAAGTGGAGAGACCTGGCCGGAAGGGTGCAACCTCCCCTATCTGAGAGGGAGTTGGTGGACATGTTCTTGGGAACTCTATCAGGTCCATTATTCAATCACCTGATTGGGAGTTCCTCTGCAGGGTTTACCGAATTGGTTCTAACTGGCGAAAGAGTGGAGGCTGGTATAAGAAGTGGGAAGATTCAGAAGGACGCGTCTGCCTCAATAGCTGTGAAAAAACCCTTCACTGGAAGAAAGGAAGTATCTGTTGTGTATTCTCAGAGGAACCAGGGAAGAACCGAGCACCGACCAATGATGGGGGCAGTTGTGATTCCTAAGCCTGCATCAGACCAACCGAGAACTAATCAGCAAAGGGTAGAAAGGCCAGTTTGGCAATTTACCAAGATTAACATGACTCCAGCCCAAGTTCTACCACATCTCCTGAAGTTGAATTTGGCCACTCTAAAAGAGGCCCAAAAAAATCCTAATACTACTTCTCCACATTACCATCCTAATGCCAGATGCGCGTATCATTCTGAAAGTCCATGGCACGACACCAACAACTGTTGGGCTCTGAAGAATAAGATTCAAGACCTAATAGACGCGAAGGAATTTGATTTCGAAGCGCCTGAGAAACTGAATGTTATTTCCGCTCTGATGCCAAGGCATGGTCATAATTCCAACGCTATTGAAGAAGATCTATTTGTTGCTACCGTGGATGAACTGTTAACTCCGCTCCCGATTATCAAGTTGAATTTGTTAAAAGTTGGCATCTTCCCAGGTTGTGACAAGGATTGTCATGTTTGTCTGTCCTCATCATTTGACTGCCCTATGTTGAAGAAAGGTATCCAACAACTGATGGATAACTAAGAAATTTTGTTTGAGAATGCTCCTGTTTCACTCGTTCCAGTGAAAGAAGTTTCAATAATAACCATCTACGCCAATCCTTCCAGGGCCCCTAAAAGACCCATTAGGATTACACCTGCTCCAAAGACTGCTCCACTTAAGATTACAATGCCCGGGCCTGCCCCATACAGATCAGATAAATCAGTACCATAGAATTATGGTGGAGAAATTTACTACCATGGTATTAAACAGGATGAACTGACAGCCTAAGAAGAGAGATTCGAAGAGGACAATTTCGACATCAGTAACATTGCTAGAACAAGCAAGGTTACCCGTAGTGGAAGAATCTTTTCTCCAGAGATTGCTCCTCGAACAGCAGTCTTTGGACCCGTGGTCGTTCCGAAGATTACCTCTACACCAGTGATTATACCTGTAAGTGTACCTGCAAGCGTACCCACCAAAGACAATACAATTCATATCCCTACTTCCACTACTAAGAATAAAGGAAAGAATGTTCAAGAGGAGCCTGTCCAGACAAAGGCTCAATCACTAGTTATTCCTGAAACATCCAAGAAGGAGATGGAAGAAATCCTGAGGATAATTAAGAAGAGTGATTATGATGTGGTTGAACAATTGGGGAAGACCCCTTCCAAGATCTCTATGCTAGCCCTGCTGTTATGCTCTGAAGCACACGCCAAAGCTCTGGTAAAATTTCTGAAGACAACTCATGTGCCGCAAGAGACGTCTGCTGACCAGTTCCAGGACTGTGTGGCCAGTTTGACAGCTGATAATGGCCTGGGCTTCTCTGATGCTGACTTGACACCCCGAGGGAGAAAACACAATGATGCATTACATGTCTCAGTAGAGTGCAGAGGAACAACCCTAGCTCATGTCTTGGTTGATACTGGATCATCTCTGAACGTCTTACCAAAGAAAGCCCTTGATAGGTTGAATTGTGAGGGGCTGACTTTAAAACCTAGCAACATAGTGGTGCAAGCTTTTGATGGTTCTAAGAGGATGGTCCACGGGGAGGTGGACATCCCAATAAAGGTGGGAACTAAGTTCTTCAACTCAACCTTCTACATGATAGACATATGTCCTTCTTATTCCTGTCTATTGGGACGCCCCTGGATCTACAATGTCGGTGCTGTTACATCCACCTTGCATCATATGCTCAAGTACCCCGTCCAAGGGAAGATCATAACTGTCCATGGGAAGGAGGAGTATATGATTAGTCATCTGAATTCCTTCTGTTATGTGGAGTTAGATGGCGAGTTCATAGAGACCCCTTTCCAACATTTTAAAGAAGTCTCTCTAGAAATAGCGACGACCAAGGCAGTATCCTCGGTTCCTAAGATCATAAGACCTCCGCCTCAGATGTCATCTCTCAAGGATGCAAGGCCAGTAGTGGAAGAAGGGGGATGCACCATCTGGGGGCAGCTTCTAGATATTCCTTACAAATCAGACAAGTTTGGCTTGGGACTTACTTCGAATGGTCAGAAGGTTGTGCGTCGTGCCCGTGCTAGGGGGCCACCTGTGAAGATTACCAACCAAGGGGTCAATGCAGTAGAGGACAATGAAGAGGAGGGCAGTTTGGAAGACTGGATATTTCCTACTATCAGCGGAGGACTGCGCAACTGGGAAGCCAGAGACTTTGTTCCGATAACTTTCATATCTCAGTAATTTATCTTTTACATTTCTGTTGGACTGTAATAATTCACAAACAATTCATAATTTAAAAACCTTGTGTCTTACCCGAGACACAATGGTCCATTTGTAAGGGTTTTTTATTTCATCTACATATGTCATTCAATGAATCATGGACGCTTTTTCACAATTAACCTTTTATGCTCATTGTCTTTCTTTTACATTTTATTGTTTTAAGATGGCTATACCCTTACACACCACCCACACTCACAAATGCAGGTACCCTTCCATTCCAGATTCCATGGGTAACAATACTGCTATAGCCTTCAGTGACTCTGAAGATCTGATCTACCAAGCCGAATACGAAGGTGGGGAAGATTGTGAGGTTCCAGGTGAATTGGCCAGATTACTACAGTAAGAAGAAAGAGCAATTCAGCCTCATGAGGAGCAGTTGGGTACAATCAACTTGGGTACTGAGGAAGATAAAAAAGAAATCAAAATAGGTGCCAATCTTGAGCCGAGTGTCAAGGAGCGCCTAGTTTAGCTGTTGCATGATTATGTTGAGATCTTTGCCTGGTCATACGAAGACATGCTGAGACTCGATACAAACGTCATGGTACACCGTCTACCCATAAGAGAAGACTGTCCACCAGTGAAACAAAAGGTCCGCCGCATGAGACCTGACATGTCAGAGAAGATCAAAGCAGAAGTTATGAAACAGTTCAATGCTGGATTTCTGGTTGTTACTTCTTATCCTCAATGGGTGGCCAACATTGTTTCTGTGCCTAAAAAGGACGACAAAGTAAGAATATGCATGGATTATAGAGATTTAAACAGGGCCAGCCCTAAAGATAACTTTCCACTTCCATACATCGACATCCTGGTCGACAACACAGCTCAGCACAAAGTATTTTCTTTCATGGACGGATTCTCAGGCTATAACCAGATTAAAATGGCACCTGAGGACATGGAGAAAACTACATTTGTCACACAGTGGGGTACATTCTGCTACAAAGTGATGCCATTCGGACTGAAGAATGTCGGGGCAACCTATCAACACACCATGGTAGCTTTGTTTCATGATATGATACATCATGAGATAGAGGTCTACATAGATGACATGATAGCCCGATCACAAACTGAAGAAGAACACCTTGATCACTTGCAAAAGCTGTTTGTCAGATTGAAGGAGTACAAGCTAAGATTGAATCCAAACAAGTGCACATTTGGAGTCTGGTCCGGTAAACTTTTAGGTCTCATTGTCAGCAACAAAGGCATTGAGGTTGATCCAGCCAAAGTCAAAGCGATACAAGAAATGCCTGCTCCTCGCACCGAGAAGGAAGTCAGAGGTTTTTTGGGACGCCTAAACTACATTGCCAGGTTCATTTCTCACCTAACGTCTACTTGTGAACCAATCTTCAAGCTGTTGAAGAAAGATCAAGTAGTCTGATGGAATGATGAATATCAAGTTGCTTTCGATAAAATCAAGGAGTATTTGCTAGAACCTCCTGTCTTGATGTCACCCGTCGAGGGAAGACCGCTAATCATGTATCTAACCGTCTTAGAGAATTCAATGGGGTGCGTACTGGGGCAGCATGACGAGTCTGGCCAAAAAGAGCACGCCATTTATTACCTAAGCAAAAATTTTACCGAATGTGAAACCAGATATTCACTGCTCGAGAAAACTTGCTGCACTTTGGTATGGGCTGCTCACCGGCTAAGATAGTATATGTTGACTCATACCACTTTGCTGATATCTAAGATGGGAGGATAGCTAGATGGCAGATGATCCTAAAAGAATATGACATACAGTACACGACCCAAAAATCTATAAAGGGCAGTGTACTAGCTGATCATCTGGCCCATCAAGCTATAGAAGATTATCAATCCATCAAGTTTGACTTCCCCGACGAAGACATCATGACATTGGACACCATTGAAGAGATCAGACCACATGACGGACCTGAACAAGGATCCCAATGGACTCTGTACTTTTATGGGGCATCCAATGCACTTGGTAACGGTATCGGCGATATGCTCATATCTCTGGAAGGTTGCCATACTCCTTTCACTGCCATACTTTGCTTCAACTGTACGAACAACATGGCAGAGTACGAAGCATGCATCTTTGGACTCAAGGCTGCCATAGACTTGGGAGTCAAATCCTTAGATGTGTTTGGGGACTCATCTTTGGTCATCAGTCAGATCAAAGGATAGTGGGACACTAAGAATCCAAACCTCGTCCCTTACAAAGAACATGTTTTGAAATTGTTACCATATTTCGAGCAGATTACCTTCGAGCACTTCCCGCGAGAAGAAAATCAGCTAGCAGATGCTCTAGCTACAATGTCATCTATGTTTAAACTTAATTAGGATGACGAGGCTCCCCAGATCACCATTGAACGGATGGACGAACCGACACACTGTCACGAGATTAATACCGAAGAAGTAGTGGACCAGCCATGGTTTCATGAAGTCAAAAGGTATCTCGAGGCTCAAGAATATCCAAAAGGAGCTTCAGTCAATGACAAAAAGTTCTTAAGGAGATTCTCGGTAAAGTTCTTCTTAAGTAATGGCATCCTCTACAAGCGCAATCATGATTCTATTCTGCTCCGTTGTGTGGACAAGATTGAAGCTGAAAAGATCATGGCTGAATTGCATGAAGGTACCTTTGGCACTCACTCTAGCGGAAATACGATGGCAAAGAAGATTCTACGGGCAGGCTATTACTGGTCTACCATGGAAGCTGACTGCTATCAACACTCCCGGACTTGTCATAAGTTTCAAATCTATGCAGACAAGGTGCACGTGCCTCAAGTTCCTCTAAATGTCTTAACAGCTCCTTGGCCCTTCGCTATGTGGGGAATCGACATGATTAGGGAGATCAAGCCTACATCCTCCAATGGACACCGCTTCATTCTTGTGGCCATTGATTATTTCACCAAGTGGGTCGAAGCAGCTTCCTTCGCATCCGTTACTAAGAATGTTGTTGCCCGCATCATCAAGCAGAACCTTATTTGCCGGTACGGTATCCCCGAAAGGATCATCAGTGATAACGGTACAAACCTTAACAATATTATGATCACCTCCTTGTGCGAGCAGTTCAAGATTCAACATCATAATTCGTCCCCCTATCGGCCAAAGATGAATGGTGCAGTCGAAGCTGCTAACAAAAATATCAAGAAGATCATACAAAAGATGACAGTCACCTATAAGAACTGGCATGAGATGCTACCGTTTGCTCTCCACGGGTACCGTACCACGGCTCGCACATCAACTGGGGAAACACCCTATTCCTTGGTTTATGGCATGGAGGTTGTTTTACCTATTGAGGTTCAGATCCCCTCTTTGAGAATCATGAAGGATACAGGTTTGAGTGAAGATGATTGGATCCAGACCCGACTTGATCAATTAAACTTAATTGATGAAAATAGACTTACTGCTGTTTGCCATGGTCAGACGTATCAAAAACGGATGATCAAGGCTTTCAATAAGAAAGTTAGACGCCCGGTATATCAAGTTGGAGATCTAGTGATCAAGCGCATCATCTTGCCACAAAGTGATACCAGGGGCAAATGGACTCCTACCTACGAAGGACCATGTGTAATCAAGAACATCTTTTCTGGTGGGGCAATGATCTTAACCACCATGGACGATGATGACCTGCCACATCCTGCGAATGCAGACATAGTCAAAAGATACTACGCATAAATGACCCGCTAGGTTGACACACCTAGGCAAAATAAGGGCATCCCGGTGAACCAAAAAGTTTAGGGCAAAAATTAGGGATAAAATAAAAAAATTTGTACACCCGGCAAGTTGAAAACCCGAAAGGGCGACTTGGGCAAAAAAGGGTTTCTCAGTGGACTGAAAACCCAAAAGGGCGGTCCAGGCAAAATTTAGGGAATTAAAGCGTATGACTATGTCTCGTCGGATCACTTTAAGGACAATCTCTTCACTGACAAACTCTGAGCTTCTGATCAATTCAATCATCTTCAGACGACGCAACGGATGGAAAAGATATTCAAAGATACGAAGGTTATAGCAGAATGGGAACCCCATGGGATTTTTACACATAGCTATCTTTCTTTGTATAAATTTTTCTTACTTTTATGACACCATCCTCTTACTAGGATGCATGTCTCCTTTGTACAAAACACTTATTCAAAGTAAATACAAAGATATCGGTTTCAAAGTACAGAAAACTATTTGCCTTTTTCTTTACACTTGTGTTTTATTTGCAAAAACGTCCAATGATTCATTAATGAACATATGCATTTGAACATAATTACTGTTTACAAATAAACAAGGTGGAAAAGAACAATTATTAACAGGTTGAAAGGATAGGAAAATGTCTTTAGGCTATTCCATGAGAAACCCCTACAGTGCATCATTTGAATTCCCAGAGGAGCCAAAACTTCAAATTCTTAATCCCCAGCGGAGTTGAAACTTCCAACTACCAATCCCCAGCGGAGCCAAAATTACAAACTATTAACCCCCAGTGGAAACCATTCAGTTTCTCCAAATTCCCTAGCAAGTTGTCTTGAAAATCAACCGGATAACAGTTAACTTTTGTCTTTCCCCAACCTAGGATAACTTCCCAGTAGAATGGCAGACAATCCAAACTCCTGAACCTACTCCCCAACAGTAAGCCTTCTTCCCCACAGAGTTTTTATTGCTCCCCAATAGAATGAAGATTCTCTTTGTTAATTCCCCGCAGAAGTCATCAGAGTTTTCTTTATTCCCCAGCAGAATAAGGGTTTCCCATTGTGTAATCCCCAGTAGAAGTCATCAAATTCTCTGGACTCCCCAAGCAGACTACTCAGGCAGTATACGACATTGCTCGCAACATAATTTTTTGGTCAATACTCCGATTTCAAGACATGAAGGATCCCTATATCCCCATAGAAGTCGCCAAGGATTTCTTATCCTCGGCAATCAAGGATTTTTAATCCCCAACAGTCGCCAAAGATTTCTTATCCTCGGTAGCCAAGGATTTATTTTCCCCGGCAGCAGTCAAGGATTTATTTTCCTCAGCAATACAGCAAATCAGCTTACATGCGCATACATTACATCCATATATCATAAACATTGATAAAAACACATATATTGCATCATACATCTCATGCAACATGACTTTGTTTTTCAGCTAACATTTTACCCTTTTCAGGATAAGATTAACAGCTACCATTGACAATGTTCAAAGATTTCAGATACAGTAAAGATACGCTCCAGACACGGAAATCATTTTGTTACTCATTCAGATTCAACTTTAGATATAGTGCGGATACGCTCCAGATACGGTTGTCATTCTGTCACTCAAACTATAGTTCAGATACACTCCAGACACGGAAGTTATTCTGTCACTTATTCAGATTCTAGTTCAGATACGTTCCAGACATGGATGCCATTCTGTCCCTTATTCAGATTTCGAGCTCAGATACAGTGTAGATACGCTCCATACACGAAATATATTCTATTATTCATTCAGACCTCAACTTCAAGATACAGTTCAGATACGCTTCAGATACGGATGCCATTCTGATACTTATTCCAATTCATATTTCACACTCTTGATACAGTACGGATATGCTCCAGATACGGATGTTATTCTGTTTCTCATTCAGATTTCAAGTCTTCAGATACAGCTCAGATACGTTCTAGACGCGGGCACCATTCTCATACTTATTCTTCTGACTTACAACTTACAACTTAACAAACATTCTTGGATGGCATCTACAAGCCCATCTCCAACAAGATTCTATCACCTCTCCAAATGGAATCTTTAAGCCCATTTTCTCACCTACATTTCATTGAGTGCAAATTTATGGGCATTCTAGTGTTCAATCATCTTTTACCTTCGAGTCACGAACGGTAAAACTCGTCAATCTAACTCTTCAGGTTCAAGAAGATTGAATAGGGGCAGCTGTTGTACCCCAAAATTTTCCCTCTCATTTATCAAGATTTTCCTCATAAGACTTCTTGGACTCAAGACAAGATTAGGGTTTGCTCAGCTCAGGACATCTCATCTTGCACTGATACCCCAAACTTAGGGTTTTAGTTTGCACAAGGATTTTTGGACCACTAATGCTTCATGTGACTTTCATACATCATCTTAGACTCCTAAGATTGCTAATGTTAAGTTTCAAGCCTTGAACCACATTTTTGATCAGTCAATTGGACAATTGACCTAAAACTTTTCACAAAGTATCAAGTTGCAAATCAGATCCATGATGCTTGTACCTTGCATTACAGGTCCTAAACTCATTCTACACTCCATAATTAAATGCAAACTCGGAGGTTAAAGGCTTTATTTTCACTTTTTAAGCATTGTACAAAGTTACATTTCCATTTTAAGCATAAAGGTTACAATGCCATTTTCATAAAGTGAGCTTTTGTAACTTTATCAACCTTAAGCCTTGGACCTATTCCTTTGTTGCAAGAAATTTCCACAGATCTTAAGCAATTTGTACAAGCCCTTTGCAACCCTCAAACTAGCCAGTACAAGCATTTTTCATAAGTCACTTCACTTTGCTTCAAAAGCAAGAAAGTTGGTGAAAAGGAAAAAGCTTGCACATCTGTTGAGGAGTGGACTTTGTATCCATTCTATACAAGTATACAAACTTGTCACGATAAAAAACACGATTTCTTAGCATCCAAAACACACTCAAACTCAGAAACATCATTTTTCTGCCCAAACATCCAGTTTCTGCAAAACCATAACAAACTCATTTTTTGCTCGTACGTTTTGTGGCTTGACACTTGAAACATCTTATCCATATCATATCAAAGATATCCAAGCTTTTATATTGTTGTTGTAACCCCTGTTTCAGCCATTGCCATTTTCACTTTGGAAGCTTGCAAGTTGACTTGTGCAGAGACTTCTGGCCATCCACAAAGCAAGCTAAGCATTGGAATAGCTTGAAGGAAGTTCAAGGAAGGTCATACGATCCTCAGGCCTCACTCAAAGTCCCCACATTGTCATATCCAAATCCAGCTGAGGAGGTTTTTTTCAAAACTCTATCTCTCTATTTAGGCATCCTCAAGCCACGATTTGTGAAGAAAGGATGTAGTCTATAACATGGTGAAGTTGTACATATGCATACTTGTCATTTATATTAACTGTGCCATGAGAATTTGAAGCTTGAAGTTCCTGGATTTTTTAGGTCACGAATTAGGGCTGACAAAATTCTCTCTGATCTTTGAGAATTAGGTTACAAATCTTATATGGTTGGAATCGTGAGATTAAATGCTATATACTTCATGTTACAAGTTTTTGTTTTTGTGCAAGCATTGGAGAGTTGCAGGTTGAGCTGAAACGCGCGCGAAGGAGAAGACAGAGGACATGGACGAAGCAGTGCCTTGGGCTTTTTTGGCGCTTCTGGCCTTTTTGTTTTTGCTTTTTGCACCTCCTAGATTACTTTTGCACCCCCTGACTATTTTCTTATATTTTTGCATTTTCTTGCATATTTTTATATTTATTAATTGCATTTATTTTTTCTAATGATAAAAAATATCCAAAAATAACTTATTTATTTCCACACTTTTATTTTATTTTTTCATTATTTTTTGGCATAAAAAATAGTTTATTAGGATAATATACTTTATTTTCTTAAATAAATTGTAAATATATTTAAAAATACTATACATTTTTATTATGTTGTTTATATACATAAAATATTTATTTTCATACATATTTTAATTTTTAATATTTGTACATAATATTATTTATTATTTTCTTGTACAAAAATGGAAAAAATAATAATATAGAACACATATTTTATTTTAATTGAAAATTAGGGTTTCACCCTTTCAAAAATAATAATATTTTTTTCTCTTATTTTTAGGGTTTAAATAAATCATTTTTCTCATACAAAAATCAAATACAAAACATTTTACATAAATACATTTTTTATTGCATTTTAAATATTTGTACATTTATTTAATTTGCACAATATTCAATTGGATTGTAATAGTATTTTTAGGTTTTACTTTGTGCAATATCCCTATTCAAAAACTTCTATCCCCCCTCCCATAATAATTGTTGTAATAGCTTAGTTTACATTTACGCAATTTACTGCTTTCATATACCATGTTTAGTAAACTAGGGTTTGCATGACAAGAATAAAAATCAAACAAATAGAAAAGACCTAATACAAGACAAATCAAAGGCATGTGAAATGACACACTTTGCACACAAGCACCCTTAGGGTTTCACCCACTTGGTTGCCTAAATAAAAATGGCCATGTTACCCACGCGAAGCATCTTGGCAAAACAAAACAAATAAAAGATCATAGTCCCTCGATGACGCTATCAAAAGGTTGCCTAAACAAAGATGATCTTGATCCCTCAAACATGCTAAGATACTTGGCAATATTGCTATCATGGTCATACGATGACCCACTCCCGTCCCGTTTACATCCAAAGACAAGGTTGTTTACCAAATCAATGGTAAGTCAACAATGTCAAAGGAATAAAAATGCACAAGAAATACATTTGAGTAAGTAGATAGCTTCTAGTTACTTGTCCAATTTCAAAATAATCCTTGCTATTTTCAAAAACAAACACACACATATTTCAAAACATTTTCAAAACATCTTACAAAATATTGAAACATTTTTCAAAAGACAAACATCTTTGTATACATTCTTACGAACGAGAATCATTACAAAGATCGCCTAAACAATGGCCTCTTTTCAAAATACTTTCAAAATCACATCAAACACCATTTCAAACAATTACAAAGCAAAGCAAGTGATCTAAACAAGTAACTAAGAGCCCATGGAAAACCATGGATGAAAAGGGTACTAGCACCTTCCCTTTTCATAACCTACCCCCCGAACTCAAGAAAACATCTCAAAGGTCTTTGCTGTGCTTTTTTACCTTTCCTTTTGGATAAAAGAAAAGTCGGTGGTGAATCTTGCTAACCGCGATATTTTCAAACACAAACGCAAAACCTCAAGTCAGTTCTCCCACCGCATCACACTATGCTTTATTGAATAAGATGATTCGATGATTGTTCTAGTATGACTTATGTGTATATGATGAATTGTTGATGCTATAATGATGTTGTTTCATGTTATGAAGTATGTATTGATATTTATAATGATTATATGAATTATGACTCATTTTGACTAGCAGTGGTCATTTGGTTATTAAGATGTTTCACATCATGCATTATGGTTCCAAGCGGGAATCAATCCTATTTATAGGCATCTTTGAGAAAACATGACAGTGTCATCAGTGAAGTTTTGGTACCACATGCATTAATCTAAAGACGTTTGCATTGCATTATATGTGGCATTGCATGACGATTTGATTGACTGATGTTTTGTGAATGCACGTTTGTGATTATTTCTAATTGATGGTATTACCATGTGTCTGATGCGTATTATGGTGCTTGAAGGTGTGAGTATGACATGAGGTTTCAATGGTGTGTTTCTTCGGTGTTGTACTATAACTACTATATTTACTCCTTATGTCTTTTATAATGATTTACTCACCCTTGCTGCTTAGAAATGTTGTCTTTATACGTGGGTAACTTGCAAGTAATCAAGAATAGTTCATCGAGGCTTAGAAGATAGATGCAGAGTGTGTTCTTTATTTTCTGTAGAATAAAGGGGTCTTGCTCTTATATGTAACATCGGAGACGAGATCGTTTGTTTTGAATATTCATGTTGTTTCGTTTAATTTGATATTTGTACTACCCTTTGGTATTTGAGCTGTTTTGGTTTGATGAAGTTATTTAGAAGTATTTTAATAAAGATGTTTTGAATTGTGAATTTCCGTTGCGAGTAAGTTGAAAAACTATGGTTTTTAATCATGGAGTACTTAACGTAATTGATTTTTGAAAATCCGTGTTACAGAGCAAAATGTATTTTCTTATGAAGTTTATTTGAATCAAACGTGACACACTTTTTGGTGCATTACTCAGATTTTATTATTGAATTATTCTATGAATATTCCTTGGGGTTTAGAAGGTTGTTACACATGGGGGAATTATTTCGGAGATGCATCTCCGAAAACCCCCTGAATCATTTCAGAGCAGCATGATTGTCCCAACATTGTAATTTTTTAGGCCAAGTTATATTAAATTAAAATCAAAGTTAAATCAAGTTATATAAAATTTAAATGAAGGAAAAAGTCATACATTAATCCAAATATTCAAGACCATACATAGCATTTGTCCAAAAATACAAAAAAATACATCCAAACACAAACTATTGGGTATGTCTAACCTCTGCCTCCTCCTCTGCATGTATTGCATGACATTCCGTAATTCAGAAACCATGTTCTCCATGAGGGCCAACTCGGGATTGTCATCCTTAAATAGTCCTGCCTCTATGTACGCTCTACCCATCTCTAAAACACGATGACAGATCACTGTCACGCTCTCGGTGTGGTCATCCCTAGCCTTAAGTACCTCTTGATTAACTACCTGGGTGGTATTTTAGGAGCTTATGGTGTCATGGTAAGTTATGACATCCTATATAATCATGTCATGTAACTGTCTGCTTAAGCGCAGTGTGCGGGAGCTGGCGGCCTGTGATACTTCATCAGTACCAAGTGACTCTTGAATCATTCAATATCGCATTAAGATCTCTATGGTGGAAGCCTGGATGAGTGGACTCATAGGGAGGTCTCAGAATAATCTTCGAATATCCAAACAGGTGAATCACTCTCTCGGAAAGAAAATGACACATAAGAGATAACCCACATGTCAACCATCAGAAGTGTAAGTTCCTTAGTTTAAGGATTGATATTAATTTTCATAAAACAAATAAGACAACAATGTGTTAAATAGGATATGTTAACTTGCTAACAGGAACAGGTTAAGCAAGATGTCCTATTTTATGTTGGGATATGTTGAGTTGAAGTGTTTCAACATCTGGAGCAACATGTTGGATAAGATGTTATATGCAAGTCATACGACATCGCGCCTGAGCTAAGCTGAACAATTGGATTCTGTTATAATTTATCATATGTAGAATATTATGGAAATTTTATGCAATCATATGTGGTGCTAATTTAAAGGTCAGGAAGAATCAAGTCAGAATATTGAAGATTATGCAGTTTTTAAATATGGAGATATTTTAGGAAACTAATGATTAAAGACCTTGAGTGTAGCAGAATTTTCTACAAAATTGTAATAGCTGATGAGTTGTGATTGAAGGCCCAAATCTAATTGGCTATAGGTTATAAATAGAAGTCTTTGTAAACTAGAAAAAACAAGGGTCTAATATGTAGAAGTTTAGGGCTTTGTCTTTGTGCCGCTCTCTAGGAGAGTTGGTATTGTTCTTACTCAGAAGTTGTGAAGTAATGAGTTGAGTATTGTTCTTGGAGGAAGGTTGTAAGAAACTCCAAGTTGTGTTCTTATTCAAGATTCTTGGCTAGGTATTCTCATGGAAGTGTGTCTTCTATTTTGATGTCATGGAAATGTGTCTCCCCGTGTTTGTCCAATCGTTGTCTAAGATTGATGAGGGATTAAAGAGGGACTCATATCTATGTGAGTCTTAGATAGTACTCTAGAAATAGTAGTGCTTAAGTAATTAGGTCGTAAATTGGATGTTTGCTGGGGGTCTATGAATTGATACTATTTTAGTGGACTTATCCATGGCTTGGTAGCCCCCAGAGTAGGAAGGTTGTTCTGAATTGGGTTAATAATTTATGTGTATTGTTTATGCTCTTTAGTACTAGTTTTAATTGGTTATACCTTACTGTAATGTTTAAGTAAGATCAGATGTCTTAACATGTCATAGGACATCTGAGTTCTGCCATACCATAATTTCAATTGGTATCAGAGCAGGCATCCTGTCTGTTTCTTGATGAGATCCGAGGGGGATACTTTCTGGTTTATGAGCAAGGTAGAAGATTTCTACTAAAAAGCTTCTTGAACTTAGATAGTTTATATTGTGTTTGAATGGTCCTTGGAAGTGGAGGATGGACTATTCATGACAGGATTGTATTGGACCTGTCTGTTGTTCTCATGCTGTAGCTTTGATGGTGAGCTGATGTGTTAGGTTTGATTTATTTTCAAACCTATGTTGTGTTTGCACCTGGACTGTGTGCAAAGTTTTATGTTGTGCCTTAAGGATGTAGAGGAGTGTTTGATGTGTGTTTCCGCTACATGGTATCTATTATAACCTTGGATTAACATGGCATTAGTGTTTGGTCTCCTCAGCAGGTTTGTCCTATGATGATGGGATATGTGCAAGATTGTATCAATAAACTTTAGTGTGTGATTGATGAAAGGATATAGCCATTCATTTTGGTTTCTAAAAGAGTCTTCCTAATTCTTGACCTAATTAGGAAAGTGTCTCTGAGTCTTGCTGTTATTGGTATAATGGAGCTTGGATTATTTTTTAATACCTTGAAGGTGATCAAGGGATGTTTTATTTTTCTGGAAGCAGTAAAGGCTACAATACCAAGCTCAGTTTTACGTTCTAGAAGAAGGGAACTGATGTCCTACCAGATGTTGGGACAACATGTCAACAGGTGTGTAACTTCCTGCTGAATGGCGGATGCTTTGGGTGCTAAACAAATATGTGTTGATCACATGTGTTTGGAACCTACTCCTAATCCTAAAGAGGAGGCATTTGGGTTGTGTATATAAGATGTGTTATCCAGAAAACACGTATTAGATTGATGGACTGGTTGAATCTTGACCAGCCGAGTGGTTACTTCTTGGTTCGGTTTATTTCTGATTCAAGATAGTATAAGTGTAGAGGCTCAGCTCTAGTGTCCAGTAGAGTTGTGTTATCTCATCCAGATTCCTTGTACATAAAGGTCAAATATCAAAGACTTTCTCTCTAATATTTGGAGGATCCTTTTGATCAAAGGATCCAGATTTGTGGAATCTTGTTTTTGGTCATAGAACATATTCTGTTTTAAGGGGAGTAATGGTGGTATACATTAACCATATATTGTGTTGCTTTTTAGGGGGAGAATGTAAAATTCTCTAAGTGGTTCCTAGCAGCTAATGAATAAGAATTTCAAGTCTGAAGTTGAAGATTCTTGGAGAGATGTCAGATATAATGTCTTGACATCCTTGTGTTGAGAATTTATTTTTCTCAATATGGTTTGACTGGTGTTTCACTCAAACAGGATGGAGGTTGTTTACTCAAACTTGATATCACTTATCAAGTCTATGAGAATATGGAACTCTTGTTCTGCCAAAGTGAAAGAGACATAGAAGGGGGTTTTTAAATGGAGATGCATTAACCTGAGTTAAGTTAATATTCTGGATATTTAACTTGCAGTTATGGTGTGATTCATCCAGATGATTATTGTCCAAGTTGCTTAATTGTCCAATTGATTAAGGCTGGATAATGGGAGAAACAAACTCTTCTGGACAATCTATTCATGGTATGATGATCAACAAATACCATGATTGTTATGCTCTTCATTTTAAAGGGAATCTCCTCTTTAGGTGCAGGAGGATGTCATCTATCACTTCAAAGTCAGACAGGCAGTTTGGACATTGTGTTTATAAAGAGAAGTTCCATAAGGTGTGTTATGTGCATGCTTTGCATGTATTTTGATATGGTCTTGAAGGTTGATCAACTACTGATGGTCGATTCTCTTGTATGGTTCCTTCAAGAGTGTTGTATGGATTACTATGGTGTTGTCTCTAGAACCATAATTAAGGGAAGGTCCATGTGACTGAGATTGATGTTGGAAAAGATGTTGGAACATCATCTCAAGTGGGTGTAGCTTTAAAAGGAAGCTTGGTTTGAAGATCATGGGGTGAATATTGTTGTTCACCATCGTATTCCTAAGTTTGAATGAATGACCATGATGGAGTATGAAGTTCAATATCTGATCACGTCTCGAATGTTGAGAAGAATCCTCTTGTGTTAGGAAGGATGCCAGATTACATGCCCTAACATTCATTGAAGGAAAGCATCATCTGCAGTTTGTGTGTGAGGAAGTTTTTCTCTCTCTAATGACAAATACCTTGTCGGGATCTTGGTATATGTATGATCGTGTGAAGATGTGCATGTTACTGATGATAAAGACCTTGTCGGGAGCTGGGTACTTGTCTGTTATGTGGATGCAAGTTTATGAGAGTTTATTTCTCTCATTTGGTTTTCAGGTGTTTATGATTATTGGAATAAACTGCAGAAGGTGTATACTTTTTAGATCTTCTTGTTTGAAAGGACTATCAAGTATAATGAGCTCTTTGAATGATAAATCAAGAACCAACTGATTGAGTTCTGTGAAGAAAAGTTAATGTCCTAGTTGATGTTGTAACATCATTCTGTCATCTCCAAATGAGGTATGGGATTATAATTATGGAGGATTGAAGATCAAATTTGTTGTCAGGAAGTGGCAGATCTAACTATGAGGATTATAATATGCAGATTCTGATCCTGTCTACAGTAGCATGCTTGGAGAATGCATGACTACTATGTTGAATTCTTCACTAGTATCAACAATTAGTAGTGAATGAAAGGACAAGAGAATATTGTCAGATATTGTGATCTGATTAGAATATTTTTAAGGAGATATATTCTTCTGTTGTAGTTGGTGTGATATGGTGGGAAAGAACTGACTGTTTTTTTGAATGCTGGTTTGCGTTTTGCGTTTGTTTTTGCAAAATGTCGCGGTAAGCAAGAGTCGCCACCGACTTTTATTTTATCCAACAAGGAAAGGAAAAAAGCATAGAAAAATTCCTTTATTCGAGATATTTCTCGGGTTCGGGGGGTAGATTATAGAAAGGGAAGGTGTTAGCACCCTTTCTATCCGTGGTTATCCATGGGCTCTTAGGTACTTGCTCATATTGTTTTCAAAATATTATTTTCTTTGTGCTTGTGGGTTTGAAAAAAAAAATTATTTGAAAACTTCGATTTAACTCTTGCTTCTGTCCTCAAGAGTGTATGAAGTGTTTTTTGAAAACTTTGTTCGAAAAGTGTAAGTGTGAAGAGTTTTTGTTTTTTAAAAGAGCAAGTATCTAAGAACCATCTACCTACTCGAAAAAGGAATCATTCTATGCTATCTTCCTTTAGACAATACTATCCTACTATTGATGAGTAGGTAGCACCGTCGTCGGAGTTTGAGGGTCAATTCGAAAGAGGGACATACAGTCACTAAAGCAATGTTAGGAAGCCTTAGCGGTAACCCTAATGTCTTAGATCATTTGTTCGAGGCAACAATATCTGAGGCAACCATTTCGAGGCGACTATGATCTTTTAGAAAAGAGGACGACCTCTAAAAAACCTATACTCAATGACCGTGTACGAAGGCAACCAAGTGGGGTGTACCCTAAGAGTGTGCATGTGCGAGTGTGTCATTTTCAGTTATTTTTATCTTTGCACATGTTTAGGTTATCTAACCGTTTTAAAATTAAACATACATTCTTGTCATGCATCCTAAATCATACATCTAACAATTAATATTTTGCGGAATTTAAAATGTGGAAATTAAACTAAGCTATTACAAGGCGTCGGGTATTTACATCGCTAAAGACAAACCCTTTAAAAGTAAATAAAGCGGTAAAAAATAAATAAAAGTCCTATTTAACTATTACAAACTGGAAGCAAGTACAATATTGAATAAATAAATCGTGTGTGGAAAATTAAATCGGGCGCAAAGTTCTAGGGTTTTGACCCTTTTTGTTAAAGAAAAGATTTTTTGTGGTTTTTATTTTAAGAAAGAAAATGAAATTAAACCTAAATTAATTACTAAATTAAATTAATTAAATTATTAATAAAAATAAATTATTAGGATTTTTGGCATTTTAAGAAAGAAATAAAAATTAATTGATGTTAGTAAAAACTAATTAAGTCTAGTTAATTTTAATTATTTACAAAAAATGTTAAAGTTATTCTAATTAAGAACCTAAATTAATTTAATTAGTATTTATTAATAAAAATAAAATAAAAGTTTAATTTGATGAAAAATATTTTTGGTGATTTTATTTTATAAAGAAAAATAAATTGGTTAATAATTAAATAGAAATAATAAAATAAATAATTAAAACAAAATAAATAAAAAAGAGAGAGAGAGAGAGAGAGAGAGAGAGAGAGAGAGAGAGGGGGGGGGGGGGGGGGTATGGGCCTGATTTAGGGTGTTGGAACAGCAAATGAGAAGCCCAATTGCATTAGCCCTTTATTGACTTTTGAGATCCAGTAGGCGCGTGTTGACTTGGTCTATGGTAGACCATCAGATCCTGGCCACCAGATTTGGCCTAGGGCCATCTGGCAATTAATTGAACGATGGTGCATGGTGAGCTGCTGACCTGAACATGTAAAAGATCACCTGAAAAGCAAAATTATCAAAGAAGTGGAGGACCTGGGATTCGAACCCAGGTCCTGTAGGCTATTGGATGTACACGTTCACCACTAGGCTGTTTGGCTTTGTTGGTTAATAATATACAAATAATATATAATATAAAAAACAAGTCAATATGCCAGCAAAAAAGTAAAAAGCGTGCGTGGTTTTAAACTGGCCATTGATGGTGTGACACGTCTTCGTCTTCTACCTCACGTCCGTGGCTAAAAACCTGTAAAACCTATAGCCACGAACACAGCCCGTCACTAAAAGTCATGCATACTCCAAAATCTGCTGTGAGCCATGAAAATGAAATCTAAGGGCATGGTTGTGCTCGTCTCATCATCCCGGTCACAACCATACCCTTCTTGATAGCCAATTTTTCCTGAAACGAAAACACCCAAAAATATCCACGAAACCCTAGCTATGGCATTTTGCAGTATAGGTCAGATAAACAAAATTGAATAATGCCAATAGTTTGGAAATGTTATGAGGATTTCAAATATACCAATAATTTACTCAAATGATGCAAGAGTGATGATTTACGAATTCAAGAAAGAAGCGGATTATCGTGGTACTTACAACGTGTTGTGGTGTCTGAGAATGATGGATTTTGATCCAGGAAGGTCGAGTGAACAGCCAAGAAGAGATTGGGACCGGTCTAAGCTTCTGAAATTGCCTCTAAGTATGATTTTGATTTCACACTTTTTAGTGAATTTTGCAACTTTGTTATTTCCTGTTCTTGCAGCCTCCAACCCTTATTCACGTGTGCCTCTCTTGCTTATGTATGATACAATGTGCTAGGGTAACAAATATGGATGGAATCTCTCTAAATGAATGCATTGTAATGTGATTTGATTCACTCTTTACCACTTGCCAAATTTGCCCAAATCCCAATCTTTTTCACATGAATTGGTGAGATACGAATTTGATGCTGGTCATGATGATAGTTAAGACCTGAAACAACCAAAAAGATCTTAAGTAATCAATATTTGGATTTTATATGATTTAATTTTGATTTAAAATGAATAAATTCAATAAAAATCAAATTAAATAGTAAAAATAAAATATGGGCTCATGGCTGAAGCTAGGACACGTGGACACAGATGCAAGCTCAAATCAAGTGGAAAAGAATGGGCCCATTTGACAAAATTTGAAGTTTTGGGGATAGTTGACTTTTGGCAATTTTGCAAAAATGTCCAACTTCAACAATGCATAACTTCTTCAATTTTGAACTTTTGGAAGTGTTCGTGGACTTTTTAGAAATCTTGAGATGTCCTATAAACAAACCTTTTAGTCTCATCTCATTTTGATATTCCATGCTCAAGTTATAAGCTTTGGAAAAAAGGTGTTTTTGTTGACTTTCAAAAATGACCTATAATGTCCAAATTTATAACTTCTTGTGAATGCATTTTTTGATCTTGGGGTATGAAGATGGATTGTAGGAAATTTTATTCTATTCAAAATGAGCTTTGGATGGGTTATTTCTCATAAAGTATGAGAAAGTTATGCTTGGTCAAAGTTGAGTTGACTTTTCCTACAAAACCCTAATTTAGCAACTTTTGAGTCTTGATGAATTTTGAGCAATCCTTGATGAATAATGATCAACCCTTGATCAAATGATGAAATATCCTTCAAAATGATAATGTTGACAAAAATCTTGAAGTTTGACTATTTATAGGTCATAGTTGACTTTTGCCCTAGCACAGTCGATTTTTGGACCCTTTGAGCAATTGACTGAGCAAACTTCCTCTGCAAAGCTTGAAACATGACATGGATGACATTGAGAACATATTAGGACATTGGGGAGCACTTGAGGTCATTTGGATTCAAGGACCTTGATGCAACACAAAACCCTAATTTGGGGTTGACTGCCTTAGGAGATGACTTGTCTGACCCACTCTTGAGCAACCTTGAGCCACTTGGAGATTTTTATTGAAATGTTTTGAGGAATATGAGAGGGAAAATTTTGGGGTACAACAGCTGCCCCTGTTCAATCTTCTTAAACCTGAGGATGTAGATTATCTTTCGTGCCTTTCGTGATCCGAAGGTGGAAGATGATTGAACACTAGAGTGCCCAGAAATTTGCACTCGCATGAAGTGGTATCAGCCTTGTGATGTCGGGGATGGGCTTAAAGATGCCATCTGCAGGAGTGTTAGTCACATAAGAGATTCCTTAGCGAGAACTTGCATATCTGTTGTTGTGGATGATTCCGCTGGGGAAGCTTGGTCTTGCTGAGATTTAGGAACTTGCCTATACTCCAACTGGGAGAACATCTCTGCTGAGTTTTAAGAACTTGTCCATAATTTAACTGGGGGAAATCTGTCTAGATTTAGAACCTTATCTGTAATTCAACCGAGGATAATTCAGTTAAGATTTTAAGAACCGGTCAGTACTTCGACTAAGGGAAACATCTTCATCAAGATCTAGGACTGTCTGGTCTTCAACAGAGGATAATTCTGTTGAGATTTTAGAACTCGTCCACACTATGACGGAGGAAAATTATCGAGATTGAGAACCTTATCTGTAATTCAACCGAGAATAATTCAGTTGAGATTTAAGAACCGGTCAGGTCTTCGACTGAGGGAAACATCTTCATCAATATCTAGGACTGTCTGGTCTTCAACAGAGTATAATTCTGTTGAGATTTTAGAACTTGTCCACACTACGACGGAGGAAAATTGTCGAGATTGAGAACCTTATCTGTAATTCAACCGAGAATAATTCAGTTGAGGTTTAAGAACTAGTCAGGTCTTCGACTGAGGGAAACATCTTCATCAAGATCTAGGACTGTCTGGTCTTCAACAGAGAATAATTCTGTTGAGATTTTAGAACTCGTCCATGCTACGATGGAGGAAAATTGTCGAGATTGAGAAACTTGTATGTAATTCAACCGAGAATAATTCAGTTGAGGTTTAAGAACCAGTCAGGTCTTCGAATGAGGGAAACATCTTCATCAAGATCTAGGACTGTCTGGTCTTCAAATGAGGATAATTCTGTTGAGATTTTAGAACTCGTCCACACTACGACGGAGGAAAATTGTCGAGATTGAGAACCTTATCTATAATTCAACCGAGAATAATTCAGTTGAGATTTAAGAATCGGTCAGGTCTTCGACTGAGGGAAACATCTTCATCAAGATCTAGGATTGTCTGGTCTTTAACGGAGTATAATTCTGTTGAGATTTTAGAACTTGTCCACACTACGACGGAGGAAAATTGTCGAGATTGAGAACCTTATCTGCAATTCAACCGAGAATAATTCAGTTGAGATTTAAGAACTGGTCAGGTCTTTGACTGAGGGAAACATCTTCATCAAGATCTAGGACTGTCTGGTCTTCAACGGAGGATAATTCTGTTGAGATTTTAGAACTCGTCCACACTACGACGGAGGAAAATTGTCGAGATTGAGAACCTTATCTGTAATTCAACCGAGAATAATTCAGTTGAGATTTAAGAACCGGTCAGGTCTTCGACTGAGGGAAACATCTTCATCAAGATCTAGGACTGTCTGGTCTTCAACAGAGTATAATTTTGTTGAGATTTTAGAACTTGTCCACACTACGACGGAGGAAAATTGTCGAGATTGAGAACCTTATCTGCAATTCATCCGAGAATAATTCAGTTGAGATTTAAGAACCGGTCAGGTCTTCGACATAGCTGAGAACTTAACTACATCTTTCCTGAAAGGTAAAGGTCATTCGTATGCAATGCATGATACATATCAAGCAATGATGTTCTCAAAATAAATGAGATTGTGTTGTATGATGCGTATATGCAGGTATCATGATGTATGGAAATGTGATGTTTAGGCTGGGGAAAATAAATCCCGTATAGCTGCCAGAGAAAAGAGTTGACTTCTTCGTTTCCGCTGGGGATAGCGAACGAAGATGATTGCGAGAATAACCTGCAGGAGAGGATGACTCCGTAGGGGGAATAAACTGATGAGGAGATTACTCTGTGGGGAAGAGATGCTCTGCTGAGGATTCCACCGATAAATTCTGCTGTGGATGAATTACCGTTGCTGGTGATATTGAATCCTGTTGGGGATTGAATTCTTGTTTGTGAAAGGAAAGAACTCCGCTGGGGATGCCCTTTCAGTTGCGACTTCACTGGGGATAACCTTTTAGACACTTATGGGGATAATCCCTTGAGCTTTGCTGGGGATATTTATTTTATACTCCGCCAGGGACGAACTTCCAGAGTCTACTGGGGATGACTTTTCGACTCCACTGGGGAAGATTTTTCAGACATCGCTGGGAAAATTTTAACTCCACTAGGGATATCTTGTATTCTGTCGGGGAATATTCTTATACTCCATTGGGGAATATTAAGGTTCCGGGGATATTAAGCCTTTTCAGTGTTTATGGTAGATAAATTCTGCTTGGGGGAGAATATTACCGATTCATTCACAGTTGCGAGTCTTAGCTTGGGAGAGCTATCATTATTGTCTTGCCCTGCAGGGAGTGAAAGTATCTTAACCATATTCTTCAGCTGAATCTACCTTGGTACCTGGTGGACAGAGAAACTGTACAGTTTGGAAGATTCTTGTTTGCCCCTGTTTCTGATATTATAAGTAATGGTCTTTTGTTTCGCATGTAAGTATTTATGAGCAGCAATTAATGTCAAGTGCATATATCAAAAATGAACATTGAACGTTCTTTGCAAAACAAAACAGATAAAGGAAAAACAGTTTGAAATTTCTTTGAAAATGAATTGTATTGATTTTTAAGTTTTGGCCTGTAAATAAGCGTTTTTGTACAAGAGGATGGCGTCCTAGTAAGAGAACGCCGCCGAACAAATAGAATTTATACAATTCGTGAAAAAGAAAACAAAACAGCTATGTGAATAATCCCACTGAATTCCAACTCTGCTATTTCCCTTATGTCTTTGAGCATCTCATCACTTTGCTACTTGGTTGAAGGTAGATCAGATTGACTAGTGCCGTCCTAGCTTAATAGTCGATACCGAAGTCTGGTTGCAAAGTGATCCAATGAGACATAGTGTTACGCTTTGATCCCTAATTTTTTCCTGGACCGCCCTTTCAGGTTTTCAGTCCACCAGGATACCCTTTTTTGCCCAAGCCGCCTTTTCAGGTTTTCGACTTGCCGGGTGTACAGTTTTTTTTCTTCATTTTCATCCCTTATTTTTGCCCGAACGCTTTTGGTTCGCCGGGAAGCCCTTATTTTTGCCTAGGCCAGTCAACCTAGCGGGTCTTTGATTATGCGTAGTATTTTTTCACTATGTCTGCACTGACGGGGTGAGGAAGGTCATCACCGTCCATGGTGGTTAGAATCATGGCTCCTCTTGAGAAAATGTTCTTAACCATAAATGGCCCTTTGTAGGTAGGGGTCCATTTGCCCCTGGAATCACCTTGAGGTAAGACAATACGCTTGATTACCAGGTCCCCAACTTGATACTCTTTTTGTCTAACTTTCTTGTTAAATGCCTTGATCATCCATTTTTGGTACGTCTGACCATGACAAATGGCAGTAAGTATCTATTCATTGGTTAAGTTCAGCTGATCAAGTCGGGTCTGGATCCAGTCATCCTCGCTCAAACCTGCATCTTTCATAATCCGAAGAGAGGGTATCTAAACTTCAATGGGCAAGACTGCCTCCATACCATATACCAAGGAATAGGGTGTTTCCCCTGTTGACGTCCGTGCTGAGGTACGGTACCCATGAAGAGCAAATGGTAACATCTCGTGCCAGTCTTTGTATGTCACTGTCATCTTCTGCACAATCTTCTTAATGTTCTTATTAGCCACTTCTACAACCCCATTCATCTTCGGCTGGTAAGGAGAAGAGTTGTGATGCTGTATCTTGAACTATTTGCAGAGCTCAGTAATCATTTTATTGTTGAGATTGGTACCATTGTCTGTAATGATTCTCTCTGGTACACCATATCGACAGATCATATTATGCCGAATGAACCGTGCCACGACGTTCTTGGTTACAGTAGCAAAGGAAGTTGCTTCCACCCACTTCGTAAAGTAATCAATTGCCACCAGGATGAAACGATGCCCGTTAGATGTTGTAGGTCTGATCTCGCCGATCATATCAATGCCCCACATTGGAAAAGGCCAAGGTGCCGTCAAGACATTAAGAGGTACTGGAGGTATGTGCACTTTATCAGCATAGACTTGGCACTTGTGACAGGTCCGAGAATGCTGATAACAGTCGGCTTCCATAGTGGACCAATAATATCATGCCCGAAGGATTTTCTTTGCCATGGTGTGTCCACTAGAATGGGTTCCGAAAGTACCTTCATGTAATTCCATCATGATCCTTTCTGCTTCATTCTTATCCACACAACGCAGTAAGGTTGAATCATGGTTACGCTTGTAGAGAATGCCATTGCTGATGAAGAACTTCGCTGCGAACCTCCTCAGAAACTTCTTGTCGTTAACAGATGCACCCTCGGGGTATTCCTGAGCCTTAAGGTATCTCTTCACCTCATGAAACCAGGGTTTATCTGCTACCTCTTCAGTCTCAATGTCACAGCAATGTGCATGTTCGTCCAATCTTTCAATGATAATTCGGGGAGGTTCGTTGTCCCAATTGACTTTGAACATAGAGACATCGTAGCCAGCGCGTCCGCCAACTGATTCTCCTCTCTAGAGAAGTGTTCAAAGGTTATCTCTTCAAAATGTGGAAGCAACGTCAACACATACTCCTTGTAAGGAATAAGATTAGGGTGTTTCGTATCCCACTCGCCTTTGATCTGACTGGTCACGAGAGAGGAATCTCCAAAGACACTCAAGAACTTAATCCTTAGGTCGATTGCTGCTCGAAGACCCATGATGCATGCTTCATACTCCGCCATATTGTTGGTGCAGTTGAGACATAGTCGGGCGATGAATGGAGTATGAGAGCCTTTAAGAGATATGATCACAGCGCCAATGCCATTACCCAAAGCGTTTGAAGCTCCATAAAAGTACATAGACCATTGGGATCCTTCCTCAGGTCCTTCATCCGGTCCAGGTGTCTTACAGTCAGTCACTATCATGATACTCTCGTTCGGGAATTCAAAGTTCATAGACTGGTAATCATCCACTGCCTGATGTGCCAAATGGTCTGCCAACACACTTCCCTTGATTGCCTTTTGGGTCGTGTACTGGATGTCATACTCAGTCAAGATCATCTGCCATCTTGCTATTCTTCCGGACAAGGCAGGCTTTTCAAAGATATACTTGATTGCATCCATCTTTGATATCAATAGAGTGGTGTGAGTCAGCATATACTGTCTCAGCCGGCGAGCAGCCCATGCCAAAGCGCAGCAAGTTTTCTCAAGCAACGAGTATCGGGTCTCGCAGTCGGTAAACTTTTTACTAAGGTAATAAATAGCATGCTCTTTTCGGCCAGACTCGTCATGCTGACCCAACACACACCCCATTGAATTGTCGAGTACTGTCAAGTATAAGATCAGAGGTCTCCCTTCAACTAGAGGCATCAGAATGGGTGGCTCTTGGAGATACTCTTTGATCCTTTCGAAAGCGGCCTGACATTCATCGTTCCATCTTACCACTTGATCTTTCTTCAGTAGCTTGAAGATTGGATCACAAGTAGAAGTCAGGTGTGAGATGAATCAGGAAATATAGTTCAGACGTCCCAGAAAGCCTCTGACTTCTTTTTCTGTTCGGGGAGCTGGCATTTCCTGTATAGCCTTTACCTTTGCAGGATCCACTTGAATACCTTTATCGATTACGACGAAGCCCAGTAGTTTATCGGATCTCACCCCGAAGGTGCACTTGTTCGGGTTTAACCTTAGCTTGTACAACTTCAACCTGTCAAATAGCTTCTGAAGGTGGTCAAGATGTTCTTCCTCAGTCTGGGATCTTGCAATCATGTCGTCGACATATACCTCAATCTCGTGATGGATCATGTCATGGAATAAGGCGATTATGGCGCGCTGATACGTCGCCCCAGCATTCTTCAATCCGAAAGGCATGACCTTGTAGAAAAAGGTACCCCATTGAGTAACAAAGGTTGTCTTCTCCATGTCTTCGGGATCCATCTTAATTTGATTATAACCAGAGAAACCATCCATAAAGGAGAAGACCTTATGTTGTGCGGTGTTGTCAACCAGAACATCGATATGAGGCAGAGGGAAATCATCCTTGGGGCTTGCCCTGTTTAGATCCCTATAGTCAACACACATCCGAAACTTACCGTCCTTCTTCGGCATAGGAACCACGTTGGCCACCCACTGTGGGTAATAAGTAACTTCTAGAAAACCAGCATCAAATTGCTTCATCACTTCAGCCTTGATCTTCTCAGACATCTCTGGGCGCATTCGGCGAACCTTCTGTTTTACTGGAGGACAGTCTTCCTTGGTAGGCAGGCGGTGAACCACAATGTCGGTGTCCAACCCAGGCATATCTTCATAAGACCAGGCAAATATCTCAACATAGTCACGCAGCATCCGATCAGTCGTTTCTTAACACTAGGCTCCAGATTTGCATCGATCTTGACCTCTTTCTTGTCCTCTTTTGTACCTAGATTTACTGTTTCTACTGGCTCCTCATGCGGCTGTATGGCCCTCTCTTCTTGAAGTAGCAGTCTAGCGAGTTCACCAGGCACTTCACAATCATCTTCACCTTCGGCTTCGGCTAAGTTGATCGAACTTTCAAAGTCATAACTGGCAGTAGCAGAGTCGTTACCAGTGAGATCCAGAGTGGATGTAGACCTGTATATGTGAGTGTGTGTGTGATCGGTGGAAATAGAACTGACTGTTTTTTAGCTGGTTTCGCGAAATGTCGCGGTAAGCAAGAGTCGCCACCGTCTTTTATGTTCTCCAACATAGAAAGGACAAAAGCATAGCAAAATTCCTTATTCGAGATGTCTCTCGGTTCGGGAGGTAGATTTATAGAAAGGGAAGGTGTTAGCACCCTTTCTATCCGTGGTTATCCACGGGCTCTTAGGTACTTGCTCTTATGTTTTCAAAATTTGTTTGCTTTTCAAGTGTGTGTGGGTTTTGAAAAAAAGTTCGTTTGGAAAACTTCTAAGTAACTCTTGTATCAGTCCTCAAGAGTGTATGAAGTGTTTGTTTGAAAACTTTTGAAAGTGTAGGTGTGAAAAGATGTTTTTGTTTTGTTTTGAAAAGAGCAAGTACCCATGAGATCTACCTACTCTAAGGAATTAAGCTGTATAAGAGTCCTTTATATAGTGCTATCCCACCATTGAGAGGTAGGTAGCACCATCGTTGGAGGTGTTCGGGTCAATTCGATTGTAGGGACAGTGTGGTCACCGAAGCAACAGTTAGGACACCTTAGAAGCTACCCTTATGTCCTTGATCCTTTTTTAATCCGAGGCAACCGTTTCGAGGCGACTGTTTCGAGGCAACTGTTTCGAGGCAACTGGATCATGGACATAAGGACCGCTAAAACATCCTATACTTGACGACCACGTTTCGAAGGCAACGAGTGAGGCGTACCCTAGAAGTGGTGTATGCATTGTGTGTTGTTTTCAGTTAATGTTTGTCTTTGTAATTAGTGAGCTACGAGTTGTTTTTATTTACCATACATTCTTGCATGCAAGTTTAGCAGTTAAGGGGTGCGGAAAGTAAATTGCGGAAACATAAATCCTACGCTATTACAAGGCGCGGGTCTATACATCGCCAAAAATTACAAAGACCCGTTTTTTAGTAAATACGTGCGGAAAGTAAATAAAAACAATAAAAGTCCTAATTACTATTACATCCGGAGGCAGTTACATAATAATCCAAAATAAAGAATTAAAATTAAAATGCGCGCGAAAGAAAGAAACGGGAATGTCTTAAGGGTGTTGACCCTTTTTAGAAAAGAAGTTGATTTTTTTGTCTTTTTGTAATTAAAATGAAATTAAAATTAATTGTTAAACTAATTAATTAATTTAATTAAAAAGAAAATATATTTTTGTTTTTTTTATGTTTTTATGAAATAAAATAAAAATGAAAGAAACAAAATTAAAAGTTAATCCTAAATCTAAGTTATTTTAATTATTTAAGAAAAGGAATTACGATTGCCTAATTAAACTATGTTGGTTAATATTTATTTACAAAATAAAATAATAATAATGATAATAATGTTAATTCTATTTTTTGGTTTTTTATGAAAATGTGCTAATTAAGTTAATTGTTAATAATAAAAATAATTAAAGGGTTAGCAATTAAAAATAAGAGAAAATGACAAAACAAAAAATAAAAAGAAGTAAAACCAAGGGGGGTGTGGTCCAAATAGGAGGTTTATTGAAGCAATTCAAGCCCACTGAAATCTAAGCCACGTTTGACTTTCATGGTTGCCTGCAGCGTGCTTGACTCCAGACCATGGTGTGCTACACTTTTTGTCTTTTGGATCTGCGTTGATGACATATGGCAGCGCTGGGAAGTGGGACTTATGATGCACCTCATATTGGAATCTGCACAGGAAAACGTTGAAGAAAATAATATGGAAATTATAAGGGACCTGGGAAGAACTTACAGCGCGGTATGAGCCTCAGGACTTGGCAAAGGTTGCTTTAGCCACGTGCTTGTTTTGATCTGAAGATGCTCGCAACTATGTTTTAGAACTCTCACTTTTTTGAATAATTTTTGGTTTTGCTCTTGGCCGTTTCTGCACACACTCTTTTTTGAATGAGGTTGGGAAGGCTTGTATATATAGTAATGAATGAGAATCAAGCAATAATGTGAGCCATTAACCCTTGCAATGAAGTTTGAGATTTCCTCCATAACCACCATTGAAGCAACTTACCATTCTTGTCAAAATTTGAATTTCTTGCTTGGAATAGGCCTTGCACGAATTTGGAAGGTGAATGATGGTGTATCAAAGCTATTCAAACTCAAAGAATCCCTCCATTAATTTTCTTGATTTTTATTTGAATTTTAAAGATTTAAAATGATTTAAATCGAGTAAAATTAAATAAAAATGGAAAAATTAATTTTTAATCTTGAAATAAATTGTGGGACACGTGGGAGGCATGGCCAAGCTGAAACAAGTGGAAAAAGTGGGCCCCTTTTGTCAAAAATGAAGTTTCAAGGATAATTGACTTTGGCCATTTCACAAAAATTTCCCAACTTCTCCAATGCATATCTTGCTCAATTTTGAAGCTATGAACATGTTCTTGGACATTTTGGAAAGGTCTTGAAGTCCTCTAACCAATGTCTTTTGTCCCATGTCATTTTGATTTACCAATCTCAAGTTATGGTCTTTGACTTAAAGTGTCTTTTTGTTGACTTTTGAAAATGACCTATAATGTTGAAATTGATAACTTTTTGTGAGAGAATTTCTTGGACTTCGAATGTGAAGATGAGTTGTAGGAAATGTCTTCCCCTTCAAGATGAGCATTGGATGGGATTTTTCTGATGAACCATGAAAAAGTTATGCCTTGGTCAAGTTACAGTTGACTTTTCAGTTAGCCAAAAATAGGAACTTTTGCATCTTGATGATTTTTGAGCCATTCTTGTGAACTCATGGTCAAAACTTGACCAAATGATGATTGTGGCTTCAAAATAATATGTTGACCAAAAATTTTGACTTCTGACTGCCAAATGACCATTTTGCCCCTGCAGTTGACTGTGGAGCAATTAGGTTTTTTGACTGTGCAACTTGACCTTGTGAGCCTTGAAACTTGACATGTAGATGCTTGACAATGTATATGAGCATATGGGACTTGATTGGACCCTTGAAAACCTCATTTTCTTTGCAGGAACCAAAACCCTAATTTTGAGTGGCTTAGGAGAGTGCTTGACTGTGTAGCCCTTGAGTAGACTTTGAACCATTTGAGGTGATGCTTGTCAAAACTTTGAAGATTATGGGAGGGCAAATTTTGGGGTACAACAGTTGCCCCTGTTCAATCTTCTTAGACCTGAGGATGTAGATTGGCTTGCGTGCCTTTCGTAATCTGAAGGTGGAAGATGATTGAACACTAGAGTGCCCAGAAATTTGCACTCACATATTAGAATGTCAACAGTGTGATGGCGGGAATGGGCTTACAGATGCCATTTGGAGACTGATGGATAGGAGGATGGGCTTATAGATGCCATCTGGGTGTCGATCGCGTAAGAGATTCCTTAGCGAGAACTTGCGTACCTGAGAAAGAAAATAATTACCTGGCCTGTTACAGAAGTTGATCTTCAAACTCTTTATGTAGATGTGCCCTGGCTGGATACAGGAATCGAATCTTTAAACTCTTCAGACGTTCCCTGGCAGGATACAGGAATCGAGTCTGGAATCAGTCGCCAACAGATACACCCTGGCAAGATACAGGAATTGGATCTTCGAACTCTTCAGACGTGCCCTGGCAGGATACAGGAATCGAGTCTGGTAATGTAGTCGTCAACAGATACACCCTGGCAAGATACATGAATCAGATCTTCGAACTCTTCTGACGTGCCTTGGCAAGATACAGGAATCGAGTCTGGTAATGTAGTCGTCAACAGATACACCCTGGCAAGATACAGGAATCGGATCTTCGAACTCTTCAGACGTGCCCTGGCAGGATACAGGAATCGAGTCTGGTAATGTAGTCGTCAACAGATACACCCTGGCAAGATACAGGAATCGGATATTCGAACTCTTCTGACGTGCCCTGGCAAGATACAGGAATCGAGTCTGGTAATGTAGTCGTCAACAGATACACCCTGGCAAGATACAAGAATCGGATCTTCGAACTCTTCAGACGTGCCCTGGCAGGATACAGGAATCGAGTCTGGTAATGTAGTCGTCAACAGATACACCCTGGCAAGATACAGGAATCGGATCTTCGAACTCTTCAGACGTGCCCTGGCAGGATACAGGAATCGAGTCTGGTAATGTAGTCGTCAACAGATACACCCTGGCAAGATACAGGAATCGGATCTTCGAACTCTTCAGACGTGCCCTGGCAGGATACAGGAATCGAGTCTGGTAATGTAGTCGTCAACAGATACACCCTGGCAAGATACAGGAATCGGATCTTCGAACTCTTCAAACGTGCCCTGGCAAGATACAGGAATCGAGTCTATAAATGTTAGTCGTCAACGGATACACCCTGGAAAGATATAGGAATCAGATCCTCAAACTCTTCAGACGTGCCCTGGCAAGATACAGGAATCGAGTCTGGTAATGTTAGTCGTCAACAGATACACCCTGGCAAGATACAGGAATCGGATCCTCAAACTCTTCAGACGTGCCCTGGCAAGATACAGGAATCGAGTCTGGTAATGTTAGTTGTCAACAGATACACCCTGGCAAGATACTGGAATCAGATCTTTAGTTGCGACCGCTGATAGCAATTATCTTTGTATTAACCTTTGTCCTGAAAAGACAAAATGTTAGTTGTATGTGATGTCATGATGTATGACATGCGTGATGTTCTCAGAATAAATGAGATTGTGTGTTCATGATGTGTATATGCATGCTATAATGTATGAAGATGTGATGTTTATGTATATTTTTGTCTAGGAAAATAAATCCTTGACGGGTGCCGGGAAGTTGAATCCTGGGCTGATGTGGAAGAATAGAGCTTCGTTTTTTCCGCTGGGGATGATAGTTGCAAGGATACCGGTAGGAGAAGATGACTCCGTTGAGGGCTAAACTTGGCGAATAGATTACTCTGCGGGGAGTGAACTCGGTGGGGAAGAGATGTACTTTGCTGAAGTCGATGATAACTCCGCTGGGGATACCATTGATGTGTTATGTTGAAGGAATTGATGAACTCCGCTTGGGATGGGAAGACTTCGCCGGGGACGATCTTTCCGTGGTTTTTAGCTGAGGATAACCCAGTTATATCCTGGTGGAGAAATAACCTTTGAATAAAACCGGGGAGACGCGTTCGCTCTGTAGGGGATAAGCTTCCAGAATCTACTGGGGATAAGCTTACTACTGGGTAGATTGATTGAACTCTCCTGGGGGAACCTTTCAGCTTGGACTGGACTCTCCTGGGGAAATTTTTGAGATATACTGGGGAAGTGGCTCCACTGAATGTCCGGTATACCGCCGGGGAACAATCTTAGATCAAGACTGCCGGGGATGCTTGTTGAGAATGTTTGTATACTCCGCTGAGGAATGTTGAGATCTGTTGGGGATAATCCAACTTCCATAAGGCTGACTGAGTAGGCTAACTCTGCTTGGGGAGAGTATCGCTGACTTGCTGGCTCACTCTCTGGGGAATTAAGATGTCTTGGTTATGTTCTTCAGTCGAACTTACTTTGGTACCTTGGTGGACAGAGCAATTAGATCGCTTAGACAACTCATTATTTCCCCTATTTCTAATGTTACCTGTAATTAATCCTTTGTTTCGCATGCAAATATTTATGAGTTAGCAATTAGTGTCAAATGCATATATCACAAATTGAACATTGGACGTTCTTCGCAAAACAAAACAGAAAAAGGAAAAACAAATGGCAATTTGTCTGAAAAGTGAATTTGTATTGATTTTTTGAATTTGCCTGTAAATAGGCGTTTATGTACAAGAGGCTGACGTCCTAGTAAGAGAACATCGCCGAATAGAGTAGAGTTTATACAATTTGTACAAAGGAAAACAAAACAGTTATGTGAAAAATCCCACTGGGTTTCAACTCTGCTATCGCCTTTATATCCTCGAGCGTCTCATCACTTGGCTGTTCAGTTGCAGATGAAGCTGATTGATCGATGCCGTCTGAACCTGATGTCTGATACTGGATTCTGGATGCAAGGTGATCCAATGAGACATAGTATTACGCTTTAATCCCTAACTTTTGCCTGGACCACCCTTTCGGGTTTTCAGTCCACCGGGATACCCATTTTTTCCCAAGCCGCCTTTTCAGGTTTTCGACTTGTCGGGTGTACAGATTTTTTTCATTTCATCCCTTATTTTTGCCCGAACCCTTTTGGTTCGCCGGGAAGCCCTTATTTTTGCCTAGGTATGTCAACCTAGCAGGTCTTTTATCATGCGTAGTATCTTTTTACTATGTCTGCATTGGCAGGGTGGGGAAGGTCGTCACCATCCATGGTGGTTAGAATCATGGCTCCTCCTGAGAACACGTGTTTAACCACAAATGGCCCTTCGTACATAGGGGTCCATTTGCCCCTGGGATCACTTTGAGGAAGAATGATGCGCTTGATTACCAGGTCCCCAACTTGATACTCTTGTGGTCTGACTTTCTTGTTAAATGCCCTGATCATCCGCTTTTGGTACGTTTGACCATGACAAATAGCAGCGAGACTCTTTTCGTCGATTAGGTTTAGTTGATCAAGTCGGGTCTGGATCCAGTCATCTTCACTCAGATCTGCATCCTTCATTATCCGGAGAGAGGGTATCTGCACTTCAATCGGCAAGACTGCCTCCATGCCATAGACCAAGGAAAAGGGAGTTGCCCCGGTTGACGTCCTTGCTGAGGTACGGTACCCATGGAGAGCAAACGGTAACATCTCGTGCCAATCTTTATAGGTCACTGTCATCTTCTGCACAATCTTTTTGATATTCTTATTCGCTGCTTCTACAGCGCCCATTCATCTTCGGCCGGTAAGGAGAAGAGTTGTGGTGCCGTATCTTGAATTGCTCACAGAGCTCAGTGATCATCTTGTTATTGAGATTGATATCGTTGTCCGTAATGATCCTTTCTGGGACGCCGTATCGACAGATCAGGTTATGCCGAATGAACCGTGCCACGACGTTCTTGGTTACGGTGGCATAGGAAGCTGCTTCGACCCACTTCGTGAAGTAATCAATTGCTACTAGGATGAAGCGATGCCCGTTGGATGTCGTAGGTCTGATCTCGTCGATCATATCAATCCCCCACATTGCAAAAGGCCAAGGTGCTGTCAAGACATTCAGAGGAACTGGAGGAACGTGCACCTTATCTGCATAAATCTGGCATTTATGACATGTCCGAGAATGTTGGTAACAGTCGGCTTCCATTGTGGACCAGAAATATCCTGCCCGGAGGATTTTCTTTGCCATGGTATGTCCACTGGAATGCGTTCCGAAGGTACCTTCATGTAGCTCTGCCATGATCTTTTCTGCTTCAGTCTTATCCACACAACGCAGTAAGGTCGAATCATGGTTTCGCTTGTACAAAATGTCGTTGCTGAGGAAGAACTTCCATGCAAACCTTCTCAGGAACATTTTGTCATTGACAGATGCACCCTCGGGATATTCTTGAGCTTCCAGGTACCTCTTCACCTCTTGGTACCAAGGTTTTTCAGTTACTGTCTCAGCCTCAAGATCACAATAATATGTAGGTTCGTCCAACTTCCAGATAATGATCCGGGGAGCCTCATTGTCCCACTTGACTTTGAACATAGAAGACATCGTAGCTAACGCGTCCGCCAATTGATTCTCCTCTCTTGGGAAGTGTTCAAAAGTTATTTCTGTGAAATGGGGGATCAATGTCAACACACATTCTTTGTAAGGAATAAGATTTGGGTGTTTCGTATCCCACTCGCCTTTGATCTGATTGATCACGAGAGCGGAATCTCCGAAGACACTCAGAAACTTGATCCTTAAGTCAATCGCAGCTTGAAGTCCCATGATACACGCCTCATACTCCGCCATGTTGTTGGTGCAGTTGAAACATAGTCGGGCAGTGAGTGGAGTATGAGTTCCTTTAGGGGATATGATCACAGCGCCGATACCGTTACCCAAAGCGTTGGAGGCTCCGTCAAAGTGCATAGACCATCGGGATCCTTCCTCAGGTCCTTCATCCGGTCCAGGTATTTCACAATCAATCACTATCATGATGCTCTCGTCTGGAAACTCAAAGTTCATTGACTGGTAGTCATCTACTGCCTGGTGTGCCAAGTGGTCTGCCAATACACTTCCTTTGATAACTTTCTGAGTCGTGTACTGGATGTCGTATTCTGTCAAGATCATCTGCCATCTCGCTATTCTTCCGGACATAGCAGGCTTTTCGAATATGTACTTTATTGGATCCATTTTTGAGATCAACAAGGTAGTGTGAGTCAGCATATACTGTCTCAGCCGGCGAGCAGCCCATACCAAAGCGCAACAAGTTTTCTCGAGCAGTGAGTATCGGGTCTCACAGTCGGTAAACTTTTTGCTAAGGTAATAAATGGCGTGCTCTTTTCGGCCAGACTCGTCATGCTGCCCCAGCACACACCCCATTGAGCTGTCAAGTACTGTCAGGTATAGTATTAGAGGTCTCCCTTCAACCGGTGGCATAAGAATGGGTGGTTCTTGGAGATACTCTTTGATTTTGTCAAAAGCGGCCTGACATTCATCATTCCAACGTACCACCTGATCTTTCTTCAGTAGCTTGAAGATTGGTTCACAGGTAGCAGTCAGATGCGAGATGAATCGGGCAATATAATTCAGACGTCCTAGAAAGCCCCTGACTTCTTTCTCTGTCTTGGGAGCTGGCATCTCTTGTATGGCTTTAACCTTGGAAGGGTCCACTTGAATACCTTTGTCGCTCACGACGAAGCCTAGCAACTTTCCAGATCTTACCCCGAAGGTGCACTTGTTCGGGTTCAACCTCAGCTTGTATAATTTCAGGCGGTCAAACAATTTCTGTAGATGGTCAAGGTGTTCCTCCTCAGTTTGGGACCTTGCAATCATATCATCGACATACACTTCAATCTCATGGTGGATCATGTCATGAAATAAAGCAACCATGGCACGTTGGTAGGTTGCCCCAGCATTTTTCAGTCCAAAAGGCATGACCTTGTAGCAAAAGGTTCCCCACTGAGTGACAAAGGTAGTCTTTTCCATATCTTCAGGAGCCATCTTGATTTGGTTATATTCGGAGAAACCATCCATGAAGGAGAACACCTTATGTTGAGCAGTATTGTCAACCAGAACGTCGATATGAGGTAGAGGGAAATCATCCTTGGGGCTCGCCCTGTTCAGATCCCTGTAATCAACACACATTCTAACCTTACCATCTTTCTTCGGTATCGGCACCACATTGGCAACCCACTGAGGGTAAGAAGTCACTGCTAGAAACCCGGCATCAAATTGCTTCATAACCTCAGCTTTGATCTTCTCGGACATCTCTAGACGCATACGGCGAACCTTTTGCTTAACCGGAGGGCAGTCTTCCTTGGTAGGCAAATGATGGACCACAATGTCGGTATCCAACCCAGGCATGTCTTCGTAAGACCAGACAAAGATTTCCATGTAGTCATGCAGCATTTGGATCAGCCGTTGTTTCATACTGAGCTCTAGATTAGCACCAATCTTGACTTCCTTTCTGTCTGTCTCAGTACCCAGATTTACCGTTTCCACTGGCTCTTCATGTGGTTGAATGGCCCTCTCTTCCTGGAGTAACAGTCTTGCAAGTTCGCCAGGCACTTCGCAATCATCTTCACCTTCGTCTTCGGCTAAGTTGATCAGATTTTCGAAGTCATAACTGGCAGTAGCAGAGTCGTTACCAGTGAGATCCAGAGTGGATTGAAACCTGTACGAGTGAGTGTGTGTAAATACAGCTGTTTTGCAATATATAAAGAAAGAAAGAAAGGGAGCGCAAGATTTGAAATGTGAAAAACGTCCAATGCTTTTATTCATGATATATGAAAGTGACAAACAAAAGCCCTCACAAATAAAACCACGGTGCCCCGGGTAAGACACCGGGCCATAAAGTTTCAAATTATTGTTTATTACAAATCCAAAACAAAGAAGTTCATTACTGGGTGACAAAAGTAATGGGTGTAAAGTCTTTTGAGGTCCAATTGCTAGGTCCACCGTTAGTCGTTGGGTAGATCCAGCTGTCAAACTCGGATTCTTCCACCTCGTCTTCATCCCCAATAGCATTCACTCCTGGATTGGTGATGAGCACATGAGGTCTTCCAATCCTTGCCTTGCGCACAGCCTTCTGAGCTTCTGCAGTGAAACCCAAGCCAAATTTGTCAGTCTTAGGAGTAAAATCAGGGAGCCTGCCCCAGTTTGCACATTCACCTTTTTCAATCACAGCCCGGGCATCCTTTAAGGAGGCCATCTTCAAGGGAGAACCCTCTTCAGTCACTATTTCTGCTGCTGCCAATGTTTGTGGCACCTCTTCAAAATGTTGAAAGGGGGTCTCAATGAACTCCCCATCCATTTCTACGTACCTGAAGGAGTTGAGGTGGCTGACCATGTATTCCTCTTCCCCTTGCACTGTTACAATCTTCCCCCTGACCGGGTATTTGAGCTTCTGATGTAAAGTTAAAGTCACAACTCCAGCCTTGTGGATCCACGGGCGACCCAGCAAACAAGAATAGGATGGACGGATGTCCATCACATAGAATTTTGAATCAAATACCTGCGAACCAACCCTGATCGGGATGTCAACCTTACCATGTACCATCCTTTTGGACCCGTCAAAGGCCCGGACAACAATGTTACTTGGTTTGAGCTCTAAACCCTCACAGTCCAGCCTGTCTAAAGCCTTCTTGGGTAGCACGTTTAATGAGGAACCAGTGTCAACCAGCACATGAGCAAGATTAGTGCCCCTGCATTCAATGGAGACATGCAGGGCATAATTATGGTTCTTCCCCTTGGCCGTCAGATCAGCATCAGAGAAACCCAGGCCATTATCAGCGGTTAAGTTGGCCACACAGTCGGTGAATTGGTCAGCAGACGTTTCTTGGGGCACGTGGGTCGTCTTCAGGAAAGCAATCTGGGCCTTGGCATGGGCCTCTGAACACAGCAATAGTGATAGCATGGAGATTTTGGAGGGGGTGTGCCCCAGCTGTTCAACGACGTTGAAATCACTTTTCTTTATAATCTTGAGGATCTCTTCCATCTCTTGCTTGGAAGCCTCAACAATGGTCTTTGGTGCCTCCGTCTAGGCAGGCATATCAGCAGCAATCCCCTTGCCCCGAGCGTCAGATGACTCGGCAGCAGGGGTGGAAACTTGATTAGGGGGGAAACAGGCACACTGGCAGGTGTGATGACCAGAGGCCTTTGGATTGCTGGAGGAGCAATGTCTGGAGAGAACAGTCTTCCACTACGAGTGACTTTAGCAGGCCTGGTGATGTTGGTGACACCGGTACCAGTGTTGAACTCTTGTTTCACTCCCAGAACATAAACATCTGCCCCATAGTGCCACGGGACAGCTTTATCAGATTTGTAGGGGATGGGCCCCGGAACAGTAATGGTGATGGGAGCAATCTTGTGAACAGGCAAAATTTGGACAGGCTTCTTTGAAGGAGCCTTGGAAGGGTTATTGAAAATGGTAACAATTGAAACTTCTTCAACAGGGGCAACAGGAACGGCAGTCTTCTTGAACAAAATCTCTTTACTATCCATCAGGTTTTGGACGCCTGATTTCAGCAAAGAACAACCAGCAGGGGAATCAGCACATAAAGGGCAACCTTTGCTACATCCCGGAAATAAACCGGCTAGCAACAGGTTCCTCTTGACGGTCAGCAGCGGAGTAGCAACATCATCCACAGAAGCTACATACGAATCCTCCTCAACAGCATTCACTCCATGCTGGGGCATGGGAGCGGTCACAACATTTGGCCTCTCGGGCGCCTCGAACTGTATCTCCTTGGCATCAATAAGGTCCTGAACCTTATTCCTCAGGGCCCAGCAATCATCAGTAGAATGTCCCGGGATATCAGAGTGATACGCGCAACGGGCGTTGGGGTTGTATTTCGGAGATGTTGTGTTCACCATCTTCAGAGCCTCCTTGACAGTTACCAGGCTAGTTGACAGCAGTTGCGGCAGGATCTGAGAGAGAGTCATGTTGAGCCGAGTATACTGTCGTTTGGGCCTCTCAGCTCTGGGTTGGTTGTACTGTTGTGGAGCAGCAGCAAGCTTAGAAATAACCACCATGTTGACAGCTTGGCGGCATTCAGGTTTGTTCTGCTTTCTTGGACCATACACAGCACTGGCCTCCTTCTTGAAGGGCTTCTTTTCAGCATTTGAGGAGGCGCCCTTCTGTATCTTCCCTGACTTTATACCAGCTTCGATCCTTTCACCAGTCAGGATCAGGTCAGTAAACCCAGCTGAGGAATTACCAATGAGATGGTTGAAGAATGGACCAGATAGGGTCCCCAAGAACATGTCCACTAGCTCACGATCTGTCAAAGGTGGCTGCACCCTTCCAGCCAGATCTCTCCATTTCTGTGCGTACTCCTTAAAACCTTCACCCGTTCCCAGTGACATACCCTGGAGTTGGGTACGCGTGGGAGTGAGGTCAGAATTATATTGATACTGCTTGTAAAAAGCAGTGGCCAAATCCTCCCAGTTACGAATGTTGGTTCCATCCAGCTGATAGAACCATTCGAGATGAGTCCCTGAAAGACTCTCCTGGAAGAAGTGGATCCATAAGTTCTTGTCTGCTGTGTAAGGCTGGATCTTCCTTACATAAGAACGGAGGTGCATCTTAGTGCAGGAAGCCCCGTCATACTTCACAAAGGCAGGCGCCTTGAACTTGTGTGGGATCACCACCCCAGAGGATAACCCCAAATCTCCGAAATCCAACCCAGGCACACGTTGAATCTCCATAGCATTTAACCTGTCCTCCAGCTGTTTGTACCGGTCCTCAGCAGGAGGGTACTATTCGTCATTGAAGTCTGTCTCAGTGTCAAAAACCACAGGACTAGGGACCTCCCTCCCTTGGTGACTGCCTTCTCCCACAGATGGAGTAGTCCTCTCAGCTTCATTCTGCAATGTGTTCCCGAGTCTGCGCCCAGTGTTGAATAGCACAATCCTATTCTTCTTCTTATTCTTCTTCAGGAGCAAAGCCTTCAGCTCTTGTTGTCCCTGGGCCAAATTCGTGACCATCTCCTGAAATTGGGCATTCTGGGCCTGGAGGGCCTTGATAGCTTGCTCGGTAGTGAGTTCAGGATTCATGATGCTTGAGTGCTGAAATAAACAGCGAAGAAGATTAAGCAACCAGTAGGAAAAGGGTACCTGTAATGCATATGATGAATGAAATGCGTATGAATTATGTTTTCAAAGACAATCGGGAATCAACTTTGTAAACAAAAGGAACACACTTTATTAGATTTAAACTTTAAATTGTTCAACAATTTTCCCTTAGGCGTTACAAGAATGAAAATACTGAAAAGGAAATAAAGCTGTAAAAGAAACATCCAAAGCCCATCAGTGCTCGCATGGCCTCCTCTTCTCAGTACGGATATAGTCATTCAGGGTTTGCTCGTTCTCCAATTGCTTGGTCAGCTTCTGGATCTTCTGTTCCTGTTCGTTGAACTTTTCCCGATAATAATCCCGCTCTTCCTGTAGTTGCGCCCAAGACCTCTTTAGTGTATCAACATCAGTGGGTATCTGAGGAGGGAGAACAGTTGGAGGAACCCCATCTCCATCAGGACTTTCAAGAATGATAGGCCTGACAGCTTCATATGGCATACCTAACTTCTGAGCACGGATGCGGACCCATCTGTAATAAGGTTCCATTGGCAGAGAAGTCTTCAGTCCCAACTCATGTGGGTCAGCTTTGTGAATTATGTCCCAAGCTTTGATGAATCTACGACGCAGTTCGTCACTATCTTTCTGAAACTCAAAACTGATGTGAGGCACCAGCATCTCATGAGGCCCCGCTCTTCTGGCTCTTCCAAACTGACGGAGAGCTAAACATGGATTATAAGAGATTCCGCCCTGAGTGCCAATTAATGGAACATTAGGATATTCTCCACAACGATCAATAACAGCCACCTAATCTAAACCTCTGAGAGTCCAAATGATGTCATTATCAGTGAGAGACATTAACCTATGAGCCCAGCCTCTTCCTTCTTGGTTCTTTAGCACGAACTTGGGGAGGTGCGAAATAAACCACCTCACCAACAAAGGAGTACAACACCACAGAGTTCCTCGTCTTCGGGCAGTACGAGCATAGAGTTGTTGCAGGACATCACCCAAGAGAGTGGGTACAGGGTTCCGAGACATGAAGATCCTTATGGCATTGATATTGACAAAGTTATCAGGATTTGGAAACAATACTAGCCCATAGATTAAGAGAGCCAGAATATCCTTGTACGCCCTGAAGTCTAAGTCATTCCAGAAACTGTTAGCTTTACCAATCAGAAACTTAGCCAAGAAGCCCTTAACTCCGCTTCTAGTCACCCAGTTGTCCATTACCTCCTTGTGGGTCAAGGGAAGAGCTGCAGCAATCTCCTCAAGCCTAAGAGTCTTCTCCCAACCAGTGTAGGGAGTCTGGTCCAAGATAGGGATACCAAGAAAATCAGAGAACTCTTCCAGGGTATGGACCAGCTGGAAGTCTTGAAAGGTGAAGCAGTTGTACAAGGGATCATAAAACTGGGTCAAGACATTCATCAGTTGTTGGTCCCACTTTGCGGTGACTAAGCCGAGAAGAGAACCATGCCTCTGGATGAAGGAAGTGGTGTTTGGAATTCTGCTAACCAATTTTTCAAGCAACTCAGGTGGGTGAACAAAGTTGAACCGAATAGTGTTCCTTCGCATAGGCATCATGGTGTCCTACAAAATAGAGCAAAGATGAAACCCTCTTGTCTTTGAAATGGTCAGTCCTTATGCAGGATGCATGCAATGTTATGATGGCATGATGTTATGATAAAGCACACCACGAGTATTCACAAAGGCAAACATGATAAGGCACACAAGTCACACCACAGCCCTTAGAGTTTAGGCTAGCACGGAGTTCAGGTACTATCCTCTTTCAGTTTGTTGGTTAAGACCTATCCTAATCGAAAGTAATCGGGTTCTAGAGGATCCCAATATCACTGACTACCCTCAATCGGTCATAACTCCAGCATCGCAATCTTTTCTTGCGTCCAGAACCATCGCGAGAGTTTAGCCTCAATGGGTGTAGCATACTGCTACTGTTCTATTGGCCAAGTTGGGTCATTTAAGGTTCTAAGGTCGGTTGGTGCTTAATGACTCCTTAGAAGACCCATATTCTCCTCGTTGTAACACAAGGGATATCGGTACAGACCAAGGTGCCACACCAACGTAGCCACTGCTTCACCCGTGTCGGTCTACGCCGGACAGGTCCCTCACAGCTTATGCTACCTAAAAGGGTATCCCCAAATTCGGGTTAGGATTTATGAAACTCCGAGACAATGCCCACAATAATAAAGCAAACAAACATTCAATTGAAAACATAAGTATGAGCTATCCTAAGGTACACCTCACTTTAAGCATCCCCAGCAGAGTCGCCAGTTCTGTGATCAGTGGAAATAGAACTGACTGTTTTTTAGCTGGTTTCGCGAAATGTCGCGGTAAGCAAGAGTCGCCACCGTCTTTTATGTTCTCTAACATGGAAAGGACAAAAGCACAACAAAATTCCTTATTCGAGATGTCTCTCGGTTTGGGAGGTAGATTTATAGAAAGGGAAGGTGTTAGCACCCTTTCTATCCGTGGTTATCCACGGGCTCTTAGGTACTTGCTCTTATGTTTTCAAAATTTGTTTGCTTTTCAAGTGTGTGTGGGTTTTGAAAAAAAGTTCGTTTGGAAAACTTCTAAGTAACTCTTGTATCAGTCCTCAAGAGTGTATGAAGTGTTTGTTTGAAAACTTTTGAAAGTGTAGGTGTGAAAAGATGTTTTTGTTTTGTTTTGAAAAGAGCAAGTACCCATGAGATCTACCTACTCTAAGGAATTAAGTTGTATAAGAGTCCTTTAGATAGTGCTATCCCACCATTGAGAGGTAGGTAGCACCATCGTTGGAGGTGTTCGGGTCAATTCGATTGTAGGGACAGTGTGGTCACCGAAGCAACAATTAGGACACCTTAGAAGCTACCCTTATGTCCTTGATCCTTTTTTAATCCGAGGCAACCGTTTCGAGGCGACTGTTTCGAGGCAACTGTTTCGAGGCAACTGGATCATGGACATAAGGACCGCTAAAACATCCTATACTTGACGACCACGTTTCGAAGGCAACGAGTGAGGTGTACCCTAGAAGTGGTGTGTGCATTGTGTGTTGTTTTCAGTTAATGTTTGTCTTTGTAATTAGTGAGCTACGAGTTGTTTTTATTTACCATACATTCTTGCATGCAATTTTAGCAGTTAAGGGGTGCGGAAAGTAAATTGCGGAAACATAAATCCTACGCTATTACAAGGCGCGGGTCTATACATCGCCAAAAATTACAAAGACCCGTTTTTTAGTAAATAAGTGCGGAAAGTAAATAAAAACAGTAAAAGTCCTAATTACTATTACATCCGGAGGCAGTTACATAATAATCCAAAATAAGGAATTAAAATTAAAATGCGCGCGAAAGAAACGGGAATGTCTTAAGGGTGTTGACCCTTTTTAGAAAAGAAGTTGATTTTTTTGTCTTTTTGTAATTAAAATGAAATTAAAATTAATTGTTAAACTAATTAATTAATTTAATTAAAAAGAAAATATATTTTTGTTTTTTTTATGTTTGTATGAAATAAAATAAAAATGAAAGAAACAAAATTAAAAGTTAATCCTAAATCTAAGTTATTTTAATTATTTAAGAAAAGGAATTACGATTGCCTAATTAAACTATTTTGGTTAATATTTATTTACAAAATAAAATAATAATAATGATAATAATGTTAATTCTATTTTTTGGTTTTTTATGAAAATGTGCTAATTAAGTTAATTGTTAATAATAAAAATAATTAAAGGGTTAGCAATTAAAAATAAGAGAAAATGACAAAACAAAAAATAAAAAGAAGTAAAACCAATGGGGGTCTGGGCAAAATTGGAGGTTTATTGAAGCAATCCAAGCCCACTGAAATCTAAGCCACGTTTGACTTTCATGATTGCCTGCAGCGTGCTTGACTCCAGACCATGGTGTGCTACACTTTTTGTCTTTTGGATCTGCGTTGATGACATATGGCAGCGCTGGGAAGTGGGACTTATGATGCACCTCATATTGGAATCTGCACAGGAAAACATTGAAGAAAATAATATGGAAATTATATGGGACCTGGGAAGAACTTACAGCGCGGTATGAGCCTCAGGACTTGGCAAAGGTTGCTTTAGCCACGTGCTTGTTTTGATTTGAAGATGCTCGCAACTATGTTTTAGAACTCTCACTTTTTTGAATAATTTTTGGTTTTTCTCTTGGCCGTTTCTGCACACACTCTTTTTTGAATGAGGTTGGGAAGGCTTGTATATATAGTAATGAATGAGAATCAAGCAATAATGTGAGCCATTAACCCTTGCAATGAAGTTTGAGATTTCCTCCATAACCACCATTGAAGCAACTTACCATTCTTGTCAAAATTTGAATTTCTTGCTTGGAATAGGCCTTGCACGAATTTGGAAGGTGAATGATGGTGTATCAAAGCTATTCAAACTCAAAGATATCCCTCCATTAATTTTCTTGATTTTTATTTGAATTTTAAAGATTTAAAATGATTTAAATCGAGTAAAATTAAATAAAAATGGAAAAATTAATTTTTAATCTTGAAATAAATTGTGGGACACGTGGGAGGCATGGCCAAGCTGAAACAAGTGGAAAAAGTGGGCCCCTTTTGTCAAAAATGAAGTTTCAAGGATAATTGACTTTGGCCATTTCACAAAAATTTCCCAACTTCTCCAATGCATATCTTGCTCAATTTTAAAGCTATGAACATGTTCTTGGACATTTTGGAAAGGTCTTGAAGTCCTATAACCAATATCTTTGGTCCCATGTCATTTTGATTTACCAATCTCAAGTTATGGTCTTTGACTTAAAGTGTCTTTTTGTTGACTTTTGAAAATGACCTATAATGTTGAAATTGATAACTTTTTGTGAGAGCATTTCTTGGACTTGGAATGTGAAGATGAGTTGTAGGAAATGTCTTCCCCTTCAAGATGAGCATTGGATGGGATTTTTCTGATGAACCATGAAAAAGTTATGCCTTGGTCAAGTTACAGTTGACTTTTCAGCTGTCCAAAAATAGGAACTTTTGCATCTTGATGATTTTTGAGCCATTCTTGTGAACTCATGGTCAAGACTTGACCAAATGATGATTGTGGCTTCAAAATAAGATGTTGACCAAAAATTTTGACTTCTGACTGCCAAATGACCATTTTGCCCCTGCAGTTGACTGTGGAGCAATTAGGTTTTTTGACTGTGCAACTTGACCTTGTGAGCCTTGAAACTTGACATGTAGATGCTTGACAATGTATATGAGCATATGGGACTTGATTGGACCCTTGAAAACCTCATTTTCTTTGCAGGAACCAAAACCCTAATTTTGAGTGGCTTAGGAGAGTGCTTGACTGTGTAGCCCTTGAGTAGACTTTGAACCATTTGAGGTGATGCTTGTCAAAACTTTGAAGATTATGGGAGGGCAAATTTTGGGGTACAACAGTTGCCCCTGTTCAATCTTCTTAGACCTGAGGATGTAGATTGGCTTGCGTGCCTTTCATAATCTGAAGGTGGAAGATGATTGAACACTAGAGTGCCCAGAAATTTACACTCACATATTAGAATGTCAACAGTGTGATGGCGGGAATGGGCTTACAGATGCCATTTGGAGACTGATGGATAGGAGGATGGGCTTATAGATGTCATCTGGGTGTCGATCGCGTAAGAGATTCCTTAGCGAGAACTTGCGTACCTGAGAAAGAAAATAATTACGTGGCCTGTTACAGGAGTTGATCTTCAAACTCTTTATGTAGATGTGCCCTGGCTGGATACAGGAATCGAATCTTTAAACTCTTCAGACGTGCCCTGGCAGGATACAGGAATCGAGTCTGGAATCAGTCGCCAACAGATACACCCTGGCAAGATACAGGAATCGGATCTTCGAACTCTTCAGACGTGCCCTAGCAGGATACAGGAATCGAGTCTGGTAATGTAGTCGTCAACAGATACACCCTGGCAAGATACATGAATCAGATCTTCGAACTCTTCAGACGTGCCCTGGCAAGATACAGGAATCGAGTCTGGTAATGTAGTCGTCAACAGATACACCCTGGCAAGATACAGGAATCGGATCTTCGAACTCTTCAGACGTGCCCTGGCAGGATACAGGAATCGAGTCTGGTAATGTAGTCGTCAACAGATACACCCTGGCAAGATACAGGAATCGGATCTTCGAACTCTTCTGACGTGCCCTGGCAAGATACAGGAATTGAGTCTGGTAATGTAGTCGTCAACAGATACACCCTGGCAAGATACAAGAATCGGATCTTCGAACTCTTCAGACGTGCCCTGGCAGGATACAGGAATTGAGTCTGGTAATGTAGTCGTCAACAGATACACCCTGGCAAGATACAGGAATCGGATCTTCGAACTCTTCAGACGTGCCCTGGCAGGATACAGGAATCGAGTCTGGTAATGTAGTCGTCAACAGATACACCCTGGCAAGATACAGGAATCGGATCTTCGAACTCTTCAGACGTGCCCTGGCAGGATACAGGAATCGAGTCTGGTAATGTAGTCGTCAACAGATACACCCTGGCAAGATACAGGAATCGGATCTTCGAACTCTTCAGACGTGCCCTGGCAAGATACAAGAATCGAGTCTGTAAATGTTAGTCGTCAACGGATACACCCTGGAAAGATACAGGAATCGGATCCTCAAACTCTTCAGACGTGCCCTGGCAAGTTACAGGAATCGAGTCTGGTAATGTTAGTCGTCAACAGATACACCCTGGCAAGATACAGGAATCAGATCCTCAAACTCTTCAGACGTGCCCTGGAAAGATACAGGAATCGAGTCTGGTAATGTTAGTCGTCAACAGATACACCCTGGAAAGATACAGGAATCAGATCTTTAGTTGCGACCGCTGATAGCAATTATCTTTGTATTAACCTTTGTCCTGAAAAGACAAAATGTTAGTTGTATGTGATGTCATGATGTATGACATGCGTGATGTTCTCAGAATAAATGAGATTGTGTGTTCATGATGTGTATATGCATGCTATAATGTATGAAGATGTGATGTTTATGTATATTTTTGTCTAGGAAAATAAATCCTTGACGGGTGCCGGGAAGTTGAATCCTGGGCTGATGTGGAAGAATAGAGCTTCGTTTTTTCCGCTGGGGATGATAGTTGCAAGGATACCGGTAGGAGAAGATGACTCCGTTGGGGGCTAAACTTGGCGAATAGATTACTCTGCGGGGAGTGAACTCGGTGGGGAAGAGATGTACTTTGCTGAAGTCGATGATAACTCCGCTGGGGATACCATTGATGTGTTATGTTGAAGGAATTGATGAACTCCGCTGGGGATGGGAAGACTTCGCCGGGGACGATCTTTCCGTGGTTTTTAGCTGAGGATAACCCAGTTATATCCTGGTGGGGAAATAACCTTTGAATAAAACCGGGGAGACGCGTTCGCTCTGCAGGGGATAAGCTTCCAGAATCTACTGGGGATAAGCTTCCAGAATCTACTGGGGATAAGCTTACTACTGGGTAGATTGATTGAACTCTCCTGGGGGAACCTTTCAGCTTGGACTGGACTCTCCTGGGGAAATTTTTGAGATATACTGGGGAAGTGGCTCCACTGAATGTCCGGTATACCGCCGAAGAACAATCTTAGATCAAGACTGTCGGGGATGCTTGTTGAGAATGTTTGTATACTCCGCTGAGGAATGTTGAGATCTGCTGGGGATATTCCAACTTCCATAAGGCTGACTGAGTAGGCTAACTCTGCTTGGGGAGAGTATCGCTGACTTGCTGGCTCACTCTCTGGGGAATTAAGATGTCTTGGTTATGTTCTTCAGCCGAACTTACTTTGGTACCTTGGTGGACAGAGCAATTAGATCGCTTAGACAACTCATTATTGCCCCTGTTTCTAATGTTACCTGTAATTAATCCTTTGTTTCGCATGCAAATATTTATGAGATAGCAATTAGTGTCAAATGCATATATCACAAATTGAACATTGGACGTTCTTCGCAAAACAAAACAGAAAAAGGAAAAACAAATGGCAATTTGTCTGAAAAGTGAATTTGTATTGATTTTTTGAATTTTCCTGTAAATAGGCGTTTATGTACAAGAGGCTGACGTCCTAGTAAGAGAACGCCGCCGAATAGAGTAGAGTTTATACAATTTGTACAAAGGAAAACAAAACAGCTATGTGAAAAATCCCACTGGGTTTCAACTCTGCTATCGCCTTTATATCCTCGAGCGTCTCATCACTTGGCTGTTCAGTTGCAAATGAAGCTGATTGATCGATGTCGTCTGAACCTGATGTCTGATACCGGATTCTGGATGCAAGGTGATCCAATGAGACATAGTATTACGCTTTAATCCCTAACTTTTGCCTGGACCGCCCTTTCAGGTTTTCAGTCCACCGGGATACCCATTTTTGCCCAAGCCGCCTTTTCAGGTTTTCGACTTGCCGGGTGTACAGATTTTTTTCATTTCATCCCTTATTTTCGCCCGAACCCTTTTGGTTCGCCGGGAAGCCCTTATTTTTGCCTAGGTATGTCAACCTAGCGGGTCTTTTATCATGCGTAGTGTCTTTTTACTATGTCTGCATTGGCAAGGTGGGGAAGGTCGTCACCATCCATGGTGGTTAGAATCATGGCTCCTCCTGAGAACACATGTTTAACCATAAATGGCCCTTCGTACATAGGGGTCCATTTGCCCCTGGGATCACTTTGAGGAAGAATGATGCGCTTGATTACCAGGTCCCCAACTTGATACTCTTGTGGTCTGACTTTCTTGTTAAATGCCCTGATCATCCACTTTTGGTACGTTTGACCATGACAAATAGCAGCGAGTCTCTTTTCGTCGATTAGGTTTAGTTGATCAAGTCGGGTCTGGATCCAGTCATCTTCACTCAGATCTGCATCCTTCATTATCCGGAGAGAGGGTATCTGCACTTCAATCGGCAAGACTGCCTCCATGCCATAGACCAAGGAAAAGGGAGTTGCCCCGGTTGACGTCCTTGCTGAGGTACGGTACCCATGGAGAGCAAACGGTAACATCTCGTGCCAATATTTATAGGTCACTGTCATCTTCTGCACAATCTTTTTGATATTCTTATTCGCTGCTTCTACAACGCCCATTCATCTTCGGCCGGTAAGGAGAAGAGTTGTGGTGCCGTATCTTAAATTGCTCACAGAACTCAGTGATCATCTTGTTATTGAGATTGGTACCGTTGTCTGTAATGATCCTTTCTGGGACGCTGTATCGACAGATCAGGTTATGCCGAATGAACCGTGCCACGACGTTCTTGGTTACAGTGGCATAAGAAGCTGCTTCCACCCACTTCGTGAAGTAATCAATTGCTACTAGGATGAAGCGATGCCCGTTGGATGCCGTAGGTCTGATCTCGTCGATCATATCAATCCCCCACATTGCAAAAGGCCAAGGTGCTGTCAAGACATTCAGAGGAACTGGAGGAACGTGCACCTTATCTGCATAAATCTAGCATTTATGACATGTCCGAGAATGTTGGTAACAGTCGGCTTCCATTGTGGACCAGAAATATCCTGCCCGGAGGATTTTCTTTGCCATGGTATGTCCACTGGAATGCGTTCCGAAGGTACCTTCATGTAGCTCTGCCATGATCTTTTCTGCTTCAGTCTTATCCACACAACGCAGTAAGGTCGAATCATGGTTTCGCTTGTACAAAATGTCGTTGCTGAGGAAGAACTTCGCCGCAAACCTTCTCAGGAACTTTTTGTCATTGACAGATGCACCCTCGGGATATTCTTGAGCTTCCAGGTACCTCTTCACCTCATGGTACCAAGGTTTTTCAGTTACTGTCTCAGCCTCAAGATCACAACAATATGCAGGTTCGTCCAACTTCCAGATAATGATCCGGGGAGCCTCATTGTCCCACTTGACTTTGAACATAGAAGACATCGTAGCTAACAAGTCCGCCAACTGATTCTCCTCTCTTGGGAAGTGTTCAAAAGTTATTTCTGTGAAATGGGGGATCAATGTCAACACACATTCTTTGTAAGGAATAAGATTTGGGTGTTTCGTATCCCACTCACCTTTGATCTGATTGATCACGAGAGCGGAATCTCCGAAGATACTCAGAAACTTGATCCTTAAGTCAATCGCAGCTTGAAGTCCCATGATACACGCCTCATACTCCGCCATGTTGTTGGTGCAGTTGAAACATAGTCGGGCAGTGAGTGGAGTATGAGTTCCTTTAGGGGATATGATCACAGCGCCGATACCGTTACCCAAAGCGTTGGAGGCTCCGTCAAAGTGCATAGACCATCGGGATCCTTCCTCAGGTCCTTCATCCGGTCCAGGTATTTCACAATCAATCACTATCATGATGCTCTCGTCTGGAAACTCAAAGTTCATTGACTAGTAGTCATCTACTGCCTGGTGTGCCAAGTGGTCTGCCAATACACTTCCTTTGATAGCTTTCTGAGTCGTGTACTGGATGTCGTATTCTGTCAAGATCATCTGCCATCTCGCTATTCTTCCGGACAGAGCAGGCTTTTCGAATATGTACTTTATTGGATCCATTTTTGAGATCAACAAGGTAGTGTGAGTCAGCATATACTGTCTCAGCCGGCGAGCAGCCCATACCAAAGCGCAACAAGTTTTCTCGAGCAGTGAGTATCGGGTCTCACAGTCGGTAAACTTTTTGCTAAGGTAATAAATGACGTGCTCTTTTCGGCCAGACTCGTCATGCTGCCCCAGCACACACCCCATTGAGCTGTCAAGTACTGTCAGGTATAGTATTAGAGATCTCCCTTCAACCGGTGGCATAAGAATGGGTGGTTCTTGGAGATACTCTTTGATTTTGTCAAAAGCGGCCTGACATTCATCATTCCAACGTACCACCTGATCTTTCTTCAGTAGCTTGAAGATTGGTTCACAGGTAGCAGTCAGATGCGAGATGAATCGGGCAATATAATTCAGACGTCCTAGAAAGCCCCTGACTTCTTTCTCTGTCTTGGGAGCTGGCATCTCTGGTATGGATTTAACCTTGGTAGGGTCCAATTGAATACCTTTGTCACTCACGACGAAGCCTAGCAACTTTCCAGATCTTACCCCGAAGGTGCACTTGTTCGGGTTCAACCTCAGCTTGTATAATTTCAGGCGGTCAAACAATTTCTGTAGATGGTCAAGGTGTTCCTCCTCAGTTTGGGACCTTGCAATCATATCATCGACATACACTTCAATCTCATGGTGGATCAAGTCATGAAATAAAGCAACCATGGCACGTTGGTAGGTTGCCCCAACATTTTTCAGTCCAAAAGGCATGACCTTGTAGCAAAAGGTGCCCCACTGAGTGACAAAGGTAGTCTTTTCCATATCTTCAGGAGCCATCTTGATTTGGTTATATCCGGAGAAACCATCCATGAAGGAGAACACCTTATGCTGAGCAGTATTGTCAACCAGAACATCGATATGAGGTAGAGGGAAATCATCCTTGGGGCTCGCCCTGTTCAGATCCCTGTAATCAACACACATTCTAACCTTACCATCTTTCTTTGGTATCGGCACCACATTGGCAACCCACTGAGGGTAAGAAGTCACTGCTAGAAACCCGGCATCAAATTGCTTCATAACCTCAGCTTTGATCTTCTCGGACATCTCTGGACGCATACGGCGGACCTTTTGCTTAACCGGAGGGCAGTCTTCCTTGGTAGGCAAATGATGGACCACAATGTCGGTATCCAACCCAGGCATGTCTTCGTAAGACCAGGCAAAGATTTCCATGTAGTCATGCAGCATTTGGATCAGCCGTTGTTTCACACTGAGCTCTAGATTAGCACCAATCTTGACTTCCTTTCTGTCTGTCTCAGTACCCAGATTTACCGTTTCCACTGGCTCTTCATGTGGTTGAATGGCCCTCTCTTCCTGGAGTAACAGTCTTGCAAGTTCGCCAGGCACTTCGCAATCATCTTCACCTTCGTCTTCAACTAAGTTGATCGGATTTTCGAAGTCATAACTGGCAGTAGCAGAGTCGTTACCAGTGAGATCCAGAGTGGATTGAAACCTGTACGAGTGAGTGTGTGTAAATACAGCTGTTTTGCAATATATAAAGAAAGAAAGAAAGGGAGCGCAAGATTTGAAATGTGAAAAACGTCCAATGCTTTTATTCATGATATATGAAAGTGACAAACAAAAGCCCTCACAAATAAAACCACGGTGCCCCGGGTAAGACATCGGGCCATAAAGTTTCAAATTATTGTTTATTACAAATCCAAAACAAAGAAGTTCATTACTGGGTGACAAAAGTAATGGGTGTAAAGTCTTTTGCGGTCCAATTGCTAGGTCCACCGTTAGTCGTTGGGTAGATCCAGCTGTCAAACTCGGATTCTTCCACCTCGTCTTCATCCCCAATAGCATTCACTCCTGGATTGGTGATGAGCACAGGAGGTCTTCCAATCCTTGCCTTGCGCACAGCCTTCTGAGCTTCTGCAGTGAAACCCAAGCCAAATTTGTCAGTCTTAGGAGTAAAATCAGGGAGCCTGCCCCAGTTTGCACATTCACCTTTTTCAATCACAGCCCGGGCATCCTTTAAGGAGGCCATCTTCAAGGGAGAACCCTCTTCAGTCACTGTTTCTGCTGCTGCCAATGTTTGTGGCACCTTTTCAAAATGTTGAAAGGGGGTCTCAATGAACTCCCCATCCATTTCTACGTACCTGAAGGAGTTGAGGTGGCTGACCATGTATTCCTCTTCCCCTTGCACTGTTACAATCTTTCCCCTGACCGGGTATTTGAGCTTCTGATGTAAAGTTAAAGTCACAACTCCAGCCTTGTGGATCCACGGGCGACCCAGCAAACAAGAATAGGATGGACGGATGTACATCACATAGAATTTTGAATCAAATACCTGCGAACCAACCCTGATCGGGATGTCAACCTCACCATATACCATCCTTTTGGACCCGTCAAAGGCCCGGACAACAATGTTACTTGGTTTGAGCTCTAAACCCTCACAGTCCAGCATGTCTAGAGCCTTCTTGGGTAGCACGTTTAATGAGGAACCAGTGTCAACCAGCACATGATCAAGAGTAGTGCCCCTGCATTCAATGGAGACATGCAGGGCATAATTATGGTTCTTCCCCTTGGCCGTCAGATCAGCATCAGAGAATAAGTGCGGAAAGTAAATAAGTGCGGAAAGTAAATAAAAACAGTAAAAGACCTAATTACTATTACATCCGGAGGCAGTTACATAATAATCCAAAATAAGGAATTAAAATTAAAATGCGCGCGAAAGAAAGAAACGGGAATGTCTTAAGGGTGTTGACCCTTTTTAGAAAAGAAGTTGATTTTTTTGTCTTTTTGTAATTAAAATGAAATTAAAGTTAATTGTTAAACTAATTAATTAATTTAATTAAAAAGAAAATATATTTTTGTTTTTTTTATGTTTGTATGAAATAAAATAAAAATGAAAGAAACAAAATTAAAAGTTAATCCTAAATCTAAGTTATTTTAATTATTTAAGAAAAGGAATTACGATTGCCTAATTAAACTATTTTGGTTAATATTTATTTACAAAATAAAATAATAATAATGATAATAATGTTAATTCTATTTTTTGGTTTTTTATGAAAATGTGCTAATTAAGTTAATTGTTAATAATAAAAATAATTAAAGGGTTAGCAATTAAAAATAAGAGAAAATGACAAAAAAAAAAATAAAAAGAAGTAAAACCAAGGGGGGTGTGGGCCAAATAGGAGGTTTATTGAAGCAATCCAAGCCCACTGAAATCTAAGCCACGTTTGACTTTCATGGTTGCCTGCAGCGTGCTTGACTCCAGACCATGGTGTGCTACACTTTTTGTCTTTTGGATCTGCGTTGATGACATATGGCAGCGCTGGGAAGTGGGACTTATGATGCACCTCATATTGGAATCTGCACAGGAAAACATTGAAGAAAATAATATGGAAATTATAAGGGACATGGGAAGAACTTACAGCGCGGTATGAGCCTCAGGACTTGGCAAAGGTTGCTTTAGCCACGTGCTTGTTTTGATCTGAAGATGCTCGCAACTATGTTTTAGAACTCTCACTTTTTTGAATAATTTTTGGTTTTGCTCTTGGCCGTTTCTGCACACACTCTTTTTTGAATGAGGTTGGGAAGGCTTGTATATATAGTAATGAATTAGAATCAAGCAATAATGTGAGCCATTAACCCTTGCAATGAAGTTTGAGATTTCCTCCATAACCACCATTGAAACAACTTACCATTCTTGTCAAAATTTGAATTTCTTGCTTGGAATAGGCCTTGCACGAATTTGGAAGGTGAATGATGGTGTATCAAAGCTATCCAAACTCAAAGATATCCCTCCATTAATTTTCTTGATTTTTATTTGAATTTTAAAGATTTAAAATGATTTAAATCGAGTAAAATTAAATAAAAATGGAAAAATTAATTTTTAATCTTGAAATAAATTGTGGGACACATGGGAGGCATGGCCAAGCTGAAACAAGTGGAAAAAGTGGGCCCCTTTTGTCAAAAATGAAGTTTCAAGGATAATTGACTTTGGCCATTTCACAAAAATTTCCCAACTTCTCCAATGCATATCTTGCTCAATTTTAAAGCTATGAACATGTTCTTGGACATTTTGGAAAGGTCTTGAAGTCCTCTAACCAATGTTTGTGGTCCCATGTCATTTTGATTTACCAATCTCAAGTTATGGTCTTTGACTTAAAGTGTCTTTTTGTTGACTTTTGAAAATGACCTATAATGTTGAAATTGATAACTTTTTGTGAGAGCATTTCTTGGACTTGGAATGTGAAGATGAGTTGTAGGAAATGTCTTCCCCTTCAAGATGAGCATTGGATGGGATTTTTCTGATGAACCATGAAAAAGTTATGCCTTGGTCAAGTTACAGTTGACTTTTCAGCTGTCCAAAAATAGGAACTTTTGCATCTTGATGATTTTTGAGCCATTCTTGTGAACTCATGGTCAAGACTTGACCAAATGATGATTGTGGCTTCAAAATAAGATGTTGACCAAAAATTTTGACTTCTGACTACCAAATGACCATTTTGCCCCTATAGTTGACTGTGGAGCAATTAGGTTTTTTGACTGTGCAACTTGACCTTGTGAGCCTTGAAACTTGACATGTAGATGCTTGACAATGTATATGAGCATATGGGACTTGATTGGACCCTTGAAAATCTCATTTTCTTTGCAGGAACCAAAACCCTAATTTTGAGTGGCTTAGGAGAGTGCTTGACTGTGTAGCCCTTGAGTAGACTTTGAACCATTTGAGGTGATGCTTGTCAAAACTTTGAAGATTATGGGAGGGCAAATTTTGGGGTACAACAGTGTGTAAAATAGCTGTTTTGCAATATGTAATAAAAGAAAAACAAGGAGCACAAAATTTGAAATGCAAGAAACGTCCAATGCTTTTATTAATGATATATGTAGATGACACACATAAAGCCCTCACAAATGAAGCCACGGTGCCCCGGGTAAGACATCGGGTCGTAAAGTTTAAAACATTGTCTGTTACAAATTCAAAACAAAAGTCTCATTACTGGGTAACAAAAGAAATTGGGATGAATTCCTTTGCTGTCCAGTTTCTTAGTCCACCATCAGTAGTAGGATAGATCCAACTGTCAAACTCAGACTCTTCAACATCGTCTTCAATGGCATTCACTCCTGAATTGCTGATAAACAGGGGAGGTTTTCTGATCCGTGCACTCTGAACAGCCCTTTGATCTTCTTTAGTGAAACCCAAACCAAACTTATTAGTCTTATGTGCAAAATCAGGGAGTTGGCCCCAATTCGCACACCCACCTTTCTCAACAATAACCCGAGCATCCTTGAAGGAAGCCATCTTCATGGGAGGATCTTCGGTGACAGTCTCAGTTGATGCCAGCGTCTGAGGAACCTCTTTAAAATGTTGGAATGGGGTCTCAATGAACTCCCCATCCATTTCTACATATCGGAAAGAGTTGAGGTGGCTCACCATGTACTCCTCCTCTCCTTGTACTGTCACAATTTTCCCTTTCACCGGGTACTTTAGCTTCTGGTGGAGCGTAGACGTTACTGCCCCAACTTTGTGGATCCATGGGTGACCCAGCAAACAAGAATAAGATGGCCGAATGTCCATCACATAGAATGTAGATGCGAAAACCTGAGAACCAACCTTAATTGGAATATACACTTCTCCATGTACCATCCTCTTGGACCCATCAAAAGCCCTTACTACGATGTTACTTGGTTTCAGCTCCAACCCTTTACAGTCTAACCGGTCTAGAGCTTTCTTGGGTAACACAATCAGCGAAGACCCAATATCTACCAATACGTGAGCAAGAGTAGTGCCTCTGCACTCAATGGAGATATGCAGGGCGTCGTTGTGATTCTTCCCCTTAACAGTCAAGTCGGCGTCAGAGAAACCCAACCTATTATCAGCCGTCAGACTAGCCACGCAATCTTTAAACTGATCAGCTGATGTCTCTTACGGTACATGTGCAGTCTTCAGGAAAGCAATCAGAGCCTTGGCATGGGCTTCTGAGCATAGCAACAGAGACAACATAGAGATTTTGGATGGGGTATGCCCCAATTGCTCGACTACATTGTAGTCGCTTTTTTTTATAATATTCAAAATTTCCTCCATCTCTTGTCTAGAGGTTTCCACTGTAATTGTCTTTGGCGCCTCCGTCCGGGAAGGCTCATCAGAGATCCCTTTGCCTCGAGTGTCAGATGACTCGGCAACAGGGGTAAGAATGGGAACTTGAACAGAAATAGTAGCAGGTACACTGGCAGGTGTAATAACAACAGGTTTCCGAACAACTGGTGGAGAGATCTCAGGGGAGAAAAGCCTTCCGCTACGGGTGACTTTGGCAGGTCCAACAATATTGCTGACGTCAGTCTCAGACTCTTCAGCACTCAAGTCTTGCTTAACTCCGTGATAGTAAACATCGGCCCTGTAATGCCACGGGACAACTTTATTGGATGTATAGGGGATAGGCCCAGGAACAGTGATGATCAATGGTGCAATTCTTGGAACAAATGTAATTATAACAGGCTTTCGAGGAAGCCTTGGAAGAATTGTTGAAAATGGTGATGATAGCAACTTCTTCAGTAGGAACCAAAGGAACAACAGTCTTCTCAAACAAAATTTCTTTATTATCCATCAGGCGTTGGACACCTGACTTTAAAAGATGGCAACCGGTAGGTAGGACAGAACACATACGGCAACCTTCGTCACAACTCGGAAATAAACCGGCTAGCAAAAGGTTCTTCTTCGCAGTCATTAAGGGAGTAACAATGTCTTCCACAAAAACTACAAACGAGTCTTCATCTATAGCATTTACTCCATGCTTGGGCATAGGAGCAGTCACAACATTAGGTTTTTCAGGTGCTTCAAACTCAATCTCCTTCACATCAATCAAGTCCTGTACTTTGTTCTTTAAGACCCAACAATCATCCGTATCATGCCCTGGGCTATCAGAGTGAAAATCACAGCGGGCGTTAGGGTTGTACTTTGGTGATGTTGTATTTGGATTCTTCGGGGCCTCCCTTGGAATCACTAGACTGGTCTTTAATAACTGCGGCAGAATCTGGGATAAAGTCTTGTTGAGTTGAGTGAATTGTCTTCGTGGTCTCTCGGCCCTTGACTGATTATTGTGCTGAGCAGCAACACCAGGTCTTGAAATAACAACTGCATTAACAGCTTGGCGGCGTTCAGGTCTATTCTGGCTTTTTGAACTGTAAACAGCACTAGACTCCTTCTTAAAAGGCTTCTTCTCGGTGCCTGATGAAGCACCCTTCTGTATTTTACCAGATTTGATATCGGCCTTAATTCTTTCCCCGGTCATAATCAGCTTCGTAAACCCGGACGAAGAACTTCCAATCAGATGGTTGAAATACAGACAAGACAAGGTCCCCATAAACATATCCACTAGCTCCCTATCAGCCAAGGGTGGTTGCACTCTTCCAGCGAGGTCCCTCCACTTCTGAGCATAATCTTTGAAACCTTTGCCCGCACCCATTGACATACCCTGGAGTTGGGTACGCGTGGGAGCGAGGTCGGTATTGTATTGGTACTGCTTGTAGAAAGCAGCAACCAAGTCCTCCCAATTACGGATACTAGCTCCTTCTAACTGGTAAAACCATTCAAGCTGAGTCCCTGAGAGACTGTCTTGAAAGAAGTGGATCCAGAGATTCTTGTCAGCGGTGTATGGCTGAATCTTCCTAACATACGAACGGATGTGTAGTTTTGGACAAGAAACCCCGTCATACTTAGCAAAGGCTGGTGCTTTAAACTTGTGGGGAATTACCACCCCAGATGACAGACCCAAATCACCAAAGTCCAAACCAGACACTTTCTGAATTTCCATCACGCTCAACCGGTCTTCCAGTTGCTTATATCTATCCTCAGCCGGAGGATACTGGTCTTCGTCGAAATCGGTCTCGTTGTCTGAAACCACAGGGCTAAGAGCCCTCCTTTCTTCCTAATTATCTCCCCCTCCAGATGAGTGGGTCAAATCAACCTCTTCTCGCAAATCGTTTCCGAATCTGTGACCCATATTAAATAGGATTGTCTTCTTCTTCTTCTTCTTCTTCTTCTCTTTCAAAATAAGGGCCTTCAGATCTTGCTGACCCTTAGCCAGATTCATGAACAATTCTTGGAACTAGGCGTTTTGAGCCTGTAGAGCCTTGATTGCTTGTTCAGTTGATGGTTCAGAAGACATGATGCTGAAATAAACAGCGAAGAAGATGAGAAAAACCTGTAAGGGGTACCTGTTATGAGGTGCATGAGAATAATATACGCATGATATGATTTCAAAGACGTCGAGAGATTCAAATTCGTAAACCAAAAATGCAACACACTTTTATTAGATAAACTTTGAATTCAAATGCTCAACAGATGCCTTTAAGGCATTACAAGAAAGAAAAACTGAAAAGTAAATAAAAACTAGAAATAATCAAAGGACATCAACGCTCCCATGGTCGTTTCCCTTTGGTGCTGACATAGTCGTTGAAGATTTGCTCGTTCTCCAACTGCCTAGTCAACTTCTGAATCTTCTGCTCTTGCTTGTGATACTTTTCTCGGTAAGTATCCCGCTCTTCTCTCAGCTGCATCCACGATCTCTTTAATGCCCCAATGTCAGTAGGCATATAAGGGTGTAGGATGGTAGGAGGAACCCCTTCCTTATCAGCAACTTCAACAATGATAGGCAAGACAACTTCATAGGGAATTCCCAGCTTTTGGGCACGGATACGAACCCATCAGAGATATGGCTCCATCGAAAGAGAAGTCTTTGCACCCAGCTCGTGTGGATCAAACCTGTGTACTCTATCCCAAGCTCTTATGAATCTGAGGCGTTGCTCGTCATTATCTCCTTGGAAATCAAAGACAATACTAGGCATGAGCAACTCGTGAGGTCCTTCCCTTCTAGCTCGCCCAAGCTGACGTAAGGCCAAGCACGGATTATAAGTGATTCCTCCATTGATTCCTACCAGTGGAACATTGGGGTATTCCCCACAGCGGTCAATAATAGCCACATCTTCCATGCCCTTAATAGTCCAAATGATGTCATTATGAGAGAGAGAGAGACATAATCCTATAGGCCCAGCCCATGCCTTCCTTGTTCTTCAAGACTGATTTGGGGAGGTGAGAAATAAACCACCTCACCAACAATGGAGCACAACACATAAGGGTTCCCCGCCTCTGAGCAGTACGGGCATACAGAGAATGAAGAATGTCACCCAAGAGGGTGGGCACAGGATTACCAGATATGAAGATCTTCACCGCATTCACGTCAACAAAGGAATCGGAGTTAGGAAACAATACCAAACCATATATCAGAAGAGCCAGAATGTCTTAAAATGCCTAGAAGTCTAGACTGTCCCAAAACTGATTAGCCTTACCAACCAAGAATTTAGTCAAAAAGCCCTTTGCTCCACTACGAGTTTCCCAATTAGACATTACCTCAGCCTTTGTCAAATGAAGGGCTGAAGCAATCTCTTTTAGCCTAAGGATCTTCTCCCAACCTGTAAACGAGGTTTGCTCCAGAATAGAGATACCCAGCAGATCAGAGAACTCTTCCAAGGTGGGGACCAACTGGTAGTCTGGAAAAGTAAAGCAATGGTACAATGGATCAAAGAACTGGACTAAGACTCTCATCATCTGTTCATCCATCTTGGAGGTGACCAAACCAAGAAGGTGCCCATGTCTTCTGATGAAGGAGGTAATATCAGGCAACTTTGCAACCAATTCTTTAAGCAGAGTAGGAACCTGGACAAAGTTGATCCGGATGGTGTTTCTACGCATGGGTGCCATGACCTACAAAACAGAACAAAGATGAATCCCTCTTGTCTTTGAAATAGGTTAGTCCAATGCAAGATGCATGCAATGTCATGATGTCATGATGTCATGATAGAAAGCACACCACAAGTATCTACAAATAGCAAACATGGTAAAGGCACACAAGTCACGTAGAGAGCCCTTAGATTTTAGGCTGGCAAGGAGTTTAGGTATTACCATCATTCAGTTTAGTTGGTTTAAACCTGTCCTAAAAATAGTAACTGGGTTCTAGAGGATCTCAATATCACTGACTACCCTCGATCGGTCATAATTCCAGTTTAGCAACCTTTTCTTGCAGCTGGAATCATCACGAGAGTTTAGTCTTAATGAGTGTAGCATACTGCTACTATTCTATGGCCGAGTTGGTCAATTTAAAGGTTCTAAGGTCAGTTGGTGCTTAATGACCCCTTAGCAGACCCATATTCTGCTCGTTGCGCCACAAGGGATATCGGTACATACTAAAGTTCCAAACCAACGTAGCTACTGCTTCAACCGTATCGGTCTACGCCGTACAGTTCCCTCATAGTTTATTGCTACTTACCTAAAGGGTATCCCCCATATCCGGGTTCTGATCTATAGTAACTCCGATGCAAGCCTACAAATATAAAGCATACAAGTCAAGCAATTGAAAACATTATGAACTATTCCTAAGGTACACCCTACTTATAAAAAATATTCCCCAGCAGAGTCACCAGTTCTGTGATACGGTGGGAAAGAACTGACTGTTTTTTGGAATGCTGGTTTGCGTTTTGCGTTTGTTTTTGCAAAATGTTGCGGTAAGCAAGAGTCGCCACCGACTTTTATTTTATCCAACAAGGAAAGGAAAAAAGTACAGAAAAATTCCTTTTTTCGAGATATTTCTCGGGTTCGGAGGGTAGATTATAGAAAGGGAAGGTGTTAGCACCCTTTCTATCCGTGGTTATCCACGGGCTCTTAGGTACTTGCTCATATTATTTTCAAAATATTGTTTTCTTTGTGCTTGTGGGTTTGAAAAAAAAAATTATTTGAAAACTTCGATTTAACTCTTGCTTCTGTCCTCAAGAGTGTGTGAAGTGTTTTTTGAAAACTTTGTTCGAAAAGTGTAAGTGTGAAGAGTTTTTGTTTTTTAAAAGAGCAAGTATCTAAGAACCATCTACCTACTCGAAAAAGGAATCGTTCTATGTTATCTTCCTTTAGACAATGCTATCCTACTATTAATGAGTAGGTAGCACCGTCGTCGGAGTTTGAGGGTCAATTCGAAAGAGGGACATACAGTCACTAAAGCAATGTTAGGACACCTTAGCGGTAACCCTAATGTCTTAGATCATTTGTTCGAGGCAACAATATCTGAGGCAGCCATTTTGAGGCGACTATGATCTTTTAGACAAGAGGACGACCTCTAAAACAACCTATACTCAATGACCGTGTAAGAAGGCAACCAAGTGGGGTGTACCCTAAGAGTGCGCATGTGCGAGTGTGTCGTTTTCAGTTATTTTTATCTTTGCACATGTTTAGGTTTATCTAACCGTTTTAAAATTAAACATACATTCTTGCCATGCATCCTAAATCATACATCTAACAGTTAATATTTTGCGGAATTTAAAACGCGGAAATTAAACTAAGCTATTACAAGGCGTCGGGTATTTACATCGCCAAAGACAAACCCTTTAAAAGTAAATAAAGCGGTAAAAAATAAATAAAGGTCATATTTAACTATTACAAACTGGAAGCAAGTACAATATTGAATAAATAAATCGTGTGCGGGAAATTAAATCGGGCGCAAAGTTCTAGGGTTTTGACCCTTTTTGTTAAAGAAAAGATTTTTTGTGGTTTTTATTTTAAGAAAGAAAATGAAATTAAACCTAAATTAATTACTAAATTAAATTAATTAAATTAATTAATAAAAATAAATTATTAGGATTTTTGGTATTTTTTTTTGAAAGAAATAAAAATTAATTGATGTTAGTAAAAACTAATTAAGTCTAGTTAATTTTAATTATTTACAAAAAATGTTAAAGTTATTCTAATTAAGAACCTAAATTAATTTAATTAGTATTTATCAATTAAAATAAAATAAAAGTTTAATTTGATGAAAAATATTTTTGGTGATTTTATTTTATAAAGAAAAAGAAATTGGTTAATAATTAAATAGAAATAATAAAATAAATAATTAAAACAAAATGAATAAAAACGAGAGAGAGGGGGGGTATGGGCCTGATTTAGGGTGTTGGAACAGCAAATGAGAAGCCCAATTGCATTAGCCCTTTATTGACTTTTGAGATCCAGTAGGCGCGTGTTGACTTGGTCTATGGTAGACCATCAGATCCTGGCCACCAGATTTGGCCTAGGGTCATCTGGCAATTGATTGAACGATGGTGCATGGTGAGCTGCTGACCTGAACATGTACAAGATCACCTGAAAAGCAAAATTATCAAAGAAGTGGAGGACCTGGGATTCGAACCCAGGTCCTGCAGGCTATTGGATGTACACGCTCACCACTAGGCTGCTTGGCTTTGTTGGTTAATAATATACAAATAATATATAATATAAAAAACAAGTCAATATGCCAGCAAAAAAGTAAAAAACATGCGTGGTTTTGAACTGGCCATTGATGGTGTGACACGTCTTCGTCTTCTACCTCACGTCTGTGGCTAAAAACCTGTAAAACCTATAGCCACGGACACAGCCTGTCACTAAAAGTCATTCATACTCCAAAATCTACTGTGAGCCATGAAAATGAAATCTAAGGGCATGGTTGTGCTCGTCTCATCATCCCGGTCACAACCACACCCTTCTTGATAGCCATTTTTTCCTGAAACGAAAACACCCAAAAATATCCACGAAACCCTAGCTATGGCATTTTGCAGTATAGGTCAGATAAACAAAATTGAATAATGCCAATAGTTTGGAAATGTTATGAGGATTTCAAATATACCAATAATTTACTCAAATGATGCAAGAGTGATGATTTACGAATTCAAGAAAGAAGCGGACTATCGTGGTACTTACAACGCGTTGTGGTGTCTGAGAATGATGGCTTTTGATCCAGGAAGGTCGAGTGAACAACCAAGAAGAGATTGGGACCGGTCCAAGCTTCTGAAATTGCCTCTAAGTATGATTTTGATTTCACACTTTTTAGTGAATTTTGCAACTTTGTTATTGCATGTTCTTGCAGCCTCCAACCCTTATTCACATGTTCCTCTCTTGCTTATGTATGATACAATGTGCTAGGGTAACAAATATGGATGGAATCTCTCTAAATGAATGCATTCTAATGTGATTTGATTCACTATTTACCACTTGCCAAATTTGCCCAAATCCCAATCTTTTTCACATGAATTGGTGAGATACGAATTTGATGTTGATCATGATGATAATTAAGACCTGAAACAACCCAAAAGATCTTAAGTAATCAATATTTGGATATTATATGATTTAATTTTGATTTAAAATGAATAAATTCAATAAAAATCAAATTAAATAGTAAAAATAAAATATGGGCTCATGGCTGAAGCTAGGACACGTGGACACTGATGCAAGCTCAAATCAAGTGGAAAAGAATGGGCCCATTTGAAAAAATTTGAAGTTTTGGGGATAGTTGACTTTTGGCAATTTTGCAAAAATGTCCAACTTCAACAATGCATAACTTCTTCAATTTGGAACTTTTGGAAGTGTTCTTGGACTTTTTAGAAAGCTTGAGATGTCCTCTAACCAACCCTTTTGGTCTCATATCATTTTGATATTCCATGATCAGGTTATAAGCTTTGGCAAAAAAGGTGTTTTTGTTGACTTTCAAAAATGACCTATAATGTCCAAATTTATAACTTCTTGTGAGTGCATTTTTTGATCTTTGGGTATGAAGATGGATTGTAGTAAATTTCATTCTATTAAAATTGAGATTTGGATGGGTCATTTCTCATAAAGTATGAGAAAGTTATGCTTGGTCAAAGTCGAGTTGACTTTTCCTACAAAACCCTAATTTAGCAACTTTTAAGTCTTGATGAATTTTGAGCAATCCTTGATGAATCATGATCAACCCTTGATAAAATGATGAAATATCCTTCAAAATGATAATGTTGACAAAAAATCTTGAAGTTTGACTGTTTATAGGTCACAGTTGACTTTTGCCCTAGCACAATCGATTTTTGGACCCTTTGAGCAATTGACTGAGCAAACTTCCTCTGCAAAGCTTGAAACTTGACATGGATGACCTTGAGAACATATTAGGACATTGGGGAGCACTTGAGGTCATTTGGATTCAAGGACCTTGATGCAACACAAAACCCTAATTTGGGGTTGACTGCCTTAGGAGATGACTTGTCTGACCCACTCTTGAGCAACCTTGAGCCACTTGGAGATTTTTCTTGAAATGTTTTGAGGAATATGAGAGGGAAAATTTTGGGGTACAACAGTTGGGATCTCAGTGAAGCTTTTAAGAAAACTGAGAATGTGTGGAAAAGTAGTTTCTTGTGAAGCGAGGAAACTATTTGTTTCAACATGTGAGTGATGTCAAACCTAGTATGCATGACAACTTGAAGGTCATAATATTGTATGGATTTAAGAGGACATTTATCAGATATGTCCTTAATGAAGGAGCCAGAGTATCTAGTTCAGGTTTGTGTTCACAATGTGTGAATATGCTCAACAGGAGCACTGGTTATCCATGACAGGGGGAGTCAAGTGTTTGTCTATGGATTGTTGTTGCATTGGTGCAGATATTGTGAAGCTTGTGGGTGTTCCAAGTTGGTGGGGTTTTTATGCCTTTTATGAGGGTTTTATGTCAGACAACATGTTGTGACATAATGTAGTGATTAAAGATCTTGAAAGGGCATTTTTGATTCAAGACATATGAAATTGGGTAATTGAATCAGAAGTACACATATCTCTCTAAGTGGTCAATAGTTGGGTGTAGGAAAATTTATTTTTCTACTGATTTTCGAAGGACTCTCTGAGAGTCTTTATTATTGAGAGATGTCACATACGTGATATTCTGATGCTGTTGGTATGTGTCACTAAGTCTAAGTGAAAGAAGAACACTTAGAGTCCAATTAAAGGCATTTTGGGTATGAGGGGAAGTGATTCCTATATTATTACTCATGTAAACCAACATACTTCAAGACTTTCTACTCCTTTTCTTGAAGGTGCTGTTACTTGGTGTTGAAGCTATCACTGCAAAGGAGTTCATTCAGAATGTTGCAAAGAAGATGTCAAACAAAGATGTCCTGACATCTTTACTGAAGACTGACTCCATGTTGTTGTGCTGTTATGCTATGTAGTTTCTGAGGACTACTGTTGGTGGATGTTTGTGTTTATTGATATAACATTGGGTTGTAATTTTAATTTATTTGTTTTAGCCAAAAATTTCCAAAAGGGGATATTGTAAGTTCCTTAGTTTAAAGATTGACATTAATTTTCATAAAACAAATAAGACAACAATGTATGATGTGTTAACTTTCTAATAGGAACAGGATAAACAAGAAGTCCTATTTTATATAGGGACATGTTGAGTTAAAGTGTTTCAACATCTAGAGCAACATGTTAGATAAGATATCATATGCAAGTCATATGACAATGCGCCTGAGCTGAGCTGAACAATTGGATTCTATTAAGATTTAATAGATGCATAATATTTTGGAAATATTATGCAATCCTATGTGACGCTAATTTAAAGGTTAAGAAGAATCAAGTCAAAATATTGAAGATTATGCAATTTCTAAATATGGAGATATTTTAGGAAACTAATGATTGAAGACCTTGTTTGTAGCAGAATTTTCTACAGAATTGTAACAATTGATGAGCTGTGATTGAAGGACCAAATCCAGTTGGTTATAGGTCATAAATAAAAGTCTTTGTAACCTAGAAAAAACACGGGTCCAAGATGTAGAAGTTTAGGACTTTGTCTTTGTGTCGCGCTCTCTAGGAGAGTTGGTATTGTTCTCACTCAGAAGTTGTGAAGTAATGATTTGAGTATTGTTCTTGGAGGAAGCTTGTAAGCAACTCCAAGTTGTGTTCTTAGTCAAGAGTCTTAGCTAGGTATTGTCATGGAAGTGTGGCTTCTATTTTAATTTCATGGAAGTGTGTCTTCCTGTGTTTGTCCAATCGTTTTATGTGATTGATGAGGGACTAAGGAGTGCCTCATATCTAGGTGAGTGTTAGATATAAGTCTAGCAATGGTAGTGATTAAGGGATTAGGCCATAAACTGAAGGTTTTCTAAGGGTTTATGAATTGATACTATTTTAGTGGACTTATCCCTGGCTTGATAGCCTCTAGAGTAGGAAGGTTGTTCCGAACTTGGTTAACAATTTATGTGTGTAGTTTATGCTTTTCAATACTGGTTTTAATTGTTTATACCTTGCTGTAATGTTTAAGTCATATCTGATGTCTTAACATGTCATAGGACATTTGAGTTCTGTCATACCAGAATTTTACGAAATATGAGGAAATGACGTCAAATTGATGTGTCTCGTGCTGACCGTCGTATGGGTAGAAGCATATGTGATATGGTACATGATGGTCAATATACACTTTAAATGGCTCGAATGCACTATTTTCCCTATACAGAATAATACGGAAGCACGTGGCCAATCTCAATGTATCTAGGCACATGTTCCCACCAGTGTTGCGAAAGAAGTGATAAATGATCCATCCATGAAAATGGTTTGAATACAATAATAATAACAAGTGTAACAAACAAATCATGAAAATATTAGTAATAGTGAATTACCATAAGCAAAGTGCATCTCTTTGTCATTTGATTTGTCTTCCAAAGACAACCTTCACCCAGCTTCGAGTACAGGTAGACCAAACAAGTGCCCCCCAGTTGTACTCATGAATTGTAGTCAGGTTTACAAAGTAATTAAGGTAGACGACATCGACACATGTTGCACTTTTATTTACAAACATAGATGTGCCAACAAGAACAAGAGGTAACACCTTAATGTATATTGTCTATGGTACCCAACCTACATATCATCATATTCGGCATCCAAGCCCACTCGAAAGATGGTCTTTATAAAGTTTTTTCAAAAATACTAAATATCGCTTGAGCACCTCTTATGTTAGTTGCCTTCTGTGAGGCCTTAGCAGGGTCATCCCCCAAATGGGTGACTATCATCTCAACGACTTCCTCTAACCTGGTCCTTCTATGGTCCAGTAATCTCCCCCTGACGGGAAGATGCAGGAGGCATGAGAAGTGATCCAAGATGATGGTCATATCGTCTATAGGAAGTTGGAAAGACGATGTTTCAGAATGTTACCTCTCTACATAAGCCTCTTGTATGGTGTAGTTTATGATCACATACGCAGTAGAACATAAATCAGCAAGACCGGAATAACAGATGACATATACGAACGAATAAGTAGTGGGTTGTGGCAACTCCAATATCTTTCTATCATGGTTTACCGATTTCAAAATGTATTGTTATGTAAAAAGAAAATATCACCATCAATATCGATTTAATTAGTTGAAAACATATGTATTTCAAAAGTATAAAAAAATACACCTCTCCTTCTTATGATGCCTAGCAGCGTGGTCTGCCAAGAGATGAAGTAAAAACATATTAAATAGGCCTCCTAGATAACTCTTTAAAGGAGCGTTGACAACGGTCATGGCCGGTCCCGACTTTTTAGAGGTCAGGGATAATTAATAAAAATGGACCCCTAATAAAAAACATAACGGCTAACATTGAATTTTAATTTTTTTTTGGGTTTTGCTTTTACATTAAATGTTAATGATTAACAAATGGTTATATATATATATATATATATATATATATATATATATATATATATATATATATATATATATATATATATATATATATATATATATATATATATATATATATATATATATATATATATATATATATATATATATATATATATATATATATATATATATATATATATATATATATAGAGAGAGAGAGAGAGAGAGAGAGAGAGAGAGAGAGAGAGAGAGAGAACTTGCATTTTCCAATTGTATGAGTTTTATTCCATTTGTCATTATTTATAAAATTCTCCTTCATTTCTTCTTTCATAGATTTTGTTGACTGAAAATTCTTCATCATATTCATTGTTCTAAACATATATTCTCTTTCTTTATCATTGTTGTACCCCTAAAATGTTCCCTCTCCTTTCTTAAGACATTTCTCACAAGATCTCCAAAAGCTCAAGTTTGCACAAGTGTTGACTAGGTCAAACCAACTCCTAAACATTGATGCCTCAAATTAGGGTTTTGATTTTCACAAGGATAATTAGACTTCTAATGCCTCAAATTACCTTCATGGATCATTATAGACCTCCAGGAATACTCATGTCAAGTTTCAAGTCTTGAATCATAAATTTGCTCAGTCAATTGACCAAATGACTGAAAATTAACTCTATTGGGTAAAAAGTCAACTATAGTCAACCTACAGTCAAACTTCATTATTTTTGGCCAACATCAACATTTTAAAGTCCTATTCATCATTTGATCAAGTATTTATCACAATCCCTCAAGAAAAGCACTCAATTTACCAAAGGGGCAAAATGGTCAAAATTAGGGTTTTGACTACAATTGACTGATCAATGACTTTTGACCTAATACATGATCTAATGGATTGAAGCATAATCTCAAGGATTAAAATACAACATGTTGACCTAGTTTCATAGTTCAAAACATTCCTCAAGATCAATGGATTGATAGTTGAAATTTGATCAACTGATGAAAAGTCAATTGATGCACAAAAAGTCAAACTTTGACTTTTTGATCAAGATTTGATTTCAAAGATCACAATTCATCAAGAAGTTAAAAAATATGAATATTTATCATCAATAAATAAAAAAAGTGAAAATTCAATGTGAAAAGTCAATCTTTTCAAGACTTAGAAAATTTTCGAAGTGTTTTATACATGACAATTCCATTACTTCATGCTAATGTTTCACCAAGATACAAGATGATTCAAAGAAAACTTTCAACATGAAAGTTGTAGATCTTGATTATATATACAACTTTTCTTTACTGATCAAGTCCTAGAAGTGCTTGGATTTTGAGTTATAAATTCATGAAGTCATGCACTTTTTCTAAAACACTTAGTGAAAATTTGACCTAGTTAAGGCAGATTTTTGACCTAACTTCTTGGCCAATTTTCACCAAGCTCCAAGATAATTTTGTCAAAATGGTCAACATAAATGTTGTAGAGGATGTTTCAAGATTTCCATAATGTCACAGAACTTGAAGATATCATGCTTGAGCTAGAAGTTTCGAAGAGATGAAGATGGCCTCAAAAACTTGAATTATAGGTCATTTTCTTGATGAACATTTGATCCAATCTCATAGCCATGCTGCATAATCTTAATTTGAAAGCTTATAACTTGTGTTTCAATCCATAATTAATTAATTATACAACTGATAGATCCATTGTCCAAGCATTTGAACCATTATCCAAGTTGCATTTCCATTTATGGCACAGTTACCATTCCATTCTTGAAAAGTTGCTTTAATCACAAAGTAAATTTGTCTTGAGCTTCTAACTTGTTTGTTCAGCACACACTCAACATACAAAGTCAGATAAACATGTTTAAAGCTTGTAACCACTCTAGATAGCCTTGTACTATGCATTGGGACAATGTGTATCAAGCTTGCTTAAAAAACAAGCCAAAGAGCCATAACATGTGAACTTGTACTTCTGATCACCTCAAGCTCTCAAACCTTTTCCTATAAATTGAGACACTATTATGCAACTTAGGACACAGGGGAACAAGCATTAAAACTCCGTCAAACTCACTCAAACCAGAAATTGCACAAAACTCCATATTTACCACAGTTCTGCCCAATAACTTCCATCTCATAAACCACTCGTGCGTTTCTTCTCCAAATCAGTCCTAAAGCTTCCTCACATCAAATATAACCCATCCCAACACCTGTTACACAATTGTAACTCCATCTTCACTATCCTCCATAATCAAAAACAGGGTGTTGCACATTGACTTCTCCAGCATGATTCAACCATCCTCAATCTAAACTAATCATTGCATTAGCTTCCTGGAGGTTCACTGAAGCTATTTTGATCATCACAACACCTTGAAAGGTGCTCTAAATCAAAACATGAATTTCAGTTTCAAGGTAAGTTTTTTTGACTTTGAACTCTTCATACAAGCATCATTAGTGGTTCATTTATGAAGATAAAATGTAGATATCATTGCCCTGAAGCTAACCATATGCTTACATTTCATTTTTATTAACCATATGTTGAGAATTTTAGAACTGAAAATCCAGAAAAGTTAGGTTTTACTTTGGGGCCAAACAAAATTCTCACTCATCTTTGATTTATAGCTTATGAAATTTATATGGTTGGAATTGTGGTAAAAAATGGAGCAAGTTTTATGTTTGTACTTTTTAAAATGATTGAGAAATAAGAAAGTTACAAGGTTGACAATGGTGGTTATTTGTTCTACGCGTGCAAGAAGGAAGAAGAAGATGATGTCAAATATTCAGGGTTGAGTTTATAATATATTTAGTGGTTGTTGTATTATGAACGGATGAAACAGCCGCCCCGGTGGCAAGCATGCGCGTACTAAGGCTTTGCTAACCATAAGGGCGAGGGTTCGAACCAATGTGAACCCCCCTTTTGTATTTTTTCATAGTTTCCTTACAGATTTTGTGCAAGCAAGCCTGGCGCGTACATGGTACACCTCTCCCATCAACCATTTGATCATCATCAAATCAAATCCAACGTTTCTGGAAGTTGTCTCCATGATACACCATCAAGGGCTATTCCCACTGAATCCAACAACAGGCGCCTGGGCCCCTTTGTCTTGGGCCTGGGATTTTTTACTATTTCTCACCTCTTGTTTATTTTTTGCAGCAAGCCCAATTTAATTTCTTTTTGTTTTTTTTTAATTTGATTATTTTCTTTTTTAAATCATTTTTATCTTATCAAATAAAATCGTAAAATCATAAAAAACATAGACTTAGGTTTTTATTTAATTAAATTAATTTTTGACATAAAAATTAATTAATTTTAATCACCCTTTATTTTATTTTTATTAATTAATTTGTAAATTAATTAGAAACTAGGGTTTTGATTATTTCTTTTTACACATTAAAAATATTTTCTCTAAACAAAAATCCAAAAATATTATTTTCTAAAAAACATTTAGAATTTTTATGATTTAATTTATTTTCATAAGTAAATTAAATTATCTTACCTTTCTTTTACTTTCATTTTTGTAAATTAAAATAGAATTAGGTTTAATTTCTAATTACTTTTCATTTCAAAATTCAAACTTCTTTTCTCAAACAAAAAAAAACGAAAATATTTCTCTTTAAAAATACTTAAAATATTTTTTAGGATTTATCATATTACCTCTTTTTCCCATCTTTGTACATTATTTACTTTTTTTTATATTACTTTACAATTATACAATTATTCATCAATTTATAATAGTAATTTAGGGTTTATTACTTCCATCCCCTCATTCATAAACTTGTACCCCCATTCTCTAAAAGCGTTGTAACAGCGTATGTCGTACCCCAAAATTTTCTCTCTCATTTATCAAGTATTTTCTCATAAGATCTCCTTTGGTTCAAAATTGCACTAGGGTTGATTAGCTCAAGACACCTCCTTAACCATTGATGACTGAAATTAAGGTTTGAGATTGCACAAGGATAATGGAAATTTTAATGCCTCATATGACTTTCATGAATCATTATGGACCCTCAAGATTTCTCATGTCAAGTTTCAAGTCTTGGATCACATTTTTGCTTAGTCAATTGATCAGTTGACCTAAAAATCAACTATATTGAGGAAAAAGTCAACTATGGCCAATTTACAGTCAAACTTCATAATTTTTTTATCCATATCAACATTGTGAACTCATATATGTCATTTGATCAAGTTTGGACCACAATTCCTTAATAAATTTGATCAGATCATCAAAAGGGCAAAATGGTCAAAATTAGGGTTTTGGCTGAGAAAGGGCAATTTCTGATTTTTGACCTAGAAAATGGTTAATTGGTTTGAGACATGATCTCAAGGTTTCAAATGCATCATTTTGACTTAATGGTATGACTTAAAACTTCCCTCAAGATCAATTGATTGATAGTTGATTTTCAGTCAACTGATCAAAAGTCAACTGTACACTAAAAAGTCAAACTTTGACTTTTTGGTAAAAATCAAGTGTCAAAGATAACAATTCATCAAAACATGTCAAAATATGAAACTTGTTCATCAAGAAATTAAAAAGTCAAGATTTCATTTTGAAAAGTCAAAGTTTTCAAAATTAGAAAATTTTCTAAGTGTTGAAAACTTCATATTTTTTTCACAACATTTAGCCAATTTTTCACCATGATGCAAGATGATTCAAAGGAAAATTTTAACATGAAAGTTGTAGATATAAATGAGATATAAAACATTGCTTAACACAACTCCTCCTATAAATGCTTGGATTTCAAGTTATTAATCCATGAAATCATGTTCATAAAACTAAAACACTTAGTGGAATTTTGAGCATTTTGGTCAGGATTTTGACCTAACTTCTGGGCCAAGTTTCATATAGTTCCAATTGGATTTTGCAAAAGTGATTCAAAGAAGGATTGTAGAGAATATTACAAGCTTTCTAAAATGTCTAAGAAATCCTTGAGATCATGTTTAAGCAAGGAGAATCGAAGGAATGAAGTTGGCATTTCATTCTTGAATTATAGGTCATTTCCATGATGAACAAGAATTCAAATCCATGCTAGGCTGCACAATCTTTACTTTGCAGGCCTCAAACTTCCTTGGCACTCCATAATTAATGTTTTGCACAGCTGTTAGAGGCTTTCATTTCAAGCATTTAATGCATTGCCCGTGCTTAATACCATTTTAGGAAGAAAGTGCACATTGCCATTTTGGAAAAGTAGCTTTTGTGCACAAAACCAATTCTTGAGCTTTGCACTTGTTACTTCTAATCACACACAACCTATAACCCAAAAGAAACTTGTCTAAAGCCTCTTTGAACTCAGGCCATACTTGTATTATGCTTTGAAACCATATTTCCACTTTTCTTCAAAATCAAGTAACATAGCCATAAGTCTATATCTTGTGCTTCTGACCCTCTAAAGCCTGAGAACCTTTTCCATACTTATACACAAGTTGTTTGCAATCTAATACATGATTTCAAGCCTCTAAGAACTCTCCCAAACACCCTTGCTGCACAGAGTTGCTCCACTTGACAGTTTTGAGCAAAAACTCTCCATCTCCATTTCCACTCGTGCATTTTAATTCTTAACCATCCAGATACCTTACTTACATCATATACAAGTGATCCAAGCCCCTGTTTAAAGACTGTAACTCCTCCATCACTATCCACCATTTCCAAAACTGAAGCTTGCAACTTGAATTGAGTTAGGAGTTTCAACCATCCTTAAAGTAAAGTAGGAGTTGAAACATATTCAAGGAGGTCCAGGAAAGCTACAGAAATCGTCAGGCCATCTCAAAGGTTGCTCAAACTCCATACACGACTCCAGCTGCAAGAGGTAAATTTTCAAACTTCTATCTCTTCATACAAACATCATTTGATTCTGATTTATGAAGATAAGATGTAGATATCATTGCCCTGAAACTGTACATGTCTTTAGATTTCATTTATATTGATTAAGCTTGGAGAATTTTAGGTTTGAATCTCTGAAAAAAGTTAGGACAGAATTTGGTACTTTTAGAAATTCTCATTCATCTTTGATTTATAGCTTATGATATTTATATGGTTGGATTCGTATGGAAAAATGGAGCAACTTTTATATTTGCATCTTTCATTTTTGTTGAAAAATGGTGAAGTTATAGGATCCATGGCTGGAGGTTGAAAATGAAGTTGTATTAAGGGCATGACTTGTGTTATATATTTATTTTTGTGCCAATGTTAACGGATGTACAGCCACCCCAATGGCAAAGGTAGCGCGCGTGTATGCATAAGGTCCAAGGTTCAATGCCCAGCGCTACCTTTTGGTGTTATTTTTCACATTTTCCCTTTTTTTGTTCTCAAACAGTGTATGGGCCTCCTGTTGGGCCTAACCTTCTTTTTGCTAACTTTTAACTCCCTGCCTTGTTTCAGCACCCCTGGCCCATTATTTCTTTATTTTATTTTTTTTGTTTTATTTTGCTTTCATATTTTCTTTTATCATCTTTATTATTATTATTATTAATACTATTATTATTATTAATATTATTATTATTATTAATAAAAATCCAAAAATATTTATTTTATTATTTTTACACTCATTTATATTATATTTCTCTTTATAAAAACTAAAAAGAACAAAAACAATTTTCTTAATAAATTAATTTATATTTCTTGATTAATATTTAGATAATTAGGTTTAATTATTATATTATATTATTTTCTTGTAAATCAAAATTAATTTAGAACTTAGGTTTATTTTAATTTATTTTTTATTACTATTTTTTTTAATTTAAAAACCTTTCATAAAAAAACCTAAAAATACTTTTTGATTTAATTTCTTTCTTAATTAGTTTTATTTAATTTTCGCTAATCATTTTCTTAATTAGGTTAAGCCCCTTTCATAAAAATCCAAACAAAAATCCATTTCCTTTCCATTTACATACTTGTATATTTATTCTTTTTTGTACATTATTTATTCAATTATTTTGTACAATATTCAATATGGTTGTAATAGCTAATTAGATTTAATTTTCTTGCAAAATCCCCCATTTGTAAAAATGTATACCCCATCCCCCAAATAATGTAATAGCGTAGAATATTTACTTTCTGCAATTTATCACTTTATATAAATGCTAGTAATTAGGGTTTGTATGGCAAGACTAAAACCAATGATTAGCAAACCCTAATCAAGACAAAACAATACATGTAAATCAACACACTTGCATACTTTTCACCTCTAGGGTTAACTCCACTTGTTGCCTTGAGAAATAAATGGTCATAATACGCATGTAAGATGTCTTAGCAAAAAACAAACAAAAATACAAGATCATAGTCCCTCGATGACGCTACAAATGTTGCCTTACGAATGATCTTAGTCCCTCAAAGAAAATGCTAAGATATCTTACAACATTGCTATTCATGACTACACGATGACCCTTGCCCGTCCCTTTTACATCCAAAGATAAGGTTACTTACCAATCCATGGTAAAATAACAATGTCAAAGGAAATAGGAAATAAACAAGAAACACTTTTGAGTAGGTAGAATGTTCCTAGTTGCTTGCTCATTTTCAAACCAAAACATACTTGCTATTTTCAAAACAAACACCAACACTTTCAAAACATCTTTCAAATTTGAAACCTTTTCAAAAGATCAACACTTTTTATACATTCTTACGAACGAGAATTATTACAAAGTTTGCCTAAACAATGTCGCCCTTTTCAAAATACTTTCAAAAACCACACAAAGCACATTTTCAAACAAAAGCAAGTGATCTAGCAAGCAACTAAGAGCCCGTAGATAACTACAGATGAAAAGGGTGTTAATACCTTCCATTTTCATAATCTACCCCCCGAACTCAAGAAAACATCTCTAAAGGTCTTTCATGTTCTTTTCAGCCTTTCCTTTTGGATAAAAGAAAAGTCGGTGGCGACTCTTGCTAACCGTAACAATTGCGATCAAATGCAAAACACCCAAGTCAGTTCTCCCACCACGTTACAACGTAGAATATTTAATTTCCGCAATTTAGTGCTTTCTATTATTGCTAGTAATTAGGGTTTGTATGACAAGATAAAATCAATCTTAGAAAACCCTAATTTCAAAGACAAAAATACATGTAATCAAAACACAATTCACACATGCACCTTTAGGGTATACCCCACTTGTTGTCTCGAATGTAAACAGTCATGTCTCTCGAACGTGGGATATTTTAGCAATAACCCTCAAATACAAGATCGTAGTCCCTCGATGATCCTTCGATGTTGCCTTTTATAAACGATCTTAGACCCTTATGACAAATTGCTAAGGTATCCTACCATGTTTCCTTCTATGACTGTACTGTGACCCACGCCTATCCCTTTACATCCAATAATAGGGCTTCTTACCAATCAACGGTAAGATAACAATATCTAAAGGAGGAGGAAAAGAACTAAGACTTTTTGACTAGGTAGAATGCTCGTAGTTTCTTGCTCACAAACTAAAACCATTTCCACATTCACGCTTCTAAAACATCTTTCCAAAAACAAACATCTCTTTGAACTATTTTCAAAATCAACACTTTGTATACATTCTTATAGAGACGAGAATCATTACAAAGTTTTCCGAAACAAAGGAGTTTTTAAAATATTTTCAAACTTACACAAAACACAAAAGCATTTTAAAGTGAGCTAGCAACTAAGAGCCCTTAGATAACTATGGATGAAAAGTGTGCTAACACCTTCCCTTTTCATAACCTACCCCCCGAACTCAAGAAAAATTCTCAAAAGGTCTTTCCTGTTCTTTTCACCCTTTTCTTTATTGGATAAAAGAAAAGTCGGTGGCGACTCTTGCTATCTGCAACAATTGCGATCAAACGCAAAACACCCAAGTCAATTCTCCCACCGTATTACAATCATCTTCAATGTTCGAAATATATATTCCCTTTGATGAAGCTTCTTCATTAATAGACGATGTATCTTCGAAACAGTATATTTTTAATTATTTTTTAAAAATTAAAAGAATAATTTTGACATCTAGTTATTTAAATATTTATCATTAAAATTTTTAATATAAACAAAATCATATAATTTTTAAAACGATATCTAAAAAATAATCTTTTTTTTAAATCTATTTAAAATAACATTGAATTTAAGTGATATTTTAAAATCTAAAAAAAATAGTAGAATAATTAAATATTTAAAATAATATTAAAAAATTAAAATAAACTACACTTCATTTATTATAGAATTAAAATTTATTAAAGATAATTTTATAATTTTAAAATGACATCAAATTAAAAACCTTTAAATAACCTTTATTGTTGAATTAAAAAATTTAATGCCAAATTGACTAAACTATCCTTTATTTATTATAGGATTACAAGTTCCTTAAAGATGATTTTGTAATTTTAAAATGTAATCAAATTAAAAGCCTTTAAATAATCAATTTCATTGTTGAATTAAAAAATTTAATTGATAAAATGACTAAAGCTGAAAATTGAACCCAAATTACGTCACAATAAACTTCATTCAAGAAACCACCACTACACCGCTCAGCCAATTATATGCTACATAATGAAAATGTAATATATTATATTTATTAAATTACTATGTAATTTACAAGGTCCGTCATAAAAAATTGAGGCCCCGTTTTCTTTTAGGCCCTGGGCTAAGGGCCTGCTTACCTTGGCCCAGGGTCGGTCCTGATAACGGATTTCTCTCAGGCTTCAAGATCAGCTGCATCATTTGAGGACTCGTGGCTCTGAGAAGTAGATATTTGAGAGAGGTGGCTACGAGAACCCGATGGTTGGAAACCTCGATGCTGCTGATCATCAAACAAGTTATCATCAACTCGTGGCCTCGTGTTTTTTACTGCGGCCCTCTCACGTCGTGCCTGTGCATTTTGGGACACATGGTCCGGCCTAATTCTGTCAGGGTTATTTTCAGCCATCACACATGTGTTACAAACAGACATAGAGATCAGAGCAAAATCCAAAATTTCCACAAAATCAACCAAATTTCAAGCTGAGTCAAATCTGAAAATGCTTATCTGAAAACAGTTCAGAGCAAATCCATATATGCATCTCTGAAAACAGTTCAGAGCAAATCCATATATGCATTTCCAGACAAACCTACGATTTTCTTCCATGACAGAAACATCATTTCTTCTCTAACCCTCCAAAAATATCTCAATGCATGTTCTTGTAAGCTATCAATTTCGTTTAAACAACTAACTACAAATCAAAAAATAAAAAGAGATAAAATTTTAAAATACTTACCTAATTAAAATGATGAGAAATAACTTGAATGTTTGAGATGATGAAAGGTAGGAAAAATTTGAATGTTGCATAACTCCAATGATAGAAGTTTGAATGAATGAATGAGAAGCTTGAATGTTGAAGAGCTTAAATAATTTATTTTAAGAATTTTTTAGAAAATAAAGAAGGAGAAATAGAAAAAGTTTAATGGGGATACAAAACTAAGTCGTCCAAAGATTTATCTTCAGACTATCTATTTATTTAATAATATTTATGAAGATGCATCTTGGATAGTAGAGGTGTTCGCGGTGCGGTTTTGAAGCAAAAAATCACCCGAACGACAAGAGAAAAAAATATGCGATTCAGTTTGGTTCGGTTGACTTTTAAAAATATAACCGAACCAAACCAAACCAACCTAATGCGGTTTGGATTAGTTCAGTTGGTTCGATTTTTTACAAAAAAAATTATTAAGCCATACATACACATATAGAGGAAAATATAATTTTGTGTTTAATTGTTCATACATTATCATAAAAATATTTTTAATTGTCAAAATAAGTTTATAATTTGATACATAAAATTGCGTATTATAATTTTATCTAAATCTAAAGAATGATATAGACAAGATTACATTATTAAATAAATATTATACAAAGAATACGATAAAATATATTTTGTGAAAATAATATTTATAAATGAATAATATTTTATTTTTTATGATTTGTAAATTAAAATAAATATCAAACAAAGTATGATAAAATATATACATAATATATGTTGATTTCTCTAAAGAATTAAATAAATATATATTGGGTAGTAAAATTTTATAACATATTACGATTTGATTTAGTTTGGTTCGATTTGTAAAATACAAACCAAAAACCGAACCACATGGTTCTGTTAAAAAATGATCCAAACACATTCGAATCAAATACAATTTTTTTTGTGATTTCAATTTGGTTCGATTCGATTTTAAAGTTGTCTATTGAATCAGTTTGCTTTTGGACACCGGATAGCTAGATATATTTTTGACAACATTTAAGGTGGAAACAACAACAAAAAAGCAAAAAGAAAAAGAAAAAAACCGCATGTCCTGTCCTTGATCCAAAAAGATAACTTCCAAGTGTGAAGTAAAGGTAACAGAACGCAGAAGCGAAAGAACAAGAGTTTCGAAATCCATTCAATGGCTACATCCACGAAATTGTTGGAATCATTAGGTAACTTAGAGAAGGATTCATTCATACCCCTACTCTCCAATCTGATCGGCGAATCCCGACACGTTCAGAACAATCCACCGGAACTCATTCCCGAAGAAGACAAAGTAGTGAAGCACCTGTTAAACTCCCTCTTACCCTTCAGCACCACCACCGGCGGCGGTCCCTTAATCCTCAACCATGTCACCTATTTCCCCGGCAGAGGTAACCTCATCGTCGAGTACCCCGGAACCGTTCCCGGCAAGATCCTCTCCTTTGTTGGCTGCCACATGGATGTTGTCACTGCAAACCCTAACAATTGGGTATTTCTCTATCCGTTCATTATTGTTAATTTACTGTTACTTTATTTTTAATATTATGTTAATTGTGTTGAATTTTGTGTTAATGTGAAGGATTTTGATCCGTTTAGTTTGAGTATCGATGGTGATAAACTTAGGGGTCGTGGAACTACGGATTGTTTGGGACATGTGGCTCTTGTTGCTGAACTCATGAGGAAGCTTGGTGAAACTAAGCCGGATTTGAAATCGACTGTTGTTGCTGTTTTTATAGCGAATGAAGAGAGTTCTGCGATTACTGGTGTTGGTATTGATGCACTTGTTCAAGACGGTCTTTTGAACAAGCTAAAGGAAGGTCCTTTGTAAGTCATTATTTAGTTGAAAATCTCGATATGCATGTATGTATGTAGAACCTTAGAAGCATCAACACTTCTAATGGAAGGTGTGTTGTGTCAAGTGTGAGTGCTTTATTATGTAGAATTTTATTTTTGTTTGTTGTTACAGTAGCTATTTCAATTCCAATTATAATATATTTGTAGGACGTAAGTTGTTCTGTTTTTGCTCAGGTTTTGGATCGATGTGGCTGATAAGCAACCGTGTGTTGGAACTGGTGGTATGATACCTTGGAAACTGCATGTCACTGGGAAACTTTTTCATAGCGGATTGGCTCACAAGGTATGCTCTTATATATTTTTCTTCTGTAATTTTATTATGATTTTTCATGTTGTGATGTCTTCATCACTATGATGTAATTGTATATCTGTGGTAGTGTTTGACAGACACATGGACTGTTAATTTACCCCTTTTGGTTCTACCTTTTATAGTGGAATCTCTGTTTTTCTTTTCTTTTCATTATGTAATGTTCTGATCTTCTTTTAATTTGTAACAAGTAGAATATACTCAGGAGGATCATATGTTCTGTTTTGGATCCATCACTAAATGCTACCTTAATAAGAATCATATATAGAATTTAGTCCTGACCCCTGAGAACCTATGGGCTATGGCATGCATATACAACAACAACCCAACCTTATCCCACTAAAGGGGGTCGGCTACATGGATCAACTTTCGCCATAATGTTTTATTCAAGACCATGCTTCTATCCAACTCGTTAATCTCGAGATCTTTCTTATTAACTTCTCTTATAGTCTTCCTAGGTGTTGCTCTTCTTCTAGTTGTTTGATTTCTCTCCATATGGTTCACTCTTCTTACCATAGAATATTAGGTCTTCTCTCTAAATACTCAAACCACCTAAGTCTATTTTCCATCATCTTCTCTACTATAGGTGCTACTCCAACATTCTCTCTAATATTTTCATTTCTAATTCTATCATGTCTAGTCTTACCACATATCCAATGCATATGAACATGCATAATGCATTATGTCTTATGTAGTTATGATTGTATCCATAACTTTTAGGTGAAATAGTGAAAAATGTTTGTCTAATCTTCCTGCTCAAAAATTGTTTTAGGATGCAAGATCTGTAAACATTTGAATTTTAAAAAAAAAACTCATAAAGGACGCCCGCATAAATTTAACCATTTAAAAAGAGTTGCATTGCCCTTACACTACCTACTATAACATCAGAACCTGTGAAAAGAGTGCAATGCATTGGTTTCATAAAGGAAGCCCATTAAATATAATAACAAATGGCCTCTGTATAGTTTAGTAAAATGTTGAACTTGGACCTTGTAAATTTTACGAGATATTGCAATATGGCTTAATTAATTTGATAACAATTCTGTCACACAAATGTTAGTATTTAGCTTGACATTTAAGTTTATTGTCATTGATGAGTTTCAGTTTCACTTGATTAACTTGAAGGACCTGTCTATGACTATGACCTGTCCCATGTAAGCTGGGACCTATAGTAGTTAACTGCTCTTCACATTTGGTCAGACCCAGTCTTTCATGAACAAACAAGCACATAGAAATTGATTTAGATGTTTAGTTTCCTCTTCCATGATTTCTTCTCTTAGAAACTTTCAAAGATTAATATATAAATATTTTGTATGTCTACGAACTTTTATGTTTATGTTTATGTTTATGCTGGAGGGTTTCCTTAACCAATTAAGTAAATAATTTTCCCATCTTAAGAATATCCACGAGTTTGTTGAATTAAGGAAGACAATATGATGCCCAATCTCCAATCAAGAGGTTGTTTTGACTGCTAAGTATTGTAGTTTGTAAAATCATGTATATTTGTTAACCTGTAGGCTATCAATCCGCTGGAGCTAGCCATGGATGCGATAAAGGAAATCCAGCTGAAATTTTACAAGGACTTCCCACCTCATCCTCAGGAACAGGTTTATGGGTTCGCAACCCCTTCGACCATGAAACCAACTCAATGGAGTTGTAAGTTTTGGGGTCTAACTGTCTAAGTAATTAGTTTCATATTTAATCATTTTAATGAAAACGAAACCCTTCAATTGTTATAAATGCATTCCCTACTGCAGATCCTGGAGGTGGAATCAACCAAATTCCAGGGGAATGTAACATTTCAGGAGATGTCAGGTTTATTCTCCTCCTTATAATTACTCGAGGCTTATTTGTTATCAATGATGTGGCTTTACTGAGATTTTTTTTGTGTTTGTTTGTTGCAGATTAACTCCATTCTACGAGTAAGTTACATCTTATATATATATATATATATATATATATATATATATATATATATATATATATATATATATATATATATATATATATATATATATATATATATATATATATATATATATTGTGGCCATACGTCAATCTTTTGGAAGCTTTCAGCTAACTTTTTGCTTTTCTATTTCATTACTTTCTTGCAATTGCTAAATGCACAGGTAGAAGCAAACATGTGAAAGATTTCTGTTTTTATATGAATTTTCATGCCCAATGCTCTAATGATTTTTTTCAGTGTGAAGAATGTAATGAAGAAGCTGCAAGAATATGTGGATGACATTAATGAGAATGTACAGAAGCTAGAATCTCGGGGTCCAGTTTCAAAATATGTCCTACCAGATGAAAACTTAAGGGGGAGGTGAGGCTTTTATCCTTACTTAGCAAAGAAGTCCTGCTCAAGAGTTTTGACAACTTTCGAATTAATTTAGTTTTGACTTCTCTAGATTTAGTGTTAATGAAGAGTTTGTTTTACTTTCGAATATTTAACTACTTGATAATTTCTTTATCGATTTTCTGTAACTGCTTATGATTCCCTTGCTCCTCTTTTACAGCCTTACTCTAACTTTTGATGAGGCTAATTCTGGGGTCGCTTGTGATCTCAATTCGAAAGGTTTCCATGTTTTATGCAAAGCAACTGAGGAAGTAGTTGGAAATGTAAAGCCTTTTTCAATTACTGGGAGTTTGCCTCTCATTCGGGAACTTCAGGTGAGATATATTCCCATTGTCATCCATGAAAGCTTTTGAATTACTCATTTCTTAACTTCTTTTCTCTGTCACAGGATGGAGGTTTTGATGTTCAGTGTGTTGGCTATGGTATGATCTCTGCCTAAGAACAAATTTATGTATATATTAAATTTGGAAGTAATAAAAGTATTAACTCACTGCATTTCATGTTATGTCCAGGTCTGATGGCAACTTACCATGCCCAGAATGAGTATTGTCATTTTTCAGACATGGCACAAGGATACCAGGTGTTTGTGAGCATCATCGCTCAGTTGGAAAATTGAGTAAGACGATGAATATGTATTGTTGAGATTAATATGAATGATGGTTAGATTATGCAAATGATTAGTTTAGACGTTGATTTTTAGAAGGCCTATTTAAAATAAAAATTATGGTTAAAAAACTTTGAATTGAAATTTATTTTAAAGGCAAATAACTTCACTGTAAAAATACATGCATCTCAAATAAACTTTAAACGTCTACAAACACCTTTAACTCTCACGAGGTAATCCCATTTCTCACTAAATTTGTTAATATAATCGTGTGAATGAGGTTTATAAGAAAAAATGAGTGCTATAAGTGCTTTATATAAATTATGAGCAACAGAGGAAAACAACCAAAGAATGAAGAAGCAAACTTGGCACAATAAGACTCAAGTTATGATCCTTCTCTATTGATGGTAACAATATCAAATGTTTGTTTTTAGATTTGAGTATGACCTTTTCTAAAGTCTGATTGGCTTATATATTTTAACATATATTTTGTGATACTATTTGTTTGAGAGAATTTATGAAAATAACTTGTGACTTTATTTATAAAGTTTTTTCAGCGTATTTTCATAAGTTTTTTTAGACATTTAAACTTTATTTTTGCATTTTAATTTAAAATACAAACATTATACAATAATAATAAAATTATTCATATTTATTTAAATAGGTCGGTCATATAAGCATGTGGTCTAACCTTTTTAACTAAATAGACTTATAAAAAAGCTTTAGTCTTTTCTATTTAAAAAAGTCTAACTTAACGTAGATCTATATAGACTAATCTATAAGTCTCTTTTATTGGTCTGATCTATTTTCACCATTAGATATTGGTTGCTTAATTATATGACGACTCAACTAATGGTTGGAAGGAATAGATACAAGTATGTCAACAAAGGTGAAGTTAGCAAATCATAGAACATTGTCCGCGAAAAGAATGAGAAAAATTGGAGAATGCCTTTTATGGGATTAGAGTAGGGGTGGCAAATCCTTGGACACGTTTGTTTTGTCCGTACTTTAGTATAGAATGAATTAAGAGTTTAGGTTTTTACTTTTTAATGTGTCTATCCTGTTCTGTTTTTTCGTAGACTTTTGCGAGTACGGTCATTTACATGAATTTTTTATATTTTTAAACTTAATATATACAGTATTTACAGATTTTCTCCGTCCTGTCCTTACTATTTACAGAACAGACCTAGGTTTGATACCCACGTCCTCAATTATTTCGGTCTGGTTCCTTTCTATTTTTTTGCATGCTTTTTGCAGCGGGTCCCGACAATGTTTTCCATCCCTTCACTGTAGGATGACATAACTTTGGTTATGTACTTACTTTAAAATATTAATATAATTGAATTAATTATTTATTGATCCATAAAAGTTACTGAATTTATGGTTCAGTAAAGTTACTGCAATTTGGTCCGAGAAATTGTCCTCCCTCCAATTTTTTATTATAAGAAAAAAATATCAATATTTTTTCTTAAATATAAGCAACTTTAACTACCTTCATAAATTTTGATATTATTCTTCTCATAATACCCTTCATTAAGTCATTGTTTGATTTTCAATACCAACTCATCACTTATTTAAAATAATTTTTCAATAGCCAATGCTATCTAGTTCTAAAAAGTAGAAACAACATGGACTAGCGGTTAGTAGTATTAGGCATTAACAGATTGAAACATGTTAATATTGCACAAAGGAAATGAACAAACATGGAATAATGAAGAGGTACACAAGCTTCCTTTATTGAATATTGGTACTAAATTATGATGGAATTTTTTTTAAATGACCATTTGTTTTTATCAAATCAAAGAGTTAATCGACTTTTAATTGATTTTCTTAATATGTATGAAATTGGTTAAATTTGCTTATAAAAATAGAATGCAGGAAATATTGAGAAGAAATATGGAAAGATTGTGTGCTGGGTTGAGTTGGGGTTTAATGCACCGTTGAGTAGGTCTAATCCAGCACAGCTGTTATGGTCCAATAACATCTAGCCTAAGTCACTAACTATTGGGGATGATCCTACGTGTTCACGAGGGAAACGTGACTAACGACTATCCTAAATTGTCATTCTGCCCACCGAGAGTAACGGGTCCAACTTCCCTATTATCTCGGGGCAGTTGACCAGAGAGGAGGCCACGAGCTGGACTCCACTACACACATAATCTTGACAGTCTTCGTTATTGAACCTAATTGCTTGACTCAACGCGTAGATCTTGATCCAGCGCTGGGGGCTATAAATACTGTTCATACACAATTCTATTGATCGAGTTAGATGAGATAAAAGACAAGGTGTGTAGGCAACCAACTGGTTATCAACCAGGATCGAATCCACAAAGCCTAAACCGGGTTGTATGATCGGAGGATCATGTCATCGAACGCAGCAGAAGATGAAGAGATAGCAGTCAGACTCATACCCCGAATCCAGAGGTCACACCATAATCGATCTTAAAGAAACCGTTACACAATGGCCGACCCATTAAGGGCGTAACCGCTCATCATTATACGACGGCGCACATTATGATAATAGTCATCATTGGCGACGACGGGCGTTACTGGCCTTAAAGACAATCCAGTTACGTAATGTGGAAAGTCACGACAGTTATAGGCAGTGATCATTGAGATACATGCACCTCTATAAATAGGGCTCTCGACTGAGGGGTAAGCAAGACGCATTGCTTGGAGCTCACGCACACTTGTGTAAGCCTCTGAATCCCTTAACATAATACACAAAGCAACTTCGTTCATTAGAGACCTTCCATAAAGTCCTTGAGTTCGTAAGAAAGTCGTCCTTGGTGTTCAGCAAGAACATTTTGCGCCTACCGTGGGGCCCGATAAAACTTTCCTGGGCTACACTATCCAAGCATCCTGCAAACAATATCCTCTGACGGAGATCCACCATCAGACATGGCTCAATTACTGGCCATGATCGACGTCCTTCGTCAGCAAAATGAAACGCTCCAGGATAACGTCCACATCCTACAAACAAAAATCCAAGATGATGATGACCAGAGAATGGAGCTTCTGGAGCCTTAACTATTATCCCAGGCTATCTGGGATGATCAGGTTCCGGAGAACTTCAAACCCTCGACGTGCTCTTCATACGAAGGGAAATCTGATCCCACGAACATATCATTGCTATCAACAACATGCTGGCAATCATCGGGGCTAATGATTCCTTGACGTGAAAGCTCATGGCCAACACCCTCAAAGAATCGACTTTAAGGTGGTATATGGGCCTTCCGAGACGCTCCATCACCAGTGTGATACGATGGGAGAACTGACTTGGTGTTTTGCGTTTTATTGCAAATATTGCGAATAGCAAGAGTCGCCACCGACTTTTCTTTTATCCAATAAAGGAAAGGGTGAAAAGAACAGGAAAGGCCTTTGAGATTTTTTCTTGAGTTCGGGGGGTAGGTTATGAAAAGGGAAGGTGTTAGCATCCTTTTCATCTGTAGTTATCTACGGACTCTTAATTGCTAGCTCACTTTGAAATTCTTTGTGTTTGTGTATGTTTGAATATTTGAAGATTTTTTGAAAATGGTAATTTTGTAATGATTCTCGTATCGTTGAGAATGTGTACAAAATGTTTATTTTGGAAATATTTTGAAAACTCCTTAGTGCGACAAACTTTGTAATAATTTTCGTAGCATTGAGAATGCATACAAGGTGTTTGTTTTGAAAATATTTATTTGAAAAGAGAGTGTTTGAAAAGATGTTTATTTTTGAAAGTGTGAGGTGTGAAAATGGTTTTAGTTTATTTTGGTTTATGAGCAAGCAATTATGAGCAATCTACCTACTAAAAAAGTCTTTGTTCTTTTTCTCCTCCTTTAGATATTGCTATCCTACCATTAGTTAGTAGGAAGCCACATCATTGGATGTGAGGGACGGGCGTGAGTCATCGTACAGTCATAGAAGACAACTTGTAAGATATTTTAGCAATTATCGTAAGGGACTAAGATCATTTATCGAAGGCAACATCGAAGGTCATCGAGGGACTACGATCTTTTAATCGAGGGTCTTTGCTAAATCATCCCACGTTTGAGGGACATGACTGTTTTTATCCAAGACAACAAGTGAGGTTAACCCTAGAGGTGCATGTGTGCAAAGTATATTGATTTCAAGTATTTTATCTTGAATTAGGGTTTTTCTATGTATGTCTTGTCATGCAAACCCTAATTACTAATAATAATAAGGAAAGCGATAAATTGCAGAATTTAAATGTCCTATGCTATTACAACACTTTGGGAATGGGGGAAGGAAAGCAATAAAGCCTTAATTATCTATTACAATTCATAAGCAATTACATGATTATAATGATGAGAAATAAACAAACACGTGGAGATAGAAAGATGTTTTAAGAAACCCTAAAAAGTTCCAAGTATTTGAGAAAATAATTTGTTGTTTCGTTGTTTAGAAAATATCTGCAATGTGGGGTAAAAGTTTGATCTAATTCAATTTACAATTTAATTATACAAAATAAAATAAGATGTAATAAAATTAGTCTATTTATATATATGAAAATTAGATTAATTAACTAAGACCTAAAGTAATCTAAGTATTTTAGAAAATATTTTGTATTTGTTTTAGAAAAATAAAATAAATATACAAAACCTAATTTTAATAAAATCAAGATTGTAAAAATAATTTTTATTTGTCAAAAATTAAATTAATTGGTTTAAAAGACTAAGTCTAATTTTTTTTAATGATTTTTATTGTTTTGATTAAAAAAAGAAATGATTAAAAAAGGAAATAATTAAAATAAAATAAAAAAGAAAATTAATTGGACCAGTGTTGTAAAAATAAAATAGGGGTTAAAAAGAAAAATAAAACGTTGGGTCCAAAGGAGCCTTTTTTTGTTTGAATCATAAATAAATAAATAAAAAAAGAAAATGGTCTGGTTGCTGAAAAGTAATTTGGGGGTGAGAACTTAGCAAAAACAAAAAGGAAAGGGGCCCAAGTCAGAGAGGCCCAACGCCTGGTTATGATTCCATGTGACTGGCTTATGATGATGTACCATGGGCTTGCTCATGTGGAGCGCTTGATATAACTTTATGATGATCATATGGTGAGAGAATGAGGGTGTATAGCATGCGCCCTGGGTGGTTCATACTAGATCTGCAAGAAAATAATATGAAAAAATAAAAGGGTACCAATGGGGCTCAAACCCAGGTCCCTAGTAACAAGTGACTTAGCGCGCACATGTTCTGTCACTGGGGTGGCTGTTTCATCCGGTCATTATAAAACTTTCACTAAATTTAAAATAAACCCATTCCTGATTGTACTTCATCTTATTCCTCGCGCCAGAACATTAACACCATTATTTTTGAAATTCTGAACTTGCTCATTTCTTAACCATTTTCAAAAATGTAAACATGAAAGTTGCTTGTTTTTTCACCACGAATTCAACCATGTTAATAACTTAAGCTATAAATCAAAGATGAGCATGGATTTATGTTGATACCAAATAAAAACCTAATTTTTCTGAAACTTCAACTTCAAAATTCTCCATGTACAGTCAACATAAATGAACACTAAAGGCATGGTTAGCTTCAGGGCAATGATGTCTACATATTTTATTCACAAAGTAAGCATTAATGATGTTTGTATAAGAAGTTCAAAGTTGAGAAAACTTACCTCAAAACTGGAAATCGTGTTTGAAGTTGGAGCACTCCTGGATATGTTTTGATGATCTGGATAGCTTCACCGAACTCCTAGGAAGCTATTGTAATGCTTACTTTGGATTGAGAGTGACTGGATTCTTCTGGAGAAGTCAAGTTGCAGGTGGCTGTTTTTGGAAATGGAGGATGATGAAGATGGTGTTACAATGGTGTAGCAAGTCTTTGGATAGCTTCTATATGAGTTATAAAAGCTTTGTGAATGATTTAGAGTGAAAACGCATGAGTGGATTATGTGTTTGAAGTTCAAGGTCAGAATGTGCAACAATAGAAGTTTTGAATGCCAATTCTGATTTTAGAGTGTTTGAGGGGGTTAGAAGGCTTGTAAATTCGTGTGTTAGCTTGCAAATAACCTCTCTATTTATAGAGAAAAGGTTTTAGGGCTTCAAGTAACCAGGTTTGTAAGATAACATGTTATGGTTTGGTTACTTAGATTTGAAGCAAGTTTGAAATAAAATTGTTCCAATGCATAGTACAAGCATGATCTGAAATGGCTAGAGGCTTTAGATATGTTGCTTCTGGCTTTGACATTGTGTATGTTCAGAAGAAACAAGTGCAGGGCTCAAAGAGAGTGGACTTTGTGATTAAAGTCACTTTTCGAAAATGAAAGTCTCGGCTTTCTTCCCTTAATGGAAAAATGGTTTGGACAATGCCTTAACCACTTGGATCATAGCTCAATTAGTTGTGTAAATATTTAATTATAGAGTGATTTTCAAGTTAGAAGCCTGAAAAACAAGATTTATGCAGCATTCTTGAAGATTGGATCATAAGGTTCATCACAAAATGCCTTGTAATTCAAGAATGAATTCTCAACTTCATCTCTTCGAATCTCTTAGCTAAAGCATGATCTCTTCAAGTTCTTGGATATTTTGAAAAGCTTGAAATATTGTCTACAACATTCATGTTGACCACTTTGGATAAATCAACTAGTAACTTGGTGAAAAATTGCCAAGAAGTTGGGACAAAAATATGACTAAACTTGTTGAAAATTTCACTACGTGTTTTGATAAAAATGTCATAACTTCATGGGCCTATATATCCTAATCCAAGCATTTTTTGGACATCAACCCTCAAGGAAAAAGTTGTATAATTCATCATGCTATACAACTTTCATGTTGAAAGTTTTTTTGAATCATCTTGCATCTTGGTGAAAAATGGTCATGAAGTAGTGAATTTAATAAGGATAAAAACACATAATTTTCCTAAGTCTTGGAAATCTTGTCTTTTTATCGACTTTTCTTGACTTTCTTAATTCTTGATGATCAAGTTTGATATTTTTGAATGTCTTGATGAATCTTGATCTTTGAAATTCAATATTGACCAAAAAATCAAAGTTTGACTTTTGTGTGTCAGTTGACTTTTCATTAGTTGATCAAAATTTCAACTATCAATCACTTGATCTTTGAGGATGTTTTGAACCATGCAATAAGGTCAAGATATTGTGTTTGAATCCTTAAGATCATGCTTCAAGCCATTAGGTCATGTACTAGGTCAAAAGTCAATGATCAGTCATTCTCAGTCAAAACCCTAATTTGGTCAATTTTGCCCCTTTGATGATTTGAATGCTTTCTGTTGTACCCCAAAATTTTCCTCTCATGTTCTCCAAGGTCTTCCCCTACATGGTTGGTCACAAAGCTTTGCCTAAAGAAAAGGAAAATTTGTGAGTGATGTTATTAATTTTCCTTCGATTGGCATCTCCAAAATGCCTTTTGATTGGCATCTTCAAAATGCCTTTCAATTGGCATCTCCAAGATGCCTTTTGATTGGCATATCCAAAATGCGTTTCGATTGGCATCTCCAAAATGCCTCTCGATTGGCATTGTAATAGTGTCCTTCAATTGGCATTTTAACAAGTACCCTTCGATTGGTATCTGGATAAAGGTCCTTCGATTGGCATGACAAAGGGTCTTTCGAATGGCATTTCAGTACAAAACTTCAAGAGAGCCATCAAGGCTAAGGGCTGGTCGAAGGGATTCTAATAAGGAAAATTCTGAATAGATTCGAATTGTACTTTGAAGCTAGCAAAGAAGGAAAATTCAAAGGAGCTTCATCAGAGCCATTCGAAGGAGCTCCATCAGAGCCGTTTGAAGGAGATGAATCAAGGCCATTCGAAGGAAGCCATCAGCCCATTCGAAAGAGAGCATTTGAAGGCCAGCACATCCACATACATTCAAAATTCAAAAAAAAGGACAAGATCCTATGTGTTTGGCCAACGTTACAAATTCTCATTCATGGATTTAAAACACATAATCAAGGCTGTTTAAACCTTTTCCTTCTTGTCCACCCCTCCTACTCTATATAAGTAGCATGCTTGCAAACAAAAAAAAGGAGATGGCCTAGAAAAAGAGAATACTCACACCACCATATACATGATCAAAATTCTGACTAGTTTTCTTTGCAGGCACCCTCAATCCAGACGAAGGATATATCTGTGTTCTTGAGATTCCCAAGAATCTATTCCAAGCCAAGCCACACTCAGATCGAAGCATCTCCAGTTGGAATAAAATCACGCCATCGAAAGGCATGGCATGATATGCCTTTCAAAACTCATGGCATAGCCCGTTTCAAGTTAAAATAACCTTAGGCCTGAGGACAGAAGCTTCGAATTAGGGAGAAGGACCTGGGTTTGATACCCAGGTCCCGCATCTTTATTTTTTTGCAAGCATTTGCCTTGCAGGTTCAATTCGAAGAACAACTCCCTCCTTGGATCGAAAAAGGCAACATCCCTCCTGGATCAGAAATCCCATCCCCTTCACATAATCGAAGGACAACATCCCTCTGAATCGAAAAGTACGTTCTCCTTCTAGATCGAAAGATCCATTCTCCCTCTGAATCAAAAAGAACATAACTCTCCTTTGATCGAAGCTCCCCTTTTCTCCCTGGATCGAAGGGTGTCCCTTGCATTTTATTTTTGTTTTCATTGACTTCTTTTTATTTTTACATTAAAATCAAAATCACAAAAATATTAGGCTAGTTATTTTTCCAACTAAATTAATTTTGTAAATAAATAAATTAATTATTTTAACATTTTTTTCTTCTTAAAATTAAAATTAAATAGACTTAGGCCTTATTTTCTTTTATACCAAAAATAATAAAAAGATTTTCTTTTACTTTGCGCGCATTTATTTAATTTCGTATTTTCACTATTATTGTATCTGTTTACTGGGTGTAATAGATAAAATTAGGATATTTATTGCTTTATCCCCCATTATCCCTGTATAATGTAAATCCCCTCCCCGAAGCCTTGTAATAGCGTAGGATTTACAATTCCCGCACTTTAAATTCTTGTACATATATTAACTGCTTAGATGTATGCTAGCTAGGATTACATGACAAGATCTGAAAACAAACGGCAGAACACCTAAATGTTTAAAGATAAATAACAAAGTTGAATACACTTGCACACAAGCACCTCTAAGGTACGCCCACTTTGTTTTCCTTTAAAAAACAGTCATGGGGCAGGAATGCTTTAGAAAAGACCCATAAAATAAAAAGATCATAGTCCCTCGATGACCCTACAGTTTCCTTCTCGGTAAATGATCTAGTCCCTAAAACAGAATTTCTAAAGCATCTTCATAAGTTACCTTCGTGACTGTAACGTCCCTTCGATTGTCCCTCAACATCCAACGATAAGGCTACCTACTCACTAATAGTAGGATAGCGTTTTCTAAAGGAAAAGAGGAAAAGAACGACCCTTTTCGAGTATAAAAGTAGATAGCTGTTAGAAGTTTGATCAAACTATGTTTGCACTTACACACAAATACTACTTTTCAAAAACAATTTCAAAACATTTGCTTTGTTAACACTCTTGAGGACTGATACAAGAGTTAAACACAAAGCAAATTGCTGCACTAAGGCTTTTCAAAACATTTTCAAACACACAAAGCATAAAGGTATTCCAAAAAGAGCAAACCTCTAAGAGCTCGTGGAAAACCACAAATGGAAAGGGTGCTAACACCTTCCCTTTCCATAATCTACCCCCTTACTCAGAAAACTCTCGAAAAGGTATTTTTATGTTCTTTTCACCATTTCCTTAAATTGGATAAAAGAAAATACAGTGGAGACTCTTGCTTACCGCGAAATTTGCAAACAAAAAATGCAAAACCAGTATATATTAGTCGGTTTTACCACCGTATCACAGAACTGGCAACTCTGCTGGGGAAATAAAATAAAAAGTGGGGTTACCTTAGAGTTTTAGTTCATCATTTTAAAAGCTTTATTGTGTGTTTTCTTACTCCATCTTTAAGGGTTTGCTTGGGTTGTTACTAAAAGATCCTACACTCGGATCTGGGGCACCTTATTAGGTAAGTTGTAATAAACCATGGAGGCTGTACGGTGTAGACCGATACAGACAAAGTGGTGGCTACGTTAGCGCGATACTTTAGATTGTACTAATATTCCTTGAGTAAGTTAAGGATAACATTAGGCTTCCTCATAGTGTCACTAAGCGTTAAATGACCTTTAGAACCTTTAATTGACTCATCCTAGCCATTGGGAAGTAGTGAGATAGCCGGCTTTGGTTCCGACCGAAGATTGGTTGATACTCGATACTACACTCATTGAGGCGGGACTTTCAGGATTTTTGGCTGCAATACTTTGGTGCGGAGCTGAAACAATTTCTGAAGGGAAGGTCAGTGATATTGAGACTCCTTAGAACCCAGTTACTATTAATAGGATATGTTGAGCCAACTGAACATTCAAGAGGGTACTGACCTATAAACTCCATGCAAGCCTAAACCTAAGGCTGCTTGTGTGACTTGTTTGCTTTCAACTTGAACTACTTGCAGGGTTTTTATTATCTGACAACATGATTTCCTTACAAGATTTGTTTACAGTCATTATCCAATAACCTGGATTTCTTGCAGGGTTTACTTGCTTATATCACCTTACACTTTTGCTTAACGCATATCATACACATTGTAACATCATGCCACAACATTTCCTTAACCATTTCAAGGATCTCAAGGGTTTGTGATGCAGGTTATGGTAAATCAGACGTCTAGCAAGGGGCAAAGGGGATTTATTTTTCTCTAGCCAATGCCATCAGAAGATCAAAACTCAACAACTTGAGTCAGGGGCTATGACCCACTTGATATGGTAAGCTTGACTCTTGTAGAAGGAACTTCAACGATACGAAGTTCTTCAATCAAAGCTGCAAATTTCAACTTCTGACATTTTCTTGTTTACCCTGCGAGATCCTTGAAAACATTCGCATATCATACATGTCATTGCATAACAGGTAGTCTCCAGTACAAGTCTCTCATGTTCTCGCTGTTTATTTCAGCAATGGCTCTCAAACAAGACAACAAAGATCTCCAAACTCAAGAGGCTCAGTTCATGGAAATGTTCCTAAACCTATACAAGGGGAAAGAAGAATTGAAAGAACTCCTCAACGGGAACCTGAACAAGAAATGTCCTGACAACAACAAAGATGACCAGGTTGAACAACTGCAAGCTGGGATGGAAAGGATGAGAATCCAGATAAGTAGTCAGATGGCCCTTATCCAAAGCTTGGCTCAGGGGCAAGAAGAGTTAAGACTCCTTATCAGCAAACTTCCTCAAGACAGATACAACCATGTGAAATAAACGATCGAGGCTGAGGATTAAGTCATTAATCAACCCCTGATGAGACAAGAAGTTGGCTTGTTGGGGAATGGACCTTTCCAAATTGTTGCTACATCACGAGCCCAATCAAAACCTCGCCAACAACGACAGGGTAATCGGCGTAAGCGAAATTCATTTACTAGGAAATATACCAAACTCAACATACCAATGTCGCAAGTCTTGCAACACATGTTGAAGTTGAATTTGGTCACATTGAAGGATCCTCCTCGGAACCCTAATACTTTCGCTCCTACTTACAATCCTGATGCAATATATGCATATAACTCCAACAGTCCGGGGCATGACACTGATAGCTGTTAGACATTGAAATAAAAAATTCAAGACCTGATTGATGAAGGAGCATTGGAATTCACGCAAGATGGTCAACTGGAATTTTTTTGTCATCCCTCCAAGGCACACCATTTGAAGTAACAAGTTCTAACAAGAAAGCTTTTTGTTCATTAGAATTTTCAATTTGTAATTTTCTTTTGATTATTTGAACATTTATTCATATCAAACCTTGTTATTTAATCAATGCATTTCACATGTTTGTCTTGAATTAATTTGTTTGCAATATGCTTGAACTGCTTTCTTACTTCCTTTTTGTGATATTCAACTCTTGATTAAAAGCTCCAAGCCTTTAGAGGGAGGATGACGAAAATGATACCAAAATCTATACAATATGCTTTTGAACAGACCCCAATGACGATGTACATGCGTTGTGTTGTACCCCAAAATTTTCTCTCTCATCTTACTCAACACATGCTCATTGAGATCCTCAACTTGCTCAAGGATGCCTAAGAGTTGACCAGACAAACTCTCTCCTAAAGCAATGAACCTCCAACTAGGGTTTCCATTTTCATCAAGATGGGTGAGATCCAAAGGCCTCATATGCTCTGCATAGTCCTAATATGTTCTCAAGACCATCCATGTCAAGTTTCATGCCTTGCAGCAGAAGTTTGCTCAGTCAACTGCTCAAATGCTTGGAAATCAACTATATTAGGTCAAAAGTTAACTGTGGCCCACATACAGTCAAACTTCAATATTTTTGGTCAACATCAACACTTTGAAGTGATATCCATCATTTGATCAAGGGTTGATTATGATTCCCCAAGGAATGCTCCTAATTCATCAAAACTCAAAAGTTGCTAAATTAGGGTTTCTTAGAAAGTCAACCAAAGTTTGACCAAGCATAACTTTTTCATAATTTATCAGAAATTTCTCATCCAATGCTCATTTTGAATATAATCCAATTCCCTACAACTCATCTTCATCCCTCAAGTTCAAGAAATTCACTCACGGAAAGATATAAATTCATACATTATAGGTCATTTTTAAAAGTCAACAAAAACACCTTTTGGATCAAAGCTTCTTACATGAACATGAAGGATCTAATTGAGATGAAACTAAAAGGGTTGTTTAGGGGACATCCTAAGCTTTCTAAAAAGTCCAAGAACACCCCCTTAGGGTCAAAATTGAAGGAGATATGCATTGTCAAAGTTGGCCATTTTTGGAAAATTGTTAAAAGTCAACAATACCCAAAATTGCATTTTTTGTCAAATGGGCCTAACTTTTTATGCTTTCATCTTACTTCTAACATGGTCCACGACCCAAACACTCTCCTAGATATTATTGTCTTTATTTATTTAATTTATTTTGATTTTAATCATTTAAAAATCAAACTAAATCAAATAAATGATATAAATTAGTAAATATTTGTTTTTGATCTAATTTTGAATAGAATCACAATCCAATTATGCTGTCAAACAAAATCAAATCGTGCAAAGGGTGATTGGGATGAGAATGGCATAATTTGGCTTGATTTAGGAATAAATAATGCAAAGAGGAAATCAAATCCAATCTTCATAATTTGCCAAGATTTGAATACTTTTTGTTGACCTAATTCAGTGCACTACATATATAGAACAATTCCCAAGCACAAAAAAGAGGATTGCACGCGTGAAACAACCAAGAGAATTTGCCACTTTTTGCCAAAAAAGTCTCAAGTCAAATTCCATCTTATAGCCATCTTCAAGGATATTTAATATTTGCAATACATTCCTGGACGCTTACAGAAGCTTTTCTAACCAGTTGCACGCATTGAGACATCCGGAATCGACCTGCACGCACATCACGGTTTGCCATTGTTCTTGATTTTGATTTTGATTCTGATTATTTGCGCATGGTTAACAGTTTTTAAGCATACCTTCATGTTTGTATTGTCATTTAGAACGTATTGGCATGATTAATTATGAGTTTTGATGCACATATTGACAATTGCCATTATTAGGGTTTATGCTTGCATTTTAGGGCTTTGTGATGCAGGTAAAATCAGGGCCAAATATGGGCACCATCATGCTCACGAGGTCAAACTGAGTGGATTTGCATGCTTAGATTTCATTTATCTTGTTTATTTGAGATTTTTTGAGATGTGCAAGTTATAGTTACAGTCAATGAATCATAGGTAAAAGCCTTTACCTAATACGACAGTACGGGGGAAGAAGACGACTGCGTGGCAACCTCTCATTAGACCATTTGAATATTAGCGCATTTTTCTGGACATCACATGTTTTTCCCTTATATATTATTTTTTCAGTTATATTAACAAAAGGCCAACTGGCCCAGTGGCGTGCAAGAAAGTTGTTCAAGCGTTGTGAGTGAGAGGTCAGGGGTTCGACCCCTGCCTCTAACATTTGTTATTTTTCCTTCAAATCCCTTGCAGGTTCCGTGCGCTTCATGATCAAGAGTCCACCATGCACCTCAACATCTCAGCCATTGGATCCATCATCAGTCTAGATCTAGCACACCACAGGTGTAGCACATGGTGAACCATCCCATGCGTTGCTACACTGGATCAGACGCAGGACAATTGGGCCACCATCATCCTGGGCCTTTGCAATTTTCAGCAATGCACCCCCAGTTTGCTTAGCTATATCAGGCCCACTCTTATTCCTTTTTTAAATTTCTTTATCTGTTTTCTTTTCAATTACTTGTTTTAATTATTTTTACAAAATCATTTTTTTAAATAAAAAATCATAAAATCACAAAAATATTAGGTTTAGTTTTTTTCATAAAATATTTATTTGCATTAATTAATTAGTTTAATTAGGTTAACTTAAATACTTATTTTTTTCATAATTAAAATTTAATAGAAATTAGGTTAATTTGCAAGATTAATTACTTTTCTAAAAAAAATCCAAAAATATCTTTTCTTTATTCACCAATTAATTGTTCCTAAACTTGACGTTAATTCCCCATTTGACTTACTCTCGCACGCATCTTTTTTCCCATTATTTTTCCTATTAATGTAATTGCTCCGAGTTTGTAATAGTTAATTATGTTTAATATTTTGCATATATTATTTTCCCGGTTTTTGATTATGTAATCCCCCTCCCCAAAGACTTGTAATAGCTAGGGTTTTAATTTCTCGCACTTTAATTTCCGCAATTATAAACTGCCTAGATGTATGGATAATAGGCTTGTATGGAAAGAAATAATGTTTAAAACGGTAGATAACCCTAATTATGCAAAGATAACATTAACTAAAATCAAACACTTGCACATGCTCACTCCTAGGGTTTTGCCTCACTTGGTTGCCTCAGAAATAATGGTCGTATCCCTCGAACGTAGGGATATCTTAGCAACGACCCGCAGTTCAAAGTCGTCATAAAGATCATAGTCCCTCATTGTCCCTCGAGTTGCCTACGAGAAATGATCTTATGACAATAGTCCTTTCGAAATGCTAAGGTATCCTTACTTGTTGCCTTCAGTGACCATTTCGTCCCTTCGAATGTCCCTTAAAACTCCAATGATAGGGCTACCCACTCCTTAATAGTAGGATAGCGTTGTCTAAAGGAAACAAGAACGAAAAATCTTTTTTCGAGTAGGTAGAACATCTTAAGTACTTGCTCAAATAAACTCTTTCCCACAAAAACTTTCAAAACAGTTTCGAAAACCACTTCGTCACGCTCTTGAGGACCGATACAAGAGTTATCACGAAGTTAAACAAAGTTTTTGCAAAAAATACACAAGCAATTTCAAAAATGAGCAAGTACCTAAGAGCCCATGGAAAACCACAGATAGAAAGGGTGCTAACACCTTCCCTTTCTATAATCTACCCCCCGTACTAAAAAACTCTCGAAAAAAGTTTTTTCTGTTCTTTTCCCTTTCCTTTGTTGGATGAAATAAAAGTCGGTGGTGACTCTTGCTTACCGCACATTTGCGAATACAAAACGCAAACCAGTATTCAAATGTCGGTTCTGCCACCATATCACAGAACTGGCGACTCTGTTGGGGATTTAAATAAGTAGGGTATACCTTAGGATCTATGTCATTTTTTAAAATTGCTTTCTTGTGTTGCTTTGTCTGCTTTATGTTCAAGGGTTTTGTTTGGGTATTATTGAAGATCCTACACCCGGATTTGGGAATACCTTTTAGGTAAGTAGAAATAAACTGTGAGGCAACTGTGCGGGGTATACCGACACGGTTGAAGCAGTAGCTACGTTGATGTGACACTTTGGTTGGTACCGGTAACCCTTGAGTCAATCAAGGAGAGTACGAAGCCGCTGTGTGGTGTCATAAAGCATCAACGAACCTTAGAACCTTTAATTGCACAACTTGGCCAGTAGGACGTAGCGAGATTGCCGACTTTGGTGTATTACCAAGGTCGACAAATACTCGATGCTACACTCATTGAGGTTTGACTCCTGAGTTTTGTTTGGTTGCGAGTCAATCTCCTATTGAACGAAGCTTGGGGGAAATATCAGTGATATTGAGATCCCTTAGAACCCGATTACTATTTATAGGACAGGTTGAGCCAATCCAGCTTCAAAAGGGTATGACCTTAAAACTCATGCAGGCTTTAAACCTAAGGCTATTTGTGTGACTTATTTGCTTTCATCTTGAACTACTTGCAGGGTTTTATTATCTGACAACATGATTTTTTACAGGATTTGTTTACAATCATTATCCAATAACCTGGATTTCTTGCAGGGGTCACTTGTTTTCATCACCTTACATTTTTGCTTAACGTATAACATACACATCATAACATCATACCATAACATTTACTTAACCATTTCAAGGATCTCAAGGGTTTGTAATGCAGGTTATGATGAACTGGATGTCTAGTAAGGGGCAAGGGGATTTATGTTCCTCTAGCCAGTGCCGTCAAAAGACCAAAACACGACAACTTGAGTTAAGGGCTATGACCCACGTGATATGGTGAGCTTGAGTCTTGTAGAAGGACCTTCAACGATATGAAGTGCTTCAATCAAAACGGAAAAATTTTAACTTCTGACATTTTCTTGTTTATCCTGCGAGATCCTTGAAAACATTGCATACATATATCATACATATCATTGCATAACATTCTTCTAGTACAGGTCTCTCATCTTCTCGTTGTTTATTTCAGCAATGGCTTTCCAACAAGACAACAAAGATCTTCAAACTCAAGAAGCTCAGTTCAGGGAGATGTTCCTAAACCTATCCAAGGGGCAGGAAGAGTTGAAAACACTCCTCGCTGGGAACTTGGTCAAGAAAAGTCCTGAAGACAATAAGGACGAACGGCTGGAACAACTGCAAGCTGAGGTAGATGCAATAAGAACCCAGATGCTGGGGCAGATGGCTCTTATCCAAGGCCTATCCCGGGGACAAGAAGAGCTGAGAGCCATCATCAACCAACTTCATCAAGACAGATACAACAGTATAAAGCAAAAAGTCGAGGCCAGGGACCAAGTCATTGATCAACCTCCAAGAATACAAAAGGTTGGTTTGGTGAAGAGTGGACCTTTCCAAATTGCTACCACGTCACGGGTCCAACAACAACCTCGCCAAAAATAACTGGTTAATCAGAGTAAGCCGGATATACCCAAAAGGCAGTTTACCAAACTCAACGTGTCGCTATCTCAAGCTTTGCAACACCTATTGAGGATGAATATGATCACGTTGATAGGACCTCATCCGAATCCCAAGACTTCCTCTCCTAACTACAATCCGGATGTGTTGTACCCCAAAATTTGCCCTCCCATAATCTTCAAAGTTTTGCCAAACATCCTCTTCAAATGCTTCAAGGTCTACTCAAGGACCACACAGTCAACCACTCTCCTAAGGCCAGTCAAATTAGGGTTTTGGTTCTGATCAAGAAAATGGAGTTTCCAAGGGTCCAATCAAGTCTCACATGCCTACAAATATGGTCAAGCATCCTCATGCAAAGTTTCAAGACTTTCAGCACAAAATTGCACAATCAAAAACCCTAATTGCACTACAGTCAACTGTAGGGGCAAAATGGTCATTTGACAGTCAAAAGTTCAAATTTTTGGTCAACATCTCATTTTGAAGCCACAAACATCATTTGATCAATGCTTGATCATGATTCTCAAAGAATGGCTCAAAAATCATCAAAGTGTCAAAAGTTTCTATTTTTGGACAGTTGAAAAGTCAACTGTAAATTGACCAGGGCATAACTTTTTCATGGTTCATCAGAAAAATCCCATCCAATGCTCATTTTGAAGATAAAGACATTTCCTACAACTCCTCTTCATACTTCAAGTCCAAGAAATGCTCTCACAAAAAGTTATCAATTTCAACATTATAGGTCATTTTCAAAAGTCAACAAAAAGGGACTTTAAGTCAAAGGCCATAACTTGAGATTGGTAAATCAAAATTACATGGGACCAAGGACATTGTTTAGAGGACTTCAAGACCTTTCTAAAATTTCCAAGAACATGATCAAAGCTTAAAAATTGAGCAAGATATGCATTGGAGAAGTTGGGAAATTTTTGTGAAATGGCCAAAATCATTTATCCTTGAAATTTCATTTTTGACAAAAGGGGCCCACTTTTTCCACTTGAATTAACTTGGCCATGCTTCCCACGTGTCCCACCTTTTATTTCAGATTTTTTAATTAATTTTTTCATTTTTTATTGATTTTATTGGATTTAATTAATTTTAAATCTTTTAAAATCAAGAGAAATTCAAAAAAATTAATTTAAGGGAATATTTGGCTTTGATTAACCTTGAAGCACCATTATGTATATCCCATTTTCGTGCCAAGGCTCAAAGAAGCAAGAATTCAAAAAATGGTTCAAAAATGGAAATTTGGTTATGGAGGTTTATGGAGAATCTTGAAATTGAATGCTATGCATTATGGAGCCATAATTCCTCTTCATACATGTGGCATAAGACCTATACAAGTGATACAAACGAAAATTAAAGGCTGGGCATAAACACAAAAAGAAAACTCACACTTTTAGCTTGAAAACTCAAAATCTGAAAACATACTTGTAGTACGATTCAAGGCAAGATTCCGATCTCATTAGCTTCCTGAGGCTTCAAGAGGACTTTTCCAACCAAGAACTTAGTCCCTAACCCTTTGAATCACTGTACAGAAGCCAGACTTTCCTCACTTTTTCTCATAATCGCATTTTATAATTTATGCATTTACATAGCATTTTGTGTGTGTATTCATACTGATTAATGTGTTCTGAAGCTAACCGTCCATTTTAATTGTGTTTTCGTGTACTATATGCAATTCTACCATGGATGCAGATTAGGGTTCTTGGAGGACAAAATTGGGCGTTTCTTAAAACGGTAAAATTAAGACACCTGAATACCACCATTAGAACCAGAATGCTTGGACGAAGAGAGTGCCACCCTCGCGCTCAATTTATGAGCCCCCATGTGCTGTTCGCTATTTTTTTTGTAAAGGCCCTTTCTGAAACGGTGTAAAAACCGTTGCCAATGTTTTGACATTTTCAGGAAAATATAACAACGAGGAAGATGACTGCGTGGCACAGTGTGAATGGCTGGTTTGAATCCAGCGCGCTTTTTTTTTAACACTAACGACCATTTTATTTTATATTATTTATTTCTTATATTATATACAACTAACGCATGCAGCTCCATTGGTTAAGGCGTATAGGCAATGATCATTGGGACCTGGGTTCGAATCCCAGGTCCCTCACTATTTCCATGTTATTTTTCATGTAATGTTTCCATGCAGTTTCAACGTTGAATACCATCATACGTCCCTCCATCAAGCCGTCCACTTGGTCAGTCTCATTCATCCAAGGGTTCAGATCTAAGGAGCATGATGGGTCCTAGTCAAAGCTACCACACGTGGCCTGAAAAAGTCAACAAAGCCTCCAGTAATGGGCCAGGAATTGTTGGGCCAACCTCCAAATTAGGGGCTTCACCCCCTTAGGTTTTGCAATTTTCTTTACATTCTTTGTTTTTATTATTTTTATATTCTTTTAATTATTGCCTTCTTTTAATTAATTAATATTTTCATGACATATAAAAAACACAAAAAAATCAGAAAAGATAAAAATAATAAATATTTTATTTTAGTATTAATTTTGTAAATAAATCCCATAATTAATTTAGATTTAATTTTAGGTTGTTAATTTAATTCTTTTTCACAATAACCAAAAATAATAAAAATAGACCTTTAGCATTTTCTTTTTTTTATTAAATATTTTTATTATAAGTATCATTAACCATTAATTTTGTAAATAAATTTTATAATTAATTAATTTTAATTCTAGGTTTTAACTTTAATGCATTTTCTTTAATAAAATAAAAAAACAATTAGAACTAGAATTATTTGGCTTTTAATTAATTTAATTTTCTTTAATGTCATAAATACAAAAAACATAAAAAATAAGTTTCTTTCTTTTTATTTAACTTAATTATTTAATAATTTCATTTTAATTCCTTTAAAGGGTCCAACGCCCTCGCATTCGATTATATTCTCTTTTCGCGCGTTTTATTTATTTCTTTGTTGTAAATATAATGTACTTATTCCAAAGCCCTGTAATAGTCAATTAGACATTTATTTTCTGCACTTTACTTTAAATCGGGTCTGGATTAATTTGGCATTGTAGACCCGCGCCTTTGTAATAGCGTAGGATCTTTATCTTTTCCGCACTTTAAATTCCTGCACCTTTAACTGTTAAACAATAACATGAAAGAATGAATGCCCAAAAATAAAATCAAAGCGTAGATCACCAATACATGACAAGACAAAAATATCTGAAAACGACACACAATTCACACACCACCCCTAGGGTACGCCTCACTGTTGCCTTGCCTCGAAAGGTGATCGTCGAGTAGAGGATGTCTTAGTAAGTCCTCATGATCCGGGAACCTGGCATGAGGGTAGCTTCTAAGGTGTCTTCCTATTGCTCCGGTGATCACCATGTCCCGAACCTCGGATTGACCCGAACACCTCCAATGGTGGTGCTACCTACCTCTCAATGGTGGGATGGCACTACTTTAAAGGACATTTACACAGACGAATTCCTTAGGGTAGGTTGATGACTCATGGATACTTGCTCTTTTCAGAAACAAATCAAAATACTTTTCACACCTTACACTTTTCAAAAAGCTTTCGAAAGCAACTTTTCAAACACTCTTGAGGACCGATACAAGAGTCGAACTGGAATTTTCAAAGAAACTTTTTAAAACCCACAGTTGAAAAGCAAACAAACAATTTTGAAAACACAAATGAGCGAGTATCTAAGAGCCCATGGATAACCATGGATAGAAAGGGTGCTAACACCTTCCCTTTCTATAACCTACCTCCCGAACCGAGAGCAATCTCTATAAGGAATTTTTCTGTGCTTTTGTCCTTTCCATTTGGAGAAAATAAAAGACGGTGGCGACTCTTGCTTCCACGACATTTCGCGAACCAGCGTTAAACAGTCAGTTCCAAATCCACCGATCACAGAACTGGCGACTCTGCTGGGGATATCTTTATAAAGTGAGGTGTACCTTAGGACTAAGATCATTGTGTTTTCAATTGCTTTCTTTGCTTGCTTTAAATTATGGGACTGTCTTGGGAGTTCTATAGATCCTAACCCGGATCTGGGGATACCTTCTTAGAAAGTAGCAACAAGGCTGTGAGGGAACTGTGCGGGGTATACCGACATGGTTGAAACAGTTTGCTACGTTGATGTGGCACTTTGGTGTGTACCGGTAACCCTTGAGTTCAGTCAAGGAGAGTACGGGGCCTCCGCGTGGTGTCGTGAAGCATCAACGGATCTTAGGAACCTTAATTGAACTATCTTGGCCTCTTTAGGGTAGTGAGATAACTACTTTGGTGTACTCCGAAGTCGGTTGATACTCGATACTACACTCAATTGAGGGTTGTTTTCTTGGGATATTTTGATCGCCAGTCAGTGGCTAAATCGAAACGATGAACAATGAAAGCAATCCAGTGACATTGGGACCCTTAGAACCCGGTTACTTCTGATAGGACAGGTTGAGCCCACCAACTTCAAGAGGGTAATACCCAGACCCCATGCTGGCCTGAACTCTAAGGGTTTCTCTTGTGTGACTTGTGTGCCTTCCAACTTGACTACTTGCATGCTCGTTATCTGACACTTGAGTTTCTTGCAGGTTTTGTTTATAGTCCTTAATTGGGACTCATAACAGGGTTTACTAAGTTTCTTGTAGGTTTTGTTTATAGTCCTTAATTGGGACTCATAACAGGGTTTACTAAGTTTCTTGCAGGTTTTGTTTACAGTCCTTAATTGGGACTCATAACAGGGTTTACCTACATTACCCTATGCATAGCATAACATCATACCATTGCATACATCCCGCATAAGGACTAATCCGTTTCAAGGATCTCAAGGGCTTGTGATGTAGGTCATGATGAACCAACTGTCCAGCAAGGGTCAAATGGAATTTATTTTCCTCTAGCCAAGGTTGTCAGGGGCTATGACCCACTGGATATGGTGAGCCTTTGACCCTTGAAGAAGGACTCTCAACAACATGCAGTTCCTTCAATCAAGCTATCGGATCCCAACTCTAATGATTTTCTTGTTTACCTCGCGAGATCCTTGAAAACATTGCATATATATACAGACATATCATTGCATAACAGGTACCCTTTTGACAGATCACTTACCATCTCCGCTGTTTATTTCAGCAATGGCTTCCTAACAAGATAACCAGGATCTTCAGGCTCAAGAGATTCAGTTCAGAGAGATCTTCCTAAGCCTATCCAAGGGGCAGGAAGAGTTGAGGACACTCCTTATGGGGAATTTGGCCAAGCAAAGTCCCGAAGATGACAAGGACGAGCAGCTGAAACGTCTGCAAGCTGAGGTAGATACAATGAAAACCCAGATGCTGGGACAAAGGGCTCTCATCCAAAGTTTAGCTCGGGAGCAAGGAGAGCTGAGGGCCATGATCAGTCAGCTTCATCACGACATGAAGCAATCAGCCCAAGTCAGGGACCAGGTCATTGAACAGCTTCCAAGAGGACAAAGGTCTGGTCCAATGAATAGACCTCTCCAAGCTGCTATCACTTCACAGGTCCAACCACGACATCACCAAGAACAACGGGCTGATCAGAGCAAGCCAGACAAGCCTAAAAGGCAGTTCACCAAACTCAACGTGTCACCGTCTCAAGCTTTACAACAATTGTTGAGGTTGAATCTGGTGACGTTAAGGGACCCTCCTAAGCATCTCAACACAACCTCCCTAAAGTACAATCCTGAGGAAAGATGTGCATACCACTCTGACAGTCCAGGACATGACACCGACGACTGCTGGGCTTTGAAGAAGAAGATTCAAGATCTGATTAATGAAAGAGCTGTGGATTTCACCCAGATAGGCCAAGCTGAATGCTCCTGCCATCCCTACAAGATGCACCAGTCGAAGTAACAAGCCCTGAGACTAGAAGACTTGTGTTTATTAGAATTTTCAAGTTGTAACTTTCTTTTGATTGTTCAAACATTTATTCATGATTAAACGTTGTTAGTTCATTAATGCATCGCATATGTCTGTTTTGAAGCAATATATTCGCATTCACTATATGCAAACTGTTTTCATATTTTTGAGACGGTCAACTCTCAATAATTCTAAGCCTCTTGAGGGAGGATGACGAAAACGATACCATGATCTTTACAATATGCTTTTGAACAGACCCCGCTGATGAGGTACAGACATTGTTTCAATTCCTAAACACTGGAGTTATAAGGAAGATAATCCCTCGTCAACCCCTCTGAGCCAAAGAAGTAGGAGTTTTTTTTTCGAAATTTAAAACCCTTAATCATAACCTGGGGCAGGGTAGTCTCTCAGCTGATCCAAGTGCATAGAGAATGGCACCAAAGAGGTCCTTACAAAACAAAAGACAGTGATGGTTCCGAATAATCATAAAGACAGGCAGTCATTACCAAAACAAAAAAATAAAATAAAAACCCATTAAGTCAAAATCCATGAAGGAGACTTACAAAGCTGGGGCATCCCGCTGACTGTAATAAAAAAGAAACAGTGCAGGCAAAAAAAATAGGGATAACAAAATCAAAAAAGAAAGAGGTCTTACAAACCCTCAACAAAAAAGGAATGACTGCCTACTCAAAATAAGTTATCAACATCCGAACCATCATTGGAACATCAAAGCAAAGACTCAAGCAAGGTCTAACGCAGGATCAACTGAGTTTAGGTTTGGAGAACATCACGAAGAGCGGGTGGGTACAAATAATTTGAGCCTTTATCCTTTGTTTCTTGAACCGTGAACCAGGCCACGTTATAACCCTTAAAAGTCCTAGCTGAAGCATGGGTTAGTTCGAAAGCATACTGTTACGAAAGGTATCCTGACTCCTTAAAGCTTACGGTAAATACGGAGTTGACATCACGTTTTACAAACATTCATTTGTTTTATGAAAGAGAATGCATTCTCAAAATCTTCAAAACAGACATAAGCTTTGCATTTTTAACATAACTTTGTTTGCATATGACTTTTTGTTTGAACAGCAGGGAAATTCGCACGATGAATACCTAGTGAACAAAAGCACCTCCAATCAAGGGGCATGACATGATCATTGTCCATCATCTGGGGCAGTCCAATCAAGATTCAGGGAATCTCTCAGGGCCAAACAGCCTGGGGCAAATCTCCGCCTGAGTCACTTGGGGGCATTCCAGCAACGAATCTTGCCTAATCAAACACCTTCTGGTGGCATGACAAAACACTTCTAACAGGGGCAACTCCCTACATCCCGAGAGCATGGACATAGTCGAAAAAAATACTACGCAAAATCAAAGACCCGCTAGGTTGACACACCTAGGCAAAAATAAGGGCTTCCCGGCGAACCAAAAGGGTTCGGGCAAAATGAAGGGATGAAATGAAAAAATCTGTACACCCGGCAAGTCGAAAACCTGAAAAGGCGGCTTGGGCAAAAAGGGGTATCCCGGTGGACTGAAAACCCGAAAGGGCGGTCCAGGCAAAAGTTAGGGATCAAAGCGTACGACTATGTCCTGTCATCTTGTCACCTGCCTATCAGAAGAAGGTTTGTCCATCAACAACTATCAGCACCTCACAGGTCTTCCTCTCATACCTCAGAAACAGGGGCAATAAAGAGTTGTCCAAGCGATCTATTTGTTCTGTCCTCCAAGGTATCAAGGTAGGTTCAGCTGAAGAACACAACCAGGTATCTTAATTCCCCAGAGAGTGAGCCAGCAAGCAGTATACTCTCCTCAAGCAAAGCAGTTATCAACCTTAAGGAAGTTGGGTATCCTCCCGCAGATCTCAACCTTCCCCAGCAGCATACAGTCTTAACAAACATCCCCGGCAGTCTTGATTTAAGATTGTTCCCCGGTGGCATACCAAACATTCAATGGAGTCACTTCCCCGGGGCAATTCAAAACTTCCCCAGAGAATCCAACCCAGCTCCCCCCAGGAAAGTTGGAATCCATCTCCCCAAGTAGTAAGCTTATCCCCAGTAGATTCTGGAAGCTTATCCCCATAAAAGCACGAACGCGTCGTCCGGCTTTATTCAAAGAGTTATTTCCTTAACAGGATATAACTGGGTTATCCTCAGCCAAAAGCTACGGAAAGATCGTCGTCGACACAGTCTTCTTATCCCCAGCGAAGTCTATTAACACTTCCAACACAACAATGATATCTCCAGCAAGTTACCATCAACAACTTAGCAAAGTATCCCTCTTCCCACAGAGTATCGCTCCCCAGCAAGATCGTCAGGGTACTCCCCCCCCGCAGAGTTATTCCATTCGCCAAGTTTATTCCCCAACGGGGTCATCTCCTCCTACCGGTATTCTTGCAGCTATCATCCCCAGCGGAAGCGAAATCTATTCTTCAAACATCAGCCCAGGATATGACTTCCCAGCACCCGTCAAGGATTTACTTTCCTAGACGAAAACATACATTCCTAAACATCACATACATCATTAAAGCATGCATAGACGCATCATACAAATCTCATTTATGTTGAGAACATCATTGCTTGGTCCATATCATGCATTGCCTATGACTGACCTTTATCTTTCAGGAAGGATTCAGCTAAATTCTCAATCATATTTCAAGACCTAGACCGGTTCAGTTAATCGACTCCAAAGATTTCTTATCCAGTCCAAGGCCTTCTCTAGTCCAGCTAAATCGACCCTAAACAGATTTTTCCGATGAAGACTCAGTAGAAGTTATCAAAGGTTTTTCTCAATGAATGTTATTGAGATTATAATTTCCTATGGTTCTCTCCCCAATGCCGCGGAGATGATAATTCCATTCCAGGTTTTTCTCAAACGCCCGCTTTTGAGATTATAATTTCCTATGGTTCTCTCCCCAATGTTGCGGAGACGATAATTCCATTCCAGGTTTTTCTCAAACGTCCGCTTTTGAGATTATAATTTCCTATGGTTCTCTCCCTAGTGCTGCGGAGATGATAATTCCATTCCAGGTTTTTCTCAAACGTCCGCTTTTGAGATTATAATTTCCTATGGTTCTCTCCCCAATGCTGCGGAGATGATAATTCCATTCCAGGTTTTTCTCAAACGTCCGCTTTTGAGATTATAATTTCCTATGGTTCTCTCCCCAATGCTGCGGAGATGATAATTCCATTCCAGGTTTTTCTCAAACGTCCGCTTTTGAGATTATAATTTCCTATGGTTCTCTCCCTAATGCTGCGGAGATGATAATTCCATTCCAGGTTTTTCTCAAACGTCCGCTTTTGAGATTATAATTTCCTATGGTTCTCTCCCCAATGCTGCGGAGATGATAATTCCATTCCAGGTTTTTCTCAAACGTCCGCTTTTGAGATTATAATTTCCTATGGTTCTCTCCCTAATGCTGCGGAGATGATAATTCTATTCCAGGTTTTTCTCAAACGTCCGCTTTTGAGATTATAATTTCCTATGGTTCTCTCCCCAATGCTGCGGAGATGATAATTCCATTCCAGGTTTTTCTCAAACGTCCGCTTTTGAGATTATAATTTCCTATGGTTCTCTCCCAAATGCTGCGGAGATGATAATTCCATTCCAGGTTTTTCTCAAACGTCCGCTTTTGAGATTATAATTTCCTATGGTTCTCTCCCCGATCCTGCGGAGACGATAATTCCATTCCAGGTTTTTCTCAAACGTCCGCTTTTGAGATTATAATTTCCTATGGTTCTCTCCCCGATACTGCGGAGATGGTAATTCCCACCAAGATTTCGCTCAATGATTACTGTTGAAGTGAAGTTATCCAAGATTTTCTCAACGTTTGCTGTTGAAGTGAAGTTATCCAAGATTTTCTCAACGTTTGCTGTTGAGGTTAAAGTCATCCAAGGTTCTCTCACCGTTCTTGTTGAGGTAGTAACCATCCCTGGCTCATTCATCACCTTTTTGAAGCTCCAGATTCAGCTCCTGTAACCAGTCAGGACACATCTATGCAAAGCATCTGAAAACCAGCTCCTGCAACATGTCAGGTACTCATTTTTTCTTTTGCAGGTACGCAAGTTATCGCTAAGGAATCTCTTACGCGATCAACATCCAGATGGCATCTATAAGCCCATCATCCTATTCACCAATCTCTAAATGGCATCTATAAGCCCATTCCCACCATCACACTGCTACTATGTGAGCGCAAATTTCTGGGCACTCTAGTGTTCAATCATCTTCCACCTTCGGATTACGAAAGGCACGTCAGCCAATCTGCATCCTCAGGTCTAAGAAGATTGAACAGGGGAAACTGTTGTACCCCAAAATTTGCCCTCCCATAATCTTCAAAGTTTTGCCAAACATCCTCTTCAAATGCTTCAAGGTCTACTCAAGGACCACACAGTCAACCACTCTCCTAAGGCCAGTCAAATTAGGGTTTTGGTTCTGATCAAGAAAATGGAGTTTCCAAGGGTCCAATCAAGTCTCACATGCCTACAAATATGGTCAAGCATCCTCATGCAAAGTTTCAATACTTTCAGCACAAAATTGCACAATCAAAAACCCTAATTGCACTACAGTCAACTGTAGGGGCAAAATGGTCATTTGACAGTCAAAAGTTCAAATTTTTGGTCAACATCTCATTTTGAAGCCACAAACATCATTTGATCAATGCTTGATCATGATTCTCAAAGAATGGCTCAAAAATCATCAAAGTGTCAAAAGTTTCTATTTTTGGACAGTTGAAAAGTCAACTGTAAATTGACCAGGGCATAACTTTTTCATGGTTCATCAGAAAAATCCCATCCAATGCTCATTTTGAAGATAAAGACATTTCCTACAACTCCTCTTCATACTTCAAGTCCAAGAAATGCTCTCACAAAAAGTTATCAATTTCAACATTATAGGTCATTTTCAAAAGTCAACAAAAAGGGACTTTAAGTCAAAGGCCATAACTTGAGATTGGTAAATCAAAATTACATGGGACCAAGGACATTGTTTAGAGGACTTCAAGACCTTTCTAAAATTTCCAAGAACATGATCAAAGCTTAAAAATTGAGCAAGATATGCATTGGAGAAGTTGGGAAATTTTTGTGAAATGGCCAAAATCATTTATCCTTGAAATTTCATTTTTGACAAAAGGGGCCCACTTTTTCCACTTGAATTAACTTGGCCATGCTTCCCATGTGTCCCACCTTTTATTTCAGATTTTTTAATTAATTTTTTCATTTTTTATTGATTTTATTGGATTTAATTAATTTTAAATCTTTTAAAATCAAGAGAAATTCAAAAAAATTAATTTAAGGGAATATTTGGCTTTGATTAACCTTGAAGCACCATTATGTATATCCCATTTTCGTGCCAAGGCTCAAAGAAGCAAGAATTCAAAAAATGGTTCAAAAATGGAAATTTGGTTATGGAGGTTTATGGAGAATCTTGAAATTGAATGCTATGCATTATGGAGCCATAATTCCTCTTCATACATGTGGCATAAGACCTATACAAGTGATACAAACGAAAATTAAAGGCTGGGCATAAACACAAAAAGAAAACTCACACTTTTAGCTTGAAAACTCAAAATCTGAAAACATACTTGTAGTACGATTCAAGGCAAGATTCCGATCTCATTAGCTTCCTGAGGCTTCAAGAGGACTTTTCCAACCAAGAACTTAGTCCCTAACCCTTTGAATCACTGTACAGAAGCCAGACTTTCCTCACTTTTTCTCATAATCGCATTTTATAATTTATGCATTTACATAGCATTTTGTGTGTGTATTCATACTGATTAATGTGTTCTGAAGCTAACCGTCCATTTTAATTGTGTTTTCGTGTACTATATGCAATTCTACCATGGATGCAGATTAGGGTTCTTGGAGGACAAAATTGGGCGTTTCTTAAAACGGTAAAATTAAGACACCTGAATACCACCATTAGAACCAGAATGCTTGGACGAAGAGAGTGCCACCCTCGCGCTCAATTTATGAGCCCCCATGTGCTGTTCGCTATTTTTTTTGTAAAGGCCCTTTCTGAAACGGTGTAAAAACCGTTGCCAATGTTTTGACATTTTCAGGAAAATATAACAACGAGGAAGATGACTGCGTGGCACAGTGTGAATGGCTGGTTTGAATCCAGCGCGCTTTTTTTTTTTTTAACACTAACGACCATTTTATTTTATATTATTTATTTCTTATATTATATACAACTAACGCATGCAGCTCCATTGGTTAAGGCGTATAGGCAATGATCATTGGGACCTGGGTTCGAATCCCAGGTCCCTCACTATTTCCATGTTATTTTTCATGTAATGTTTCCATGCAGTTTCAACGTTGAATACCATCATACGTCCCTCCATCAAGCCGTCCACTTGGTCAGTCTCATTCATCCAAGGGTTCAGATCTAAAGAGCATGATGGGTCCTAGTCAAAGCTACCACACGTGGCCTGAAAAAGTCAACAAAGCCTCCAGTAATGGGCCATGAATTGCTGGGCCAACCTCCAAATTAGGGGCTTCACCCCCTTAGGTTTTGCAATTTTCTTTACATTCTTTGTTTTTATTATTTTTATATTCTTTTAATTATTGCCTTCTTTTAATTAATTAATATTTTCATGACATATAAAAAACACAAAAAAATCAGAAAAGATAAAAATAATAAATATTTTATTTTAGTATTAATTTTGTAAATAAATCCCATAATTAATTTAGATTTAATTTTAGGTTGTTAATTTAATTCTTTTTCACAATAACCAAAAATAATAAAAATAGACCTTTAGCATTTTCTTTTTTTTATTAAATATTTTTATTATAAGTATCATTAACCATTAATTTTGTAAATAAATTTTATAATTAATTAATTTTAATTCTAGGTTTTAACTTTAATGCATTTTCTTTAATAAAATAAAAAAACAATTAGAACTAGAATTATTTGGCTTTTAATTAATTTAATTTTCTTTAATGTCATAAATACAAAAAACATAAAAAATAAGTTTCTTTCTTTTTATTTAACTTAATTATTTAATAATTTCATTTTAATTCCTTTAAAGGGTCCAACGCCCTCGCATTCGATTATATTCTCTTTTCGCGCGTTTTATTTATTTCTTTGTTGTAAATATAATGTACTTATTCCAAAGCCCTGTAATAGTCAATTAGACATTTATTTTCTGCACTTTACTTTAAATCGGGTCTGGATTAATTTGGCGTTGTAGACCCGCGCCTTTGTAATAGCGTAGGATCTTTATCTTTTCCGCACTTTAAATTCCTGCACCTTTAACTGTTAAACAATAACATGAAAGAATGAATGCCCAAAAATAAAATCAAAGCGTAGATCACCAATACATGACAAGACAAAAATATCTGAAAACGACACACAATTCACACACCACCCCTAGGGTACGCCTCACTGTTGCCTTGCCTCGAAAGGTGATCGTCGAGTAGAGGATGTCTTAGTAAGTCCTCATGATCCGGGAACCTGGCATGAGGGTAGCTTCTAAGGTGTCTTCCTATTGCTCCGGTGATCACCATGTCCCGAACCTCGGATTGACCCGAACACCTCCAATGGTGGTGCTACCTACCTCTCAATGGTGGGATGGCACTACTTTAAAGGACATTTACACAGACGAATTCCTTAGGGTAGGTTGATGACTCATGGATACTTGCTCTTTTCAGAAACAAATCAAAATACTTTTCACACCTTACACTTTTCAAAAAGCTTTCGAAAGCAACTTTTCAAACACTCTTGAGGACCGATACAAGAGTCGAACTGGAATTTTCAAAGAAACTTTTTAAAACCCACAGTTGAAAAGCAAACAAACAATTTTGAAAACACAAATGAGCGAGTATCTAAGAGCCCATGGATAACCATGGATAGAAAGGGTGCTAACACCTTCCCTTTCTATAACCTACCTCCCGAACCGAGAGCAATCTCTATAAGGAATTTTTCTGTGCTTTTGTCCTTTCCATTTGGAGAAAATAAAAGACGGTGGCGACTCTTGCTTCTGCGACATTTCGCGAACCAGCGTTAAACAGTCAGTTCCAGATCCACCGATCACAGGATGCAAGGTGTGCTTATCATTCTGGAAGCCCAGGGCACGATACTAACGATTGTTGGGCGCTGAAATACAAGATTTAGAACATGATTGACGCCAAGGAGATTGAATTCAACCCTCCTGAGACTCCCAACGTGATCACTGCTCCCTTTCCAAAACATGGCTAGGATTGGAAGCATTTTTGTTCATTTAACTCGCAAGTTGTATTTTCTTTGCTTATTCGAACAATTATTGTCATGTCAAAACTTTGTTATTTCATTAATGCATTACACATGTTTGTCTTGAATTAATCTGTTTTCACTATGCTTAAACTTCTTTATACTTCGTTTTCGCGATATTCAACTCTCGATTAAAGGCTCTAAGCCTTAGAGGGAGGATGACGAAAATGATACCATAATCCCTACAATATGCTTTTGAATAGACCCCGCTGACGATGTACAAGCATTGTTTTCAAATCCCAAACAGTGGAGTTATAAGGAAGATAATCCCTAGTCAACCCCTTTGAGCCAAAGAAGTAGGAGTTTTTCTTTCACACAAATTAAAACCCTTAAACATAACCTAGGGCAGGGTAGTTTTCTCAGTTAATTCAGGTGCGCATTCAATCACAATCTGCCACTTCGTACACAATGAATGGCATCGAAGACGTCTTTCCAAAACCAAAAGAAGGTGATGGTTCCGTATAATCGTCAAGACAGGCAGTCATTATTATTGTACCCCAATTTTTGACCTAAGATCCCATTTTTGTTTTTTTTTTTTTGCATTTTTTAAAGATAAGTCAAGGTCACGAAATACGGTTGGTTTTAACCTCTCACCTTCGAGCTTTGACTATGCGAAGATTGTCAAGTGTTTTGAACATTTTTAGCCTATGTATCACTAATTTCTAAATCGCATACAGAGGTGTATGTTCATGTTTTCTTTTGTGTCATGTGCAGAGACAGGTCTGAATCAAGAGCATCAGGTGTCGCGCCTCAATTAAGGTTTTGAGTCCCCCAAGCCAGAAGTACGGTTGATTGTGGATTCTCGAAGACTGATTCATCAAGGCACACCGTTGCACCCTTAATTTCGCCCCTAATATGTTTTAGTCGCACTTTCATATCATATTTTGTTATTTGGTCACAATCATTAGTAAATATCTTCATTCATCACATTTTGCATCATTAGTCGTGTTTAAGTTGACCAGAAAAGTCAGTTTAAATCAAAGTTTGCATCGTCTTTCAGTTGTAAAATACCCGGCATTTCACTTCATTCATTTTTATCTGTTTACTATTTTCTTGCACTGCTCCAAGTTGTTTATATGTCGATAATAAAATATTTCGGTTTTATAGACAGACTGTTAAAAACGATTCGACACTATGCGGAAAGTAGCGAGAAAATATTTCAAGTTTTCACCTTTTACTGATCATTTTATGAATCTGCATTTCGCGTAGATTATGACGGTATGCTCGCTTTATTTTTTCGGTACAGTTCGAAGTCTCGTTTTTAACCTTAAACGTCTGTTTAGTCTGATATTTTTATTATTATTTAATTTTTGATTTTTGACTTCTTGAATATTTTTTCTTTAATCTTTGTGACATGTAGATTATTTTAATGTGTTCATTTTATTTTTTCGGATAAATTTTCGTCCGTTTTTTATCATTTTCGGTCATTTTTGGGTCTTTATTTTTTATTCATAAAATATTCAAAAAAATCATTTTAAATTGAGTTTTTTTTATACTTTCAAGTTTTATTTTTATTTTTGTCATTAAAGGGCTTTTTAGTCACAAAAAAATATTAAATATACTATGCTTGATTTTCATTGGTTGTTGGATGAAATTGAGGATCGATACAAAATTGCCAAAAACAATATTAATCACTTTTTACCCTTATCTCTCTCTTTTTTTCTACTTACAGTATCCACCACTTTTATATCTTTACAAAAACCAGTAACAAATTCACGATGGAGATACTTTTTCTAACCCAAAATCTAAACCCTTTTTTATATTCCATCTTTTACATTAACTATAGAAATTTCTCAAGCATATAAACTTGTCAAAAAGCAGCATAACAAGAAGCTTCACAAATTACCATATTTTTTTTCCAGTTACTATTCTAACAACCTGCAGGTTACAAGCAAGATTATTGAATTCAAGAAGAACAGAAAAAGGAAATAATGTGAAACTGCCAACATCACCTCAACCGGAAATCCCTCCGACGAACAACCACCTTCGTTGCTGAACCGGACTCCACAAAGCTCTACGGCACCCTCCAGTCAAAACTCTGTTCACCTCCGCCGCGATCTCCTTCCACGTCTCGCCAACACCACACATCAACCACCTTCAGCCGCAGACATCAGACGCTACCGCCGCGAATCTGATCGAGAACGCCGCATCACCCCGCCGCGAATCTGACCGAGAATACTGCACCACTGTTGACCGCTCACGAACACATCAACCGCCGCTCAACCATCTCACTGTCGGCATCTCATTTTGCACCGGTAACTTCTTCTGTCTAGATTTTGTTTTTTTCCCTTTATGTTCTACTAATATTCATTAACCCTTTTTTTCTTTTTCATTTTCTTACAATTTTTTGCCATGTGTTGCTCTGTGATTGGGTTTGAATGGCATTGGAAAGTCAAAAGGATATCAACATTTGTTAACAATTTTTTTTTCTTTTGCATAGTAAACAAACAGGGCGACACCCGTTTATGTGTTTTTTTATTTATTATTATTTTATTATTCATATTTAGATTAAGGTTTTAGGAGTGTTAATTGGACTGGGACCATAGTAGAGACTTTTATTAATTTAGCACCCATATTTTCTAACCTACACTTCTTTTAAGTTTTTATCCTTTAATTCATTTAGATGTAATTAGATTTTTTTTTTAACTTAAGTCTTTTAGGTTAATTTTATCATTAGCAAAAATATAAAAAAATATTAGTAAATCTTATATTTAGATTCAGTTTAGTATTAATTTAGAATTTTTTTAATTAGTTTAGATGTATTTTATAACTTTAAAATATTTAAGAATCATAATTAATAACTTTAGAATTTTATTTTAGTTTTATTTTAGTAACTTTAAGATTTTATTTCATTTAGATTTGACTTAGTAAACTTTAGAATTTTATTTTGTTTTAGTTTTAATTTAGTAAACTTTAGAATTTTATTTGATTTTATTTAAGTTAACTTTAGAATTTTAGTTGTTAGTTTTAGTTTAGGGACTTTAGAACTTTATTCGATTTAGAATTAGTTTAATAAGTTTAGAATTTTAGTTGTTCAGAATTAGTTTAATATTCTTTTAGAATTTTATTTGATTTAGATTTAATTTAGTAACTTTGGAATTTTGATTTTATTTTAGATTAGAAACCTTGGAATTTTTATTTAGTTTAGATTTAATTTACTAATTTTAAAATGTTTAATTTAGCTTAGATTTAATTTAGTAATCTTAGAACTATTTTTGCAACCTTAGAATTTGTAGTTAGTTTAGAATTTTTTTAGTAAGTAATCTTAAATTTTTAATATAGTTTAAATAACTTCTTTAGATAATTAGTTACATTCTCTTTTATTTTATTTAAATATCTTTGTCATTTCAATTTCTCGGTGCCTCTTGATCATTAATTTGTTTTTGTCAGATTTATTTCCTTGTGAACTTCGGAATGTTTATATTTTGATGATCATTTTATTTTGCTTAATCCAAGGGAAATGTTTTAACTTTGTTGACTTCATGTTATCAAACACATCTCATCCAATTGCGCGAACCCCTTCATTCATTTTTTTTTGCTTGGTTACTATTTTGCTAAACTCAAGATAATTTTCCAAAAGATTCAATTTTAAAACTCACACCTTTTAAGTCAAAAACTTCGACATTAGCTCGTCGGATTTTCAAAAATCTCGTCCACACCTATTTTTAAACGAACAAACAATTTTAACCAAAAACGGATATTTCAAAAGGTTCCTGCGGAGTACCGCAGATGCATTGGGTGCTAATACCTTCCCATTGTATAACCAACCCCCGAACTCTCGATCTTTTTTAAAAATGCATTGTATTTTCATTACTTTTAAATATTACTTTACATTGCATATTTTAGGGTTTTATTTCGCTCTTTTCCCTTTTCCCTTGGAAATAATAAAGCGCGGTGGGGACTCTTGCTTTTTGCGAGTCAAGTTAATTAATAGCTTGATCTCCGATTTTCACCGCTACAGAATTGGCGACTCTGCTGGGGAAGATTGACCTCTTGCTGGTCCATCCCTAAGTGGGTTAAGCCTAATTTGTTTTATCTGTTTTATCATTATTTGATTGTTTGATTATATGTATATATTATGATTATTTGGGTGTTGATAATATTTACAAAGGACAAGTCCTATACCCGGATTAAGTTACACTTAGGAATAGGACGAACGGTATAGTCATGTTAACTTTGAGGGAGTAATCCCGAAGAAGAAGGCATGAGATCCCCCACTCAGTGGAAGGCCCTTTTGAACGTAATATTTGTTTACCGAGTAATCGCGAAGACATTATTATTTTCGACCTGGGAGCCAGAGAAGCTGGGAACCGTAGAACCCTAACCCATCTTGGCCTTTTAGGTGTAGCGCGGAGATTATAACAGAGTAATCCGGAAGTAATTGTTACGCGATGCTACGCTCTGATGAGTTTCTCTTGAGAATATTGCTGATTATTGAGTAATCAAGACGTTGGTAATATCCGAAGGAGGAATGTAGACTCCGGGAACTCTTAGAACCTTGTTCTACAGGTGTGATTAAACCGTTAGTACATACCTTGGGGGTGTTCCTTACCTTGACTCCACGCTCGTGACGTTGAACCTTTCGACTTTATTTGTGACCTTGCTTGTGGTTGTTGCATAGCCATGCATTCATGCATCCATAAAACCCTTTTCACTCGATTTTCAAGGAATTTAGAAGTCTTTCTTTGTAAACATCACAAGTTTCGTCAAGCTCAATGGATCTTGGATGTTGATGGGGTGAAAACCCTAATCCACCAAAATGGATGATTGATCTTGATGATAACTTGATCAACGCTTTGGTCCAATTTAAAATTCATATTCTATCTTCATACCTTGATGTTTACAACTTAATACCTTGAAGATCAAATAAAACTCTCTTTTACATTCACATATCATGCATCACTCTATATTTTTTTGTTTCACTTTTAAAAGTCATTTCCAAGTCTTAATTTTTCCTTTGGTCTCACCAGTACAACACTCTTGCTAAGAGAACAATGGAGAATATCAAGCAAGAGGTTTCTGAACTCCGTAGAGAGATGACTAATTTGAAAGCTAGTGTGGAGCGCTTAACTGGTTTGGTTGAAATTCTGGTTGCCGCCCAAGTCAATCCTTCTAGGAGGGACGAAGCGATGATAAAAGTCTTCACTGAAACTCTAAAATCATTCTCTCATGAGAAGGTGATGGTTAGTGCACCTAATGACTTTCCTGACAAGGTGAATGTGGGAGTGCGTCTAGAAGAAGATGTTGGGAAGGGATGTTCATATGAAGATGGTAGCTCAGCTAATAGTGTGAAGAAGTTTGATAATAACTTTTCCAAGAAGAGAACCAAAGGAAGAAATAATCATTGTCAGAATCATCATGTTTCTCCTATTCATCAACATAATCAGCAAGTTCATAATCAGAGGAAAACCCAGTTTGATCCAATTCCAATTACCTATACAGAGTTGTTCCCTATTCTGATGCAGAGGAATTTGGTTCAGACCCGGCCTCCACCGAAGGTTCCTGAGAAAATACATTGGTACTACAAAGCTGATTTGGCTTGTACCTTTCATCAAGGTGCTCCTGGGCATGACTTGGAGGGTTGCTTTGCTTTGAAGATTGAGGTTCAAAAGTTGGTCAGAAGCGGTATCTTGTCATTCAAGGACGTTGGTTTTGAAGTTCAAATCAAGCATGTGCCGAAGAGTAAACACGATTGATGGTGACTTTGATCTTTGAAGGATGTTTTCGGTAATTCAACTCCAGATGGAAAGCCTTCCCAGATTATTAACTTATTTCTACTTTTTGTAATTTTTCTTGTTTATCAAAACATTGTTTGCATGTAAGAACTTGTTTGCATCTAAATGATTATCTTAATACAATGAGCATGTTTGTCTTGAAGAAATTCATTCGTTTCACTCATATTTGTTTTAAAATTTTAAATTGCTTTTGCATTATGATACCAACTTGTTGCTCATTCTCTTTCCTAGGCAGAGATTGAAGGGAGGATGATGATCTAAAGAACACAAAATCTCGGGTTGTTTGCTTTTGGATAAAATCTTGCTGATGATGTACAGGCATTGTTTCAAATCCCTAAACACCGGAGATATAAGGAAGATAATCCCTTGCTAACCCCTTTTGAGCCTTTGAAGCAGAAGTTTCTTTTCTATACGAAAAAACCTTGAATTTTAACCTGGGGCAGGGTAGTTTTTAGTTAATCTGACTGAGTGTTCAAAATTCATAAGGAAGATATTTTTGAAGAGAAACTACGAGGGCTATCCTTCATGTATAATGAATCTAGAGGATGTGGAACCAAAATGTTATCCCTCATTCATCAAGAAACGAGGCAATCACAATCCTCTCAACAAGCAAAGACAAGCTAATGTCACACATTTTGTTCAAAAAGTCAAAAATCAAGAAAAAGGAAAGCCTGTTAAGTCAAAAAAAACATGAAAACGTGTGACTTAGGCAAAATTAAGGCATCCCGCTGGACTATCAATTCAAAAGAATTAGTTCAGGCAAAAGTTAGGGAAAATAAAAATTGCAAAGAAAAGGACTGCAAAGAAAAGTCCTCAGCAAAGAACAAATTGGTGACTACAAACACGAAGATATAAAGGTGGTTACTACACGGAAAGCCTCGTCGTTTCCTTAACCGTCACAAAATCCTTTTGAGAGATGAACACTCATGTTGAATTAACTGAACATAGGGTTGGAGAACATCATGAAGAATGGGTGGGCACCAAATATTTTGAGCCTTAAAAATCTTTTTTCTAAAAACCATGAACCATGCCACGTTACAACCTTCAAAAGTCCTAATTGAAGCAAGGTTATTTTGAAAGCATACTTCCATGAGATAGTGTTCCTGACTCCCATGAACGTTTGTTAAATAGTTATGTTGGTATCATATGATTTTTCTATACAAAAATAAATGGTGCTCTAACTCGCAAAATTTGTGCGATATCTCTTCAAAACCTTCAAGACTTACATAACTGTTGCATTAGAATTTTCATTCTTATAATAAACTTTTTCCAACTGCAAAACATTTGTTTGATATCAAGGAAGCTCACATAAGCACCAGTGACGAGTTTATTCTTTTAAGGCCTGAAACTCTATTGAGTAATTAGAGAATCATTTCAAGAAAAAAATCATATTAGGGGGCATGTCACATGAAGACCTTAAGCACAAACATGTTGCTTCTCCTAATTAATGCTTTCCCAACTTGTTTACCCTTTTGGGGCAAAATTTGAAGACTTTGTTGTGCCGACTACAGTCAATCCGGGGCAATCACGTCGAGATTCGACGAATCTTGCTAAGAGTTTAAAGACACCAGGGCATGGTGGATGCCAGGTCTTTTGTAAAATCCTCTCGAGACGATTTCTCCTCATCAGCCATATAGCTTAGGGCATTTTAAGTGAAGTTATTCGCAAGAATGTCGTGCAACATGCAGCTTATCAGCAGTAAACTTGGGGCATCCAAAATTAGTCCCAGGGGCAATCCATATTTGTCAAGATATGTGATACGTTTTGCACACATTATCAGAGGGTGGTGTTCCCAGTATCTCCAGCTAAGCATGACTTTTTCCAGCTGAAGCATTGTTCGTGTTGTTATCCTTTCAATGGATTGTCGACAATAGAAGACTGGACTTTGGTTTTTCTACCTGAAAATATCTTCCTCTCCAGAGATATTTAAGCCTTGTAAAAGGACTTTGCTCCAATGATGGCTTTTGTTTTTATCTCCAGTAATGTTCCCCTTTTGTTGAGATTAGCTGAGCGTCGGGTTGTACTGGGACGTCTTATCATCTTCTGTCTATCTCCCCTGTCTGTTTTGTCAACATATACATGACATTCATTCATTCGTTCATACTTGCATCATGCACACACATTTGTATTTGTTGATATCTTTGAGTTCGTATACCTTGGTTATGTCTATTCAAATAGCGTATTTGATCTTTCCAAATAGAGTGTCAACTTAAGCAGAAAGTGCGCCTCTTTTTCGAATTCCCCACTGAGTTAACTCTTGTGGAAGAATCTTGCTTTAGCTTTCCTTTTCCATCTCTGGATAGGATAAATCCCCATTTGAGTTGTTTCCTCATTGGGTGGAGTCTTGTTTGACTATTTTCCCTCCAGTTTATTCATGGATTGAGCTTTGTCTCTTGTGAACGATACCCTGTGGATCTCTCTAGGCTGTGAAACCTAGATGGAGGTTGCATTTATTTTGCAACGTAAATACTTGGTCTCCTCAAGAAGGATTTATTCATGGTTCCCCATTGAAGATGAACTTTATTCCCCAGCAGTGTTATCACAACCTTCTTCTGGAATATCGACATGACAACAAGCGACTGACTCTTTATTTGAGCAGTTTGATTATTTCTGATTTCTCTACGACAAATGGAGGTCTCTTCATGAGCAGTTTGTCCATCCTCGATGAAATTATTGATTCTCACCTCCAGCAATATCTTCATGATATTTTATGGGTATCTTTTTGGGAAACAGCAAGCGGCAGTCTCTTCATGAGGCAACTTGTGTGTTATGGATACTCTTGACAAACAGCAAGCGGCAGTCTCTTTCCGAGGCAACTTGTATATTATTGACACCTCGAAAAAACAGCAAGCGGCAGTCTCTTCCCGAGGCAACTTGTATATTATTGACACCTCGAAAAAACGACAAGTGGCAGTCCTTTCATGGGTAGCTTGTACGTTATTTTTCTTTGGAAAACGGCAAGTGGCGGCTTCTTTATGAGCAGCTTGTAGGTTATTGGCAACAAGTGGCAGACTCTTCATGAGCAGCTTGTGTGCTTTGATATTCTTTGAAGACAGCAAGTGGCAGCTTCTTTATGAGCAGCTTGTGGGTTTTTGGCAACAAGTGGCAGACTCTTCATGAGCAGCTTGTGTGCTTTAATTTTCTTTGAAGACAGCAAGTGGCGGCCTCTTCATGAGCAGCTTGTATGTTATTGACACCTTTGAAAGGAAGCAAGTGGCAAACTCTTCATGAGTAGCTTGTGTGTTTTAATATTCTTTGAAGATGGCAAGTGGAAGCTCTTCATGAGCAGCTTGTGGTTTATTGGCAACAAGTGGCAGACTCTTCATGAGTAGCTTGTGTGTTTTAACATTCTTTGAAGACGGCAAGTGGCAGCTCTTCATGAGCAGCTTGTGGGTTATAAGCAACAAGTGGCAAACTCTTCATGAGTAGCTTGTGTGCTTTAATATTCTTTGAAGATGGTAAGTGGCAAACTCTTCATGAGTAGCTTGTGTGTTTTAATATTCTTTGAAGATGGCAAGTGGCAGCTCTTCATGAGCAGCTTGTGGTTTATTGGCAACAAGTGGCAGTTCTTCATGAGCAGCTTGTGTATTTTAATATTCTTTGAAGGCAGCAAGTGGCAGCTTCTTTATTTAAGCAGCTTGTATGTCATAGCACTTTTTTTGAAGACAGCAAATGGTAACCTCTTTATTTGAGCAACTTGTGTATCCCCAACAATAATGTCTACTCAACAAATGGCATCCCTTTCGAAAAAGTCCCGTGGGGAAGTTTGTTATTTTATCCTTTTCAAGCGATATCTTGGTTAAAGAAGAAATGTGTTACCGTTCTTGGTAAAATTCAGAAATCAGAGATGTTTATCTCCAGCCACAGTACTGATGTAAATCATTTCTTTTTCCAGTCTTCGTACTGATGTAAATCATCTCTTTTCTAGTCTCAACACTGATGTAAATCATTCAAGAGTCTCTCATTTAAAGTCTATGACTTTGTTTCCCCAGTGGAGTTACAACCTCTTCCTCTGTGGGATTACTGTATAATGTGCTTGGTTTCTCCAGCATAGTCTGTCTCATATGGCGTCATTCCCCATAAAATTCAAAACATCACATTCATATCATATCGTAAACATAATCGTAGTATCTTAAGGCCAAAAATTGTGTATTCTATATTTAAGTCCCTTCAATCTCGTCGAAATGAAGATCCCAATCTTCATATCTCCAAATAGAAGAAACTTAAATAGGGGCAGCTGTTGTACCCCAATTTTTGACCTAAGATCCCATTTTTGTATTTTTTGCATTTTTTTAAAGATAAGTCAAGGTCACGAAATACGGTTGGTTTTAACCTCTCACCTTCGAGCTTTGACTATGCGAAGATTGTCAAGTGTTTTGAACATTTTTAGCCGATGTATCACTAATTTCTAAATCACATACAGAGGTGTATGTTCATGTTTTCTTTTGTGTCATGTGCAGAGACAGGTCTGAATCAAGAGCATCAGGTGTCGCGCCTCAATTAAGGTTTTGAGTCCCCCAAGCCAGAAGTACGGTTGATTGTGGATTCTCGAAGACTGATTCATCAAGGCACACCGTTGCACCCTTAATTTTGCCCCTAATATGTTTTAGTCGCACTTTCATATCATATTTTGTTATTTGGTCACAATCATTAGTAAATATCTTCATTCATCACATTTTGCATCATTAGTCGTGTTTAAGTTGACCAGAAAAAGTCAGTTTAAATCAAAGTTTGCATCGTCTTTCAGTTGTAAAATACCCGGCATTTCACTTCATTCATTTTTATCTGTTTACTATTTTCTTGCACTGCTCCAAGTTGTTTATATGTCGATAATAAAATATTTCGGTTTTATAGACAGACTGTTAAAAGCGATTCGACACTATGCGGAAAGTAGCGAGAAAATATTTCAAGTTTTCACCTTTTACTGATCATTTTATGAATCTGCATTTCGCGTAGATTATGACGGTATGCTCGCTTTATTTTTTCGGTACAGTTCGAAGTCTCGTTTTTAACCTTAAACGTCTGTTTAGTCTGATATTTTTATTATTATTTTATTTTTGATTTTTGACTTCTTGAATATTTTTTCTTTAATCTTTGTGACATGTAGATTATTTTAATGTGTTCATTTTATTTTTTCGGATAAATTTTCGTCCGTTTTTTATCATTTTCGGTCATTTTTGGGTCTTTATTTTTTATTCATAAAATATTCAAAAAAATCATTTTAAATTGAGTTTTTTTTATACTTTCAAGTTTTATTTTTATTTTTGTCATTAAAGGGCTTTTTAGTCACAAAAAAATATTAAATATACTATGCTTGATTTTCATTGGTTGTTGGATGAAATTGAGGATCGATACAAAATTGCCAAAAACAATATTAATCACTTTTTACCCTTATCTCTCTCTTTTTTTCTACTTACAGTATCCACCACTTTTATATCTTTACAAAAACCAGTAACAAATTCACGATGGAGATACTTTTTCTAACCCAAAATCTAAACCCTTTTTTATATTCCATCTTTTACATTAACTATAGAAATTTCTCAAGCATATAAACTTGTCAAAAAGCAGCATAACAAGAAGCTTCACAAATTACCATATTTTTTTTCCAGTTATTATTCTAACAACCTGCAGGTTACAAGCAAGATTATTGAATTCAAGAAGAACAGAAAAAGGAAATAATGTGAAACTGCCAACATCACCTCAACCGGAAATCCCTCCGACGAACAACCACCTTCGTTGCTGAACCGGACTCCACAAAGCTCTACGGCACCCTCCAGTCAAAACTCCGTTCACCTCCGCCGCGATCTCCTTCCACGTCTCGCCAACACCACGCATCAACCACCTTCAGCCGCAGACATCAGACGCTACCGCCGCGAATCTGATCGAGAATGCCGCATCACCCCGCCGCGAATCTGACCGAGAATACTGCACCACTGTTGACCGCCCACGAACACATCAACCGCCGCTCAACCATCTCACTACCGGCATCTCATTTTGCACCGGTAACTTCTTCTGTCTAGATTTTGTTTTTTTCCCTTTATGTTCTACTAATATTCATTAACCCTTTTTTTCTTTTTCATTTTCTTAAATTTTTTTGCCATGTGTTGCTCTGTGATTGGGTTTGAATGGCATTGGAAAGTCAAAAGGATATCAACATTTGTTAACAATTTTTTTTTCTTTTGCATAGTAAACAAACAGGGCGACACCCGTTTATGTGTTTTTTTATTTATTATTATTTTATTATTCATATTTAGATTAAGGTTTTAGGAGTGTTAATTGGACTGGGACCATAGTAGAGACTTTTATTAATTTAGCACCCATATTTTCTAACCTGCACTTCTTTTAAGTTTTTATCCTTTAATTCATTTAGATGTAATTAGATTTTTTTTTAAACTTAAGTCTTTTAGGTTAATTTTATCATTAACAAAAATATAAAAAAATATTAGTAAATCTTATATTTAGATTCAGTTTAGTATTAATTTAGAATTTTTTTAAATTAGTTTAGATGTATTTTATAACTTTAAAATATTTAAGAATCATAATTAATAACTTTAGAATTTTATTTTAGTTTTATTTTAATAACTTTAGGATTTTATTTCATTTAGATTTGACTTAGTAAACTTTAGAATTTTATTTTGTTTTAGTTTTAATTTAGTAAACTTTAGAATTTTATTTGATTTTATTTAAGTTAACTTTAGAATTTTAGTTGTTAGTTTTAGTTTAGGGATTTTAGAACTTTATTCGATTTAGAATTAGTTTAATAAGTTTAGAATTTTAGTTGTTTAGAATTAGTTTAATATTCTTTTAGAATTTTATTTGATTTAGATTTAATTTAGTAACTTTGGAATTTTTTTTTGTTTTAGATTAGAAACCTTGGAATTTTTATTTAGTTTAGATTTAATTTACTAATTTTAAAATGTTTAATTTAGCTTAGATTTAATTTAGTAATCTTAGAACTATTTTTGCAACCTTAGAATTTGTAGTTAGTTTAGAATTTTTTTAGTAAGTAATCTTAAATTTTTAATATAGTTTAAATAACTTCTTTAGATAATTAGTTACATTCTCTTTTATTTTATTTAAATATCTTTGTCATTTCAATTTCTCTGTGCCTCTTGATCATTAATTTGTTTTTGTCAGATTTATTTCCTTGTGAACTTCGGAATGTTTATATTTTGATGATCATTTTATTTTGCTTAATCCAAGGGAAATATTTTAACTTTGTTGACTTCATGTTATCAAACACATCCCATCCAATTGCGCGAACCCCTTCATTCATTTTTTTTGCTTGGTTACTATTTTGCTAAACTCAAGATAATTTTCCAAAAGATTCAATTTTAAAACTCACACCTTTTAAGTCAAAAACTTCGACATTAGCTCGTCGGATTTTCAAAAATCTCGTCCACACCTATTTTTAATCAAACAAACAATTTTAACCAAAAATGGATATTTCAAAAGGTTCCTGCGGAGTACCGCAGATGCATTGGGTGCTAATACCTTCCCATTGTATAACCAACCCCCGAACTCTCGATCTCTTTTAAAAACGCATTGTATTTTCATTACTTTTAAATATTACTTTACATTGCATATTTTAGGGTTTTATTTCGCTCTTTTCCCTTTTCCCTTGGAAATAATAAAGCGCGGTGGCGACTCTTGCTTTTTGCGAGTCAAGTTAATTAATAGCTTGATCTCCGATTTTCACCGCTACAATTATCTCTCAACATAAAAGCCCATTAAATCAAAACGTATGAAGGAGACTTAATAAAAAACGGGGGCATCCCACTGAGTGTAATCACAAAAGAAACAGTTCAGGCAAAATAAGAGATAACGAAAACAAAAAAAAGAGGTCCTACAAATCCGCGACAAAAAAAGATGACTGCTTATTCAAAATAAACTTCCAGTATCCGAACCATCACCGGAACATCAAGGATAATACTCCAAGACTCAATTGGGAGCTGAACGCACAATTAACTAAGCATAGGACTGAAGGACGTCACGAAGAACGGGTGGGTACAAATAAATTTTGAGCCTTTATCCTTTGTTTCTTAAACCGTGAATCAAGCCATGTTATAACCCTTAAAAGTCCTAGCTGAAGCATGGGTTAGTTTGAGAGCATACTGTTACAAAGATATCTAGAATCCTGTAGGACTTGTTACGAATCCTGAGTTGATATCACATTCTTGCAAATTTTGTTTTACTACACAAAACATATCTTCAAAAAAAATGAATTTTATAAATTCAAAACAAACATGAGTTTTGCATTCTTTAAATGACATTGTTTGCATATGACTAGTTGTTTGACAGCAGAGAAATCCACACAATGGATATTCAATGAACAAACATCCTCTCAATGGACAGAATCACCTCAGCGGGAAAGACACTTCCAATAACAGGTCTTCCATAAGAAAGGGGCATGACATGATGTCTAACACACCTGGGGCAGCCTCTCCAAAAGTGCCAAATAACCAAGGGCAGATCGCCATCTGAATCGCTTGGGGAATTACGCATGCATTTCAACAAAGAATCATGTGCCATCAAGAAAACATTTTAACAATACTACAACACAACACTATGGACAGTGACAACTCCCTACGTCCTGAGAGCATGGACATAGTCGGAAAATATGACGCATGAACAAAGACCCGCTAGGTTGACTGGCCTAGGCAAAAATAAGGGCATCCCGGCGAACCAAAAAAGTTCGAGCAAAAATTATGGATAAAAACAAAAAAATCTGTATACCCGACAAGTCGAAAACCTGAAAAGGCGGATTGGACAAAAAAGGGTATCCCGGTGGACTAAAAATCTGAAAAGACAGTCCAAGCAAAAGTTAGGGATTAAAGCGTACGAACATGTCCCGAAGACTTATCATTCTGATTGGCAGTTACCAAACACCTTATTAGTTGGGATAGCACTCAAGCTATCCAAAAATCCTTTGCAGGTACTTTCTCCAGCAAGTACAAGGGCAGAAAAGTCCTGATGCAAAGTCATTGTCGTGTCCTCAGCCTGCGTCCCAGTGACATCTACACTCCCCACAGAGTAGAGACAACTAAAGCTTTGACATCGGCTTCCCCAAACAGGAGTTACTCTCCCCAATCGGGTCCCTTCAGAAAATTAACATCTATATTCCCCAACCGAATTTCATAATTGCAAGCGGGTCATAAAGTTTTCACCCGAGCAGAGTTTATTTCTCTGAATACAGAAGCTCAATCCCCAACAAAGCTTATTACTTCAGCTACATAAGTTCATCTTCCAACAAAGTTATTTCCCCGCAGAGTTATTCTCAAACAGAGTCTCTCCCCGGAAGACTATTCACAAACAGGAGTAAATCCACGACATAGTCATCTCCGTTCACCATCCCCAGCAGAGTCTCCAGTTCTGTGATACGGTGGAAGAACCGACAATTTAATACTGGTTTGCGTTTTATATTCATAAATGCCGCGGTAAGCAAGAGTCGCCACCGACTTTTCTTTTATCCAACAAAGGAAAGGGTGAAAAAACACGAAAAAAACCTTTGCCACAACCCTATCAAAATATCAAATTCCTTCAAGAACCCTAAAAACCTTAAAATCCTTGTTACAAACCCTCATCTCACTACAAATAAGTCATCCTTGTTACAAACCCCCATCTCACTACTTCTCCAGTAACGGTAAGGCTGGTTTGATCTCCATGATCAAAAGGGTGTAGAAGCATTCATACATGTCATGTCGATTTTAACATTACAAAATTTCGTTATTTGCTTTATTTGTATGTCATGATATAGTAATTTATTTAATGTGTTCATGAGATTCAACAATGCAGATTTAGACAGGGTCCCATGCAGGATTATTACAAAGCACTGAGGCCGGATCATAAGAACCACCAATGCATGGCAAGGAAGACATCCTGAGAAGGTTAATGGCGTGGGTTCAACACCCACCCCTATTGGTTTTGGTTTTCTTCCTTTCTATTTATCCTTTTACCTATTTTCATTCTTTCTGTTTAAAATCTATTTCATAAAACTTAACATTTTTCACAAACCTTTGAGTTTTCATAATAAACTCGAATAATTAATTTTAGGTTTTAAATTAATTTTTGCGTCAACACTCACCCTTGACATTTGCATTATTTTTATTTTCTAACCCTATTTTCATTGATGTTTCTTCCCCTATCTATTTTTTGGTAAACTTAATTCTTTCTTATTAATCATTACACATAAACTTTTTTTATAACCTTTTTTTAAATTAAAATTCATTAGGTTTTAGGTTTTTTTAATTAACCTTTTTTTTTCTTTCAAAATTAACCTTTTTTTAATTAAAATTAATTAGGTTTTAGGTTTTTTTTAATTAACCTTTTTTTTCAAAATTAAATTTTTTTAATTCGAACTAATTAGAATTTAGGTATTTTAATTAAATTTTTTCAAAATTAATATTTTTTTTATTAATTAAAATTAATTAGGTTTTTTAGGTTTATTTAATTAATTATCATAAATCATTTTTTTTCATAAAAAATCACCAAAATATTATCTTTGCTATTTTCATCTTATTTTTATTTTCCTAGATAAAGTGTATAGGGTGCATTCAACTGTAATAGCGTAGGTTTATTTTTCTCGCTTTTTTTCATCATTATCATGTAATTGCTTCCGGGATGTAATAGTTTTACAATTTCTTTTCCGCACTCTTCACTATTATGTAACTGCCCCAAAGCTTTGTAATAGCCTAGGTTTATATTTCTGCCTTTATCTTCTGCTACTATATTTTATGCAACGCTTAGATTAATAGGATTGTATGGAAAGATGAAAATGAACGATAGAAAACCCTAATTGCAAGATAAATATAACTGAAAAAACACATTGTTGCACACTTGCACCCCTAGGGTACTCCCCACTTGGTTGCCTCGGAAAATAATGGTCATGTCCCTCGAACATAGGGATATCTTAGCAAAAGACCCTCAATCTAAAAGTCATCATAAAGATCATAGTCCCTTAACGTCCCTCAAGTTGCTTACGAGAAATGATCTTGTCCCTCGATGTTGCCTATATGATGACAGTCCCTTCGAACTGCTAAGGTATCTCTATATGTTGCCTTCTATGACCATAACAATGACCCGCGCTTGTCCCTCATACATCCAATGATAGGGCTACCTACTCACTAATAGTAGGATAGCACTGTCTAAAGGTTAGGAGAAAAAGAATGACCTTTTCGAGTATAAGTAGATAAGTTCTTATATGCTTGATCAAAACAAATTTTTGCACCTACACAAATATTTCAAAACACTTTCAAAAACGTTCGCCTTGTCAACACTCTTGAGGACTGATACAAGAATTATCACAAAGTGAATCGCCGCACTAAGGCATTTTCAAAACAATTTTCAAAACAATTTTCAAAACACACAAAGCACAAGCAATTTTCAAAACATGAGCTAGCATCTAAGACCCCGTAGAAAACTACGGATAGAAAGGGTGCTAACACCTTCCCTTTCTATAATCTACCCCCCGTACTCAGAAACATCTCGAAAAAGGGTTTTTCTGTTCTTTTCACCCTTTCCTTTGTTGGATAAAATAAAAGTCGATGGCGACTCTTGCTTACCGCAACATTTGTGAATACAAAATGCAAACCAATATTAAACTGTCGGTTCTGCCACCGTATCACACGTTATTTCAAATCCTAAATAGTTGAGTTATAAGGAAGATAATCCCTAGTCAACCCATTTGAGCCTAAGAAGTAGGAGTTTTCTTTTCACACAAGTTAAAACCCTTAATTGTAACCTGGGGCAGGGTAGTTTTTGAGTCAATTCAGACGCGCATTCAGTCGCAATCTTCCTCTTCGTACATAATGAATAGCATCGAAGACATCCTTCTAAATCAAAAGATGGTGATGGTTCTGCATAATCGTCAAGACAGGAAGTCATTATCTCTCAAAATAAAAGCTCGCTAAGTCAAAACCTATGAAGGAGACTTAAGAAAAAAAATTGGGGCATCCCGCTGGCTGTAATCACAAAAGAAATAGTTCAGGCAAAAGACAGGGATAACGAAAATAAAAAAATAGGTTACTACAAATCCTCGAAAAAAATAAGACTACAAAAATGACTGCCTCTTCCAAATAAACTTTCAGTATCCGAACCATCATCAGAACATCAAGGACAAGATGCCAGACTCAATTGGGATCTGAACGCACAATTAACTGAGCATATGACTGAAGGACATCACGAAGAGCGGGTGGATACAAATAAACTTTGAGCCTTATCCTTTGTTTCTTGAACCGTGAACCAGGCCACGCTACAACCCTTAAATGTCCTAACTGAAGGATAGGTTAGTTCGGAAGCATACTGTTACAAAAGGTATCCTGACTCCTGTAGGACTTGCTATAAATCCTGAGTTGATATCACTCTCTTGCAAAATTTGTTTTACTAAAAAAATGAATTTTCAAAAACTTCAAGATAAGCATAAACCTTGCATTATTTGAATATCGTTGTTTGCATATGACTATTTGTTCAACAACATAGAAATTTGCATGACAGATATCTAGTGAACAAAAACCATCTCAATGAAAAGGATCACCTCAAGTGGAAAAACAATTCCAACCAAGGGGCACGGCATGATCATTGTCCATCATTTGGGGTAGTCAAGTCAAGATTCAAGGAATCTCTAAAAAATTCCAAAAAACCAGGGGCAGATCTCCATCTGAATCACTTGGGGCATTAGACGTGAACTCCAACAATGAATCACGTACAATCAAGCAAAATCAATGTTCCTCAGCGGATTTCTTCTCAAAACAACAAAACAAGAATTCCCGACGGAAACATTCAGAATAAAGCAGATTATCATCTAAAAATGGTTCAGGTACGATCCAAATACGAATGTCATCCTGACACGTACTCCAGATTCTCTTATAGTACAGTTCAGATATGATCTAGAGATGGATGTTATTCTAACACTTATTTCAACACATCATCTAGAAACGGTTCAGGTACGATCCAAATATGGATGCCATCCTGACACTTACTCCAGATTCTCATCTAGAAACGGTTCAGGTATGATCCAAAGACGAATGTCATCCTAACACCTACTCCAGATTCTCATCTAGAAACGATTTAGGTACGATCCAAATACGGATGTCATCCTGATACTTACTCTAGATTCTCATCTAGAAACGGTTCAGGTACGATCCAAAGATGGAGGTCATCCTGACACTTACTCCAGATTCCCATCTAGAAACAGTTCAGGTACGATCCAGAGACGGATGTCATCCTGACACTTACTCCAAATTATCATCTAGAAATGGTTCAGGTACGATCCAAAGACGGAGGTCATCCTGACACTTACTCCATATTCCCATCTAGAAACAATTTAGGTACGATCCATAGACGGATGTCATCCTGACACTTACTCCATATTCTCATCTAGAAACAGTTCATGTACAATCCAAGAACAAATGTCATCCTGACACCTACTCCAGATTCTCATCTAGAAACGATCCAGGTACGATCCAAAGACGGATGTCATCCTGACACCTACTCCATATTCTCATCTAGAAACGGTTCAGGTACGATCCAAGAACATATGTCATCCCGACACTTACTCCATATTCTTATCTAGAAATAGTTCAGGTACGATCCAGAGACGGATATCATCTTGATACTTATTCAAATCATCTTCAAGCAACAGTTTAGGTACGATCCAAGGATGGATGTCATCCTGACACTTAATCCATATTCTCATCTAGAAACAGTTCAGGTACGATCCAAATACGGATGTCATCCTGACACTTACTCCAGATTCTCATCTAGAAATGGTTCAGGTACGATGTAGAGACGAATATGATCCTGATACTTATTCATATTCTCTTTAATACAATTTAGATACGATCTAGAGATGGATGTCATTCTAACACTCATTCAACACATGTTTCAAATATAATTCAGATACGATCCAGAGACGGATGTCATTCTGACACTCATTCAACACATGTTTCAAATACAATTCAGATACGATCCAGAGACGGATGTCATTCTGACACTCATTCAACACATATTCCAAATATAGTTCAAATACGATCCAAAGACGGATGTCATTTTGACACTTATTTCAACACATAGATCCATCCATAAAATCTCCGCAGGTACTTTCTCCAGCAGGTGCAGGGGCATAAACGTCCTGATGCAAAGTCATCACCGTACCCTCAGCATACGTCCAAGTGACGTCTATGTTCCCAACATAGTAAAAACAAACAAATTTTTGGTCTCTTATTCCCCAAGCAAGAATTACTTCCTCTAGCAGAGAGCTGAAATCTGTGTTCCCCAGCCGAGCTTTATAACCTTAAACAGTTTATAAAACCTCCTCTCGGGTAGAGTTTATTTCTCAAACTATAGAAGGTCATTCCCCAACAGAGTTTGTTTCTCTACAACGGCAAAATCTTCCAACACGCATCTCTCTCTACAGGGTCATTCTCAAGAAGAATCAATCCCCGAAAAATCATATTCATTCATCATCCCCAGCTGAAATGAAGGATTCAGCTTCCCAACACTCTCCAGCAGTAGTCCAAGATTTATTTTCCTAGACTGGGAAACATGTCAATAGCATCCCCTGTTCATACATCATGGCATGAGCATACACATCAGATACAACATAATCTCATTTATTTTGAGAACATGATCACAATGCATTTCATACATCATGACATTACATATGACGAATTCTTTACCTTTTTTAGGGAAAGATGAAATCAACAAACACCGTTGACTACTTATGTGACCTGGTAGTCTTCTCAAAAGCCACATATAACAAAGGGTTATCTCAGGATCTTCCTTAGAAAGATGCCCTCACAAGACCTTCTCTGGTTCAATCAGATCGACACTAAGATCTCTCTGATTTCTATTCCAGTTGAAGATATTCCAAGACTTTTGTCCGATACAGTTGAATCAATGCTAAGATTCTTCTGATTTCCATTCTAGTTAAAATTAATCCAAGACCTTCTCTGGTTCAGTCAGATTAACACTAAGATCTCTCTGATTTCCATTCCAGTTGAAGACACTATCAAGCCTGGATTTCGACCAGATAACAATATAAGGTGCTGCGAAGCCTGGAATCCGACCAGATAGAAGTTTACCCTGTCAGTTACTATGAAGCCTGGAACCCGACCGAATAATAGTCAATCAACAATTTAAGGCATTGTGAAGCTTGGATTTCAACCAGATAACAATATAAGGTGCTGCGAAGCCTGGAATCCAACCAGATAATAGTTCACTTCTTTAAAGATACTGTGAAGCCTAGATTTCGACCAGATAACAATATAAAGCACTGTAAAGCCTGGAATCCAACCAGATAGCAGTTTACTCTGTCAGTTACTATAAAGCCTGGATACGACTAGATTATGGTACACCTCAGATTCAAGTTAAGGCCTGGACCCGACCAGATAACAACTTAATTTCTTCAAATTACCGAAGTCTGGATACGACCAGATAACAGTATACCTCAGATTCAAGTTAAAGCCTGGACCCGACCAGATAAAAGCTTAATTTCTTCAAATTACCGAAGCCTGGATACGACTAGATAACGGTATGCCTCAGATTCAAGTTGAAGCCTGGACCCGACCATATAACAACTTAATTTCTTCAAACCGCAGAAGCCTGGATACAACTAGATAACAGTTCAATGTCTACAATTACTGTGAAGCCTGGAACCGACCAAATAGCAGTTAATTTCATATTCCCCAATAAGTCACTGTGAAGCCTGGAATACAACCAGATAGCAATCAGTCTTATTATCCTCAACAAGTCGTTGTGAAGCCTAGATCCCGACCAGATAACAACTCGCTTTCAAGAGATAACTCCCCAATAGAGTAATGGACAACCGAAGCTCCTAGAATCTAATCCCCTAAAGCATTCCCCAGCGGACTCCTTCTCAGACAACAGGAACAGGAATCCCCATAAAGAGACTTCTTATGAAGTCAGCATCTACTTTGGATGGGATCTCTAAGCCCATCTCTGACGACTCTCCATCATGTTCTGTGGATGGCATCTTTAAGCCCATCTCCTACAGTCTCCTATCATCTTTTCCAAATGGCATCTATAAGCCCATTCCTGATATTATTCACCAACATTATCACTTCAGACGAGTGCAAATTTTTGGGCACTCTAGTGTTCAATCATCTTCCACCTTCAGATCACGAAAGGTAGACAAGCCAATCTACATCCTCAGGTTTAAGAAGATTGAATAGGGGCAACTGTTGTACCCCAAAATTTTCCCTCTCATGTTCTCCAAGGTCTTCCCCTACATGGTTGGTCACAAACCTTTGCCTAAAGAAAAGGAAAATTTGTGAGTGATGTTTTTAAGTTTCCTTCGATTGGCATATCCAAAATGCCTTTTGATTGGCATCTCCAAAATTCCTTTCGATTGGCATCTCCAAAATGCCTTTTGATTGGCATCTCCAAAATGCCTTTCGATTGGCATCTCCAAAATGCCTTTCGATTGGAATTGTAACAATGTCCTTCGATTGACATATTAACAAGTACCCTTCATTTGGTATCTGGACAAAGGTCCTTCGATTGGCATGGAAAAGGGTCTTTCGAATGGCATTTCAGTATAAAATTTCAAGAGAACCATCAAGGCCAAGGGATGGTCGAAGGGATTCTAATAAGGAAAATTCTGAATAGATTCGAATTGGACTTTGAAGTTGGCAAAGAAGGCAGATTCGAAGGAGCTTCATCAGAGCCATTTGAAGGAGCTCCATCAGAGCCGTTAGAAGGAGATGAATCAAGGCCATTCGAAGGAAGCCATCAACCCATTCGAAAGAGAGCATTCGAAGGCCAGCACATCCACATACATTAAAAATTCAAAAAAAGGACAAGATCCCATGTGTTTGGCCAATGTTACAAATTCTCATTCATTGATTTCAAACACATAATCAAGGATGTTTAAACCTTTGCCTTCTTGTCCCCCCTCCTAATCTATATAAGCAGCATGCTTGCAAACAAAAAATAGGAGATGGCCTAGAAAAAGAGAATACTCACACCACCATATACAGGATCAAAATTCTGACTAGTTTTCTTTGTAGGCATCCTCAATCCAGACAAAGAATATATCTGTGTTCTTGAGATTCCCAAGAATCTGTTCCAAGCCAAGCCACGCTCAGATCGAAGCATCTCTAGTTGGAATAAAATCACGCCATCGAAAGGCATGACATGATCTGCCTTTGAAACTTATGGCATAGCCCGTTTCAAGTCAAAATAAGCTTAGGCTAGAGGACAGAAGCTTCGAATTAGAGAGAAAGACCTGGGTTCGATACCCAGGTCCTGCATCTGTATTTTTTTTCCCAGCATTTGCCTTACAGGTTCAATTCAAAGAATAACTCCCTCCTTGGATCTAAAAAGGCAACATCCCTCCTGGATCAGAAATCCCATCCCCTTCACAGAATCGAAGGACAACATCCCTCTGGATCGAAAAGTCCGTTCTCCCTCTGGATCGAAAGATCCATTCTCCCTCTGAATCGAAAAGACCATAACTCTCCTTGGATCGAAGCTCCCCTTTTCTCCCTGGATCGAAGGGTGTCCCTTGCATTTTATTTTTGTTTTCATTGACTTCTTTTTATTTTTACATTAAAATCAAAATCAAAAAAATATTAGGATAGTTGTTTTTCCAACTATATTAATTTTGTAAATAAATAAATTAATTATTTTAACATCTTTTTTTCTTAAAATTAAAATTAAATAGACTTAGGCCTTATTTTCTTTTATACCAAAAACAACAAAAAGATTTTCTTTTACTTTGCGCGCATTTATTTAATTTCGTATTTTCACTATTATTGTATCTGTTTACTGGGTGTAATAGATAAAATTAGGATATTTACTATTTTATCCCCCATTATCCTTGTATAATATAAATCCCCTCCCCGAAGCCTTGTAATAGCGTAGGCTTTACAATTCCTGCACTTTAAATTCCTGTACATATATTAATTGTTTAGATGTATGCTAACTAGGATTACATGACAAGATCTGAAAACAAACGGTAGAATACCTAAATGTTTAAAGATAAATAACTGAATTGAACACACTTGCACACAAGCACCTCTAAGGTACGCCCACTTTGGTTGCCTTTAAAAAACAGCCATGGGGCAGGAATGCTTTAGCAAAGACCCATAAAATTAAAAGATCATAGTCCCTCGATGACCCTACAGTTGCCTTCTCGGTAAGTGATTTAGTCCCTAAAATAGAATTGGTAAAGCATCTCCATAAGTTGCCTTCGTGACTGTAACGTCCCTTTGATTGTCTCTTAACATCCAACGATAAGGCTACCTACTCACTAATAGGAGGATAGCATTGTCTAAAGGAAAAGAGGAAAAGAACGACCCTTTTCGAGTATAAAAGTAGATATCTATTAGAAGTTTGCTCAAACTATGTTTGCACTTACACACAAATACTACTTTTCAAAAACAATTTCAAAACATTTGCTTTGTTAACACTCTTGAGGACTGATACAAGAGTTAAACACAAAGCAAATCTCCGCACTAAGGCTTTTCAAAACATTTTCAAACACACAAAGCATAAAGGTATTTCAAAATGAGCAAACCTCTAAGAGCCCATGGAAAACCACAGATGGAAAGAGTGCTAACACCTTCTCTTTCCATAATACCCCCTTACTCAGAAAACTCTCAAAAAGGTCTTTTTCTATTCTTTTCACCCTTTCCTTAAATTGGATAAAAGAAAATACGGTGGTGACTCTTGCTTACCACGACATTTGCGAACAAAAAACGCAAAACCAGTATATATCAGTCGGTTCTGCCACCGTATCACACTTTCCTTGAGGAATTATGATCAACCCTTGATCAATTATGAATATGACTTCAAAATTTTGATGTTAGCCAAAAATCATGAAGTTTGACTGTATGTGTACCATAGTTAACTTTTTACCCAATACAATTGATTTTCAGTCATCTGAGCAATTGACTGAGCAAATTTGTGATGCAAGACTTGAAACTTGATATGAGAATTCTTGGAGACCTATAATGAACCATGAAAGTCATTTGAGACATTAGAAGTCCAATTATCCTTTAGAAAAACAAAACCCTAATTTATGGACTAAGTGTTTAGGAGGTGAGCTTGTCTGATCAAAATCTTGAGAACCCTTGAGCATTTGAGATCTTTTTTAAGAAATGTCTTGAAGAAATGGGAGGGCAAATTTTGGGGTACAACAACCAGTTACCAAGACTTTACCAAAAAGATGGTCCATCAGTTTTCTGCAAGCCGATACAGGAAGGTGTCCACGACAACACTATTCAATGTTTGCTAACTCCAATCGGAACCCGTGAGGGATTACATGGTGCAGTTTAATGAAGAAAATATAAAGGTTTCCCACCCCAATCAAGAGATCTTTGTATCATCTTTACAACATAGTCTCCGGGCCGGTCAATTAAACGAATCACTGGCCCAGAAGCCGACCACTTGCATGGACGAAATCATCACCCGTGCAGAATGTTACGTAAAAGGAGAAGAAAGTAACATGGAAAAAAGAACCAGATACACTAAAGAAAGAGGAGGACCCCGGGACAAAACTCCAAGGCAGAAGAAAGAGAAGAACCGGCCTCATGGGTGACCATCACCTTGGGAAAGGCTCCCTTACTGGTCATCCCGACGACCCTTAGTTTCGGACGAAACATTCACCCCTCTGAATTCCAGAAGGGAAGATATATGGAAGGACGCGAATCACCTCAATCTACTATCCATACCTTGGCGTCCCCTAGGCGTCCACACGATACTAAGGGATGATGCTGATTCCTGGTGCGCATATCATCGAATCCACGGACATCACACCGGCGAATGCCAACAACTGAAGAGAGAAATCGAGAGACTCATCCAAAGGGGAAAGCTATCGTCCTATGTGAAAGGAAATGCTGAACAGACCACAAAGCGAAGCCCCCTAGAGACGAAGGCGACCCGGCGAGACCTTCGAAGAAGAAGGGAAAAGCAAAAGAAGAAGTCTGAGAAGCACGACTCACCTGACATACCCTTAACACTATATCGGGGGGGATTCGCCGAAGGTGGTTCCACAAGTTTAGCAAGAAAGAGATATGTCTGGAACACAATGCTCGTGTCCCAAGTAGAATAGACGAACAAGAATCGAGATCATGGTACTGTCGTGTTCTCTTAAGAAGACGCAGAAGGAATACTGCCTCATGAAAATGATCCCATGGTCATCAAAGTCCAAATCAGAGACTGAAGTATCAAGCGGGTCCTGATAGACCCAAGAAGCTCGGCCAACGTCATGTACTGGGAACCCTTCAAAGGAATGAACTTCGACTCGAAATAAGTATTACCATTCAACGGGACACTAGTTGGGTTCTCATGAGAATAGGTACAGGTCCTCAGACACCTCCCATCCCTAACCGTATTCGGGATAAAAGAGAATGCCAAAGCAGTCAGAGTACATTATCTTACCATTAAAGCATCATCCCCTTACAACATCATAATCGGGAGACTATCACTCAACATGCTCGAGGTGGCATTATCAACCCTGTACCTCACTATGAAGTATCCCCTTGGAGAGGGATGAGTAGGAATGGTGGACGGAGACCAGGGGATGGCATGCAAGTGTTATAAAGACAACCTGAAATTAAAGAGGAGGGTTACGATAACGTAAGAAGAAAGCGACCATAAAGTCAACGTGATCGATATGGATCCAAGGGAAGATCCTAGGGAGGAAAATCTAACCCCATGGGAAGAAACAAAGGAGGTCCAAATCGGATTCCAACTCTCATATATCACCCACCTAGGAACCAATCTTTCACCAGAGGAACAATCAGAAATAATGGACATCTTGAAGAAAAACATTGATCTATTTGCCTAGAAACCATCCGACATGCTCACAAATTTGGGAATAGAAGCCTGTTGTACCCCAAAATTTGCCCTCTGATATTTCTCAAGACATTGCAAGAATAATCTCCAAGTGGCTCAAGATTGCTCAAGAGTTGGACAGTCAAATCATCTCCTAAGGCAGTCAACCTCAAATTAGGGTTTTGTGTTGCATCAAGGTCCTTACATACAAATGAACTCAAGTGCTCACCAATGCCTTAATATGTTCTCAATTTCATCCATGTCAAATTTCAAGCCTTGCAGAGAAAGTTTGCTCAGTCAATTGCTCAAAAGGTCCAAAAATCGACTGTGCTAGGGCAAACGTCAACTGTGACCTATAGACAGTCAAACCTCAAGATTTTTTGTCAACATTATCATTTTGAAGGATAATTCATCATTTGATCAAGGGTTGATCATGATTCATCAAGGATTGCTCAAGATTCATCAAGATTCAAAAGTTGCTAAATTAGGGTTTTGTAGGAAAAGTCAACTCAACTTTGACCAAGCATAACTTTCTCATACTTTATTAGAAATGACCCATCCAAAGCTCATTTTGAAGAGGATTCAATTTCCTACAATCCATCTTCACACCCAAGATCAAGAAATGCACTCACAAGAAGTTACAAATTTGGACATTATAGGTCATTTTTGGAAGTCAACAAAAATACCTTTTTTTCCAAAGCTTATAACTTGAGCATGTAATATCAAAATGAGATGAGACAAAAAGGGTTGGTTAGAGGACATCTCAAGGTTTCTAAAAAGTCCAATAACACCTCCAAAAGTTCAAAATTGAAGAAGTTATGCATTGTTGAAGTTGGGCATTTTTCCAAAATTACCAAAAGTCAACTATCCCCAAAACTTCAAATTTTGATAAATGGGCCCACTTTTCTACACTTGATTTGATCTTGTCACACTACACACGTGTCCTATCTTCAGTCTTGTGTCCAATTATAAATTTTTCTATTTTATTTGATTTTTATTGAATTAATTCATTTTTAATCAATTTAAATCCAAATAAAATCCAAATCTTGATCACTTGGAATCTTTTTGATTGATACAGGTCTTAATTATCATTATGGACATGGTCAAACTCGTATCAAGCCATATCATGCACAAAATATTGGTTTTTCGACAAATTTGGAAGCTTTTTAATGGTGAATCAAATCACATCTTCAAGCATCAATGCACAAAGATTCAAAGCCCAAAACTTGACCTAATGCATTGCTTGATAGATATACAAGTGAGAGGCACGAGTTTCAGGACCTAGAGGCTGAAAAATCACAAAAGCAAAACTTGAAAAAAACTTGAAAAAAGCTTGAATATGAAATCGTGCTTAGAGGCCGATTCAAAGCAAAATCTCAACGCTATCCTCTTGTTGGTCATCCATTGAGTCTGTAGCAATCAAAACAAGTCCATTCACCTCCTAAAACGCACTGTAAGTGACATACGACCTCCCTCTGAACTTGCTTTCGTGTTTCAAGATTTACGCATCATTACCATAAACTAATATCATATTTGCAATCACCAAACAATTTCCATGCTTTCCATATCATTTGATTGCATTTATCTGACCTACAATCCAAAACGCCATTAAAAGGTTTTTTAGGTTTTTTTTAGGGCTTTCCATTACAGGGACAATTGGCTTGTGAGAAGGGTACTATCTTACTCAGGGGAACGAGACGAGTCCATCCATGGTTTCACCTTCCATTTATATGGCCTGAGATGGATTTTGGATTCAACCTACGCTTTTTGCTGCGGATACGAATCCACAGGTAATCCCTGTATAATTATGAGGACAGGGACGACAACGTGTCCCCATCCCTTTGAACCATTCAAATATTCGCGCTTTTCTTTTTCTTTTTGTTCAGGCATATGAATTTGTTTCCAATATATTAATTGTTGTCTATTCCACTAACAAAAGAAGTACAGTGGTTGAGTGGCAAGGCGTGTGCTTGGTAACTAGCAGGACCTCGGTTCGAATCCCAGGTCCCCCAAATGCATTTGTTTTATTTTTCAACAGGTAATTCCATGCATTATCCAAGGCGCAACACATCATACACCATCACCCAGATGCTTGCCAGATGGCCCTAGGCCAGATCTGGTGGTCAGGAATGAAAGCCCACCATGTGCTCTAGTCAACAGGCACACGTGGGAGCCAGAAAAGTCATGCAGGCCTGCTTGAATTGGGCCACAAACTTGCCAATCTTCACCCCTGATATGGGCCCAAACCCCCCTTTGGTTTATTTCTATTTCTTTTTTATTTCATTTATTTATATTGTTTTAATTAATTATTTTTATTATCACTAACCAATTAGAATTTTTCCTCATAAAATCAAAAATCAAAAAATATATTTTATTTATTAAAATTAAATTCATCATTTTATTTTGGTAAATAAATTAATTCAATTAATTTAGTTTAATTAGGGTTAACTTTTAATTTTTTTTTTGCAATATTTAAAATCAATTTAGATAATTAAGGTTTTACTAACTTTAATCAAATTTTATTTTATTTCTTTAAATAACCAAAAAAATCCAAAAAAATCTTTTTTTTCAATTAATTAATTAATTTATTTAATTAACTTAATTTAATTTCCATTTAATTCAAAAATAAACCAAAAAATGCTTTCTTTCAAAAAAGGGTCAAAACCCTAAAAAAATTCGCATTCAATTTAATTTTCCGCACGCGGTCTATTTTGCCATATTGATGTATCTGTTTCCCGGAATGTAATAGTTAAATTAGGACTTTGATTATTTATCGCTTTATTTATTTTCCGCATTTTAAATTAAAGGGTTGCTTTTGGCGATGTAAATACCCGACGCCTTGTAATAGTTTAGATTTAATTTCCGCAATTTAATTTCTGCAATCTATAAACTGTTAGATGTTTGATAAATAGGGAATGCATGACAAGATCAAATGTTTGAACCTAAAATCAACATAGCTCACCATTGACATGTACATAGATAAATTAACCAAAATAACACACTCGCACATGCGCACTCTTAGGGTACACCTCACTTGGTTGCCTTCGAGCATGGTCATTGAGTACAGGAAGTTTTAGAGGCCGCCCTCTTGTCCAAAGATCATAGTTGCCTCGAAACGGTTGCCTCGGAAAAATGATCTAAGACATTAGGGTTATCGCTAAGGCGTCCTAAATATTGCTTTAGTGACCACACGTCCCTTAATCGAATTGACCCTTAAACTCCAACGACGGTGCTACCTATTCATCAATAGTGGGATAGCCCTGTCTAAAGGACATTAGCACAGATTTATTCCTTTTTCGAGTAGGTAGATGGTTCTTAAGTACTTGCTCTCTCAAAACAAAATAAAACTTTTTGCACTTACACTCCTTTCAAAAACAAAAACTCTTTTCAAACCCACGAACACAAATAAAAGCAAATTTTGAAAACACTTTGAGCAAGTACCTAAGAGCCCGTGGATAACCACGATAGAAAGGGTGCTAATACCTTCCCTTTCTATAATCTACCCCCCGGACCCGAGAAACATCTCGAAAAAAAGGAATTTTTCTGTGCTTTTTTCCTTTCCTTGTTGGATAAAATAAAAGACGATGGCGACTCTTGCTTACCGAGACATTTTGCAAAACGCAAACCAGCATTCCAAAAACAGTCAGTTCTCTCCCACCGTATCACAGAACTGGCGACTCTGTTGGGGAATATAATAAGTGGGGTGTACCTTAGGATTAGATCATTGTGTTTTCAATTGTATGCTTTGTATGATTTATATTTGTGGGCTTGTATTGGAGTTTCTATAGATCCTAACCCGGATCTGGGGGATACCCTTTAGGTAAGTAGCAATAAATTGTGAGGGAACTATACAATGTAGACCGATACGGTTGAAGCAGTAGCTACGTTGGTGTGGCACTTTAGATTGTACCGATATCCCTTGTGTTGGAACAAGGAGAATATGGGTCATCTAAGGGGTCATTAAGCACTAACTGACCTTAGAACCTTTAAATTGACCAACTTGGCCATAGAACAGTAGCAGTATTCTACACTCATTGAGACTAAACTCTCGCGATGATTCCGGCTGCAAGAAAAGGTTGCTAAACTGGAATTATGACCGATTGAGGGTAGTCAGTGATATTGAGATCCTTTAGAACCCGGTTACTATTTTTAGGACAGGTTTAAACCAACTGAACTGAAAGAGGGTAGTACCTAAGATCCTTGCCAGCCTGAAATCTATGGGCTCTCTGTGTGACTTGTATGCCTTTACCATGTTTGCTGTTTGTGGATACTTGTGGTGTGCTTACTATCATGACATCATGACATCATAACATCATAACATTGCATACATCTTGCATAAGACTAACCTATTTCAAAGACAGGAGGATTCATCTTTGTTCTGTTTTGTAGGTCATCATGATGCCCATCCGTAGGAATACCATCCAGATCAACTTTGTCCAGGTTCCCACTGTGCTAAAGGAATTGATTGCAAAGATGCCTGATACTACTTCCTTCCTCAGAAGACATGGTTATCTTCTCATCTTGGTCACCTCCAAATTGGACGAGCAGATGATGAGTGTCCTAGTCCAGTTCTATGATCCGCTATACCATTGCTTTACTTTCCAGGACTACCAGTTGGTCCCCACCCTAGAAGAATTCTCTGAGCTGCTCGGTATCTCTATTCTGGAGCAGACCCCATTTACTAGTTGGGAGAAGATTCTGAGACCGGAAGAGATTGTTGCAGCCCTTCATATGACCAAAGATGAGGTAATGGCTAATTGGGAGACTAGAAGTGGAGCAAAGGGATTTCTGACTAAGTTCTTGGTTGGTAAGGCTAATTAGTTCTGGGATAGTCTAGACTTCAAGGCATTCGAGGATATTCTGGCTCTTTTGATATATGGCTTGGTATTGTTTCCGAACTCTGACTCCTTTGTTGATATTAATGCGGTAAAAATATTCATCTCTAGCAATCCTGTACCCACTCCCTTGGGTGACATCCTTCATCAGCTTTATGCTCGTACTGCCCGAAAATGGGGAACCTTGATGTGCTGTGCTCCATTATTGGAGAGGTGGTTTATTTCGCACCTCCCCAAGTCAGTACTGAAGAACAAAGAAGGCATGGGCTGGGCTTATAGGGTTATGTCTCTCTCGCATAATGACATCATCTAGACGATCAAGGGTATGGATGAAGTGGCCATTATTGATCGATGTGGGGAGTACCCCAATGTTCCACTGATAGGAACCTGTGGAGGAATTTCTTACAATCCGTGCTTGGCCTTACGTCAATTTAGGTGTGCCAGAAGAGAAGGACCTCATGAGCTGCTAATGCCTAGTATCATCTTTGATTTTCAAGGGGATAGCGGCGAGCAACACCGCAGATTCATAAGGGCTTAGGATAGAGTTCACAAATCTGATCCACATGAGCTGGGTCCAAAGACTTCACTTCCGATGGAGCCATATCTCAGATGGGTCCGTGTCCGTTCCCAAAAGCTGGGTATGCCATATGAAGCCGTCTGGCCTATCATTGTTGAAGTTGCTAATGAAGAGGGGATTCTTCCTACCATCCTCCATCCTTACATGCCCATTGACATTGGGGCACTGAAAAGGTCTTGGATGCAGCTGAGAGAAGAACGAGATTCCTACCGAGAAAAGTTCAACGAGCAAGAGCAGAAGATCTAGAAGTTGACTAGGCAGCTGGAGAACGAGCAGATTCTCAATGACTATGTCCGCACTGACAAGAAGCGACCGTGGGAGCACTGATTGACCTTTGATTGTTTCTTTTCCAGTTTTTATTTACTTTTCAGTATTTCCATTCTTGTAACGCCCTAAGGGCATCAGTTGAACAATTTGAATTCCAAAGTTTATCTAATAAAGTGTGTTTCCTTTCTGGTTTACAAATTTGAATCTCCCGATTGTCTTTGAAATCATATCATACGCATTTCATCCCATGCACTTCATAACAGGTACCCATTACAAGTCTCTTATCTTCTTTGCTGTTTATTTCAGCACTCATCATGTCCGCTGAACCTTCAACTGAGCAAGCCATCAAGGCCCTACAGGCCCAGAATGCCCAATTCCAAGAGCTGTTCATGAATCTAGCTAAGGGTCAGCAAGATTTGAAGACCCTGATTCTGAAAGAGAAGAAGAAGAAAAAGAAGAGGACAATCCTGTTCAACATAGGTCCCAGGTTTGGAAACAGGCTTCGGGATGAAGTTGATTTGACCACCTCATCTGGAGGGAAAGATAGTCAGGAAGAAAGGAGGGCTCCTAGCCCTGTGGTCTCCGACAACGAGACGGACTTCGACGAAGACCAGTATCCTCCTGCTGAGGATAAATACAAGCAACTGGAAGACCGGTTGAGTGCTATGGAAGTTCAGAAGGTGCCTGGTCTGGACTTTGGTGATCTGGGTCTATCATCTGGGGTGGTAATTCCCCATAAATTCAAGGCACCAGCCTTTGCTAAGTATGACGGAGTTTCTTGTCTGAAGTTGCACCTCCGGTCATATGTAAGGAAGATTCAGCCGTACACCGCTGATAAGAACCTATGGATCCACTTCTTTCAAGACAGTCTCTCAGGGACTCAGCTTGAGTGGTTTTACCAGTTGGACGGAGCCAGTATCCGCAGTTGGGAAGATTTGGCTACTGCTTTCTACAGGCAGTACCAGTACAACTCCGACCTCGCTCCCACGCGTACTCAACTCCAGGGTATGTCAATGGGAACGGGTGAAGGTTTCAAAGATTATGCTCAGAAGGGGAGGGACCTCGCCGGAAGAGTGCAACCACCCTTGGCGGATTGGGAGCTTGTGGATATGTTTTTGGGGACCTTGTCTGGTCCATTTTTCAACCATCTGATCGGAAGTTCTTCATCTGGGTTTACAAAGCTAATTTTGACCAATGAAAGGATTAAGGATGGTATTAAGGCTTTTAAGATACAGAAGGGTACCTCATCAAGCACCGAGAAGAAGCCCTTTAAGAAGGAGCCCAGTGCTGTCTACAGTTCGAGAAGCCAGAGTAGACCTGAACGCCGCCAAGCTGTTAATGCGGTTGTTATTTCAAAACCTGCTGGTGCTCCTCAGCACAACAATCAACAAAAGGACGAGAGACCTCGAAGGCAATTCACCCGTCTTAACATGACCTTATCTCAGATTCTGCCACAGTTGCTGAAGACCAATCTGGTGATTCCAAGGGAAGCCCCAAAGAATTCAAATACAACATCACCAAAGTATAACCCTAATGCCCGCTGTGCTTATCACTCTGATAGCCCGGGGCATAATACAAATGATTGTTGGACTTTGAAGAACAAGGTACAGGACCTGATTGATGCCAAGGAGATCGAGTTCGGAGCACCAGAAAAGCCTAAACAAGATGCAGGGGTGAATGCTATCGGGGATGACGATGATGAAGAGTTTGACATTGACAGTTGGATCTATCCTACTACCAATGGTGGATTAAGCAACTGGACAACGAAGGATTCTATGCCCATTTATGTTATCACCCAGTAATGAACTTTTTGTTTTGAATATGTAACAGACAATGTTTTAAACTTTATGGCCCGGTGCCTTACCCGGGGCACCGTGGCTTCATTTGTGAGGGCTTTATGTGTGTCATTTTCATATATCATTAATAAAAGCATTGGACGTTCTTGCATTTCAAATTTTGCGCTCCTTGTTTTTCTTTTATTATATATTGCAAAACAACTATTTTACACACACTCACATATATAGGTCTACATCCACTCTGGATCTCACTGGTAACGGCTCTGCTACTGCCAGTTATGACTTCGAAAATCCGATCAACTTAGCCGAAGATGAAGGTGAAAATGATTGCGAAGTGCCTTTTGAACTTGCAAGACTGTTACTCCAAGAAGAGAGGGCCATTCAGCCGCACGAAGAGCCGGTGGAATCAGTGAATCTGGGTACTGAGACAGATAAGAAGGAAGTTAAGATCGGTGCAAATCTGGAAGCTAGTGTGAAACAACGGTTGATCCAGATGCTGTATGACTATGTTGAGATCTTTGCCTGGTCTTATGAAGATATGCCTGGTTTGGATACTGATATTGTGGTTCACCGCCTGCCTACCAAGGAAGACTGTCCTCCCGTGAAACAGAAGGTCCGCCGAATGCAACCAGAGATGTCTGAGAAAATCAAGGCTGAAGTTATGAAACAGTTTGACGCCGGTTTTCTAGCAGTTACTTCTTACACTCAGTGGGTGGCCAATGTTGTTCCTGTACCGAAGAAGGATGGTAAGGTTCGAATGTGTGTTGACTATAGGGATCTGAACAGGGCAAGCCCCAAGGATGACTTCCCTCTACCTTATATTGACGTCCTGGTTAACAACACCGCGCAACACAAAGTCTTCTCCTTTATGGATGGCTTCTCTGGTTATAATCAGATTAAAATGGCTCCCGAAGACATGGAGAAGACAACTTTTGTCACTCAGTGGGGTACCTTTTGCTATAAGGTCATGCCTTTTGGACTGAAGAAAGCTGGGGCAACATATCAACGTGCCATGGTTGCTTTGTTTCATGGCATGATCCATCATGAGATTGAAGTATACGTCGATGATATGATTGCAAGGTCCCAAACTTAGGAGGAACACCTTGACCATCTGCAGAAGCTGTTTGACAGGCTGAAGTTGTACAAGCTGAGGTTAAACCCGAACAAGTGCACCTTCAGGGTGAGATCTAGTAAGCTATTGGGTTTCGTCGTGAGCGACAAAGGTATTCAAGTGGATCCTGCAAAAGTTAAGGCTATACAAGAAATGCCAACTCCCAGAATAGAGAAAGAAGTCAGAGGCTTCCTGGGACGACTGAACTATATTGCCCGATTCATCTCACACCTGACTGCTACTTGTGAACCAATCTTCAAGCTGCTGAAGAAAGATCAAGTAGTACGTTGGAACGATGAATTCCAGGCCACTTTCGAAAGGATCAAAGAGTATCTCCAAGAGCCACCCATTCTAATGCCACCAGTTGAAGGGATACCTTTGATCTTATACTTGACAGTACTCGACAACTCAATGGGGTGTGTGCTGGGGAAGCATGACGAGTCTGGCCGAAAAGAGCATGCTATTTATTACCTTAGCAAAAAGTTTACCGACTGTGAGACCCGATACTCACTGCTTGAGAAAACTTGCTGCGCTTTGGCATGGGCTGCTCGCCGGCTAAGACAGTATATGTTGACTCACACTACTTTGTTAATATCAAAGATGGATCCAATCAAGTATATCTTCGAAAAGGCCGCCTTGTCCGGAAGAATAGCGAGATGGTAGAGGATCTTGACTGAGTATGACATCCAATATACGACCCAAAAGAGAATCAAGGGAAGTGTGTTGGTAGACCATTTGGCACATCAGGCAGTGGATGATTACCAGTCTATGAACTTTGAATTTCCGAATGAGAATATCATATTGGTAACTGATTGTGAGACACCTGGACCGGATGAAGGACCTGAGGAAGGATCCCGATGGTCTATGTACTTTGATAGAGCTTCAAATGCTTTGGGTAACGGCATTGGCGCTGTGATCATATCTCTTAAAGGCTCTCATACTCCGTTTACCGCCCGACTATGTTTCAACTGCACCAACAATATGGCGGAGTATGAAGCGTGCATCATGGGTCTTCGAGCAACAATTGACTTAAGGATTAAGTTTCTAAGTGTCTTCGGAGATTCCGCTCTCGTGATCAGTCAGATCAAAGGCGAGTGGGATACGAAACACCCAAATCTTATTCCTTACAAGGAGTATGTGTTGACATTGCTTCCCCATTTTAAGGAGATCACCTTTGAACACTTCCCTAGAGAGGAGAATCAGTTGGCGGACGCGCTGGCTACATTGTCTTCTATGTTCAAAGTCAATTGGGACAATGAAGCTCCCCGGATCATCATTGAAAGACTGGACGAACCTGCACATTGCTGTGATCTTGAGACTGGAGAGGTAATAGAAAAGCCCTGGTATCATGAGGTGAAGAGGTATCTTGAAGCTCAGGAATACCCCGAGGGTGCATCTGTTAATGACAAGAAGTTTCTGAGGAGGTTCGCATCAAAGTTCTTCATCAGCAATGGTATCCTTTACAAGCGTTGAAATTCTGGCTGCAGATACTCAATGTCACGTTCAATGTTATGACACCGTATCTGACTTTCTATAAGACAGTAAATACAAAAAAAACAGTAAAGAACACAGTCAATTGTTTACCCAGTTCAGTGTGCAACAACACCTACTCTGGGGGCTACCAAGCCAGGGAGGAAATCCACTATAAGAGATATTAATTCAGGAATAAACCAACCAGTTTATCTCCTTCACTTAAGACCTACCCAATGCAACTTCAATCTAAGTACAACTTAAACCTGAGTTCCTACTCACTCCCCCTCAATCACAGCAGTGATACTTAAAACAATTTGACTAATGAATTGATGAAGACACTCTTCAAAACATACACTTGATTATGCTTCACAACTTTTTAATCAAGCAACACAAACACTCTTGCTTCACAGCTTTGAGTGATACACAAACCTAACTTGACTTTGCTTCAAAGCTTTAGTCAAGAGACACAAACACACTCTTGCTTCAAAGATTTGAGTGGTACACAACCCTTACAATTAAAACCTATTCCAAGTCACTTATACAATGATACTTGCTTGGATTACAATAGTTAAAACTATACAGCTTCTAAATGATCTTCTGTCAAAAAAGGATTAATTCCAAAACAGCAGCTCTGTTGAATATATAGCAGCTGCATCTTCAGTTAGGGTTTCCAAAAAAAGCTAGGGTTAATTCCGTTTGACCTTAAGACTAGGTCACAAGACTTTATCAACCAGGTTAGGGTTGAGCTAGGTTAACCCCAAGTCCACGAGATTTTCTGTTCTGGAAAGACTGAGTTATTTTCCTGAAAAAACTCAGAATTACCCAAACTGCATAACTGTTAGTTCAGAGCAGGATGTCTTAACATTTGTTATGACATCTGAATTCCTGTCTACTGATTTTGGTAAATGTGATCTTTTTGCAAAATGCTCAGATACACACTCATAAACAGTGAAATTCCTGGTATGTCACAGACTCAGGATGTCTAATGAAATGTTAAGACATCTGATCTGACATTAAGCGCTGTACAGGTAGAGTAGGCTGTACTTTTGATATCTGTTTTACAACAGACACTGAACTATCATACCAGAACCTGCAACACCTTTGACAAACGCAGGTTCTGATTTACTGAAGTTCAGAACAGTTAAGGTTAATCATATACATAGATATCATGAGGAATGCTGTGACATCAAACAAATAACCAATGTAGAAAGTAAATAACACACAAAATTGTTCACCCAGTTCGGTTCAACCAACCTACATCTGGAGGCTTCCAAGCCAGGGATAAAGTTCACTATTAGTAGTATCAATTCAAAGACCCTACAGCCAACACACCCGTTGACAGCCTTCTCACTTAATCACTACCCAATGACACTTTTACCTAAGATCCAATCCTAGATATGAGAACCCTCTCACTCCCCCTCAATCACCGCAGTGATTACTTTCTACAGTACATAAACTGTTCAGAAGATACACTTCCATTACACAACTTGATCATGCTTAAAAGCTTCAATCAAGTACAATGCATACATCCTCTAACCTACAGGTTTCAAGGAGTATGGTGACCATCCCACAGCCCGGGTGGTTCACAACAAAACTAGCCCTAATGATTACATCTTGTCAATACACACCCCTTAAATTAGGTTACAATACTTCTATTTATAACACTTTTTACCCAACTGGATTTGGGCCTTCATATGACAGCAATGCAGCTTTAACGACCTGCATAAAGTAAGCAGAAAACTTCTGCTGCAAGTTAGGTCTTCAATCGAGATTTTCTCCTTATCCTTAGCTTCTGATTGAATCTTCTAAGGGCTCCACATATGCCTTCAATTTTCGCTACTTGTTATGCACTCTATTTGGCAGAATATTCTGCATAACTTCAGGAACAGAACTGCATCAGACTTGACCGTTCAGTAGCTTGATGTCTGGTATGATGTTATGACATCTCTTGAGACATGTTGTTCCAGATGTTGATTTAAATCAACACAACATGTTTAGGCATTTACAATAGGATTTTCAGACTGTTCCTATTGTACATTACATTACATTATTGTTGTTACTATTTGTTTTACATGAAATGAGCCAATCCTAAACGAAGGCACTTACAATCTCCCCCTTTGGCAAATTTTGGCTAAAACAAATACAACAATAGAAAATAAAAGTGTTCAGGATACACACAGAAGGATGTCTTGACATCTTTGGTTGTAACCACACTAACCATCCAGGACCTCTTGAAGCACAGGAGGAAGAGGATGCACCTCATTCCCTCTTAGACCACGAACCATTTCTTGTCACTGGTGGTGGAGAAGGAGGTCCGTGGGAGATAAACTATCCTTTCAGAGGCATCCGAGAACCCTTAAGGAGTGACCAAAATATCTCCCTTGTAACTCAGAACACAGGTCACAACTGTGTTCATAACTCGGATCACAAGTCATAAAGAAATTCACGCCATTTGAATTTCTGCTGAATTTGTGACAAGTCTTTGTGATCAAAATTTTGAGTAGCTGCTGCAACGAGGACAATGTCAAACAGTTCTCCTTTCTCCCCCTTTTTGGCCAAAAATTGACAAAGAAAGCCCTCACAAAACCAGATCCAAGAACAGTTTTCCCAGATCCGTACAAACCCCATGATGGTTGTGAGAGAAAAGAATGTGTGACAGGAGGTTATATAAGGAGATAACAGGTTCAAGAAGATGGCAATATAAAATCTTGGTCAAGGATACCTGTTAAAGTTGTTGCATATTTCAGACTGACTGTGCATGAAATTTAGACGCATTTGTTTGTTTCTGCCAAAAGAACCAGTCCTAATACATGCATAAGTTTGGGTCAAAGCAATTCCTGAATAAAATCAGCCTTTGACCGACTTTTTAGGAAACAGAATACCAAATATAGCTCCTGAATAGCTACAATTACGTGGTGAAGTTATTTTCCACGTATTCTTCTTGATTTCCCCAAGGTTGCAATGTCGTTGGTAATGTCATGACACTTTCTTAGACGTTACCTTACATTCTTCAACAACATCAGCCTTCTTTTTACTTCTCTCAGTTAGGCACAGAGAAGGACACTTTAAACAGCTAGTAGCAAGAGACTAGTAGCCTTAAGCATGTCCATCAATCATGCTTTCTTAAGTGTTGCTGAGATCCAACACAATTACTTTCTACCTTCTTCCAGACAGCAAAATAAGGAAGGAGGGAATAAACCAGAAGACTCCAAAATGCTTCACAAGACATCACAGATTAGTTCTAATACACAAAATTTAGATGCCACTTCTATTTCTTGTAGTAAAAAGAACTCTTTGAACATATGCTGAATATATCAGATTTCTTAATCTGATTTACTTCTTCTGATCTTCCATTCACTAGTAGTTGCTAGAGCTAGTGAAGTCTTTACCACAATAGCATTTCTGAATCTTCCAAATTGCTCCAAAAGTATCAAAACTGCCACTTATGATACCACAGACTTCTAACAATAATGATGTTACAACATCATCTGGAACATCAGAACCTATCTGCTTGGGTTTTGAAGTTAACATCCAGGGGATTGATGCCCTTTTATATTCCCCATATGAAAGGTATGATCTTCATCTTCAACAATAATTACTCACCAGAATACCCTAGAGAGAAATAAACTCTCTACCAAGTTCTGAGAAATAGGTTCAGAATACAGCCTTGCATGCATATTTAGTCTCCCATCAAAGTGCTTATATATATCTTTATGCAAGATCCTAATGAATGCTTAGTCTCCCGTCAAAGTATTCATTATTAGTTAGATTATGCCACCTTCTCAAGGTAGGATAATTATTCTAACAATCTTCTGCTCCATGCATGAGGAACCAACTGGTCCTTACAAGCTTCCTTTGCTGAAGAGGCCCTTCGTTTGAGATGATGTTGCAACATTGATCCCAACCATATGAGCCTGGCTTATACTATGGTTTTGGATGAACATCCATTGCAATCAAAGCACATTTTTCTTGTAGAGGATACAAGAGTACACCAGAAGCTAATCATCCTTTATGATCAGACCCATAACAACTACATAACCTGTTCTTATTCCTATCCTCCTTGGAAATCACTAAGATCATGAGAAATAAACTCAAGCATCTTACAGAACAAGGTAAGATGAACTTCCTTTCACATCAGCTTGATCATACTACTGCCTCTGAACAAAATGTTATCCAACTTCCCTCTTTATGGATACATTGTTGAGCTCTTTACTTTAGACACATAGTAAGTACTCTTTATTTGGAATTTGCCACAGGTTTCAAATTAAGAGTCCTTAGTTTGCTTGCTGTACAAGTTTCAGATTGCCACATTCTGTAACTTGTACTAGAAGAAACTTCATTATCAATCATGAGGATGTTCAATAAGTCTGGAACAACTGATGTCTTCAATAGTTGTGATGTTGTACATCCTTTTTCATCACGAGCTTTTGATTCTGATTTCCACATATTTATCACATAAATATTCTGCTTTCATTATTTATTCAGTTAGAATTATCTAATCACACTAGATGATCCTGACTGATTACTTCTTCATGCTTGCTAAGCATATTTACTTGGCTGAAGACACATAAATGATGTTCCATCATCCATCACATGAGGGGAAACCTGGAAATCACAGCTTTAAAGTCCTTTTAAGTGCATTTAGCTCAGTACATATACTCCCTTAAACTCACAACTGGAGTAGATGACCTGTTGATCGTGTCCTGATCAATTATTTCAAAACAGATGTCTCCTCTTCCAGATCAGGAGTAGGTTCCAAACATATGTACTCACACTACATGTGTTTAGCACCCAGAACATCTGTTCTTCAACAGCAGTTGCATGATGTTCTAACATCCTTAAGAACATCAGTTCCATCTCCTTGGAACACATCATCCTTGATAATCTTCAAGTATCTTTGACATTATTGATAGATTGCAAAATCTGCTTACAAATTCTGTTGAAAATAATAACCCTAGAGTTCTTCTTTCACTTTAGGGGTTGTATCAGAAGCTATGCAGCGGAATAGCAGTACTTCAACAGAACTTACACAATGCTTAATCCATATAGCAAGCATGACACATAAGGATTGAAAATAAATCAATCCTACAAGTTGTTTGCTTCTTCACCAAGCAACTTTCTAGACCCAACTCTACAACCCTGTTAAAAGGAAGCTTTATAAACACATATGATGCCTTATCAATATCTTCACTCCCGCATGAAGGTTTTGATAATATTCTTCTCTGTGCTGAATACAGGTTGAACAATGCACTCCAAAATCTTCACTCCCGCATGAGGTCTTTGAATTTGTTCAAACACTTTCATCTTCCTTCAACATAGCTGATCAGATTGATCTAGTTTCTCCCAAATTGGTCCATCCTCCACTCCTAGGGACCAAACAATATGAACACTACTGGTTCAAACAATATTCTACCTTGTACACAACCGGAAAGTATCCCCCATGGATCTCATCCAGAGACAGACAGGATGCCTGCTCTGATACCAATTGAAATTCCTGGTATGTCACAGACTCAGGATGTCTAATGAAATGTTAAGACATCTGATCTGACATTAAGCACTGTACAGGTAGAGTAGGCTGTACTTTTGATATCTGTTTTACAACAGACACTGAACTATCATACCAGAACCTGCAACACCTTTGACAAACGCAGGTTCTGATTTACTGAAGTTCAGAACAGTTAAGGTTAATCATATACATAGATATCATGAGGAATGCTGTGACATCAAACAAATAACCAATGTAGAAAGTAAATAACACACAGAATTGTTCACCCAGTTCGGTTCAACCAACCTACATCTGGAGGCTTCCAAGCCAAGGATAAAGTTCACTATTAGTAGTATCAATTCAAAGACCCTACAGCCAACACACCCGTTGACAGCCTTCTCACTTAATCACTACCCAATGACACTTTTACCTAAGATCCAATCCTAGATATGAGAACCCTCTCACTCCCCCTCAATCACCGCAGTGATTACTTTCTACAGTACATAAACTGTTCAGAAGATACACTTCCATTACACAACTTGATCATGCTTAAAAGCTTCAATCAAGTACAATGCATACATCCTCTAACCTACAGGTTTCAAGGAGTATGGTGACCATCCCACAGCCCGGGTGGTTCACAACAAAACTAGCCCTAATGATTACATCTTGTCAATACACACCCCTTAAATTAGGTTACAATACTTCTATTTATAACACTTTTTACCCAACTGGACTTGGGCCTTCATATGACAGCAATGCAGCTTTAACGACCTGCATAAAGTAAGCAGAAAACTTCTGCTGCAAGTTAGGTCTTCAATCGAGATTTTCTCCTTATCCTTAGCTTCTGATTGAATCTTCTAAGGGCTCCACATATGCCTTCAATTTTCGCTACTTGTTATGCACTCTATTTGGCAGAATATTCTGCATAACTTCAGGAACAGAACTGCATCAGACTTGACCGTTCAGTAGCTTGATGTCTGGTATGATGTTATGACATCTCTTGAGACATGTTGTTCCAGATGTTGATTTAAATCAACACAACATGTTTAGGCATTTACAATAGGATTTTCAGACTGTTCCTATTGTACATTACATTACATTATTGTTGTTACTATTTGTTTTACATGAAATGAGCCAATCCTAAACGAAGGCACTTACAAACAGCAACACCTGTATGACAATATTTTTCTGCAAAGGTATCTAATGAATCAGTACCTAATAAACTAGAATGTTATGACATCAGTCATGACATTCATTCACACACCTGGTTTTACCAAAAATGCATGCCAATAACTAAACAACTACAAACTCCCCCTTTGGCAGATTTTTGGCTAAAGACCCTAAGCAATCAGAGATAGATAGCAGCAGAATAAATATGACTGTAGAAAAATAGAATGTCTAATAAAGACTACCAAAATATATCTCTCCCTCTTTAGCCACAAATGGGCCAAAGATACATGTTCTTAAAGGTTATACAGTCATCCAGAAAAAGTAATAAGAACAGCAACTAAAAACTGAACACACTTTGCAAACTCCACCAGGAAACAACAACTCCACCAACCAGCAACTCCACCAACCTTTAAGCACTGTCATCAGACTCAGAAGGTTCGGGCTTCTTCCTTTTCTTGTGAGCAATGTCAGCATTCTTCTCTTTGTCTGATGTCTCAACATCCTTAGAGACATCTGGATTTGTTTCAGTATTTGAACTTTCTTGATTTAAAGGAACAGAAATGCCAGGAACTAAGTGGTTCTCGTTCAGAATTCTTGTAACAATTTTAGCTATTGCTTGACGAACATAGGCTGACCCTTCCCTATTTGCAATTTCAGATGGAACAAAAGAAGAAGGATGAGACGGATTACCAGAGGCAGTAGCTTGGAACCTTCCTGCATGCCTTGTTCTCAGCTCTTTAACCTTGGTGGGGTTAGATTCCACTTCTCTAAGAGGAGCGATCTCCAAGACTTCAGAATCCAGGCAGGATGAGATTTCCCTAGAATCTTGATCAGAGGAAGAGGTCGAAATAGTCGTATTGGATGATGATGGTGTTTGAGACATTTTGACAGTCTTAGAAGATCAATAGCAACTGGAGAGAAAATTCTGATAGAGAGATTGGGTTTTGATGCAGAGACGAGAGAAGAAGGAAGAAAATGAGTGTTTGTTCAACTTCTTAAAAGAATTGAAGGAAATGGGAAAATATAAGTTTAACCCAATCAGAACAGACTTAACAAGCATAACTCCTTTAACCCTTGTTTTAAGCAAAATTAATTGCTACAATTCCTCATGTTGGCAAATACCCAACTTACCCCTCAAGTTTTCAAATTGACTTGCATCAAGTGCCTTGGTAAAAATGTCAGCCAGCTGTAGCTCAGTGGCAACATGTTCCAATTTAATTGTCTTCTCTTCTACAAGGTCTCTGATAAAGTGATGTCTTATGTCAATATGTTTGGTCCTACTATGCTGAATGGGATTCTTGGAGATGTTGATTGTACTCAGATTGTCACAGTACAATGTCATAACATCTTGTGTGACATTGTACTCAGTAAGCATCTGTTTCATCCAGATCATTTGAGAACAGCTACTACCAGCTGCAATGTATTCATCTTCAGCAGTAGAGAGAGACACACAATTCTGTTTCTTGCTGAACCAGGAAACTAGATTATTTCCCAAGAAGAAACATCCTCCAGAGGTGCTCTTTCTATCATCAGCACTACCAGCCCAATCAGCATCACAGTAACCAGTCAGAGTTGGTTCACATCCATGAGAGTATAGCAACCCATAGTTGTAAGTTCCACTCACATACTTCAAAATTCTCTTCACTTGATTGATGTGACTGACTTTAGGATCTGCTTGGTATCTTGCACAAACTCCAACTGCAAAAGCAATGTCAGGTCTGCTGGCTGTTAAGTACAACAAGCTTCCTATCATGCTTCTGTACAGACTTTGATCCACCTTAACCCCACTTGAATCTTTGGAAAGATTTAAATGAGTAGGAGCAGGAGTCCTTTTGTGACTGGCATTCTCCATACCAAACTCCTTTACAATGTTCTTAGCATACTTGCTTTGAGATAAGAAGATTGAGTCCTTCATCTGTGAGACTTGCAGTCTAAGAAAATAAGTTAGTTCTCCCATGAGACTCATTTCGAATTCAGCCTGCATCTGGTCAGCAAAATGTTTAACCATAGGTTCTGACATTCCTCCAAACACTATGTCATCAACATATATTTGGGCAACCATCAACTTCCCTCCTTAAGTTTTGACAAAGACTGTTTTGTCCAAGCCTCCTTTTCTGTATCCTTTGTCTGAGAGAAACTTTGTTAACCTGTCATACCATGCTCTAGGAGCTTGTTTCAGGCCATATAGAGCTTTTCTCAATTTGTAGACATGATCAGGGTGATTTGGATCCACAAAGCCTTTAGGCTGTTCCACATAAGCTTCCTCATTCAAGTACCCATTTAGAAAGGCACTTTTCACATCCATCTGAAATAACTTGAACTTCAGAAGACAAGCAATTGACAATAGGAGTCTAATTGATTCCAGCCTGGCTACAGGTGCAAAGGTTTCATCAAAATCAACCCCTTCAACCTGAGTGTATCCTTGAGCAACAAGTCTTGCCTTATTCCTGGTGACAACTCCTTCAGCATCTGATTTGTTCTTGAAAATCCATTTTGTGCCAATGATGTTAGTTCCTTCAGGTCTAGGAACCAGTTCCCAAACTTCATGTTGCTTGAATTGGTTCAGTTCATCTTGCATTGCTCCAATCCAGTATTCATCAGTTAAAGCTTCTTTGACATTTCTTGGTTCCATTTTGGACACAAAACAAGAGTTTGAGATGATTTCTCTAGATCTTGTAATGATTCCACTGTTGGGATCTCCTATGATGAGCTCTTTTGGATGATCCTTCTGAATTCTGATGGAAGGGATCTTGCTAGCTTCCTTTGATTCAGATTCTGTTGTGGTGGTATTGGGTAGATCATTCTGTTGGGTTGAAGTCTCAAAGAATGTCTCAACATTACAAGGGACATCTATTTCCTCATGATAATCATCAATTATAACATTTATTAATTCCATCATGGCTTTGGTCCTGGAATTGAATACTCTATAAGCTCTGCTGTTTGAGGAGTATCCTAGAAATATGCCTTCATCACTTTTAGGGTCCAGTTTTCTTCTTTGTTCACGATCTGCCAGAATATAGCATTTGCTGCCAAACACATGGAAGTACTTCACAATTGGTTTTCTTCCTTTCCAGAGTTCATATATGGTGGATGAGGTTCCCTTTCTCAAGGTGACCCTGTTATGGACATAGCAGGCTGTATTCATAGCTTCAGCCCAAAAGTACATAGGAAGTCTTTTGGCATGTATCATTGCTCTGGCAGATTCCTGTATGGTCCTGTTTTTTCTTTCCACAACTCCATTTTGCTGAGGAGTTATAGGAGAAGAAAATTCATGACTAATTCCTTCTGAGGAACAGAAATCATCAAACTTGCTGTTTTCAAATTCCTTGCCATGATCACTTCTGATTCTGACAATACACCCTTCCTTTTCTCTTTGAATTCTTTTGCACAATTCTTTAAAAACTTCAAATACATCAGATTTTTCCCTAATGAAGTTAATCCAGGTGAATCTGGAAAAATCATCCACAACCACATAGGCATATCTTTTTCCACCAAGACTCTCCACTTGCATTGGTCCCATCAGATCCATATGAAGAAGTTCTAGAACCTTAGAGGTGGTCAGATGTCTTGACTTTGGATGTGACATCCTAGTCTGCTTACCAACCTGACATTCACCACAAACTCTTCCTTCATCAATTTGCAGTCTTGGAATCCCTCTGACTGCCTCCATGGAGATAATCCTTTTCATACCTCTTAGATGAAGATGGCCAAGTTTTTGGTGCCACAGTTTCACCTCTTTTTCTTCTTTTGCAATGGAACACACAGAGGAGAAATTAGTGTTCTCAGGCTCCCACAAGTAACAGTTGTCTTTAGATCTGACTCCTTTCATTACAATTTCTTGTTTTTCATTAATTACAAGACATTCAGATTTTGAGAAATTGACCTTGAATCCTAGATCACACAATTGACTGATACTAATGAGATTAGCAGTCAGCCCTTTTACCAGCAGTACTTCACTCAGACTTGGAACTCCAGGGCAGTCCAAATTACCAACTCCTTTGATTTCACCTTTAGCACCATCTCCAAAGGTCACAAAACTGGTGGTGTGAGGTTTAACATTATTGAGGAGGTTCTTGATTCCAGTCATGTGTCTGGAACACCCACTATCAAAGTACCAGTCTTCCTTTGCAGAGACCCTCAGGGAAGTGTGGGCTATCAGGGAAGTAGCCTTTTTCTTCCATTTAGGAGCATGTGGTACCTTTTTAGACTTAGGTTTGACACCTAAGTTCTGATTAGGGTATCCATGCAATCTGAAGCAGAAAGGCTTTATATGGCCATATCTCCCACAATGATGACATCTCCATCTTTGGTACCTTTTCTTCATATGTCTCTGTTCCTGATGTTGAGAGTTGTGTTGAGACATCTGTTTTGACATTTGCTTATCAGGCCTGATCTTCTTATCTGTACCATATTTCTTTGCTTCCACAAATCCTAGTCCAGATTTGTTTCCCACATTTTGTCCAACCTGAAGGATCTCTTCCAATTTGTCTGTTCCATTAGTCAGCATCTTGACAGATTTGGTCATTTGATTCAGTTGTGAGTTCAGCAATTGAACTTCTCCTTCTAGATGACTTATAGTTTCAAGGTTTGCCCTTTTTTCAGCCTCCAGCTTTATGATGAGTTTTGATTGTTTCTCATTCTGCACACAGACTTCAGCACTTCTGATACACAATTTCTTGTAAGTATCAGCCAGTTCTTCAAATGTCACTTCTTCATCACTAGTGTCACTTTCAGAGGTACAAACACCAGTTAGAGCAGTAACTAGTTTGGCAGATTCTTCTTCAGAATTACTTTCTGAATCACAGTCAGACCAAGTAACAGTCATTCCTTTCTTTTGTTTCTTAAGAAAGGTAGGACATTCAGCTCGAATATGCCCATATCCTTCACAACCATGGCATTGAATTCCTCTGCCTTGATTTCCCTTCTCTTCTGACCTTGGTCTTCTGCTGGAACTATCAATGTCAGAGGGAATGTTATGAACATTAGACCTTGACTTTGGATCTATTCTTTTGATGAGTTTGTTGAATTGTCTTCCAAGCATGGCTATAGCTTCTGAAATATTTTCTTCTTCATCCTCCTTGTTTTCAACATCAGTGTTGGATACAAGTGCTATGCTCTTGTTCTTCTTGTCACCATTATCAGTGATCCCCATCTCAAAAGTCTGAAGAGACCCAATTAGTTCATCCACTTTCAACTTGTTGATGTCCTGGGCTTCCTCTATGGCAGTTACCTTCATAGCAAATCTTTTAGGCAAGGATCTGAGAATCTTTCTCACCAATTTTTATTCTGACATCTTTTTTCCCAGTGCTCCTGAGGTGTTGGCAATCTCCAAGATGTTCATGTGAAACTCATGAATGGTTTCATCTTCCATCATTTTTATATTCTCAAACTTGGTAGTCAACATCTGAAGCCTTGACATTTTCACTTTGGAAGTGCCCTCATGAGTAGTTTTGAGAGTGTCCCAAACTTCCTTGGCCAGTTCATATTGATGTACTAGTCTGAAAATGTTTCTATCAATTCCATTGAACAAGGCATTTAAAGCTTTGGAATTTCCCAGGGCTAACTCATCTTCTTCTTTACTCCAATCTTCCTCAGGCTTCAGACTGATTGTCCCATCTTTCTCAGTTATGGTGGGATGGTTCCATCCTTTGTCAGCAGCTCTCCAAGCCTTTTTGTCCAGAGATTTTAAGAAGGCTATCATACGAGGTTTCCAGTAGTCATAATTTGTTCCATCCAGAATGGGTGGTCTATTTCCAAAAACTCCTTCTTTGTCCATAGTGCCAGAAAGTGATATCCCTAGATCTCACCCAGTAATACAGGCAGGGTGCCTGCTCTGATACCAATTGAAATTCTGGATGCAGATACTCAATGTCACATTCAATGTTATGACACCGTATCTGACTTTCTATAAGACAGTAAATACAAAAAAAACAGTAAAGAACACAGTCAATTGTTTACCCAGTTCAGTGTGCAACAACACCTACTCTGGGGGCTATCAAGCCAGGGAGGAAATCCACTATAAGAGATATTAATTCAGGAATAAACCAACCAGTTTATCTCCTTCACTTAAGACCTACCCAATGCAACTTCAATCTAAGTACAACTTAAACCTGAGTTCCTACTCACTCCCCCTCAATCACAGCAGTGATACTTAAAACAATTTGACTAATAAATTGATGAAGACACTCTTCAAAACATACACTTGATTATGCTTCACAGCTTTTTAATCAAGCAACACAAACACTCTTGCTTCACAGCTTTGAGTGATACACAAACCTAACTTGACTTTGCTTCAAAGCTTTAGTCAAGAGACACAAACACACTCTTGCTTCAAAGCTTTGAGTGGTACACAACCCTTACAATTAAAACCTATTCCAAGTCACTTATCACAATGATACTTGCTTGGATTACAATAGTTAAAACTATACAGCTTCTAAATGATCTTCTGTCAAAAAAAGGATTAATTCCAAAACAGCAGCTCTGTTGAATATATAGCAGCTGCATCTTCAGTTAGGGTTTCCACAAAAAGCTAGGGTTAATTCCGTTTGACCTTAAGACTAGGTCACAGGACTTTATCAACCAGGTTAGGGTTGAGCTAGGTTAACCCCAAGTCCACGAGATTTTCTGTTCTGGAAAGACTGAGTTATTTTCCTGAAAAAACTCAGAATTACCCAAACTGCATAACTGTTAGTTCAGAGCAGGATGTCTTAACATTTGTTATGACATCTGAATTCCTGTCTACTGATTTTGGTAAATGTGATCTTTTTGAAAAATGCTCAAATACACACTCATAAACAGCAGCACCTGTATGACAATATTTTTCTGCAAAGGTATCTAATGAATCAGTACCTAATAAACTAGAATGTTATGACATCAGTCATGACATTCATTCACACACCTGGTTTTACCAAAAATGCATGCCAATAACTAAACAACTACAAGCGTAACCATGATTCGACCTTACTGCGTTGTGTGGATAAGAATGAAGTAGAAAGAATCATGACAGAGTTACATGAAGGTACTTTCAGAACTCATTCCAGTGGACACACCATGGCCACGAAAATCCTTCGGACAGGATATTATTGGTCCATAATGGAAGCTGACTGTTATCAGCATTCTCGGACATGTCACAAGTTCCAGGTCTATGCTGATAAGGTGCACATACCTCCAGTCCCTCTGAAAATCTGGACAACACCTTGGCCTTTTTCAATGTGGGGCATTGATATGATCGACGAGATCAGACCTACGGCATCCAACGGGAATCGTTTCATCCTGGTAGCAATTGATTACTTTACGAAGTGGGTTGAAGCAGCTTCCTTTGCTACTGTGACCAAGAACGTCGTAGCACGATTCATTCGGCACAATCTGATCTGTCGATGCGGTGTACCAGAGAGGATCATTACGGACAATGTACCAATCTCAACAACAAGATGATCACTGAGCTCTGCGAGCAATTCAAGATACAACATCATAACTCTTCTCCCTACCGGCCGAAGATGAATGGGGCTGTCAAAGCGGCTAATAAGAACATTAAGAAGATTGTGCAGAAGATGACAATGACATACAAAGACTGGCATGAGATGTTACCATTTGCTCTTCATGGGTACCGTACCTCAGCGCGGACGTCAACAGGGGCAACACCCTATTCCTAGGTATATGGTATGGAGGAAGTATTGCCTATTGAAGTTCAGGTACCCTCTCTTCGGATCATGAAGGATGCAGGTTTGAGTGAAGATGACTTGATTCAGACCCGGCTTGATTAGCTGAACCTAATCGACAAAAAGAGACTTACTGCTATTTGTCATGGTCAGATGTATCAAAAACAAATGATCAAGGCATTTAACAAGAAAGTCAGACGACAAGAGTATTAAGTTGGGGACCTGGTAATCAAGCGCATTATCTTACCTCAAGGTGATCCCAGGGGCAAATGGACCCCTACGTACGAAGGGCCATTTGTGGTTAAGAACATTTTCTCGGAAGGAGCTATGATTCTAACCACCATGGATGGTGACGACCTTCCTCACCCCATCAATGCAGACATAGTGAAAAGATACTGTGCATAATTAAAGACCCGCTAGATTGACTGGCCTAGGCAAAAATAAGGGCTTCCCGGCGAACCAAAAGGGTTCGGGCAAAAATAAGGGATGAAAATGAAAAATCTGTACACCCGGCAAGTCGAAAACCTGAAAAGGCGGCTTGGGCAAAAAAGGGTATCCCGGTGGACTGAAAACCCGAAAGGGCGGTCCAGGCAAAAATTAGGGATAAGCGTAACACTATGTCTCATTGGATCACCTCGCACCCAGACTTCAGTATCAACTATCAAACTCAGACGACACTAATCAATCTGATCTACCTTTAACCAGTAGCAAAGAGATGAGATGCTTGAAGATATAAAGGCAATAACAGAGTTGGAACCCAGTGGGATTATTCACATAGCTGTTTTGTTTAGTTTTTCACAAACTGTGTAAATTCTATTATTCGGCGGCGTTCCCTTACTAGGACATCAGCCTCTAGTACAAAAACGCCTATTTACAGGCCAAACTTCAAAATCAATACAATTCATTTTCAAAGAAATTTCAACATGTTTTTCCTTTATCTGTTTTGTTTTGCAAAGAACGTCCAAGGTTCATTTTTGATATATGCATTTGACATTAATTGCTGCTCATAAATATTTACATGCGAAACAAAAGATGAATTACTGGTAATATCAGAAACAGGGGCAATAAGAATTGTCCAAACTGTGTAGTTGCTCTGTCCACCAGGTACAAGGCAAATTCAGCTGAAGAATATGGCTAAGATACCATCACTCCCTGCAGAGTAAAGCAATAATGATAGCTCTCCCCAGCCGAGACTTGCAACTGTGAACGAATTAGCAATGCTCTCCCCAAGCAGAGTTTATCTACCATCAGCATAGAAAAGGCTTGATATCCCCGACAGACTTAATATTCCCCAATGGAGTAAAAGAATGTTCCCCGATAGAATACAAGATTCCCCCAGTGGAGCCAATATTTCCACAGCATGGTCTGAAAAAGCTTCCCCAACGGAGTTGAAGCATCATCCCCAGTAGACTCTGGAAGTTTACCCCCAGCGGAGTACACAAATAAATATCCCCAGCCAAGTTCAAAGGATCATTCCCAGCAGAACTCAGAGATTTATCCCCACAAGAGCCTAACAGAGTTATCCCCAGCAAGTCACAACTGAAAGATCATCCCCCAACGAAGTTCTTTCCTTTCACAAACAAGAGTTCAATCCTCAACAGATTCAATATCACCAGCAACGATAATCCATCCCCAACGGAGTTTATCAGTGGAATCCTCAGCAGAGCATCTCTACCCCACAGAGTAACCTCCTCACCAGTTTATTCCCCAATGGAGTTCTCTTCTCCTGCAGGTTTATTCTCGCAATCACCTTCGTTCATCATCCCCAGCGGAAACGAAGAATTCAACTCTACTCTCCAGCAGCTCCGAGATTTATTTTCCCCAGCTAAAACATCACATTTCCATACATCATGATACATGCATATACGTATCATATAATACAATCTCATTTATGTTGAGAACATCATTGCTTGATCCATATCATGCATTGCATATGACTGACCTTTGCCTTTCAGGAAAGATGCAGTTAAATTCTCAACTATGTCAAAGGCCCCCTCTGGTCCAGTTAAATCGATTCCTAAAGATTTTTCTGATGCCGATCCAGTCAAAGGCCCCCTTTGGTCCAGTTAAATCGATTCCTAAATATTTTTCTAATGCCAATCCAGTCAAAGAAGACAAGACCTCCTCTGGTCCAGTTAAATTGATTCCTAAAGATTTTTCTGATGCCAATCCAGTCAAAGAAGACAAGACCTCCTCTGGTCCAGTTAAATCGATTCCTAAATATTTTTCTGATGCCGATCCAGTTGAAGTTATCCCAAGACCTTATCTGGTCCAGTCAAATCGATTCCTAAAGATTTATCTGATGCCGATCTAGTCAAAGGCCCCCTCTGGTCCAGTTAAATCGATTCCTAAATATTTTTCTGATGCCAATCCAGTCAAAAAAGACAAGACCTCCTCTGGTCCAGTTAAATCGATTCCTAAAGATTTTTCTGATGCCAATCCAGTCAAAGAAGACAAGACCTCCTCTGGTCCAGTTAAATCGATTCCTAAAGATTTTTCTGATGCCAATCCAGTCAAAGAAGACAAGACCTCCTCTGGTCCAGTTAAATCGATTCCTAAAGATTTTTCTGATGCCAATCCAGTCAAAGAAGACAAGACCTCCTCTGGTCCAGTTAAATTGATTCCTAAAGATTTTTCTTATGCCAATCCAGTCAAAGAAGACAAGACCTCCTCTGGTCCAGTTAAGTAAATTCCTAAATATTTTCCTGACCCAGTCAGAGTTACTCCAAGACCTTGTCTGGTCCAGTTAAATCGATTCCTAAAGATTTTTCTGATGCCGATCCAGTCAAAGTCAATCCAAGATCTCCTCTGGTTCAGTTAGATCACCGATAAGATCTCCCTGACTCGTATTCCAGTTGAAGTTCAGACCATCTATCAACAATCTCCAAATGGCATCTGTAAGCCCATTCCCGACATCACAATGCTGATACCATGTCATGCGAGTGCAAATTTCTGGGCACTCTAGTGTTCAATCGTCTTCCACCTTCGGATCACGAAAGGCCCGAAAGCCAATCTATATCCTCAGGTTTAAGAATATTGAACAGGGGCAGCTGTTTTACCCCAAAATTTGCCCTCTCATATTTCTTAAGACATTTCAAGAATAATCTCCAAGTGGCTCAAGATTGCTCAAGAGTTGGACAGTCAAATCATCTCCTAAGGCAGTCAACCTCAAATTAGGGTTTTGTGTTGCATCAAGGTCCTTACATCCAAATGACCTCAAGTGCTCCCCAATGACTTAATATGTTCTCAAGTTCATCCATGTCAAATTTCAAGCCTTGCAGAGAAAGTTTGCTCAGTCAATTGCTCAAAAGGTCCAAAAATCGACCGTGCTAGGACAAAAGTCAACTGTGACCTATAGACAGTCAAAACTCAAGATTTTTTGTCAACATTCTCATTTTGAAGGATAATTAATCATTTTATCAAGGTTTGATCATGATTCATCAAGGATTGCTCAAGATTCATCAAGATTCAAAAGTTGCTAAATTAGGGTTTTGTAGGAAAAGTCAACTCAACTTTGACCAAGCATAACTTTCTCATACTTTATGAGAAATGACCCATCCAAATCTCATTTTGAATAGGATTAAATTTAATACAATCCATCTTCACACCCCAAGATCAAGAAATGCACTCACAAGAATTTACAAATTTGGACATTATAGGTCATTTTTGGAAGTCAACAAAAACACCTTTTTTGCCAAAGCTTATAACTTGAGCATGGAATATCAAAATGAGATGATACCAAAAGGGTTGGTTAGATAACATCTCAAGGTTTCAAAAAAGTCCAAGAACACATCCAAATGTTCAAAATTGAAGAAGTTATGCATTGTTGAAGTTGGGCATTTTTCCAAAATTGCCAAAAGTAAACTATCCCCAAAACTTCAAATTTTGATAAATGGGCCCACTTTTTTCCACTTGATTTGATCTTGTCACACTACACACGTGTCCTATCTTGAGTCTTGTGTACAATTATTAAATTTTCTATTTTATTTGATTTTTATTGAATGAATTCATTTTTAATCAATTTAAATCCAAATCTTGATCACTTGGAATCTTTTTGATTGATACAGGTCTTAATTATCATTATGGACATGGTCAAACTCGTATCAAGCCATATCATGCACAAAATATTGGTTTTTGGACAAATTTGGAAGATTTTTAATGGTGAATCAAATCACATCTTCAAGCATCAATGCACAAAGATTCAAAGCCGAAAACTTGACCTAATGCATTGCTTGATAGATATACAAGTGTGAGGCACGAGTTTCAGGACCTAGAGGCTGCAAAATCACAAAAGCAAAACTTGAAAAAAACTTGAAAAAAGCTTGAATCTGAAATCGTGCTTAGAGGCCGATTCAAAGCAAAATATCAATGCTATCCTATTGCTGGACATCCATTGAGTCTGTAGCAATCAAAAGCAAGGCCATTCACCTCCTAAAACGCACTGTAAGTGACATACGACCTCCCTCTGAACTTGCTTTCGTGTTTCAAGATTTACGCATCATTACCATAAAATAATAGCATATTTGCAATCACCAAACAATTTCCATGCTTTCCATATCGTTTGATTGCATTTATCTGACCTACAATCCAAAACGCCATTAAAAGGTTTTTTAGGGTTTTTTTAGGGCTTTCCATTACAGGGACAATTGGCTTGTGAGAAGGGTACTATCTTACTCAGGGGAACGAGACGAGTCCATCCATGGTTTCACCTTCCATTTATATGACCTGAGATGGATTTTGGATTCAACCTACGCTTTTTACTGCGGATACGAATCCGCATGTAATCCCTGTATAATTCTGAGGACAGGGACGACAACGTGTGCCCATCCCATTGAACCATTCAAATATTCGCGCTTTTTTTTTCTTTTTGTTCAGGCATATGAATTTGTTTCAATATATTAATTGTTGTCTATTCCACTAACAAAAGAAGTACAGTGGTTGAGTGGCAAGGCATGTGCTTGGTAACTAGCAGGACCTGGGTTCGAATCCCAGGTCCCCCAAATACATTTGTTTTATTTTTCAACAGGTAATTCCATGTATTATCCAAGGCGCAGCACATCATACACCATCACCCAGATGCTTGCCAGATGGCCCTAGGCCAGATCTGGTGGTCAGGAATGAAAGTCCACCATGTGCTCTAGCCAGCAGGCACACGTGGGAGCCAGAAAAGTCATGCAGGCCTGCTTGAATTGGGCCACAAACTTGCCAATCTTCACCCCTGATCTGGGCCCAAACCCCCCTTTGGTTTATTTCTATTTCTTTTTTATTTCATTTATTTAGATTGTTTTAATTAATTATTTTTATTATCACTAACCAATTAGAATTTTTCCTCATAAAATCAAAAATCAAAAAATATATTTTATTTATTAAAATTAAATTCATCATTTTATTTTGGTAAATAAATTAATTCAATTAATTTAGTTTAATTAGGGTTAACTTTTAATTTTTTTTTTGCAATATTTAAAATCAATTTAGATAATTAAGGTTTTACTAACTTTAATCAAATTTTATTTTATTTCTTTAAATAACCAAAAAAAAATCCAAAAAAATCTTTTTTTTTTCAATAAATTAATTAATTTATTTAATTAACTTAATTTAATTTCCATTTAATTCAAAAATAAACCAAAAAATGCTTTCTTTCAAAAAAGGGTCAAAACCCTAAAAAAATTCGCATTCGATTTAATTTTCCGCACACGATCTATTTTGCCATATTGAAGATCTGTTTCCCGGAATGTAATAGTTAAATTAGGACTTTGACTATTTATCGCTTTATTTATTTTCCGCATTTTAAATTAAAGGGTTGCTTTTGGCGATGTAAATACCCGACGTCTTGTAATAGTTTAGATTTAATTTCCGCAATTTAATTTCTGTAATCTATAAACTGTTAGATGTTTGATAAATAGGGAATGCATGACAAGATCAAATGTTTGAACCTAAAATCAACATAGCTCACCATTGACATGTACAGAGATAAATTAACCGAAATAACACACTCGCACATGCGCACTCTTAGGGTACACCTCACTTGGTTGCCTTCGAACGTGGTCATTGAGTACAAGAAGTTTTAGAGGTCGCCCTCTTGTCCAAAGATCATAGTTGCCTCGAAACGGTTGCCTCGAAAAAATGATCTAAGACATTAGGGTTACCGCTAAGGCGTCCTAAACATTGCTTTAGTGACCACACGTCCCTTAATCAAATTGACCCTTAAACTCCAACGACGGTGCTACTTATTCATCAATAGTGGGATAGCCCTGTCTAAAGGACATTAGCACATATTGATTCTTTTTTCGAGTAGGTAGATGGTTCTTAAGTACTTGCTCTCTCAAAACAAAATAAAACTTTTCGCACTTACACTCCTTTAAAAAACAAAAACTCTTTTCAAACCCACGAACACAAAGAAAAGCAAATTTTGAAAACACTTTGAGCAAGTACCTAAGAGCCCGTGGATAACCACGGATAGAAAGGGTGCTAATACCTTCCCTTTCTATAATCTACCCCCCGGACCCGAGAAACATCTCGAAAAAAGGAATTTTTCTGTGCTTTTTTCCTTTCCTTGTTGGATAAAATAAAAGACGGTGGCGACTCTTGCTTACCGAGACATTTTGCAAAACGTAAACCAACATTCCAAAAATAGTCAGTTCTCTCCCACCGTATCCCAAAGCCAACCCAGACAAATTCCAAACAATCATCGACATGAGAAGTCTAACATCCATCCGTGGAGTCCAACAACTAACCAATTGTTTGGCCACTTTATCTCGTTTTTTGTCTTGTGCAGAGGACAAGTCAATTCATTTCTTTGCAGCAATAAAAAATAAGGCAGACTTTGAATGGAATGATGATGCAAAAAGGCTTTCCTCAAAGTGAAGCAGTTCCTTTCAACTCCGCCTATAGTGATTCGACCCAAGGAAAATACACCACTGGTACTTTACCTAGCCATGTCAGACAAAGCCATCAGCTCAGTCCTAGTACAAGATGGGGAGACCGGCAAGAGGTCAGTTTATTTCGTCAGTAAGGTATTACGAGGAGCAGAATTAGATATCGGAAGATTGAATGTTTGGCTATGGAATTAGTAACGACAACAAGGAAACTCAGGCATTAATTCCAAGGTCACCCCATCCTAGTAAGAACCAATTTCCATATCAAACAAATTCTAAAGAAGCCGGATATGGCAGGGCGCATGGTGGCATGGGCGGTGGAACTCTCAAAAAATGACATAGAGTTCACCCCATGCACCAGCATAAAATCTCAAGTCTTGGCCTATTTCGTGGTCGAATTAAGCGCCCTGGCAAATGAAGAATCATCTGCAAGATGTGCCCTATCAGTTGATGGGTCATCCAACCTGAGAGGTAGTGGAGCCGATGTCGTACTAGAGGGATACGGGGACTTGGTCCTAGATTACTAATTGTGCTTCAATTTCCAAACCAACAACAACCAAGATGAATACGAGGCCTTGGTCGCTGGGATGAAGCTAGCCAAAAAAGTCATCATCACTCACTTATTAGTCAGAACCGACTCCCAACTAGTGGTCAGACATGTATGAGGCGAATTCCAGACCAGAGATCCCATACTACAAAAGTACCTACAACAAGTCGTTCAACTATAAAAAGAGTTTCAAGAATTCGAGACATGCCATGTGCCCAGGGAGGAAAACGCTCGAGCCGACTTGTTAGCCGTTTGGCTAGCACGAAGGGCTCGAGTTTAAACAAGACGGTGATCCAAGAGACACTGGAATTACCAAGCATAAAGAAGGAAGAAATTCTCACAGTCAAAGAAAGAGCAGGGTGGATGACTCCTATAATCAAGTACTTACTACAGGACCATCTACCACCTGACTAAGAGAAAGCAATGTGCTTAAAGAATATTTCAACAAGGTATCTTATGGTATCAAATAAGCTGTATAAAACGGGAAGAACAACCCCATGTTACACTGTGTTCTAGAAGAAGAAATGAGGTTAATAATCAAGGAGATGCACGAAGGTATATACGGTAGCCACATAGGTGGTTGGGCATTATCCGACAGAATATTGAGAGTCGAATACTATTGGCCGACCATGATCCAAGACTGTGTTTGCTTTGTAAGTCAGTGAGTAAAATTCCAAACACATGCACCATTTATCCATACCCTGACTGAATTGCTTCATTTAGTGATACCCCCATGGCCTTTTCATTAATGGGGAGCAGACATACTAGGACCTTTTCTGGTTGCACCAGGGCAACTCAAATTCTTGATCGTAGTCGTTGATTATTTCACAAAATGGATAGAGGCAGATGTCGTATCAAGAACCACAACTAAAAGAGTGAGAAGGTTTTACTGGAGAAACATCATTTGCAGGTTAAGATAACCACGGGCCATCGTTTCTGACAATGGCACCCAATTCGCCAGCACAGCGTAACATAGTTTTATAAGGAGCTCGGCATCACCAATTGCTTCATCCCATTAGAGCACCCTCAAGCGAATGGGCAAGAAGAATCAACTAACAAAGGGATCCTAAGCGGAATGAAGAAAAAGTTGGACGAAGCAAAATGACTGTGGGCTGATTACCTCTATGAGATCTTATGGTCCTCCATTTAGGATGGTATATGGAGCAAACACGATGATCCCAGTAGAAGTCAATACCCAACATGGAGGAGAATGAGCTTTAAAGAAAAAACCAACAAGGAACATCTGGACAATGAATTTGATTTACTCGATGAAATCAAGGACAATGTGCATATACAAGAAGTAGCGACCAAACAGAGGATAGGCCGACGAATCAACATGTAAGTCAAGCAAACAAGCTTTTTAAAGGGGATATGGTTCTAAATAAGATCAGTGATCCGATGAAGAGGGGAAAATTTTCACCAAATTGGGAGGGACCTTTCCGGGTAGCAGAGAAACTCAGCAACGGGTCTTACAAGTTAGAGACATTAGAAGGCGTAGAAATTCGTAGGACCTGGCATGTATCTAGTCATAGGATTTATTTCAGCTAAAAAGTGTAAGTATATGTAATGAATAAAATGGGTGTACTCTTTTCCCTGGCAAGGGCCAGTGATTTAACGAGGCAACCCATAAAAGAACAAATAGATTGTCACCTGAAGATCACCTACAGGGCTCTACACCTCAGTTCCATCCGTGACAATCTCAGGTGTAACCCCCATCGGCAAAGAATCTTAATTGGATTCCGTCCGGGTCTTCTTGAGGGTATTCTCTAAGGCTCTACACCTTGGTTATGATCTTGAACCACTCGAGGGTAACCTTCCAGGTTGGAATTCGCTTCCTAGTGGTCACTCCCCTCATGGTACTCCCGTGCAGAAAACTATTTTCAGGCTCTACATCTCGGTTCCCTCCGAGACTATCTCAGGTGTAATCCCCATCGACAAAGAACCTTAAATGAATTCTGTCCGGATCTGCCTGAGTGAATTCTCTAAGGCTCTACACCTCAGTTCTCTGCCTAGTGGTCACTCCCCTCGTGGTACTCCCGTGCAGAAAAATATTTTTGAGCTCTACACTTCGGTTCCCTTCACGACCATCTAAAGTGTAACCCCCATCGGTGAAGAACCTTAATTGGATTCTGTCCGAGTCTACCTGAGGGTATTCTCTAAGGCTCTACACTTCAGTTCTGATCTTGAACCACTCAAGGGTAATCTTCTGGGTTGAAATTCTATGCCTAGTGGTCTCTCCTCTCGTGGTACTCCCGTGGAGAAAAATATTTTCGGGCTCTACACCTCGGTTCCCTCCAGGACCATCTCAGGTGTAACCCCCATCGGCGAAGAATCTTAATTGGAATATGTTCGGGTCTGTCTGAGGAAATTCTCTAAGGCTCTACACCTCAGTTCTGATCTTGAACCACTCGAGGGTAACCTTCCGAGTTGAAATTCCCTGCCTAATGGTCACTCCCCTTGTGGTACTCCCATGCAGAAAAATATTTCTGGGCTCTACACCTCGGTTCCCTCCGGGACCATCTCAGGTGTAACCCCCATCGACAAAGAACCTTAATTAGACTCCATTCGGGTCTGCCCGGGGGCATTCTCTAAGGATCTACACATCGATTCTAATCTTAAACCACTCGAGGGTAACCTTCCGGGTTGAAATTCCCTGCCTAGTGGTCACTCCCCTCGTGGTACTCTCGTGCAAAATAATATTTTCGGGCTCTACACCTCGGTTCCCTCCGGGACCATCTCAGGTGTAACCTCCAACGGCGAAGAACCTTAATTGGATTTCTCCTGGGGCTACCTGAGAGCACCCAAGAATCAATAAACAAACCCGGTTCCCACATGAACATAGGCTAACATCCAACAAATCTGTAAAACATTTCTGGGCTACTACATGCTCATACAAAACGGATCGACAGTGTCAGGGAGGATTAAGGACTCTCTTCTGGACTAATCACTATGCTTCTTTCCAAAACCACGTGACCATGGGGCTACCATACATCCATAATCCTCCCACAAACATGCAAGGTGAAAACAACACGCAAAATGCAAAATAAAGCAAAAATGAAACCAATGGCTTAGAAACTTAAAACGCATAGGGAGATTTTCTGAACAGGTAATATATTTAAGGACATTACAAAATGCACCCACTTAAAAGGGTGACTAATAAATTGTTCAAAACAAATAAAATTAAGCCTGAGATCACTTAGTCACTTCGGCTAGAGAAGCATCATTCCCATCTGGACCATCGGTGACCGGAGACCCATCAACATCCTCCATATCCACCAGCTTGCCATCCACAATACTATCGAAGAAATCCACAGAAGAAATATCCAAGGTCAGATACATACACAACACCTGATCTTTTGCCCGGTCAAAAGCCACATCCCCGACATTAAGCGCATTGATGCGAGACCTCTCCAAGGATTGTTGCAGGTTAGCACGTGACTTCTTTGCCATGTCCAACTCCTTGGAGATCTTGGATTTAAAATCCTGAAGATCTTCATAGCTTTAGGTGAGGGTCTTAGTCTTTGAAACTTTAGCAGCTAGACTCTTCTCCAAAGCAGAAAATTTATCAGCATAGGACTTTTCACTTCCCGTCAACCAGTCGACGTCCTTCTGTAGATTGGCACACCGATCCTCCAAGTCATCCCCAGATTCAAATAGTCCTCGGGTCAGCATATCATAACACATCAGGTAAGAACTCAAATGCTGAGTAATCTTCTGGCACCCGATACTCTTCACCTCGTTAACATCCTCAGTGGCATTGAGATGGTCGTAAAGGAACTTCAACCCATCGAAACAATTAGACCAGGATTTATTCTCACTTGAAGGAAGGGTGGAGCCATTACTGAGATCCTGTATCAACAGTGAGATCTCTTGATCCGCCCTACAAACCTCATTTTCCATCATCGTCTTCAGCTTTTTCCAGGATGGCTCAATAGCATCGTCAATGGCCGGGGAGACTTTGGTTGGAGGCTGGGGCTCACTGATCACGACACCCGACCTCGAGATAACCCTTTTTTTTCTTCTTCGATGCCCTGAGCTCCAGACCATAAAGATCATATTTAGCCTCTGAAGGGCCCCGACTCCTTGCCGAGAGGCGCGAAGTGCGACCATCAACTTCTTTTGCTCCCTAACAGAAAGACCAGTCATCTTATCTGCAAAAAGACATTAAAAGAACGAATGAGGAAAGGAGAAAAAGGTCCATGGCCGGCGACCCATTAAAAAGAATCTTACCCAAGAAATCTGGAACCTCTTCAACAAACAAAGGTAATAGGTCCTTGACCTTGAACAATCGAAAAGAATCTAGAAATTGCAAAGACTGAACCTCGAGATCAGTCACCTTATCGTAGCTAAATCCAGATATGGGTAGAAGGTTTCCCGTCTAATATAATGGAAATTTGGGATGACCGTCAGCAACATAGAGGACCTGGTGACACCTTGGGCCGTAATGAATACGTAGGAACCGATCCTTAAAACCCTTATAATTTATGGTGTAAGCTTGAAGGAAGCTTCTACGAGGAACACCACTGATGGCAACCCAACTCCCATATACTACATTCTTGACTTCAAAATAAGAAAAAAAACTGACCTATGGTAGGGGTCACATCCAATGCTTCAAAAATCATTTCAAAAGCCTTGATAAAGCCCCAACTGTTGGGAAGAAGTTGAGAAGGGGCTACATTCACCTTCATTAGCCCATCCAATTTGAAATCAGTGAAAGGAACACGAATAAACATATTTTCCAACACCCCGACATAGAAATAAAACCACTCGTTTTGTACTCCCTTTGGTTGGGACATACAGACTCGTTCACCAGGGATACACGCCTCCAGAACCACAACATCCTCATTCCCAGTCGAGGACACCTTTCACAGAGAGTGAATCTTTTCTATCTCTACCTCATTCATGTAGCTTTGATCATAACCCATCACCTCCTCGCTGAAAGATTTGGAAATTTCCATTAGGACCTCCACGGAACCTAAAGAATTGGGGTCAGAATTACTTTCAGAAGTAAAAACGGTTAGTTCTCTTGTTTTAGGATTGGCTTAATTTTTGTAAAACAAATAATAGAAGCAATAGTGTAATTTAGAATAGGATGTATAAATTTGCTAAGAAGAACAGGTACAACAAGAAGTCCTATTACAATGTTAGAACATGTTGTATTAAACTTTTTCAACAACTGGAACAACATGTCAAAGAAGATCTCTTGACATCGCACCTGCTGAGTTTGATTAATGAGGTTTAGTTTTTTCTTAACATAAGCAGAATATTCAGGAGAATATTATGCATCCTATGTGGCGCATATTTAAAGATCTAGAAAATTCATGAGGTAGCAGATAAAACCTGGTTTCATGAGGTGAAAAGGTATCTTGAGGCTCAAAAGTACCCCGAGGACGCATCTGTTAATGACAAGAAGTTTCTGAGGAGGTTCGCGGAAAAGTTCTTCATCAGTAATGACATCCTTTATAAGCATAACCATGATTCAACCTTACTGCGATGTGTGGATAAGAACGAGGCAGAAAGGATCATGGCAGAGTTACATGAAGGTACTTTCGGAACTCATTCCGGTGGGCATATCATGGAAAAGAAAATCCTTCGGGCAGGATATTATTGGTCCACAATGGAAGCCGACTGTTATAAACATTCTCGGATATGTCACAAGTGCCAAGTCTATACTGATAAGGTGCACATACCTCCAGTTCCTCTAAACGTCTTGACAGCTCCTTGGCCTTTTGCAATGTGGGGCATCGACATGATCTGTGAGATCAGACCTACGGCGTCCAACGGGTATCGTTTCATCCTGGTAGCTATTGATTACTTTATGAAGTGGGTTGAAGCAGCTTCATTTGCTACTGTAACCAAGAACATCGTGGCACGGTTCATTCGGTACAATCTGATTTGTTGATATGGTGTACCCGAGAGGATCATTACGGATAATGGTACAAATCTCAACAATAAGATGATCACCGAGCTCTGCAAACAGTTCAAGATACAGCATCCCAACTCTTCCCCCTACCGGCCGAAGATGAATGGGGCTGTTGAAGCGGCTAATAAGAACATTAAGAAGATTGTGCAGAAGATGACGGTGACATACAAAGATTGGCACGAGATATTACCATTTGCTCTTCATGGGTACCGTACCTCAGCGCAAACGTCAACAGGGGAAACACCCTATTCCTTGGTATTTGGTATGGAGGCTGTCTTGCCTATTGAAGTTCAGATACCCTCTCTTTGGATTATGAAGGATACAGGTTTGAGCGAAGATGACTGGATTCAGACCCGCTTGATCAGTTGAACTTAATCGACGAAAAAAGACTTACTGCTATTTGTCATGGTCAGACGTATCAAAAACGGATGATCAAGGCATTTAACAAGAAAGTTAGACGACAAGAGTATCAAGTTGGAGATCTGGTAATCAAGCGTATTATCTTACCTCAAGGTGATCCCAAGGGCAAATGGATCCCTACTTATGAAGGGCCATTTGTGGTTAAGAACATTTTCTCAGGAGGAGCTATGATTCTAACCACAATGGATGGTGACGACCTTCCTCACCCCGTCAATGCAGACATAGTGAAAAAATACTACGCATAAACCAAAGACCCGCTAGGTCGACTGGCCTAGGCAAAAATAAGGGCTTTCCGACGAACCAAAAGGGTTCGGGAAAAAATAAGGGATGAAAATGAAAAAAAATTGTACACCCGGCAAGTCAAAAACCTGAAAAGGCGGCTTGGGCAAAAAAGTGTATCCCGGTGGACTGAAAACCCGAAAGGGCGATCCAAGAAAAAATTAGGGATCAAAGCGTAACGCTATGTCTCATTGGATCACCTTGCAACCAGACTTCGATATCAACTATCAAGCTCGGACGACACTAATCAATATGATCTACCTTCAACCAAGTAGCAAAGTGATGAGATGCTTGAGGACATAAAGGAAATAGTAGAGTTGGAACCCAGTGGGATTATTCTCATAGCTGTTTTGTTTATTTTTTCACAAATTGTGTAAATTCTATTATTCGGCGGTATTCTCTTACTAGGACGCCAAACTCTTGTACAAAAACGCCTATTTACAGGCCAAACTTCAAAATTAATACAATTTATTTTCAGAGAAATTTCAAACTATTTTTCCTTTTTCTGTTTTGTTTTGCAAAGAACGTCCAATGTTTATTTTTGATATATGCATTTGACATTAGTTGCTGCTCATGAATATTTACATGCGAAACAAAAGACGATTACTTGTAAAATCATAAACAGGGGCAAATAAGATTTGTCCAAGCTTTACAGTTGCTCTATCCACTAGGTACAAAGGTAGATTCAGCTGAAGAATATGGCTAAGGTACATTCACTCCCTGTAGAGCAAGAAAAGACAGTAAGGTTAACTCTCCCCAGTTGAGGCTCGCAACCGCGAACGAATCGGCAATATTCTCCCCAAGCAGAGTTTATCTACCATCGGCACTAAAAAAGTCTTAATATCCCCAGCGGAGTATAAAAAAAAATCTCTAGTGGAGTTTGAAATTTTCCCCCTGTGCAGTCTGAAAAAGCTTCCCCAGTGGAGTATGGAGAATCATCCCCAGTGGACTTTGGAAGATTGTCCCCAGTAGAGTCTAAAAGGTTATCCCCAGTGAAGTCGCAACTAAAAGATCATCCCTAGCGGAGTTCATTCCTTTCACAAACAGAAACTCAAATCCCCAACAGGATTCAATATCACCAGCAACGGTAATTCATTCCCCGCTGAATTTATCAGCAGAATCCTCAACAAAGCATCTCTTCCCCACAGAGTAATCTCCTCATCAGTTTATTCCCCAGCGAAGTTATCCTCTCCTGCAGGTTTATTCTCACAAACATCTTCGTTCGCTATCCCCAGCGGAAACGAAGAATTCAGCTCTTTTTTCCAGCAGCTATCCGGGATTTATTTTCCCCAGCTAAAAACATTATATTTCCATACATCATGACACATGCATATACGCATCATACAACACAATCTCATTTATTTTGAGAACATCATTGCTTGATACATATCATGCATTACATACAACTAACCTTTACCTTTCAGGAAAGATACGGTTAAATTCTAACAAAATTCAAAGCTATGAAGCTTTTTCCTCCGTTGAAGTACAGACAAGTCCCTAAATCTCGGCAGAGAAGTTTTCTCAGTTGAATTACGGGCGAGTTCTTAAATCTCGACGAAGATGTTTCCCCAATTGAATTACGAACGAGTTCCTAAATCTCAGCAGAGATGTTTTCTCAGTTGAAGTACGAGCGAGTTCCTAAATCTCGACAAAAGTGTTCCTCTGTTGAAGTACAGACAAGTTCCTAAATCTCAGCAGAGATGTTTTCTCAGTTGAATTACGGGCGAGTTCTTAAATATCGATGAAGATGTTTCCCCAGTTGAATTATGGACGAGTTCCTAAATCTCAGCAGAGATGTTTTCTCAATTGAAGTACGGACGAGTTCCTAAATCTCGACAAAAGTGTTCCTCCGTTGAATTACAGACAAGTTCCTAAATCTCAGCAGAGAAGTTTTCTCAGTTGAATTACGGGCGAGTTCTTAAATCTCGCCGAAGATGTTTCCCCAGTTGAATTACGGACAAGTTCCTAAATCTCAGCAGAGATGTTTTCTCAGTTGAAGTACAGACGAGTTCCTAAATCTCGACACCCCAGTTGAATTACGGGCAAGTTCCTAAATCTCAGCAGAGATGTTTTTCTCAGTTGAATTACGGGCAAGTTCCTAAATCTCAGCAAAAGTGTACCTCCGTTGAAGTACGGGCGAGTTCCTAAATCTCAGCAGAGATGTTTTTCTCAGTTGAAGTACGGGCGAGTTCTTAAATCTCGACGAAGATGTTTCCCCCAGTTGAATTACGAACGAGTTCCTAAATCTCAGCAGAGATGTTTTCTCAGTTGAAGTACCGACGAGTTCCTAAATCTCGACAAAAGTGTTCCTCCGTGAAGTACAAACAAGTTCCTAAATCTCAGCAGAGATGTTTTCTCAGTTGAATTACAGGCAAGTTCTTAAATCTCGACGAAGATGTTTCCCCAGTTGAACTATGGACAAGTTCCTAAATCTCAGCAGAGATTTTTTCCCCAGTTGAATTACTGGCAAGTTCCTAAATCTTGACACCTCAGTTGAATTATGGGCAAGTTCCTAAATCTCGACACCCCAGTTGAATTACGGGCAAGTTCCTAAGTCTCGACACCTCAGTTGAATTACGGGCAAGTTCCTAAATCTCGACACCTCAGTTGAATTACGGGCGGGTTCCTAAATCTCAGCAAAAATGATTCCTCAGTTGAGTACAAACGATCGAAGTTCCTAAATATCAACAGAGATGACTCTCCAGCAGAATAACAGACGCCGAAGCTCCTAAATTTCTACTTCTCTCAACAAAGACCAGACTTCCCCAACGGAATCTTCCTCAACAACAAGTATACCAGCTCTCGCTAAGGAATCTCTTATGCGATCAACACTCCTCCAAATGGCATCTATAAGCCCATTCTTGGCATCACGAGACAATTACCACTTCATGCGAGTGCAAATTTCTGGGCACTCTAGTGTTCAATCCTCTTCCACCTTCGGATCACGAAAGGCACGAAAGCCAATCTACATCCTCAGGTTTAAGAAAATTGAACAGAGGCAGCTGTTGTACCCCAAAATTTTCCCTCCCATATTTCTCAAAACATTGCAAGAAAAATCTCCAAGTTGTTCAAAGTAGTCCAAGAGTTGGTCAGACAAGCTCTCTCTTAAGGCAGTCTACCTCAAATTAGGGTTTCATGTTGCATCAAGATCCTTGAATCCAAATGACCCCAAGTGCTCACCAGTTTCCTAATATGTTCTCAAGATCATGCATGTCAAGTTTCAAGCCTTGCAGAGGAAGTTTGCTCATTCAATTGCTCAAAGGTCCAAAAATCGACTATGCTAGGGCAAAAGTCAACTGTGACCCCCATACAGTCAAACTTCAATATTTTTGGTCAACATCCTCATTTTGAAGTATATTTCATCATTTGATCAAGTGTTGGTCATGATTCATCAAGGATTGCTCATAATTCATCAAGATTCAAAAGTTTCTAAATTAGGGTTTTGTAGGAAAAGTCAACTCAACTTTGACCAAGCATAACTTTCTCATGCTTTATGATAAATGACCCATCCAAAGATAATTTTGAATAGGATGAAATTCCCTACAATCCATCTTCAGCTCCCAAGTTCAAAATATGCACTCACAAGAAGTTATTAATTTGGACATTATAGGTCATTTTTTAAAGTCAACAAAAACACCTTTTTTTTTCAAAGCTTCTAACTTGAGAATGGAATATCAAACTGACATGATACCAAAAGGGTTGGTTAGAGGACATCTCAAGCTTTCTAAAAAGTCCAAGAACACCTCCAAAGATTCAAAATTGAGGAAGTTATGCATTATTGAAGTTGGACCTTTTTTGCAAAATTGCCAAAAGTCAACTATCCCCAAAACTTCAAATTTTGCCAAATGGGCCCATTCTTTTTCACTTGTTTTGAGTTGGAATTGTAGCCCACGTGCTCCAGCCTTGGCCATGTGTCCATATCATATTTTTATTAATTATTTTGATTTTATTTGAATTAATTTGATTTAAATCAAAATAAATCAAATAAAAATCCAAAAGCATTGATAACAAAGATTTTGTGGTGATTTCAGGTTTCCTTATACAGCTTGCCATCATCAAACTCGTATCAAGGCATAAGTGTACAAAAAGATGGGATTTGGACCAAATTTGGAAGGTTGTTAAAGGGAATCAAATCAATATTCAAAGCCATTGAAAGAAGAAGATTTGGACAACAAGAACAATCCTAATACATTGTGCAATACATAAGGGTCGTGTGCACACCAAAATAAGGGTTAGAGATCAGATAGAGAGAAAGAACAAAATTTGCAAAAATACCAAAAAAAGTGTGAGATCGAAACAGGGCTTAGAGGCAGTTTCAAGGCTTGGCAATTGTCTCAATCGCTTCCTGGCAATCTCAGGAACCTAAAGCAATTAAGACCACACGTGTTCAAGCCACCTAGTGCACTGTAAGTCAGTTACGAACTCACCCTTTTCTTGATTTCGTATTTTTAAATTTAGGCATGGTTAACATGTATTGATAGCATATCCTTAATCTACACATCATTTGCAAGCTTTTGGTATTACTCAATTTCATTTATCTGACCTATATTGTGATTCACCATAGTTAGGGTTTCAAGCTTTGGTTTAGGGCTTTTTGTTTCAGGAAAAATTAGCCTTAGTAATGACTATGGTTGTGATCAGAAGAGGGAGACGAACTCAACCCTGGTCTTAGAATCCATTTCCATGGCCTGTAAAAGATTTTGAGGGTGGACAGGCTTGTAGCGACGAACCTTTGTCCGTTGGTATAGATGTTTCTGGTTTTGGCCACAGAGAGAGGAAGAAGAAGCAGTCGTGTCATCCTCCCATAGGACCATTCAAACAGCGCGCGCTTTTTTTATTTTTCTGTCCATTGGCTTTTTGTTTTATATATTATATTTTGTTTATATTATACTAACAAACAAAAGCGTGGCATAGAATTCTCTTCAGGAGTTGGGTTCGAATCCCAGACCCCCCCTATTTTCTCCATATTATTTGTTTTCAGGGAATCCAGTGCACATGCCAGCTTGATGACCATCATACACCTCCCTCATCAACACGCCAGATGGCCAGATCTAGTGGTCACCATTGCAAGCACACCATGGACCAAGTCAACGCCAACGCACTGAATCAAGAAAGTCAAATTGGATCAGGATTAATGGGCCAGAATAATTGATTTCTACACCTCCAAAAAATCAGGCCCATTCTCTACTTTTCTATATTTTTTGTTTATTCCATTTAATTAATTATTTTGTTTAATTTAATTACTAACCAATAGAATAATTTCTTTTTATAAAAAAAATCACCAAAAATATTTTTTATCCAAATTAAATTTCAGAAATTTTATTTTTTATTAATAAATATTAATTAAATTAATTAGGTCATTAATTGTAGATAACTTGATTTTATTTTGTAAGTAATAAAAATCAATTAGAATTAATATGTTTTAACATTAAATTAACCATTTTATTTTCTTTCCTAAATTAACAAAAACTCCAAAAATATGTCATTAATTATTTTTCATTAATTTATTTATTTAATAATTAATTTAACTTTAGGATTTAATTTCTTTTCTTAAAAAAAAAAAAAAAAAGCATTTTCTTTTAAAAGGGTCAAAACCCTAGTTTCGCATTCGATCCAATTCACTCGCGCGATTTATTTTTTCTTATTCAATTATTGATGTATCTGCTCCCGGCTTGTAATAATTTTAATTAGGACATTTATTTTTCCGCTTTTATTTTCAAAGGGTTGTCTTTGGCGATGTAAATACCCGGCGCCTTGTAATAGTTAGTTTAAATTCCGCATTTTAATTCCGCAAATTATACAACTGCTAGATGTTTGATAATAGGGCTTGCATGACAAGAATGAATGCTTAAATCTTAAAATGGTTAGATCACCCTTAACATGTGCAAAGATAAAAATAACTGAAATCAACACACTCGCACATGCGCACTCTTAGGGTACACCCCACTTGGTTGCCTTCGTACACAGTCATTGAGTATAGGTCGTTTTAGAGGTCGCCCTCTTGTCTAAAAGATCATAAGTTTCCTCGAAATGGTTGCCTCAGATATTTTTGCCTCAAACAAATGATCTAAGATATTAGGGTTACCGCTAAGGCGTCCTAACATTGCTTTAGTGACCGTATGTCCCTCTTTCGAATTAACCCTCAAACTCCAACGACGGTGCTACCTACTCACTAATAGTAGGGTATCATTGTCTAAAGGAAACAAACATAGAACAATTCCTTTTTCGAGTAGGTAGATTACTTCTTAGATACTTGCTCATTCAAAACAAAACCTTTTTACACTTACACTTTTACGAACAAGTTTTCAAAAACACTTCATTACACTCTTGAGGACAGAAACAAGAGTTAAATCGAAGTTAAAAACAAAAACTTTTTCAAACCCACAAACACAAAGAAAACAATTTTGAAAACAATGAGCAAGTACCTAAGATCCCGTAGATAACTACGGGTAGAAAGGGTGCTAATACCTTCCCTTTCTATAATCTACCCCCCGTACTCATAAACATCTCGAAAAAGGAATTTTTCTGTGCTTTTTTCCTTTCCTTGTTGGATAAAATAAAAGTCGGTGGCGACTCTTGCTTATCGCGACATTTTGCAAAAACAAACGCAAAACACAAACCAGCATTCCAAAAAACAGTCAGTTCTTCCCACCGTATCACATGGATGTTACGTATCTAGCGAGGACCTAGGTAGAAAGGTCATTGGGTAGTGATTAAATGCATAGATCATCAACGGGTGTGTTGGCTGTAGGGTCTGAAAATTGATACTACTGATAGGGGACTTCATTCTTGGCTTGGTAGCCCCCAGAGTAGGTGTTGTTGTACACTGAACTGGGTAAACAATTCTGGTGTGTTCTTTATCTTTTCAATACTATTTTATCTTGCCTGTGTGTTCATGTCAGATCAGATGTCTCGACATTCTTGTAGGACATTTGAGTCTGTTGTGCCAGAATTGCAATTGGTATCAGAGTAGGCATCCTGTTCTACTCTGGGTGAGATCCTGGGAAGGTACTTTCTTGTCATGGGCAAGGAAGAAAGTATTTACGGAAAATAGGTATGAACTTGGATAATTCATACTATTTTTTGGATGATCTCTTGGCAAGCATCATTGGTTATATGTGACAGGTATTGTTCCTGGATGTTGCCATCAGGCCTGCAAATTAGTGGGAAGCTGCTGCATGTAGGGTCTATTTTTCAATCCTAGGTTGCCATGCTTGTACCTGGATAGTGGTGTAAGCATTGTGTTTGAATATTGATGAGGAGTTCATTATATTCCGCTGCATTGTTTCTGATATAACCCTGAAAGTATAAGAAGAATAATAGGGTTGTTACCCTCAATAGAATATATGCTAACATTTTCAACCGTATTAAAAGTGTCAAAGATACTTGAGATTTTACTCAAGTCCACTCATAAATACGTTTATCAATAAGGTTGATGAGAATCAATTTATCAATGATGCTCATATACTTATGCATATTGACCTTTAAGACTGTCAAGGATGGTGTGTTCCAAGAAGAAGGAACTGATGTTCTATGGTGTGATACAGTGGCAGAACCGACTATTTTTACTGGTTTGCATTTTGCGTTTTTTGTTCCCAAAATGTCACGGTAAGCAAGAGTCGCCACCGACTTTTATTTCATCCAATCAGGAAAAGGAAAAAGAACAGAAAAACCTTTTTTCGAGATTTCTGAGTACGGGGGGTAGATTATAGAAAGGGGGGGTGTTAGCACCCTTTCTATCCATGGTTTTCCATGGGCTCTTAGGTACTTGCTCATCTTTCTATAATTGCTTGTGTGTGTGCTTGTTTTGATTTCTTTTAATTCGTGATAACCCTTGTATCAGTCCTCAAGGGTGTGACGAAGTTGTTTTGAAAGTTTGTTTTGAAAGGTGTTGGTGTGAAAAGTTTTTGTTGAGCAAGTACTTAAGATTCTACCTACTCGAAAAAAGATTGTTCATTCTCGTTTCCTTTAGACAATTCTATACTACTATTAAGGAGTAGGTAGCCCCATCGTTGGAGTTTATAAGGGACGTTCGAAAGGGACGAGTACAATCACTAAAGCAATGGGTTGGAAACTTTAGTAGTAACCCTAGAGTCCTAAAGATCTTTTCGGGACAACATTTCCGAGGCAACATTCGAATGGGACATTTAATCTTTTAGATAGGAGGGCGACCACTAAAATCTCCTATGCTTAAGGACTGTTTACCGAAGGCAACCGAAGTGAGGCAAACCATAAAAGTGAATATGTGCATGTGTTATTTTTCAGTTAATTTAGTCTTTGCACATTAGGGTTTTCTACCGTTTTAATTTTTCAAGCATCTTTCCATACAATCCTATTAGTCATGTATCTAGAAAGTTTATAGTTTGTGGAAATTAAAAGTGTGAGAAGTTTAAAGGTCCTAGCTGTTACAAGGCTTTGGCAGTTACATAATTATCTTGACTGAAAATAAAAATACGGAATTTAAAACCCTAATTACTATTACAAACTCGGAGCAGTTACAATTATAATAAAACGAATTAGAATGCGCGCGGCGAATTAAATGCGAGAATGGTTAAAAATCCTAAAAATCTAATTGATGAAAATATTTAGGTTATTTTTTAGAAAAGAATTAATTAGGTTATGTACAAAATTAACCCTAATTTCTAATTATTTTTAACTTATGAAAAAAAGAATTAAATTTCCCTAAATTAATTAAAGTAAATTAATTAATTATAGAAACAAAATATTTTTTATGAAAAAGATTTTTGATGTTTTCATGATTTTTTATTAAATAAAAAATGATTTTTGTGAAAAAAGAAAATAATCAAGAGAATAATTTAAGAAATTAAAAAAATAGAAAAAGGAAAGAATTGGGCCTATGTTGAATTGAAAAGAGGGGGTCTGAAGCTGAAGTTCCCATGCCCATTAGTTCTGAAGCCTAGTAAGCGTTGGCTCCTGTGTGACGTTGACTTGGACGTGCACCATGGCCCTTCATTGTTGAGCATATATCTGGCTGAATGATGGATCCATTGGTTGGCTACTGGACGTGCACGGTAGGCCTTTGGATGAGAATTGCATATGATCTGTAAATGTAAAATAAGAAAATAAATGTTGCTGGAACCTGGGATCGAACCCAGGTCCTCTAACTTACCAATACACTCCCTTTCCAGCTGCGCTATTGTTGTTATTTGTTAACATAATAAAGGCAGAATATAATATATGAAAACAAGGTAAACTGAATCAAAAGCACACAAAGTTTAAATGGGTAGATGAATGATTGCCACGCCACCGTCTTCTTCATTCTCCGTCACCTTAGGTTCCTTTACCTTTACCTATAGACAAAAGTCTGTAGCTACAAACCTGTAAAACTCAAAAACTCACAAAACGCAAGATAAATGAAATTGAAGACCAGAGTTTAACTAGTCATGATGTCGCGATCATCATGGTACCTTATTCGTGGCCTAATTTTACCTGTGGACTAAAACCCTAAAATGAACATGAAAACCCTAGCAATGGCAATTGTCAGTACATGCGCTAAAACATCAATTAAACCTAACCAACACGTTGCAAACATGATAACAAACACAAACATACCATTAAAACATGCTCATAATGTATAAATCATGATAGTCGAATTTGAAAAGTATGGAAAACCGTAATGTTCATACAAGCTGTTTCTGAGCGTGAAAGGACTTGTAATTGATTGGAATAGCTTCCTGAGACGTCCAACAATCGATTGGCAATGCTAGGATGGCTTGAGATGGCCTGTATGACTGAAACCGATTCACACTTTTCTTTGAAAATTTGGAGTTTTTTTCTTCCTCTATCACGACTGCTAGCCCTTCTCTTTTGCCTTGTACTTGTTTATTATATATGCTAGGACGAATTAGGGTTCTAAAAACAGATGATATCTTTGAAAGTTTTGAAGATTTGATTTGATTTTCATGCCATATAATATCTTTCTAAATTGAGCCCAATTATCCCATTTTTGTACCAATCATGCTTGATTCGATTTGTCCTTGATATTTCAGCATATTTTGATTACAATCCTGTCAAAAAATCATATCAAAACAAATCATTAATATTATTTACCAATTATTTGATTTAATTCAATTTTTAATTAATAAAAAATCAAAATGAATTGGAAAATGAAGCAAATAACATGTGAATAAGTAATTGGGTCGTTGACCATGTTATAAGTGGTGAAATCATGAAATGCTAGGCCCATTTGGTAAAAAAAATGCACTTTTGAGCATATTTGACTTTTGGCAATTTTGCAAAAAAAGGTCAACTTTGACATGGCATATCTTCTCCAATTTTAACCCTAGAGAGGTGTTCTTGGACTTTTTAGAAAGCTTGGGATGTCCCCTAAGCAAAACTTTTAGTCTCATTTCAATTGGGTCTTCCATGTTCATGTAATAAGCTTTGACCCAAAAGGTATTTTGGTTGACTTTTCAAAAGGACCTATAATGTAGAAATTCATATCTTTTTATGAGTGCATATTTTGAACTTGTGGGATGAAGGTGAGTTGTAGGGAATTGCATCCTCTTCAAAATGAGCCTTGGATGGAAAATTTCTGATAAAGTATGTGGAAGTTATGCTTGGTCAAAGTTTGGTTGACTTTTCCTAAGAAGCCCTAATTTAACAACTTTTGGGTTTTGATGAATTTAGGGCATTCCTTGAAGAATAATGATCAACCCTTGATCAAATGATGGATATCACTTCAAAATTTTGATGTTGACCAAAATTTTTGACGTTTGACTGTATGTGGGCCACAAGTGACTTTTGACCTAATGTAGTCGATTCTCAAGCATCTGAGCAATTGACTGAGCAAACCTCTTGTGCAAGGCTTGAAATTTGACATGGAGGGTCTTGAGAACATATTAGGACCATGGAGAGCATATTAGGTCTTTGGAGTTCACCTACCTTGATGAAAATGGAAACCCTAATTTGAGACACACTGCCTTAGGAGAGAGTTTGTCTGGTCAACTCTTGGGCAAACTTGAGCCAATTGAGGATCTATATGAGTATGTATTGAGTAGAATGAGAGGGAAAATTTTGGGGGTACAACAACTTCCCCTGTTCAATCTTCTTAAACCTGAGGATGTAGATTAGCTCGTATGCCTTTCGTGATCTGAAGGTGGAAGATGATTGAACACTAGAGTGCCCACAAATTTGCACTCGCATGAAGTGATACTTGATTTGTGATATCGAGAATGGGATTGTAGATGCCATTTGGATGTTTCTAGAGAATTATCGGAGATGGGCTTAAAGATGCCATCCAAGATGTGACGGAGTATCGTCGGAGATGGGCTTAAGATGCCATCTAGAGGATGTTAATTTCCTGAGATATTCCTTCGATGAGAGTCCCTGCTCCTGTCGTTGAGGAGGAATCTGCTGAGGATTGTTGGTGTCTGTCTCGGGAGAAATAGAATTTTAGGAGCTTCAGTTGTCCGTTATTCTACTAGGGAATTAAATCCAAGGTGAACTGCATATCTGGTCAGTGTACAGGCTGCATCGCGACTTACTGGGGAAAGGTGAAATTGACCGAAACTGGTCAGGTCCAGGTTTTACCGTGTTGTAAACCATCGTCTAGAGGTAAGAGAAAAGAAACCTAGATGGTAAGGTTATGAGAAGGAACCTGTATATTAGGGTTACTTCGAAGTGAAAGCCTGGATAGTAGGGATGTGAGAAGGAACCTGGATAGTAGGGTTACTTAGAAATGGAAGCCTGGATAGTAGGGCTGTGAGGAGGAACCTGGGTCATATGGCTACTTCGAAATGAAAGCATGGATAGTAGGGCTGTGAGAAGGAACCTGGATAGTAGGTTGTGAGAAGGAACCTGGATAGTATGGTTACTTCGAAATGAAATCCTGGATAGTAGGGCTATAAGAAGGAACCTGGATAATAGGGTTACCTTAAAATGAAAGCCTGGATAGTAGGGCTGTGAGAAGGAACCTGAGTTATAGGGTTATTTCGATATGAAAGCCTGGATAGTAGGGTTACTTCGAAATGAAAGCCTGGATAGTAGAGCTGTGAGAAGGAACCTAGATAGTATGGTTACTTCGAAATGAAAGCCTGGATCGTAGGGTTGTGAGAAGGAACCTGGGTCGTAGGGTTGCTTCGTGAGGAGTTTGGGTAAAACTGCATCTGAACTGAGAAGGGAACCTAGGTAAGGTTGCTTCAGGATAAGTCTGAGTGAAACATCAGAAGGAACCTGGGTAAGGTTGCTCGTGATGAGTCTGTGTAGGTCTTTAGGAGAAACCTGGATAGGGTTACTTCGGGATAAGTCTGTGTAAAACTTCGACAGGAACCTGGGTAAGGTTACTCTGGGCTAAGTCTGTGTAAAACTTCAAGAGGAACCTAAGTAAGGTTACTTTGTGATAAGTTCGTGTAAAACTTCAGAAGGAACCTGGGTAAGGTTACTTTGGGATAAGTTTGTATAAAACTTCAGGAGGAAACTGGGTAAGGTTACTTTGGGCTAAGTCTGTGTAAAACTTCAGAAGGAACCTGGGTAAGGTTACTTTGTGATAAGTTCGTATAAAACTTCAGAAGGAACCTGGGTAAGGTTACTTTGGGATAAGTCCGTGTAAAACTTCGGAAAGAACCTGGGTAAGGTTACTTTGTGATAAGTTCGTGTAAAACTTCAGGAGAAACCTGGGTAAGGTTACTTTGGGATAAGTTCGTGTAAAAATTCAGGAGGAACCTGGGTAAGGTTACTTCGTGATAAGTTCGTGTAAAACATCATTCGGAAATGTATGAGAAAGGACCCGTGTAAGATTTTTCAGGATAAACCCGTGTGAAGCTGCATTTAGGAGAAACCCGTGTAAGATTGCTTCGTGACGAACCCGTGTAAAGCTGCATTTAATCGTGCAGATAATTACTCTATTTAGTTTTAGGTGCTAATCTTGAACTTGCTGGAAGTTGTTGATGATAACCATCTTTCCTGAAAAGGTACATGATTAATCGTATATGATACATGAAATGCATTGTATGATGACGTTCTCAAAATAAATGAGACTATGCTGTATGCAATATGTATGTGCACGTCATGATATATGAACATGAAATGCTATTGTGACATATCTGAGTAGGAAAAAAATCCCTCACCGCTGCTGGAGAGTAACGGAAATTGAGTTCCTGACCGTCATAGAAAAAGTGGTTCTTCTACTTCCGCTGGAGATGGTGAACCGGAGACGACTATACTGAGGATTTTCCCCTTGTTTACGGATATTCTGCCAAGGAGAGACTCTGCTTGAGAACAACTCTGTGGGGGAATAATTCTGTTGGAGAGAGAAGCTTCCATAGCTGAAGGGATAAACTCTGTCGGGGATTGAGCTTCTGTATTCAGAGAAATAAACTCTGTCTGGGAAAAAACTTTAAGACCCGTTTGTGATTATGAAATTCGGTCGGGGAATATAGATGTCGATTTTATGAAGGAACTTTGCTGGGGAACGTAGCTCCTGTTTGGGGGAGCCGATGTCAAAGCTTTAGTTGCCTCTACTCTGTGGGGAGTGTAGATGTCACAGGGTCGTATGCTGAGGATACGATAATGACTTTGCATCAGGACTTTTCTGCCCCTGTACCTGCTAGAGAAAGTGCTTGCGGAGGCCTTGTGGATTGAGTGTTATCCCAACTTATGAGGTACTTGGTAACTGCTGATCAGAATGATAAGTCTTCTACTGATAGGCAAGTGACAAGATGATGAGACATAGTCGTACACTTTAATCCCTAACTTTTGCCTGGACAGTCTTTTCAGATTTTCAGTCCACCGGGATACCCTTTTTTTCCCAAGCCGCCTTTTCAGGTTTTCGACTTGCCGGGTGTATATATCTTTTTTGTTTTTATCCCTAATTTTTTCCCGAACCCTTTTGGTTCGCCGGGATGCCCTTATTTTTTCCTAGGCCAGTTAACCTAGCGGGTCTTTGTTCATGCGTAGTATTTTCCGACTACGTCCTTGTTCACCGGGTACAGAGAATTGTCATTGTCCATAGTATTGCAACACTACCATAAGATGTTTGATTGATCGTACAAGATTCGTTGCTGGAATTCATGCCCAATGCCCCAAGCGATTCAGATGGAGATCTGCCCCTGGCTATTTGGCATCTTTGAGAGATTCCTTGAATCTTGACTTGACTGCCCTACATGATGGACAATGATCATGCCGTGCCCCCTTGGTTGGAAGTGTTTTTCCACTTGAGGTGATCCTTTTTATTGAGAAGGTTTTTGTTCACTAGATATTTGTCCTGCGAATTTCTCTGCTGTTGAACAAATAGTCATATACAAACAATGTTATTTTAAGAATGCAAAGCTTATGTCTGTCTTGAAGTTTGAAAATTCATTTTTTAGTAAAACAAGTTTTTTTTGTAAAAGTGTGATGTCAACTCAGGATTTATAGCAAACCTTATAGGAGTCAGGATACCTTTTGTAACAATATGCTTTCGAACTAACCCATGCTTTAGCTAGGACTTTTAAGGGTTATAACGTGGCCTGGTTCACGGTTCAAGAAACAAAGGATAAAGGCTCAAATTTTATTTGTACCCAACCCGCTCTTCGTGATGTTCTTCAGTCCTATGCTTAGTTAATTGTGCATTTAGATCCCGTTTGAGTCTTCGCTCTGATATTCCAGTGATGGTTCAGATACTGACAGTTTATTTTGAATAGGCAGTCATTTTTATGTTGAGGGTTTGTAGGACCTCTTTCTTTTTGATTTTGTTATCCCTGTCTTTTGCCTGAACTGTTTCTTTTTGTGATTAGAGTCAGCGGGATGCCCCAGTTTTTTCTTAAGTCTCCTTCATAGGTTTTGACTTAATGGGCTTTTATTTCGAGAGATAATGACTGTCTGTCTTGACGATTATAGGGAACCATCACCGTCTTTTGTTTTGGAAGGACGTCTTCGATGCCATTGATTGTGCACCTGGATTAACTGAGAAAACTACCCTGCCCCAGGTTGTGATTAAGGGTTTTAATTTGTGTGAAAGAAAAACTCCTACTTCTTTGGCTCGAAGGGGTTGACTAGGGATTATATTCCTTATTACTCCACTATTTAGGATTTGAAACAACGCCTGTACATCGTCAACAAGGTCTGTTCAAAAGCACACTGTATGGATTGTGGTATCGTTTTCTTCATCCTCCCTCTAAAGGCTTAGATCTTTTGATCGAGAGTTGAATATCACAAAAGGAAGTATAAAGCAGTTTAAGAATAATGAAAGTAAATTAATTCAAGACAGACATGTGTAATGCATTAATGAAATAATAAAGTTTGACATGACAATAATTGTTCGAATAAGCAAAGAAAATACAACTTCAGAATTCAAATGAACAAAAATGCTTTCAATCCTAGCCATGTTTTGGAAAGGGAGCAGTGATCACGTTGGGAGTCTCAGGAGGGTTGAATTCGATCTCTTTGGCGTCAATCATATTCTGAATCTTGTATTTCAGCGCCCAACAATCGTTAGTATCGTGCCCCGGGCTACCAGAATGATAAGCACACCTTGCATCCGGGTTGTGGTTAGGAGAAGAAGTCTTAGGGTTCGGATGAGGGTTTATCACCGTAATCAGATTCATATTCAACATGTGTTGTAATGCTTGTGACAATGACATGTTGATTTAGGTGAACTGCCTTTGAGGTCTTTCCACCCTTGGCTGATTGTTTCGTTGTTGTGGTCATTGTGTGCATGCCGAATTAGAGATCAACACTGCCCCCGTAGATTGGTGGTAGTATGCCTTGCTACGCCCCTTCTGGCTATGCACAACATTGGATTCCCTCTTGCCACCAAATGACTTCTTCTCTGTACTCGAAGATGTATTTTTCTGGATCTTACCACTCCGGGTCTCAGCTTCTACTCTTTCTCCAGTCAGAATCAGCTCGGTGAAACCCGCTGACGAGCTTCCGATCAAATGATTAAAGAATGGACCAGATAGCGCCCCCATAAATATATCAACTAACTCCCTATTAGACAACGGGGGTTGGACTCTTCCATCCAAGTCACTCCACTTCTGGGCATAGTCTTTAAAGCCTTCACTTGCCCCCATGGACATGCTCTAGAGTTGAGTACGAGTAGGAGCAAGGTCGGCATTATATTGATACTGCTTATAGAAAGCAGCAGCCAGATCTTCCCAATTTCGGACATTGGCTCTTTCCAGTTGATAGAACCATTCAAGCTGAGTCCCTGACAGACTATCTTGAAAGAAATGAACCCACAAATTTCTATCAGCAGTGTGGGGCTGGATCTTTCTGACATAAGAGCGGAGATGGAGTTTTGGGCAGGACACCCCATCATACTTTGCAAAAATTGGAGCTTTGAACTTCTGCGGGATGACCACTCCCGACACCAATCCTAATTCTTTGAAATCCAACCCAGGTATCCTCTGGACCTCCATAACACTCAAGCGATCTTCCAACTGCTTGTATCTATCCTCAGTGGGAGGATAATGCTCATCATTGTAGTCGGTATCATTGTCAGAAACTTAAGGACTGGGATCTTTCTCCCTTGTCTCTTCTTCTTGATTCTCCCCTTACTTATATGAAGAGGTCAGGTCGGCTTGTTGCTTCAACGACCCTCTAAACCTTCTGCCTATATCCAGAATACCGGCAACCTTCTTCTTTTTCTTTTTCTCTTTCAGGGTGAGGGTTTTCAGATCCTCCTGCCCTTTTGCCAGATTTATGAACATTTGCTGGAACTGGGCGTTTTGTGCTTGAAGGTCCTTGATGCTTTGTTCAGAAGACATTTTTGCTGAAATAAATAGCGAAGAAGATGAGAAACCTGTAATGGCACCTGTAATGATGTGTATGATATGCATTCAATGTTTTCAAGGATGTCGCAGGGAAAACAAGAAATTGTTAGAATTTGATTGCAGCTTGATTGAAGAAACTTCGTGTCATTGAGAGTCCTTCTTCAAGAGTCAAGATCACCATATCAAGTGGGTCATAGCCCCTGACTCAAGTTGTCGTGTTTTAATCTTTTGACGACATTGGCTAGAGGAAAATAAATCCCCTTGCCTCTTGCTAGACGTCTGGTTCGCCATGACCTACATAACAGACCCTTGAGACCCTTGAAATTGTTAGTATGATATGCCATGTTTATGATGTCATGATTATGTTGAGAAATCACAAGTATAACAAGCACAAACAAATCACACCAAGTCCTTAGGTTTAAGGCTTGCTTGAGTTTAAGGTAGTACCCTCTTAAAGTTGGATTGGTTCAGCCTATCCTATAAATAGTAACCGGGTTCTAAGGGATCTCAATATCACTGACCATCCTTTATCGGGCATTGTCTCAGCTCAAGCAATCTTTCCTTGCGGCCGAAATATCCTGAAAGTCTAATCTCAACGAGTGTAGCATCGAGTATCAACCAATCCTCAACTCTACACCGAGGCCGACTATCTCACTACTTTCTAATGGCCAAGTTTGTTCAACTAAGGTTCTAAGGTCCGTTAGTGCTTCACGACACCAAGCGGCGACCCCGTATTCTCCTCGTTTCCCCAGGAAGGATACTGGTACCAGCCAAAGTGCCACACCAACACAACCATCACTTAAACCATATCGGTCTACGCTGTACAGTCTCCACGATCTATTGTTGTTTACCTAATAAGTGCCCCCAGATCCGGGTGTAGGATCTATAGTAACCCAAGCAAAAACCCTTTAAGAATTAAGAAAACAAACAAGGAAGCAATTTGAAATTACCTATATCCTAAGGTATACCACACTTATTTATTTTCCCTAGCAGAGTCGCCAATTCTGTGATACGGTGGCAGAACCGACTGTTTTTACTGGTTTGTGTTTTGTGTTTTTTGTTTGCAAAATGTCGCGGTAATCAAGAGTCACCACCGATTTTTATTTCATCCAATTAGGAAAAGGAAAAAGAATAGAAAAAACCTTTTTTTCGAGATTTCTGAGTACGAGGGCTAGATTATAGAAAGGGAATGTGTTAGCACCCTTTCTATCCATGGTTTTCCATGGGCTCTTAGGTACTTGCTCATCTTTCTAAAACTGCTTGTGTGTGGGCTTGTTTTGAAAAAAAGTTTTACTTTGTGATAACCCTTGTATCAGTCCTAAAGGGTGTGACAAAGTTGTTTTGAAAGTTTGTTTTGAAAGGTGTTGGTGTGAAAAGTTTTTGTTGAGCAAGTACATAAGATCCTACCTACTCGAAAAAAGATGGTTCGTTCTCGTTTCCTTTAGACAATGCTATCCTACTATTAAGGAGTAGGTAGCCCCGTCGTTGGAGTTTATAAGGGACGTTCAAAAGGGACGAGTACAGTCACTAAAGCAATGGGTTGGAAAATTTAGTAGTAACCCTAGAGTCCTAAAGATCTTTCCGAGGCAACATTCAAATGGGACATTTGATCTTTTAGACAGGAGGGCGACCACTAAAATCTCCTATGCTTAAGGACTATTTACCGAAGGCAACCGAAGTGAGGCAAACCCTAGGAGTGAATATGTGCATGTGTTATTTTTCAGTTAATTTAGTCTTTGCACATTAGGGTTTTCTACCATTTTAATTTTTCAAGCATCTCTCTATATAATCCTATTAGCCATGCATCTAGACAGTTTATAGTTTGTGGAAATTAAAAGTGCGGGAAGTTTAAAGGTCCTAGCTATTACAAGGCTTTGGAAGTTACATAATTATCTTGACTGAAAATAAAAATGCGGAATTTAAAACCCTAATTACTATTAAAAACTCGGAGCAGTTACAATTATAATAAAAAGAATTAAAATGCGTGCGGCGAATTAAATGCGAGAATAGTTAAAAACCCTAAAAATCTAATTGATGAAAATATTTAGGTTATTTTTGAGAAAATAATTAATTAGGTTATGTACAAAATTAACCCTAATTTCTAATTGCTTTTAACTTATGAAAAAAAGAATTAAATTGCCCTAAATTAATTAAACTAAATTAATTAATTAAAGAAACAAAATATTTTTTATGAAAAAGATTTTTGATGTTTTCATGATTTTTGATTAAATAAAAAATGATTTTTGTGTTATTTTTGGGAAAAAAGAAAATAATCAAGAGAATAATTTAAGAAATTAAAAAAATAGAAAAAAGGAAAGAATTAGGCCTGTGTTGAATTGAAAAGAGGGGGGTGTGAAGCTGAAGTTCCCAAGCCCATTAGTGTTGAAGCCTAGTCAGCCCTGGCTCCTGTGTGACGTTGACTTGGACGTGCACCATGGCCCTTCATTGTTGAGCGTACATATGGCTGAATGATGGATCCATTGGTTGGCTACTGGACGTGCACAGTAGGCCTTTGGATGAGAATTACATATGATATGTAAATGGAAAATAAGAAAATAAACGTTGTTGGGTCCTGGGATCGAACCCAGGTCCTCTCGCTTACCAATACACTCCCTTGCCAGCTACGCTATTGTTGTTATTTGATAACATAATAAAGCCAAAATATAATATATGAAAAAAAGGTAAACTGAATCAAAACCGCGTGAAGTTTAAATGGGCAAATGAATGATTGCCACGCCACTGTCTTCTTCATTCTCCGTCGCCTTAGGTTCCTTCACCTTTACCTACAGACAAAAGTTTGTAGCTACAAACCTGTAAAACTTAAAAACTCACAAAACGCAAGATACATGAAATTGAAGACCAGAGTTCAACTGGTCATGATGTCGCGATCATCATGGTACCTTATTCGTGGCCTAATTTTACCTGTGGACAAAAACCCTAAAACGAACATGAAAACTCTAGCAATGGAAATTGTCAGTACATGCGCTAAAACATCAATTAAACCTAACCAACACATTGCAAACATGATAACAAACACAAATATACCATTAAAACATGCTCATAATGTATAAATCATGATAGTAGAATTTGAAAAATATGGAAAATCGTAATGTTCATACAAGCTGTTTCTGAGCGTGAAAGGACTTGTAATTGATTGGAATAACTTCCTGAGACGTCCAACAATCGATTGGCAATGCTAGGATGGCTTGAGATGGCCTGTATGACTAAAACCGATTCACACTTTTCTTTGAAAATTTGGAGTTTTTTTCTTCCTCTTTCACGACTGCTAGCCCTTCTCTTTTGCCTTTTACTTGTTCATTATATATGCTAGGACGAATTAGGGTTCTAAAAACAGATGATATCTTTGAAAGTTTTGAAGATTTGATTTGATTTTCATGCCATATAATATCTTTCTAAATTGAGACCAATTATCCCATTTTTGTACCAATCATGCTTGATTCGATTTGTCCTTGATATTTCAGACTATTTTGATTGCAATCCTGTCAAAAAATCACATCAAAATAGATCTTTGATATTATTTACCAATTATTTGATTTAATTCAAATTTTAATTAATAAAAAATCAAAATAAATTGGAAAATGAAGCAAATAACATGTGGATAAGTAATTGGGTCGTGGACCATGTTATAAGTGTGGTGCAATCATGAAATGCTAGGCCCATTTGGTAATAAAAATGCACTTTTGAGCATATTTGACTTTTGGCAATTTTGCAAAAAACAGCCAACTTTGACAAGGCATATCTCCTCCAATTTTAACCCTAGAGAGGTGTTCTTGGACTTTTTAGAAAGCTTAGGATGTCCCCTAAGCAAAATTTTTGGTCTCATTTAAATTGGATCTTCCATGTTCATGTAAGAAGCTTTGACACAAAAGGTGTTTTTGTTGACTTTTCAAAAGGACCTATAATGTAGAAATTCATATCTTTTTATGAGTGCATATTTTGAACTTGTGGGATGAAGATAAGTTGTAGGTAATTTCATCCTCTTCAAAATGAGCCTTGGATGGAAATTTTCTGATAAAGTATGTGGAATTTATGCTTGGTCAAAGTTTGGTTGACTTTTCCAAAGAAGCCCTAATTTAGCAACTTTTGGGTTTTGATGAATTTAGGGAATTAATTGAAGAATAATGATGAACCCTTGATCAAATGATGGATATCACTTCAAAATGTTGATGTTGACCAAAAATCTTGACGTTTGACTGTATGTGGGCCACAATTGAATTTTGACCTAATACAGTCGATTCTCAAGCATTTGAGCAGTTGACTGAGCAAACCTCTTGTGAAAGGCTTGAAATTTGACATGGAGGGTCTTGAGAACATATTGGGACCATGTAGAGCATATGAGGTCTTTGGAGTTCACCTATATTGATGAAAATGGAAACCCTAATTTGAGACACACTGCCTTAGGAGAGAGTTTGTCTGGTCAACTCTTGGGCAAACTTAAGCCAATTGAGGATCTCTAGGAGTATGTATTGAGTAAAATGAGAGGGAAAATTTTTGGGTACAACATATGGGATTTTAGAACATTATGCAACTACCATTTGAAGAACATATGCTTTGGGTACTGAATACAAATGTTTTGAATACTTTTTGTTTGGAACCTACTCCTGATCTGGAAGAGGAGGCATCTGGTTTGTGCAAGTTGATTAGGACACAATCAATAGTTTATCTACTCCACGTGTCAGTTTATTTATGACCAAGGATTATGAGAGTATAAAGGTTGAGCTCAATGCTCTTGAGAAGTACTCATAAAGGAATCTCCACCAGAGCCTTTATGTATATGAGATAAGCTCATATCTGGAAGATCCTTTTGATTGAAGGAACCAGATTAATGGAATCCTGTTTGTGGCCATAGAACATATCATGTTTTAAGAGGAGTTTTATGATCCAACCAAAGTGTTTGATGCTCCGGAGTACTGCTTTAATTTCCCTTAAGGAAGAGAATTTGTGATTCTCTTTGTGTACCCTCAGAAGTTTTTGGAAAAGATCCCCTTGTCAAGGGTTGATATGATATTAGACAGAATGTCATGATATCTTTGAAGATGTTAAAATCGGAAGGGCATTGTTTTTGAAGAACCAAGGGAAACAAATGCTTTGGAAAAGTACAAATAATGGCATCCATCATCTCAAAGTCATACATGAGGTCTAAAGAAAAGCTTATTGAGATGTGGCTCGTGCAATCCCCTGCATATGTTGATAGATTGATCCTGAAGATTGATCAGTTATTGTTGGTTTCTTTCCTTGTGTTAAACCCCATAAGAGTTAATTATAAGTTACTATGGAGGTTACCCCTAAAAACCATAGTAATAATGGATGATGTCATATCTAATGTCGGGATATCATCTCTAGATGTGTGTTCCCTCTAAAAGGAAGTTGTTGTGTAGATCATGAGATGAGTATTATGGAGTTCAAAGTTGGAATGTTTGATCATGATGGAGCTAAAGATCAGTCTCTGACCAAGTCTGGAATATTGAAAGGATCCTCGTGTGTTGAACGATAAAGAAGAAGGATGTCAATTCAACTGCTCTAACATCTGTTAAAAAGGAGTATCATCTGCAGTTGTGTGAGGAAGTTTTTCCTTTGATGAAAAATACATTGTGGGGAGCTAAGCACTTATCTAAGGAATGGATGCAAATCTACTATCTGAACTGATGAATCCGATATTGTTGAGAGTTTATTTCTCTCTATGGAGATCAGGTGGCTGTATCAACCTGAATGAGTCGCAGAAGATGTAATCTTTTGTGATCTTCTCCTAAAAAGACTATCAAGTGTAATAATCTCTTTGGTTGATAAATCAAGAACTGAATTATTGGGATCCGTGAAGAAAGGTTGATGTCCTAAATGATGTTGTAACATCATTTTATAAAGGAGGGTTTGGGATTATGATTATGGAAGATTGAGGATCAACATGGTTGTCAAAAGAAGGAGTTCCAACTTTGTGGATTAGAAGATGCAGATCCTGATCCTGTCCTTAGTAGTATGCTTTGTAATTGGATAACTACTATGTTGAAGACTTCACTAGTACCAACAATTTCTAGTGATTTTTAAAGCAAAGGAATATGAAGAAAGTGGTTTTCCTTTGTTGCAAGTATGTTTAAAATAAGCTATTTGAGGGATTGTGTTTGTATGATGTCCAAGTATGTGTTCACGATATCTTGGCTATCCAAAGAGGTATGGATATTTGTGTAGTTATGTAGGGCCATGCATCAGACATGACCTTGTAAAAGTCTGAAGACCTGGAGTTGGTATATCAGATTCAAGATGAGTTATTGATATGTTTCAGTGAGTGCATGAAGTCTCTTAGTGTCCAAGTGTTCATCCTCAGCAGAAGCCTTGTTTGTCCATGATAGGGGGAGATTAGAAATTATGGTTATTGTTGTAGTAGTTATGGAGCTTGCGTGTAATTCAAGCTTGTGAAGATTACATGCAACATGTTGTGACCTGTGGTTACTAGGTGTAGCTGTCTATGCCCATGTTGGGTCTATGTGGTTCTAGTCAGGAGAAGCTAGTATACTCTGTTTTCTCCAAGGGTTGAGATTAAGGTCAAGTCACTGACCTAACCTGGAATGTTTTGGTTTCAATGATTGGATGTCTTGTCGAAGATTCAACAAGTATCACAAGTGTGAAAAAGAAAGCTGTCAGCTTTACCTAGTGTGAGAAACTTACTACAAAATATAGTGAGAGAATATTTCTGTTGTGTGGTTAATCTGAAGATGAGTCCTTGGGAGATCCTCTTGTGAGAATGAGGAGTTTGTTATAGGGTGTTGTACCCCAAAATTTGTCCTCTCATTTCATCAACATTTCTCATCACAAGACTCTTGGAACTCAAGATCAAGCTAGAGTTTGCTCTGCTCGAGACACCTCCTTGCACTGTTGACCTAAATTAGGATTTGAGTTTGCACAGAGATGTTTTGACCTACAATGCCCAAAGTGACTTTCATACTTTATGTTGGACTCACAAGTTTGTCCATACCAAGTTTCAAGCCTTGAATCCAATATTTGCCCAGTCAATTGGACAGTTGACCTAGAAATCAGCTGTATTGGGGAAAAAGTCAACTGTGGCCAATTGATAGTCAAACCTCATGAATTTTGACCCACATCAACATTATTAACTCATATGAACCATTTGATCAAGTTTGGACCATAATTCCATAAGAAATTTGATCAGATCACCAAAAGGGCAAAATGGTCATTTTTAGGGTTTTGACTGTACAAAGGCAATTTTTGACTGTTTGACCTAGCCAGTGGAAAATCAAGTTCAACCATGGGCTCAAGGACTCAATTACATTATCTTTACCCATTCAACAAGTTCAAAAGATCTCAAATGCATAGGATTGACAAATGAATTTTTCAGTCAACTGATCAAAATTTAACTGTATACTGAAAAGTCAAACTTTGACTTTTTGGTCAAAATCAAGTGCCAAGGGTCATTTTTCATCAAGAAATGTCAAATTATGAAACTTGTTCATCAAGAAACCCAAAATTGCAAATTAGGGTTTAAAATGGAAAAATTTCATAACTTAGAAATTTTCTAAGTTATAAAATTTTCTTATTTTTTCCTAACTTTGTCCCATTTTTTCACCAAGATGCAAATGGATTAAAACAAAAATTATAACATTAAAGTTGTAGTCCATCACAAAGTCTACAACTTTTATTCATAAAGTTTTCTCAAAATAAGCTTGGATCTCAAGTTATGAGTTTTGGAACAAGGGTCCCTAAAACTTTTAACTTAGAGAAATTTTGCCCTAGTTTAGGCAAGATTTTGACCCATCTTCTTGGCCATTTTTCACATAGTTCCACTTGGAGTCTCAAGTTTCATTTCAAATATGGATTATAGTACATGTTGCAAGCTTTCCAAATTGTCCATGAACTCCTCAAACACCTTGGTGGTTAGAAAGAATCGAATGCTTGAAGTTGGCAAAAACTCACTTTGTAACCATGGCCAATACATGTTTATACCAAGTTGCAAATCTGACCAAACTAGCTTAGTACATAATTACAGGCCTCTAAACCAATTTACACTCAAAAATTGAATGCAAATATATTGGACATTGGCATTATTCTGATCAAGGGAGCATTGTACATTGAACTTTTCCATTTTGAGCATAAAGGTCATACTTCCATTTTCATAAAGGCCACTTTATGTCAAATTGCATTTTCTTGAGCCTTGGACTTTTTTCCTTGCAGCAAACAAGTTCCCTAATCTCAGGCATAGTACACCAAGTTGAGCATGCTTGTAACTAGCCTGTACATGCCCTAGCTTGGACAGTTCACATCTTTGCTTTCAAAACAAGTCAAATGGCCAAAAGCTCAGA